>JBCFYV010003508.1:28403899-29033279 GCA_039000515.1 Timema cristinae | reverse complement strand
GATCATTTCTGATTAAACATTAATAGAGATAAAAAGTTAATATATGTTCCTGATAATGAAAATTGATAGAATATTAAATAATATTTAGATAAAAAACTACATTGAAAAGGCAGTTTATGATAATTTTAGAATGGTTTTACAGATAAGCATTGTGCACAAATCTTCATTTTATCATAATAGTAACATACTGTAGTTATTAACAAGAAAATTTGTCGCGTTGTCCCAAATTTTCAACGCGGAAAATTTCGAGTAATCGTTCAAATACGAATGTAATGTATCTTAGGTCTTTTCTTTTCCCTTTTACTCTCATACCTTACGCGCACACACGCAGATGTGAGTCGGGAGATGATTTGGGCCTGCTATGATAACACCTTTAAGAAAAACTACTTCGGAACAAATAAGATCTCATAACCCTACCACTACTGCAGGGGTATTCAACATTTTTTTTTTCTTTGAATGCCTCCTGATACAATTTACCTTCAAATTTGTACACCTAAAGCTTTTGGGGCATAATGCAAACTACACTTATTCTATTATATATATAAAAAATATACTACATCTAAAATGATATATTAAATAAGTTTTAAATTAGAATAATTGTATACGTACCCTTAAGATATTCTTGTGTACCCCAGGTTAGATACGACTGTTCTATGTCACTCTAAAGACAAATTATACCAGATCTACGTCTTATACCACGTACTCACCGATGGAGGTGAGTTGGGTTCTTGTCCGTTTCTTTAAAATCCGATTTTTTAATCCTTTGTAGTTTATAATTAGATGCATTTCCTGTAAATTATAAAATGTATAGATCCTATTATTATAAAAAAAACTCTCCTTTTTTATTATTTTCATACGTTTTAAAACGTTAAATAATAACTAAAACTATGAAATATAGATGAGGAGGGTAGCTTTATACGAAGAGTACGGTCATTTTCTTCAAAATAGGATAGGGAAACCACAGCGTAAATCCATTCTATTGTGAGCCCAACGCCATAGATCGCATGCTTAACAGCATCCCTTATAATCAATTTAAGACCTCTCTGATTAATGAGCACAAACAAAACAAATGGGATAAACACAAAGGGATCGAATAAAATAAAAAAGTTTTTTCTTTTTTAATTGAAAACATATAGCTTCCCTTGAAACTGATTTGACGACCAATACGCTCTCTAATACCCTCATGAAATCTGCCTTGTTAAATATTTTCGTAAAAAAAAAAGTAAAAACCGCTGAATTCGAAGTAATATCCGTAGCCGGGCGAACGGGCCCGCACTGAACGTTGAGCTTAAATCAATGTTTGGTAACCTGTGCTGTTAGAAGTTGTGTGTGTGTGTATATATATATATATATATATATATATATATATATATAGGTAGCGCCAATGTGGTTGCGGACCATGTGTTGCGAACATGTTCTCGCGGTTATCACGTTCGTAGCCTGTGACGTCACAAGGCTTTGTGTTAGTGGTTGTGTCTGGTACTGGTACTATACTGACATCCCCACACCCCTCCCGAAAACCTTTCCCCGTGTCCTGGCTCAAGTCACCCCTCACTCTACCTCATCCTATTATTCGTGTTATTGCAAATAGCACACACAATACAGGCCTACCAATAAAACCATACAATCATACCAACCTTTAATTATTGAGTCTAAACCATAACTGATTTGTAGCGGTTTTACAAACATGAGCTGTGTTTACCGTAGTTTGGGAATCAATAAATAGCTTTGTGTTTACAGACCAAATTTCAAACGAGGATCCTTTATTATATGAACGTTAGAAAATTCACAAAATCTCCTTCCGCGTATCCATACGTCAGGTGATATGATCTGCAGCTGTTACTTTTGATAGATTATCAATAACAATTGAATAACATTAATATAATATTAAAATATTATCATTTTTGACCGTGAAAAGTATATAATGTATTTTCTAAAAGATTCTCTTTTTGAAGCGTGGACTCTTTATCTTCGTGTTTGTTTTTCATGCCTATAAATAGATTTTGCTCTTTTTTTTTTGTTCTTTGTGTGGTGAATGAAAAGTTGAGGTTGGTTGAAATATTTCAATAGCAATTTCCTTAAAGAATTAAGTAATAATAGGATAATATTAGTTATTAAAATTCACTTTGAAAAAAAAATATATACTCATATATACATATATTATAAAATAGAAATATGTAGAATATCTTTGTATCTTATATAAGAGGTTTATTGGATATTTTTAGCTCAGGCTTCACTTTTTGTGGCAGGGATTTATTAAAAAGGTACCCAACCAATATTGCTTCAAAATAATGTTCTTTACCGGTAAAAATATTAGTAATTTGTTTCGTACTTCCTTTTTTTTTGCACTGTGCCTTACTACCCATCCACGGTATTAACAATTAACTACACTAATGTTGTAGGGATGAAGAAAGTTGAGTTAAGAGGAAATTTACAACCAGGGCAGGTTAAAGTATTTCATGCGCCATGGCCGAGGGTTCAAATTTGCTCCCCACTTGTATTCTTTATAATATAAATAAAGTTCACCCCCTGGAAGTCGCAAAATAGTAATAATAACTTTAATCGGGTTCCAAAATAACGGACAATTTTTTTAAAGAGATAAATACATTAAATAAATTGTACACTATCTCTGTAACACTCTTAATATTTTCTGGAAAATTTTAATTTAATATCAAAAGTGCTGCACCAACGAAAGAAACTTCACAGGTCATAACGCCATATATGTATTATGCTGTTAGTGTATTTAAACATCTATATTCTTAAGATAAGATACAAAATGTAAATGTTATTTTTTATTAAAATAATAATTATTAGCTTAGTTTATCTAAATAATATATTTTTAGGTACCGAAAGAATACATTTTGTTCGAATGCACCTCTTGGGCGTTAGTGCCCTTGGCGACACCACCTAGGCACACCTTAAAGCCCTGACCTACACCACACAACCTTCAGGAAGCATTACATTATTATTATTATTAGCACCGCGTCTTACTACCCGTTCGGGTTATACGCACTTACGCTAATGTGTAATGGTAGGGTGATTGTGAGATGAAATGAAGGACCTACAGTTTAACGTGGAATCCGAACCACGGTGGAGGCCTGGCATTCCCCACATTCACAAGATGTCTTGTCAGAGGTGAAGGAAGGGTTTGGTAATCAGATAAATCTTTGCCGGGACCGAGGGTTGAACCCCGGCCGCCAGCATAGAAGTCTGACACCTTACCCATAGACCAGAAAGCATTACAACATGTCAATATGCGGCTGAGACGACAGCGATTCCTAGGGATACCCAACGATCTAATCTTATGTTCTCTTCATCCAAGGCAAGAAGGCTGTGTTTTGTTATGTAGAGGATGTAGACTAGTAAAAGGGGTTGGGATTTATCGTTTCTTCTCACAGTCTGTTGGTTTCCTGGTCAAGTTGTGTGTTCAAAGAGGAAGCGCTATAGGAGCAGGAAGGATACGTTGTTACTGGTGTAATAACGAAACCGTATTTTCCCACCATTACGGACTTGTACGAGACGCAAGAGTTGATGCCAAGGGGAATCCCGAGAAGTCGTATATTAGAGAGCAGGGAGGCTCAACGGATGGCCAGCAGATCAACGGCGGTCCTTCACGTCTTTGTGATTTCGTGAAAGAGAGAACTAAAAATAATATGTAATATATAAATTAAATGACTTCGTTTTTGTTTTATGCACCACGTCTTACATCCAAGTCAACCCACATTTAATTAAATGAATAGTGTAGGGGTAAGTTTAGCCCATTTTATTTGGATTTAGTCTGAGAAATCATTTAGGGAAAGTCATCTTTGGTTTATTCAGCAATGGTTCGATGGATAAAGAAGGTAGATTTTATGTGAAACATTTAAGAAACAGTTTAGGAAAAAAAAATTCATCACTACACATAGCCTGGATTCTAACCCCAACCCCCTGTCACCAGCAAACTGGACTGTATCACTAATTTTAATGATAACATAAGTTTTAACAAATATTTTTTTAATGAATGAATAAATATAAGTTACCATATTTATTTATCACGGCTATAGACGCATCTAGATACTATATATATTCTTTAAATTGAAAAATTACACCCCGACATGAGAATCTAACAATTCTAATTGCACTATTGGCAACGAAAAGACAAATACCGAGTAGATGGAAGCTACGTTACAGTATCTGATAGTTTGTGATCTTAATTGACCACACAAATGTAGCTGAAGAGTTCCACACGTACATCATAGACTCATTCTTAAAATATGAGTGTAGAATGACCCTGGGCACGGGTTGATTCCTGGATAGCTCATTGGCGTTCTAAGTCAAAGGTCCTGGGTTGAGTTCCAATGTCCTGGTTTCATTCTTCAATTCAAAGAATATTGATGTTTTAGTTTATATAAAGCGATAAGAGGATTGCGTAATAATAGCTGATATTCGTCTGGGAGGAAAGTATAAAGCTTATACGTAAATATAAAACAATAATAGATACTTAATTAGGGCTCAATTGCCCTCTCACATCAAACTCAAGCACACTATTTCGGAGTCTCAGCCATTTTAAAATGTTTTAAATATATTGGCCTACCATAAGTTTACTAGACCTTGGTTCAATACCTGGGGATGTTAACAAATCTATTTTCAATGTATATGATTTAATTGAAATGTTACACCTGGACATGGGAATTAAAACCCGGGACCTTTGGCTAAGTACACCAATGAGACCACTGAGCTATTCAGGAATCGTCCCGTTCTTAAGGTTATTCTTCACTTATATTTTAAAGCAGAGTCTATGATGGACGTGTGTAAATCTTCGGCTACGAGTTCATTCTGCCATAAGATTAGTAAATATTTAGTTATAGACGCTAGGGTTTGCTGTGTTGTAAGAGATGTTTTATATTAGGTTAGTTAGTCATGTGTAAATAATGATCTGAATTAAGATTAAATGAAATTAATATAATTCTAATAAAATTTTACAGCTTACTTGCAAGAACAGCCAGAATACCTTAGCCTTAATTTCAGTAACCAGAACTACTAATATTCAAATATAGCTCTTTAATACAAAAAAATAATGAATATGCTTTACGAACTTATCACCTTATACTTGAAATTAATAATTCAGCTACAGTTGATTTAACTCATCCCTCAACATCTCAATCTTATGAAATTTAGTATTTCTTTTAGGAATGTTTAACAGTACATTTTATCACAGAATTGTTCATATCAATGTATCATACATCTCATGTTAAATTAGCTTTTAATAGTGTGAACCACATTTGTCGAGATTAAAATTTTGGTTGACCAATCCAAACTATGTATGATAATCGCACATATTTCTTCTTAGTTATAATCTATCTTAAAAATTGGTAGAGTTTTTTTTTACAATTAGTCGTATTGATTTATATTACAATTTGCGTTTTAATTTTATTTAATACCCTAGTTGAAGTATCATCAATAACAATGTTCATGGCCTAGCTATACATATTCATATATTTTTAGTCATAGAATTATGATCATTTAAATATAAATACTTGTTTAACTTTTCTACAATTTTGTATTCAAGTTAAAATTGACCTTATCTAAACTTGTAATAGGAACATGATTTTTAAAGATAACACTTTTTTTTTTTATCTCTGCGTCATCCTGTATGGTTATACGCATCTATTATAATTACTCTAATAGGAAAGTGATGAGAAATGAAGCATTAGAACATGCCAATATACCTTCATTTTCGTGGAAGGAGAAGGGGGAAATAATCTAGAATAAACTACCCTCAGTAGACCCAACTGGGATCCGAACCCCAATCTACCCATCTTCAACAGGCCAGTTCAGGACGAGACTGACAATTTAGATCATACAGCCACTGAAGTGGATAAATGTAACACTCCTTCACATTTATATATATAGTATATATATATAGTATATATATATAGTATATATATATAGTATATATATATATATATATAGTATATATATATAGTATAGTATATATATATATATATATACTTTTGATGGGACATTGTACAGAGTGTCCTAAAAGTTACTGTGCAGTAAAGTAGCATATACCTCGTATAAGTTCTTCCTAAAACAAGTTGTTGGAAATGTCCCTCATGGACATAAATACATGTTTGGACATGACTGTTCATATCATATCATACGAAGAGTTGTGTCCAGACATGTTTTAAAGTCAGGTACATTTATGACATTTGCTAAGGAAGAACTGCAATGAGGTACATGATAGTCTACTTCACAGTAACTTTTGGGACACTCTGTAGAATATATATATATATATATACTGTGAAGTAGACTATCATGTACCTCATTGCAGTTCTTCCTTAGCAAATGTCATAAATGTACCTGACTTTAAAACATGTCTGGACACAACTCTTCGTATGATATGATATGAACAGTCATGTCCAAACATGTATTTATGTCCATGAGGGACATTTCCAACAACTTGTTTTAGGAAGAACTTATACGAGGTATATGCTACTTTACTGCACAGTAACTTTTAGGACACTCTGTACAATGTCCCATCAAAAGTATAATTCCAGATATAGAATTGGCAGGGCTTCGTAAAACAAAAGAATCTACTTCATACCAACATTATGATGTAATTTTCCAGTTTAATGAGAAAATATATCGTTCTCCTAACTTTCCTTTTAAAGTCTTTACAAAAGAAATAGATCGACTAAATGCTATGACATGACAAATGACTTGAAAGTAGAACATGGATACTCTCCTTTTTTTTCCCATTGCATGGATGTTTCATATACAGAGTGTACCGTAAAATGTAAGACCAACTTCAACGTTAGACAGAAAAAAAATATGAAAGAAGGTTCATATAAAAATGTGTCCCATTTGACCTTGTTCCCGAGCTTCAGTCAAGTGATTCCAATAAAGTTTGTAAACAACACTCGAAATCTCGCAACTTGTCGACTAGGTATGTTTTATGAGATATTCCAGGGAGTTCTAAACATCTGGTATTTTTGTAAGAGTGCGTCACTCTACGACGAAGGCAGGCTTGCATTCAGGCGGAAGATAGCCATTTTGAACACTTCCTATAATGTTAAGCAGCTCCACGTTACTGGAGTACAAACATGACATAACCCGGAAACAAAGTCAAATGGGACACATAATTTATATATATTTTAGCACCGCGTCTTACTACCCGTTCGGCCTATACGCACTTACGCTAATGTGTAATGGTAGGGTGATTGTGAGATGAAATCTAGGACTTACAGTTTAACGTGGAATCCGAACCACGGTGGAGGCCTGCCATTCCACACATTCACAAACTGTGATTAATACACGTCTTGTCAGAGTTGAAGGAAGGGTTTGGAGATCAGATAAATCTGTGCTGGGACCAAGGATTGAACCCCGGACCTACAACATAAAAGTTCGACACCTTACCTCTTAATAACCAGGTCACCCTTAAAATGAAAAATTCCCCTTAGTTCACCCAACCGGGATTCAAGCCCCGGTCATTGGCGGTTTATTCAATTGCGAAAGTGACTCCTTAGACCATGCGGTCACCGAAGCAGGTCGACAAATAATTACATACACTTTTTTCATCGTTTTTGTGTTTCTTCTGAGATCTCCACTGAAGCGGGTTTCATACGTTACGGTTTATCTTGTATCAAATAATACATGCCCTCTTCCTTCAGACGAAAGAGAAGGAAAGTAAAGGGCCCTCCTTACTAAAGTCAATTTGCGGAGGTTGCGAAGGTATACCTCTCAGCAGACATTAAATCAGGGCCGAATCGAATTTTGGAATAAAATATACCAGTCATTCGGTCCACATGAATCTCAGAACAACCCGTAATCCCATACAACTCCTAACCTCTAACCTAGCCTAGCCTAGCCTAGCCTAATTTTAACATAACCTAACCTATCCTAACTCAATCTAACCTCATGATCCATTTTGAACAAAGTCGTTATTAATTTAAATTTTACCTCGCAGTTCGTGTAAGAGTATTACCTGACTCTGACGAGTACTCTGCAATATATGTACACCCATATTAATTGTACCGCATTTTGTGTGCACCGGTCTAATAATCTAATAGTTATTTTAAAATTAACATAAAAAGATATGTAATACCCATGTAGGACCGTAAAGTATCCCAGTAGTTCGTGATTCATACTCAGTTTTAAAAAAACACTGTTTTAACCTACTCCCCCCACTCCTAACTTACGGTACGCCAAAAGGCGTTACTCTGAATTTGTATAGCTACGGCACTATTTTACTGAAAGGTAACTAGATTTACATATGCTAATTCATACATCAATTAATGTAATATGCAACTTACACTTTTAAAAGCTATCAATACTTATGTAATAACACTATTAATATAACAACAAAAGAATATGTATTTTCTAAAAGGCCCTTATTATGACAGTTGGACTGTATTAAGGTATTCATGAGTGCTACAGGGGGTATATAATGAAACCAAGATGGTACATATTTATTCTTTTCGCCAATACCTATTTCTCTGCCTAATTAAATTAATATGTATTATGTTATGCTCTAATAAGTGTTCTTACACAAACAACAAAATGTGTTAACTTTAAATAATCAAACATTGAATGAGATACTACATACTTTAGAAGAATACAAACGGTGATAATAAACTGTAAAAATATATCATTTTATTTACAAAAAAAGTAACTAAGTATTCTGTCTAATTCTCTTAATAAAATATGTCAACGTATAAATTAAGGAGTATAAGTAATAGGCCTATGTATTACTTTTCAAATAAGAACATTTATTAAAATATTCATATTTTGAATTGAGCTTAGTTTTATGTTGAAAAAAATACGGGTAAAAAGGATACCACTTACAGTTTTTAAAAAACTGTTTAGGAGTCTACAATTAAAAATAATACATTATTCATAACATGTTCAAGCTATCCAGACTTCTGATGTTTGCAGCCAGCAACACATTTGTAGGATTATTTTATAGCGTGGTTAATTTGTGAATTATTTTTTAACTAAATACACCAAGAGGACTTAATTTATATATGTATCTTTAAAGACATACAAAATTAGGTATATTTTTTCCACCAAGGTTTTAACACAAAAAATTATACAGAAAACTAAAAACCCCCTAAGCAAACATTTTCACCATTGATACTGCAAAAATCTAATGCAAGGCTTCTCCATTTTTATAATTAAACCGATAATTTAAACCGTTGAATTTTTCGTAGTGATGGGTCAAAGGTAAAAAAAAATAGGGAGTGTTAGACGGTGATGGTGAATTATCCGCCCGCAAGGGATGACTTCAGTTTTGTACCCCCTCATCCAAAACGGCGCATCATCCACGGGAATGGAAGGTTTTGTGTCATAGATGTCATTGTATCATCCACTGGGAAATAGCCGGCAGTGTTTTAGGGGTGGATGGATCATTTTGTGAATTGTAACAACGTCGATGTTTTTTTTTTTTTTTTTACAGTTGGTTTGATAAAGTTGGGAAAGGTAAACGGAAAACCAGGGCGGGGGATGCAAAAAAAAAAAAAAAAAAAAAAACAAGGAACAAAAGAAATGAAAATGTGATGAGATAAAAGATTGTGGGAAAAACAAACAGTTTACTTCGTTTTCAAGTATATTAAGAACTAGGATGGCTTTATTGGTTTTTTAGTTTAATAGAAAGGAGAGGGATAGGTTGCGCATATTAATTTAATTAAAATCAATCATATAAGAAAAGTTTAAAATAAATACATATAATTTGAATTATAAAACAAATATGCCTTGCAAAAATGTATCAAACTAAATTATAATAAAAAAATATATCCCATTTGTTGTACAAATTAACATATCTCACAGTTATAAAAGATAATATTTCGACTTTATAACGTATTCATACGTACATATATGATATCTAGATGTCACTTTTTATGTAGTCTATGTTATCAATGTATATAAGATAACATTAATGTTATAATAAAATGTTATGAATCTTGACTACAAAAAATATATTATTTTTACTCATTGAGGTTTCAAACATACATTCGTGAGGAAATTAAGGTCTAGAAAAAAAACAAACAGAAATTGTGTTTGTGATTAAAAAAAATAAAAACTCACAGATAAAGATGAATAGAGAATTAAAAAGAGTGAAGTTAAAAACAAATATAAAGACAAGAGGAATGGAATAGAGAAATAAAAGAAAAATAGAAGAGTAAGATAAAAGAGAAAGGAGACAAGAGAGCTGAGAGAAAGGAAAAATAAATAAAATTATGTCAAAAGCATAATGATACAAATGAAAGGTTTCGCAACGCAACGTAACTAGTCTAGACCAACCACACAACCCGCCTGATCTCTTCTCCTCCTCTAAACTATGGTGACGTGTAGGCACCCGTACACAGTTAACCCCACTGTCCCCTATAATACCACTCTCGCTACATTAATTGCTGGGACGGGTCTCCGTTTTCCACTGACGGTTTTGCTACTGGATCTAATTGGTCGACATGATTGCTGGCCGGGCAGATCTGACACAACAGGGACTTTATATATATATACACACACACACACACACACACACACATACATATATATATAAACACACGCACACACAGTTCTGTTGTTAAATTCTTCTAGTAAAAACATGACGCCTGTTCACAAAAAGCAATTCCTCCGTGGAAATGTTTTGATCTGCTGAAGACAGGGATATTGGGGTTCGAATCACGATCGGGTCTACCGAAGGTTGTTTTACCTACAAATGGTTTCCCACTCTCCTTCCATGCAAATCTCTAGAAATGCTTCCTTCCTCATCCCCGCCCCCTTAAAGTAATTATATTTGCATATAGCCTGGAGAGTTAGTGAGACGCATTGATAGAAAAAATGCTTTAGTGGTCTAGTGGTCTAAGGCGTCACTCTCGTAATAGACCGGACTACCAATGGCAGGGAAATCTGGGTTAGAATATCAGTCGGGCGGTATAATGATGGTGGATTTTGTTAAATTGTTTTCTACTCCCTTTTAAGAAAATGCAAGTACACTTACTTTAAATTATACCTTCCTCCTTTCTTATATGGTAGCGTATAAGATGATCACGTGGTTCTAAGAAAAATCATTATAATTTTAAAAGTTAAAGAAACACCTGTGGGCACGTGAACTAATAAGTCGGTCTCATCTTGTGTGTTGTGACAGTTTTTAGAAGTTGGGCTAGTATTTATTGCATTAGTTTTACCCGAAGGAAAATTTATTTACTCTAGTTTCTACTTTCCTCATCCTGGGCTTAAATCCGATTGGCTACCTCCAGATTGTACATTGGACTGTTAAGGTGTGGCCTAAGGGAGCGCAAGTAGTTTATCCGTTTTTATAGAATTACATAATTTAGGCAAAAAAAAAAAAATCTCCAGTAGCAACATAGAGTATAATTTTATACACAAGCTAATATCAACAGAGTTTTAATATCTGTAAAGGGTGTCCTGGAATTTTGTCAAAACTTATTCTCTTTATTTAAAAAGTTTTGACAAAATTCCAGGACACCCTTAAAAGATATTCAAGATCTGGTGATATTAGCATGTGCAGAAAACTAAACTCTTATGTTGCTACTGGAGAAATATTTTATTTATTTTTGTCAAAAAATTTCAATTCTATAAAAACTGTAAAATACTTGCGCTCCCTTCTGCCACACCTTAAGGTGAGAGTGTAGGGGACGTGAGAGAAGATCAGTATTTTTGCTGTTTTTATATCAAAACATTTTGTTGGTCAAAATAAATAAAATAATATCAAGTAGAGGTATAGAGATTGGTTTTCTTCACATTGTGACCTCAACAGTTCTTTAATATATCTCAAGGGTGTCCTGGAATGTAATGATAACTTTTTCTCTTAATTAAAAAGTGTCTCATCTAATGGTGATAAGCTCATAACAAATATTCAACAACTTACTGTTGATATTACCACGTGAAGAAAACTAAACTATGTTTCTACTGAAGCAATATTTGATTTATTTTTGCCAAGTAAATGTTTTGCTATAAAAACTTCAAAAACATTAACTTTTTCTCTTGTCACCTACACTTTCACCTTAAGTTCTTCCAGCTCTGTTAACGTAAGGGTTATTAGTGGACATCCGTTCAAAAGGGTGTGTCTTTTATATGATGCATGCTAGTTTGAATCACTACCAACCGAATAATGTAATTAATGTTCTGAGCGAACAGTCCATTTATGACATTTGAAATGTATCTAAAATTTTTGAAAATTTCTGAATCTACTTTCAAATAGTTATTCTCTTGGAACAGCCAAATATTAATAAACTTATTATATTAAGAGCGACTGTCTCAAGTTCTCATTTTTATGAACACATTAAAGTATACTATTTGGTCAGGTATATAATTTTAAATTTAGAAATCAATAACTTATAAAAATAGATTGGCTTTATAGCTGTTTTATTAGCCGACCTCGGTGGTCTTTGAGTAATTTGCTCGCCCCAGGACCCAAAGTTCGCGGGTTCAAACCTAGCCGGTGTTGACGGGGATCCCTTGAGAAATAAATATCCATAACATAACTTCATTCAAAGGGGTAGTACAGCCATTGATCCCATGTCGATTGTGGTATGTAAAAGAGCCCTGAAAGGTATTTAAAAAATACCTTTCACGTTAAAAATGATAGGTTCTTTCAGTCTCGCTCATAAAAATTCTCGTGTGTTGATATAATCAATCGGTTCAGAGAGTGCACGTTAAATACCAAAAATAAGGAAAAAACCTAATTTTATTGATGCATCTAGTACAACTAATCCAATCATTAACAAGAGACTTTTTTATATATATATTGCTATAACCTTTCTATATTTTAATGAAATGATTTCAAATTGTTTGATTAATGTTGGGCAGAAAAAATAATTGGTCAAGTTTTGAGATACAATGTTTCCCTAAAAAAAAAAAAAAAAGTGGGGTGTGGCTGTGTCATGGACACGGCCGTGTGTTGTACGTGAATACGTTTATTTAACGGCTTATTTTTTTTAAATAAAATATTTTTATCGATTGTATATAAAACATTAGTTTAAAGTAGTGACAGTGAATATAATAAGGTGTTATAATAAAAAAATATTATCAAAAATCTATCGATTGTATATAAAACATTAGTTTAAAGTAGTGACAACACTTTTCGACGCGTATTGGCCGACATTATATAGTTTTGATAAAAAAAATTATTCTAACACCTTATTATATTCACTGTCACTACTTTAAACTAATGTTTTATATACAATCGATAGATTTTGACGACAGCTGACGATTAAAACCTAAACAAACATCGTAGCTTCTCCGAATCAAAAGTTATACTAATTGCAAATCTCGATACGCAGTAAAATAACCTCAAAATGGCGGCGCTTCCCCCTCCACCGTGCGCGATTCGTCACTGTTCTCACGTATTGTAATGCATTCTTTGATCCTTTAGCTATCCAGTGGTATAATTTAATTTTGAATATAGAGGATGGATTCGAAACTACAACGCCAAACTGTATCCCCCGATTTTGTTATCATTAGGTTTTTTGGATTGCCCCCGCATGGTAGCAAATTTAAAGACGTATTCACGTCAAAAGTACCATTAGGCATTTATGCAACAGAGAAAGGAGATTTTAAAATATTACCAGTTTTAAATTAAATGAAGCATCTATTTCAAGGGTTAATGAAAGTTAGTTGGTAAAAGAAGAACATAGTGTAGGCTATTATTATTATTATTATTATTATTATTATTATATCACCGCGTCTTACTACCCATTCGGGTTATACGCACTTACGCTAATGTGTAATGGTAGGGTGATTGTGAGATGAAATGAAGGACCTACAGTTTAACGTGGAATCCGAACCACGGTGGTGACCTGGCATTCCCTGTAGGCTAATAAATAGGGAATGAAGAGATTCATGTTTAGTGATGATCGTACACTGAATTTTGATTAGAGGATTAATGGGAGGAATTGGGTCACTATAAAAACCAATGCACCAAGTGACCCGGACAGGTTTTAAACCCTCACCTCTTTTGTTCAGAATCGAGAAACTTTTCAGATATAAAATGGAATCTGGATTTTTATTAAAATGAATATTAAAACCCAAATATATGGGAATGTATGCTAAAACGTCAACCTCCTTATAGTCTGATGACGTGGCGTGTCGGGGTTTGAATTCCGGCTGGATGAACTGATAGTGCATTTTTACTTGAAATGTTTACAATCTCTCTGTACATTAATGAGAGTACCTCGAACTCCTTCACAAATACCTATTTATTTTAATCATGCTGCTTGCCCGGATGGATACCAAGACGTGATTGAAAAAAGAAATTATGTTTAAATACGACAGATGAGAAGTTTCTCATAAAAATTAATTTTCCTTTCTTAGCTCAATAATGTAGGTATTTTTACATTTATAAATGGTGCCAGGGTCTATTTTTATACTTTGACTATTTTTTTTAGATAGGGATAGCTAACAGGTACTTTTAAAACTAAATATACTGTGATAAATATAATTTAACGATATTAAATTAAATTAAATATTAACTTATATAGCTGTACAGTACATTTGATACCACAAACACAACTCTAGAACCTTGTTATTTACTATGTTTATAGTAAGACAGAATTTTATATAAAATACAGTTCACTTTTCACAAGAAAGACTTTAAAGAAAATACTTTTTTCTAACTAAAATTGATAACATTTTACTATATCATTGATATAATTTTCTAGGTATTGACAATATCTTTCAAAAGTGACTGTTGCAGATCAACTGATTTTAAGTATGAAGACCTAGAAGTGGATCTAGTAACTTTTCCAACTGTCATATGAATATTGAATTGAATTATATATTTTAATAACTACACCAAGAAAATAAACAACATCCATTATTAAGGGAAGAGAGTAGGGAAAACGATTTTAGGGCAGTATTTTCGACATTTTTTTTTGTCAAAATAAATAAAATAATTCTCCAGTAGAAACAAGAAGTTTAATTTTCTTCGCAGCTCTTGAATATCAGTCAAGGATGTCCTGGAATTTAATGACAACCTTTTCTATTTATTTAGAAGTCTGCTATCTAATTCCGCTATGCTCATGATATACAGAATGTTCGGAAACCCAGAGCCCAAACTGCACGTATAGTTTGTTTGAACCAAAAGTAATACAAAATCCTTATACACTTACATCCGGAAATCTATGCTAATGCCATTAAATTGTGTTTAAAATTTTGGCGTACAGCGCCGGGAGAGCAAAGCTGTGCAAGCATGCTTGTACAACAGGTTGCATAGGAGCTAGGTGCGTGGCACTGCACATGTAGAAAAGACAAGCACTCTCTGTGATGTAGGACCGTTAATGACAGCCCTAGGAACATATTCGCATTTCTAGACAGACTGGTGTGTTGTTTACTATTAACTGTAGTATGTTCTGCTGCCGTGCTCCATGATGTAAAGGTGTGAAGCACCATGCGCCTAGCTCTTAATCAACCTGTTATACACGCATGCTTGAACAGCTTTGCTATCCCGACTCTGTACGCCGAAACTTTGAACACAATTTAAGGCCCTTAGCCTTCTTGAGTGCAAGTCTAAAACGTGTTTTGTGGAATGGTGGGTGGGAGGGTTAAAGGCGTGGCGTGGCTCCACAACCGACCAAAGTATCCTTCCGCGACAACAAAAACGGATATATCACAAAAATCTTAGATGGCACTAGTTTATTGCTATTATTATTATTATAACTCTAATACTCTAATTATTATGGAAGACAGTACCTGAGACGTACCATCCCCAAATTGTTTAATTTGCTACCACCAACACTCCGAGAAATCCCTCAAATAAATATAGAGAAAAATAAAATTAAAGACTGGATACTTCAAGGCATGCTTCAAACAACTATGTAAATATTTTTGAGAGGAAATGTTATATGTGTAAACTTTTTTGTTTTTTAATTATTATAACTTTTACTATTTTTTTAATATTTATTTAGCTACAAGACCTGAAGATGTAACGTTAGGTAATTCGGGATTGTATCAAAAAGTCAGTAATGTAATTTTTCTTTTAAATCCTAAATAAACAATGATTGATTGATTGATTGATTGATTGATTTCTTTTTATTATTATTATTATTATTATTATTATTATTATTATCACCGCGTCTCGGGTTATAACGCACTTAAGCTAATGTGTAATAGTAGAGTGATTGTGAGATGAAATGGAGGGCCTACAGTTTAACGTGGAATCCGAACCAAGGTGGAGGCCTGGCATTCCCCACATTCACAAGTGGTGATTAAAACACGTCTTGTCAGAGGTGAAGGAAGGGTTTAGTAATCAGATAAATCTGTGCCAGGACCAAGGATTGAACCCCGGACCCCAAGCACATAAGTCTGACACCTTACACCTAGAACACCAAGTCACCCGATGGCGCTAGCTACCAAACAGGTCTTGCGGTTAAATTATACGTTTGGAAAACACCCCTTCTAAGATAATATATCAATGTTTATTAATTGTTATATTATTATTCTTTTTTCTTTTTATGAAGCTGACAGTTTTATATTGAAAAATGTAAATTTTATCTATATTTGATGACTGTTAAAATTATAAAGGAGGTGTGTATTAAATAAAGTATTACTTAATCAGCATAATTCTATTCATGAACATACATGTTTATTCCTATGGCTCTGCATTTGCACGCCTAGTAAAAAGAGCCAATCGCCTTAAAGGTATTAAAATAGTTTTCCGGATGAAAGTGTATAGGGATTTTGTATTACTTTTGGTCCAAACAAACTATATGTGCAGTTTGGGGTAGGAGTTTCCGAACATCTTATATATTCAACAACTGTTGATATCATGTGAAGAAAAGTAAAACTTTATGTTTCTACTGAAGCAATATATTATTCATTTTGGCAAAAAAAAAGTTTTGTTAAGAAGACACACGCCTGATATCACGTCCTTTGAATCCTGACCTTAAAGAGTACTCTTATTGCTGAAAGTGCTCTTAAGAGTCACTGAAAGCGATATTCAAATCGGCACGGTTTATCTTTACTAAAGTTTTCAGATTATGCGTTTTGACAACAATTCATGCAGCTCTGCTCAACCAATTTTCACCATTTTGTTTGTAATGAAAGTTCATACTACACCTGTGGTGTGCTCATTTTATAATTAATCCAAAGGAAAGTCGTGATTTCGGAAAACAATAATTTTCTCCTTGCAGCAATTTTTGAGTTCTACAAAACAGATTTATATTTTTTATATTTTAAATAAATGATTCTACTTAGAGGATTCTCATACCAAAGTTTTGCAATAAACCAATAACAAATCTGCCTTTTATATTTAATCTACGTCTGTTGTGATGAATGTGTGGATGCTATTTATACAGCTCTATAGATATCATAAAAGATTGGTTGAGGTATCTAAAATAAAATGGTAGGGTGCACCGCCTAGATTTTCTCACTACATTATTCTAAACCATACTTATAACTGGTTAGATATTTGAAACGAGATAATATATAATTCTATAGAAAAATGAACAGCTAAAAATACAACGTATTTCATCAATGAGCATACATTCAATAATATACACTGTTACAGAAACACATTTTTTTATGTGCATTTTCAACTCCCTATTTCTGAAAGCTCCATTAAAAAACTTATGTTTGCCAACAACTCAGAAAATATACTATTTATTAAATATTATTTTAAATAAAACTTTTAAAAGAAAAGTTATTTTTTAACTAAAGATTTGCAGAAATATGAACAAAATGAGAAATTTTCGCTTTTTTAAAGTACGCTTAAAGTAATTTTCAAGGGAAAATTAGCATTTACATTTTGTTCCTAATGTCAAACAGTGCCTAGATTTGAAATATAACCAAAATAGATAGTTAAAAACTATTTTGATAAATTATTTTTTTCTCATTTAGCCTTAAAGTAAACCACTTTTATTACATGGTTAGATAGATAATTACAAACATCCCTTTGTGAAACCTTATTAAAAACGCTAGGTGTCAAGATTTAGCCCAATCAGTGAAAGGATTTCGGCTCTATTCCCAGTAACACAGACGGCATTGTTAAAACCACTTTTTAGGATTCAGGGTGTCATGAAAACTTGACATCCCTCAAAATAAATAATTGAATTTTTTTTATACTATTAAAATACTTTCTCTCTACTAGAGGTATTGAGCTTTATATTTGAACAAAAATTTCAGAACGTCTGATTTTAACAAGAGTGAGATTTCAATTAGGTTATTTCTTGCATGGGTACGAGTAGTTTTAAATTATTCAATGGAATATATTTTGCTATTAAAAATCATTAAGATTCATATTCTATTAAGATCCTATTCAGAGGTAGAAGCCGTTATCTACAACCTTCTCCAAATCTTTACAAATGGTCATTTTCCCTTGAGATTCTGATATTCATTTTAGAGAAATGGAAGTTTTACCAATATTTCCATGTCACTCTTCCGAGAGCTGAAGTTTCCTCGAGCTTTGTACCTTTATTGTTTCATCATATTTATAACTTTTTTTTTAATACTAAGAACTTCTTATTGATTTTTCAAACTGTAGATATGAGGTCAAGTTACATAAGCGCAATCTTTGAATTTATATTATGTCAGAAGTTATATCTTGACATCTCAACCCATTTGTTTGATTCGAATATCAGATTGTCCCATAAAAATAAAAGTACTTTTCAAATAGTTTATGTTTGTGACTACCAAACAAAAAAAAGTATTAATTTAATATCTTCCAAAACATTTTTTAATAAATTTTAAATAATCTTATGAAAAATTGTAAAATTCCAGGCCTCCTAGTACGGTAGATAATGCGCAATGCTCATGATATAAAAACAAACACTTCGTTTAATTAATATAGAAAATTAATTCCGTTTAAATGTATTTTGTTTTGTAATTTTTGTTTTTTATTTTTACAATCGCGTCATACAATCCGTTCTCGTAATAAAAATATGAAAAAATACGATAGTATGTTAGGTATGAGTAAGGTTGCGTTTAAATGAAGTCTGTCTGCATTTGCCTGTAAGGAAAGTAGAAAACCATTTCAGAGAAAAACATCTTCAGTACACACGGTTTCTCTCCCCCACGGGTGAAGGCCACTTGTTAATTTGCGGATTCCTCATCCAGCCACTGTCTTTTTAAAGATTAATTTTACCAAAAATATGATAGTACATCAACAAAAAATACAGAAATTTAGATAAATAGATTGATAAAAGCAGTTAATTTATAACATAATATTTATAAAATAACGACGTTTTTATTTTATTTAGGTGACCTGGTGGTCTAGGGGTAAGGTGTCTGACTTCTATGCTGGCGGCCGGGGTTCAATCCTCGGTCCCGGCACAGATTTATCTGATTACCAAACCCTTCCTTCACCTCTGACAAGACATCTTGTGAATGTGAGGAATGCCAGGTCTCCACCGTGGTTCGGATTCCACGTTAAACTGTAGGTCCTTCATTTCATCTCACAATCACCCTACCATTACACATTAGCGTAAGTGCGTATAACCCGAACGGGTAGTAAGACGCGGTGCTAATAATAATAATAATAATAATAATAATAATAATAATAATAATAATAATAATAATAATAATAATATTTTATTTAGTTAAAATACACACCGTTTAAGAATATATCATCTATACAAAATAAGCAAAAAGCTCACACCAGAAATCTCAAAAGTCCGTATGAGGCCCTGCCTTCACCAAAAACCTAATCAATAACTTGGTTATCAAGATGGAAGAAAGCATCGCTAAACAATTTAATTATGAATGAAAGGCGAAACTTGTGGGAATGAATGATTTCAAGTTACTGAAATCAGCCGTTACTAAGTCATATTCGACCAGATAATTGGTAGAACATTGGCGCTCTGAGTCAATAGTCTGGGGTTCAAATCCCATGTTCAGGTGTTATTTTTCAATCTAATTGAACTGGTTATCCAGGTAGAGTCAGTATTGATCCCCCTTAAGCAACCAGTCTCTCCCCTCCTTAACCTGTTTACCTGAAAGTGGTTCACGCTCATGAAAGCCAATTAGCGGTATCCTATAATAATCACCTGGTTATGAAAACAATTACGTGATCCGAAGGGGGTTACGTTGTTGCGTCACGACACCCTCTGTAACTCACGCTATTCGCATACCCCTACCCACACCTCCAACTCGATCCACAAACTTATCAGTGTTCCAGGCGTGCCAACATTCACACACTATCGAAATTGGATCTATGTGGCGTGGAAATGAGGTTCACCACCACACCTTAAAGCTTGTATGTTTAAGGGTTTAACATTGTGGTGCAAATAATGCGTACTTAAGACTTTTAACATTTGAATTATTATGCTAGAACCTGCATCGCTGGTCACGTGCTCTAGCGCGTCACAATGGCGTCAGACTGAATTACCGAGGACCCAGCCCGAATACCTGTCAAATGTATTGAACTATTTATTTTCTATAGGGTTTTTTAAGTCTCCCTCTATGAAAATGTGGGTAAATTTTGTAAAAGATTTTACCATCTTTTTTCTTATTCCATTATAATTTTTAATTTATTGGTATAACTCAAACAGGTTCTAAGACGCGGTTAAAAAAAAAGTGCTTGCAAGCCACACTAGAAGACTATAAATAAAGGAAAATGAAAAATATATATATTTAATATCTATATTTAGGAAACGAGGCATCAAGAATCGAGGTATTTTCTCGATTCTTTCAATACCCTTAATAATAACAGATAGGTATCGAGGATTCAAATTTCCCATCTCTATTTTTATTACATGTGGTGAATGTCAGTACAGGAAGGTACAGATACTCTAAATTTACCTTCTTAAGACTGAACCCATTGGTGGGGTTAAGTTCAGACAGCCTGAATGGGTAGTAGGACGTGAAAAAAAAACTATGAAATTAGGTAGATTAAATTATACAGGCCAAATTTATATTTCCCTTTCAATCTTCCAGGATCCACAGTTTATAGATTAAATTTTTATATTTTCCTATAATTATACTTTACTAATGAAAATGTTTATAGTGAAAGCCATATTAATGATACATTTTAAAACTATTTAACTAATCACCCGCCTCGGTGGCGTAGTTGGCTAACACGCTAGACGTGTTGAGCTCGACTGCTGAGGACGGGGAGATCGAGGTTCGAATCTCGGTCGGGTGAACTGGGGGTGGTTTTTCCTAAATGGTTTTCCACTCTCCCTCCACGCAAATGCGGGTTCACTTCCTCTAATTCGACCTTCCCAATTCCTAATCCATTAGCGTAATTAGTACTTAAAGCGTATAACCCGAACGGGTATTAAGACGCGGTGCTAATATCATTATTATTGACAAAATATCAATAAATTTAACTTGGTTATTTTTTTCAATTGCCTAGGAAAATTTAAATAAAAAAAAATAGACAAAATCAGAGGAAAATATATTAAATAGATTTTGGAACTGTTATATTATCTATATTAGGTTCACAGAAGTTGATATGTGTGAAATTAAGTTAGTGTGTAAGCTGTGTGTCAATATATATGTATAACTTAGAAAGTTGTTGTATATTCGATTAACTTACCATCTTTATACCTTTAGGGTGGTAACACTATTTATTTTATTTTTTTAATTTAATCAAGTCTGTATTTGAAATTCATCCGAAAATTTTCAAACTCACCGCTATGAAGATAATTTTTCCGCTCAAACGCCAATCCAATGTAAGTTTGTCCTTACGCCCCCCCCGTGTGACGCGTTGAATATTTCATTTTCCTCCCGAGTCTAAATTAATCCGACCCACACAGCCAGGTGCGTTCCTGGCGGGACCCGATCACACTCGGATGCGTCACCGCGCACACCCCGGATACCTGGACGCCGTCACGCAGCAAGGCGTCGCTTTCAACTCGCTGAGGTCTTTTCCTCGCTCGAGCGCGTCATGACGCACCACCGTCCATTTACAGGACTGTACAAAATACCTCAGTAAGGTTTAAAATACCTCAAAATTCAACAAACTCGAATTGATCAAGAGTTTTATTTTTGCTCATATTACTACCCGTGCGGACTATACGAATACTGATAAAATATTTTAAAAAATCAAATAAGAATGAGTTTTATATTTTAAAGGTACTCAAAAATCGTTTCTCGTATGTTTATTACATATTTATTATATTTAATATTTTAACAGATAATGATAAATAGTTAAACAAATGAATGATAAAAACAATCTTACCTCATAATATAACATGTAAATAGATAACAAAAAAACATTAGAGTGCGAATTTATTTCAGCAATAAAAATATTTATGTTTCACATTTCCTATCAACCCCTCGGCCGTAATTTTTTTTTTCAACCCTGTCCATCCCTGTCTGTAGAGAAATATTTTAGCAGGTAATGCCTACTCTGTCGTGAGAGAGCAGCCATTTACCCTCCTGACTTGGCTTCAAGCGGAAATACCTCGTAATTTGAAATAAAAACGCACGAGGCTCGCTTTTATTGTTTTAACTCTCAACAGCACATTTTACATCTCACTCCCCCTTCCACACAACCTTTTATTTTATTTTATAGTACTTTCAAACATATACAAATATACATATAGAAAGCCATATACATATTTACTAATGAAACTTTTCGTAAATTAACCCTCACATTAAATACACAGACACACACACACACATTATATATATATATATATATGTCCTTATTACAAAAAAAAAGGCTGAGAATTTTGTTTAATCTAGATTAAATACCAAATAACCTGTGTTAAAATTTTCTCTCTATTAATTAATAAAAAAATTGTATAAATAGAAACTTTTATTTTATTTATACACTCTTTCACATGTCACAGGTAAATTAACTTGGATAAAATTTAAATGTTGCAACCAAAACAAAATCTCACTACAGATTTAAATAAATTTCTCATCGAGTTGTATTTATATATTTTATTTTTTTCAAAACTCTTCACAAAGTCTGCTTGCGTTATTTTGATTTTATGAAATATAATTAAAAATTTACTATATTTTATTTTATTTTTTAGTATTTATAAGGAACGCCTAGCCACAATATTATGTCAAAAAAAAAATAGTTATGTTTAAAAAAAATACATAAGAATTCAAATGGAGATAAAATATAAAATCCAGAAAACGGCAACTGACAAGATCACGAATCATTAATTAGGAACGTAATTACCATCCTCAGTGAGCAAGCGGGATAAGGAGTTCTCCTCGTATGCTCTGTTTTGTCAGTTAAGATCAGGTCAAGGTTATAATCCCAGTCCTTATTTGCTGAGTATGTTCTTCTTAAATAACTTTCACCTCTCATTTTACTCAAACAAGGGTACATCTTCTTAAAGACCTTACGCTGCTCATACCTAATCCATTAATGTAAAGGTGACCTGGTGGTCTAGGGGTAAGGTGTCGGACTTCTATGCTGGCGGCCGGGGTTCAATCCTCGGTTCCGGCAAAGATTTATCTGATTATCAAACCCTTCCTTCACCCCTGACAAGACATCTTGTGAATGTGGGGAATGCCAGGCCTCCACCGTGGTTCGGATTCCACGTTAAACTGTAGGTCATTCATTTCATCTCACAATCACCCTATCATTACACATTAGCGTAAGTGCGTACAACCCGAATGGGTAGTAAGACGCGATAATAATAATAATAATAACATTAATGTAAATAGATTGACATCTCAGAGTTTTAATAAGAATGTTTTTTTTAACTTTCCATTGCCGGCAAATGATAAAGACATAATATATACAGGGTGATCCAAAAGTCACGCAGCCCTGTTTTTTTCAAGGACATTTCTCGCAGAAGAACATGGAAAATGAACATTTTGTTTATATTTATAGCAACATTGTGATGTTGGCCAGATTTTTCGCAGTCCCTGTGACCTTGAGACATACACTAGGTCTAGCCAGTTGAGTTACAGCATTTGAAAGAGTAAGATTAGTTTTTTCACGAGCAGAGCGAGTATTCATCTTGTAAATCTATTTTAAAGCCAATTCGTACATGGAATGCCAACAATCACGCGTGCCGAATAAATCAACAATATGCCAAATTGTACACTGTTTTCGTGAAGCAGGCAGTGTGAGTGACAAGAAGCGTCATAGACGGCCTTCAATTCCAAGTGATCAACATTTGAATAAGGTTAGGCAGTGCATAGAACGGTCACCCATGAAGTTCCTAAGAAGATTATCACAGCAGACTTGATTGAGCTATGGAACAACGCAGAGGTGTACGAGGCGGCTGAAACTTGTGCCTTGCAAAACTCACACAATTCAAGAATTCAAGAAACCAGACAAAGCGAAAAGATTGAGATGCTGTGAATGGTTTCGAGAACTTGAAATCTGACTGATTCTGGCTGAGTTTTTTTTTTTGATCATGTGATTTCTAAGGTCTTGTGGCCACCTCGTTCCCAAAACCTAACGCCACCTGATATTTTTCAGTGGGGATACTTAAAACAGATGCATGCAAACAACCCTTGAACCTTGGTTGAACTGCAAACCAACTTTGAGAGGTACATTGCAACCAAACCCCAGGCAACTTCTGTAATATCCTTATGGTTTATTGTTTGGTTTACATAGTTTACATTAGATGTATATATTATATGGCACAAAATATAATTTTTGTCTTTAGGTCGCGTGACTTTTGGATCATTCTGTATATAAAACCAGTTCACATCCTAAAGCGACGAGGTGTGAAAAGGATAAAATCACATTTTACCTAGGCTGTCACTTACAATCATTGTCGCCACCGAGGGTCAACATTTGCAAACACGAAAGTAATCAGCTCTCTTGGTTTCAGATCGTGAAGCTATTCAAAAGTTCGACACTTGCTCGAGAAGTCAACGCACCACAGAACGTATTTGCTACATCGGTCCACGCGGACATGAGGCTATTGTTCCTACATAATCTAACTCATTTATTTTAATTCCTCTTTAATTTTCTAGCAGCACGTTATGGTTTGACAAATATGAACTAAATAAGCTAATGGGTTTGGATTGAGTAAGATTGAATTTAGACTAGGTGTACAAGCATTTGCAGCTGCATACCAACTGGAACACTTTTTTATTTAGCACCGCGTTTTACTACTCATTCGGATCAAACACTTAAGTACTAATTACGCTAATGGATTAGTAATTGTGAAGGTTGAATATAGATTAAGTGAACCCGCATTTGCGTGGAGGGAGAGTGTAAAACCCTTTAGGAACCTACCCCCAGTTCACACGATCGAGATTCGAACCTCAATCTCCCCGTACTCTGCAGTCTAGCTCAGCATGAAACTAGCGCGTTAGCAAACTACGCTACCCATGCGGGGACCCTATTAACGTTTGAATTTTACTAAGGTAAACTGTTGTAAACATACTAAGTGTGTCTAAGGCACATCCTAACTAGGTCCCAAGGGTTGCACAAACTGTAGGCACTGTCCAGTGTCCATGAAACCCTTAGGTGGCGCTATTAGGAACTATAGTGGGGTAAAGTTTGTTGTCATCAATGTCGACATGGAGTTTAAAATAATGAAAAGTCAAAGGGATAAATACTTAATATGTATTAATGGACATAAATAAAGGTATTATGAAGAGTTAACTGATGGAATTGAACGTTGGAAATGTGTCAAAGCGAACTGTTAAGATTGTTCTAAAAGTTAAGGATAAAAAAGAAAATTCTGAACTTGTGATTGATCATTAATTCATCAGTATTAATCAGAATCATAAAGTGTACCAAATCGACAGAGATTAAACAATACATTAAAACGCAAAGCAACGGAAAATAAAACTGAGAGTCCTTCTTAAGTTTTACAACGTGAATTCCAAATAAATCATCAAAATGAAACATTAACAAGTTATGATCTTCAGTTGATTCATACATTTATTCATTAAGCTAGGTCATTTGTCATGCCTGAATTACCCACAAGATCTTACACAATTACACGAAAGTTTAGAGAATTTCGTTCTAACACAAATAAAGAAGAAACGTTTTTGCTAGTTAATGATTGTGAGAATAATATTTTGATGTTCCCTTGTGAGACTAATTTAAAGTTTTTATCACAATTTCAGAGTGTGTTTGTTGATGGGACCTTTAAGAGTGCACCCACCGTGGTTCGGATTCCACGTTATACTGTAGGTCCTTCATTTCATCTCACAATCACCCTACCATTACACATTAGCGTAAGTGCGTATAACCCGAATGGGTAGTAAGACGCGGTGCTAATAATAATAATAAGAGTGCACCCAAAGTATTTCAATAAATGTTTATAATTCGTGGGAAAGTCTACCTTACGTTACTCCAATGTACTTGATCTTGTACTGATCTATGAAGGTAGTAAATTGGTAGTGACGTTGTGTCCTCTCAGAATTTATGCAAATTTTGATTCATTATTGATGTCACTTAAAAATATTGCATAATTCTCTTAGGTCAAAATTGGTTTTAAAATATTGCAAGTTTTGAGATTAAGTATAGAGTACCAAAAATATAGATTCTTAAATTAGCAACTGTAGCGTGTCAATCAAATGGATTGAACAGCTACAAGAGAAAAATTATTATTTCGACGATTTTGTGCAAGATAGAAAATTATATCAACATATTTAATATAAACTGCCTCTAAGGTATATCCTCTGATCTGAAAAAGTTATGTTTTGTCCTACATTCAACCACGTGGTTGGTCAAACAAATATTGTTTTTGGACTATTGTTGTACTAAATATCTAAGAAGAGGATTTAAATTAGTGTATTTATGAATAATATACTTAAAACGCTTCGCTTTTCCCGTTGGACGATGCCTGATAGACTTATCTACACCTGCATGTGGTCTACTCGAATAATAATAAAAAATACATTTATATTACTACTTCTCATAAAATAATAGTGGATATTAAATAACTAAATTAATACAGATACATTTTGATATAAGATATTTGTGTACTAGCTCACCCGGCAAGATGTCTGCAGATATCAATTTCACCTTTAAAAAAACTACAAGATTGACAGTCATGGCCGACCCACGTGTTCCACGGCCTGGTTCAACCGGAGAGAAGAACTGAAGTTGGGGATCGACTCAGAGGCCGGCTGCGCACATAGCGACACTGATGGTCTTTCGAAGAACTCGTGACTTGTTTCAATTGTTTTCTTTTCATCACACTTTTATCCTTCTTTGTTTTTGCCAGTTTTTCGTAATTTATCCCCCCCTTCCTTCTTTGTCATGTCCGACCTGCTTCCACAGTATATATAGGACCGCCAGCGGTATCAAAAGTACAGAAACGGTTAGAAACGTACAGAAAAGGTACAGAGCGGTTCAGAGCGGTTCAACTACGAAATGAATCAACAAGGGAACTCCACCCATCAGCAACACGAAGGAACATGGAGTCCGTGACGTCGGATTCACCACCTTAGCTGTGTCGATAGGATGATGGAACACCCGATCCGACTCGCCGGAAACATTGACGACGTTACTGTGGTATTAGTATCCAGCCGTCGTAACCAAGTCTGTAGGACTTGGGCTCTTGTATAGTTCAAGAGAAGTTCTAATTTATCATGTTTTAAAGGAAATTTATATTTTATTATTTGGCGAGAAGCCAAGGTTTAGGAAAATGTGAATTAGAATCTTTTGAGTTTAAACTGTTCTTCAACATGGAAGTTTTCTTCCTTGGTTTGTTTATGTGTCTTTTGACACTGTTCTAACGCTAAAGCCTCTGGCTTAGAAATTATGTTTTGGTTAGATTAGTGATTTAGGCTAAGTCACAAGTCCAATAAACCTCTAAATTAATCATGACGTCCTAAACGTCATGAACATTAGTTTTGTTGTTGATGGTTAGAACCAGGATGTCCTATTTTCTTTTGCCTTTTACAACTCAGTCATATGTAATAGAGTTTTGGTGTTGTAGTCACTCTTCTAGTAGAGTATTAGCGAGGGTGCTCAACCTAGGGAAATTACACTAGTGTCATAGTGGGGTCCGCGCAAAATAAATCTATTTTATTTTTGCCCGTGACTAGGCCTCTAAGTTAGTATTGATCTGGATAGGTGCCGACGTACTATTGAATGCTCTGGCAGTACCTATGGGAAAATGACCAGCTTTAGTACTTTAATGACGCCTGTTTCTTAGCCATCAATTAGCTGGATATATCAGCTGAGTATCCAACATGTTTTATGGATCTCTTTAAATATTTAATGCTACCAAGTGAGACTGTATAAATGATATCTTCTGAATTTACTCTTTGCTATTCTTTAACCAATTGTTCATTTACTCCTTGTTTAGAAAACTCTTGTCACTGTGGCAAGTTTGATTTGTACTGCATGCTTCAACATGTGGCCTGGCGACAGTACAAGTAATCTCTCAAGTCAATTTGTTTTTTGGAAGAAAGTAATTCTCATCAATATTCCTATATTCATGTAAAACTTGTATTTTTCTTAATTTGTTTTTACTAAATAATCTAAATTGTTAAAATGACTTTATGTTCTTTATTAATATTATTGAATATGTTCCCCTAAAAGGGACAAATCCATTCACAACTTCTTAAAGTTATTTTTTGGTTTGACGTTTCTTGAAGTCAGTTAAAATGACGATGTTTTCACGGACGTTTTAATGTCCATTCAACCCCAATTACCTCAAGTCTAAGCTTTCACAGATTACGTTTTTACTCATAATGTTTCTTCTTATTATGATTTTTTGCCTCCCTTTTAGGCAGGGTGTTCTTAAAGTACAATAAGAACTACAAATAGTTGCGAGACCTTCCATTGAAAGTTAAGCTCAATGTTTTATCATGACCATCTATATATATTTTTAGTAATAACTGCAATGAAATAAATACAAAGTGAAGTTTGGGTCAAAATTAATAGAGCTGATAAAAAGTCTTAATTCATTAGAAGGTAAGAACAACATGTGGAAGAAAAATGCAACAGTTAACGGCAGTAAACATATATGTTCTATATTTCATAAATTTGTGTCATACGAATTTCAGCCTTTCAATTTTAATATTTTGTCTTTTTAATTTTGTTAAATTCTTTCAATTTACTCAAATGCGTGTTCAATTCTATTTAGACCTGCATATATATCTTAATATTCAATTAAATATGATATTGGTGTTGTTCATTTTTAATATTATAGTGCTCTTAATATTTCAATTAGATTAAATTTGGGTCTTCCAGTATCAATATTTATTTTATAGTTTATTTGAAATCCCTTAATTTCTTGTTTCGAGCCTGAGTAGTACAATCGCTATCTGGGACTCATTTGGGATAAGCTTAAAAGTAGCTTGGACCGAGTTGGTATTCCACGGGACCGAGCTGGTAGGCAGTGGCATTTGCGTGGAGGTAGAGTGGAGAACGCAATAAGGAAAAAAAATACCTTAGGTACACCCGAATGGAATTCAAAACCTAATATCCCGTCATTGGTGGTAGTCTATTGCGAAAGTGACGCCTGAAGCCATTCGTCCACCGAAGCAGGTTTTACGCCTCTTTCTGTGTGTGTGTGTGTGTGTGTGTGTGTGTGTACTACCTGCACGTTTATGTAATTAATCTTTTATCTTTAAACTTTTCTATTTTTAAACTTCATTAATGAAGACTAAGATAGATTTTTTTGTGTGCTTATCAAATATCTAACAAAAGGTGCCAAAACAACTCAGTAACTTCATTGTTGGCGTAAACTATTGTTCGCTGGAAAAAATATACATATATATGTATATATACAGTATAATAATATATGTATATATATACATACATATATATACATATATATTTATTTATAACTAGGGTTGGTTTGAATATGTTGAGAGGATGAGTGTGGAGCGACTAATGAAGTAAATATATGAAGGTAGAGTGTGTGGATCAAAAGAAAGGGGTAGCTAAATATTGTAGACGAATATGTAAAATAAGAGAAAAATTAATAATGTTGAGAATAAAAGATCATGTACGACTTGATGTATGGATATTGTTGAAGTGATGGGAATATACAAGGATAGTAAAGTGTTGAGAAGTTTGTGAGAGATGCATTAAATAAAGAGTTTTTTTAGCTAAATGCACAGTTTCTTGCCTATCCCGTAATGGAATGACGTAATTATATATGTATGTCATTTCTAGGTGGAAAAGATCAAATAAACAGATAGTAATAGGTATGAACTCATCGAATCCTTAAGGTCATTCAAGAAATGAGGATTTAAAAAAAAAAAGATTAAATTTTTATAAAAATGTTAAGAGTTTTTAAATTTATAGTTTGAAATATATTTTTCAAAGATATAATGTTTTATTAGATGTTTAATCCCAACATAATTATAAGACAGTCCTAAAAACTATATTCCAGATCATTAATTCACCAGTTAATGAGAACAATCATGATAAATGGTGAAAAAAAATCATAAATGGGCGTGTTATAATTTTTTTTTAAGGTTCGGATTCTATACTCATTATTTATTGGCAAAGTAAATATTTGAATTTGAAAAAGAAAAAAATTGATTCGATATAAGTTATTTTAAGTTTATAGTAATTAAGGTTCTAAAAATATCAGGCTGGCGGTCAAACAATGTGTGTAAGAACTTCAATACATTAGAAACTAATTAACAAATGGCTCTGTAAAATTTCATGAAACATTTTAGAGATGCCCTTATGTTGAAAATATTATTTTCCGTCAGATTGATTTCTTCTTGCTGATTAAAGGAGTGTAACTAATAATGAAACCACATGGATGCTACTTGCTCGAGAGAGAGATTCAAATAAACCACATTATATTGTGATATACATTGTACAGTACTAAAACTAACTATAAAGTCTCAAAATTTCTAAACAAATATGATTCAATATTATATATAAATATCATTAGCTCGAATTACGAAAGAAAAAGAGGAAGCGGGAAGGGTGAAGGTAAAAAAAAGAACACATTGCTTAGATGCAGACCATTTAATAAGTTATACGTCCGACTTGTATATATGGGTATCAGTGAAAGTTTTTGGTACGTTTATTTGGCAATTGGATGTTTTCCTGTCTTAAATTCTTTTTGATCATGGCTCACGAATCTTAACTTTCTGAGTTATGTTAAGGTAAATTTATTAGAAAAGTTATTAATGCAAATAAATAGAAAATAAATTTTTTTTCAAGAAAACAAACATTTATTTTGCTTTTAATTATTTAAATTAAAAAAAAACTTTCTTGAGACATTAAGAATAAAGTATTACGAGTTTAACAATGGCTGAAATAATGACAATAGAAAGCGACAAAAGTGAAATAATTAAAAGTAAAAACTTGTTAATATCATTTTGTAGAAGAATAGCTTTGATGCTTGTAGTTTATTTTTTGTAGAGTAATAGAAGTTGTTTCATACTGTTTTGAAGATGTGAGCGCTTGCAAAGAAAATATAAATCCAGAAACTGTGGATTTAAACTGATGTCATTAAAATGGAGATGTAAGAAATAACGATAAAAGTGAAAACAAACTAAAAATATAATATAATTGATAAAAAAATATTAACTTTTCTTTTATATTGACAAAACACGCAATTCAATGCTCGCGGTGTTTATGTCAACAAGCTTTCATCTCTCTGTACTGGTCTCTCTCGCCTGCACACTAGCCAGTCAGTTACTCCGATCGCCGTTAGAGGCGCCAGCTTGAACATAACAAAGACAATGGCCTCCATACGCGACCGATTATAAAACAACTTTACGAAAATTGAAACGATTACTTAACCCAGACTGGTAAGTGTCCAATATATTACCGCCCATTATTTATGTATTTCCGTGTCCTCTTATATTCGTAAAACGTTCAAATACCGAGTTTATTTCCATAAAATAAAGTATACGGCATTCTTGGCTAACTTTCAAAGCTTCAAATCCTATTCTTTGGATTACATCTACACTTAAAAACATCAGAGAGCTATTAAATGACCAGGAGAAAGGTATGTTATGCCAGAGTTTATCAGAGTTCAAGAAAGAATAAGGTCGTAGCTACCTTTTTAACGAATTTTAGTGAAAAAATATAAATTATTTAATTTTTATAATAATGAAAATAATAGTTGAGTGTCTGTGATACATCAATCTGTAGCGTGTAGACCATTTTGCGGAAAGATTACCGAGTACTAAGGCTATGTTATCAAGGGGATGCCCGAATGTACTAATCGTACATCCTTTACGAGAAGGTTCTTTCCGTGTCCAAATGAGGTGAGGGGATGATGATGATGATAATGAGTTTGTCAGGTAGGAACCAATGAAGATATTAACCTAGATTAAGCCTAATAATAAACCAAATCCTTGTGACAATGGAAATTGTTCCTCCTTTCGAGAAATATCCTCCAGTATCAGTCGGTAACCGAATCTGGGACATCTATGTCAACATCCAAGGCCTCCAACCACTATATCATGATCTGATTCCTTACTAGGACTGTGATGATAAAGCGATGTGTTTATTTAATTCTATTTAGCACCACGTCTTAGTTTAGTTTCTGGTTATACGCTCAAGTACTAATACGCTAATGGATTAGGAATTGGGAAGGTCGAATTTAGAGGAAGTGAAACCGCATTTGCCTGGAGGTGGACTAGTGCGTTAGTTAACTACGCCACCGAGGCGGGTTAAAGCTTTTTAAAATATGCCTATATATTACAATTACGTTGTTACGTAAGTAACTCTTATTGTGGTATGAAGATCAAACTATTTTTTTATATGATTTACACTCTTTTCTAATCATTAATCATTATCTATAGGGCTCTTTTTGTAAACAAATTAAGGTATTAATTGCAAATAATTGTAACAAATACTTACTATTTAATGGTTACCACAAATATTACATTTTTAAACTATTTATTTATTTATTTTAGGTATTTGACGTGCACTTTCTAAATCGACTGATTATACTAGCTTATACTAACTTAATTCTAGAACAGACACAACACTCAATACTCGGCCGTTAATTAATCACTCACTAATAAAAGAGAAATCCACATTTAACCAAAGACACATTTTCTGATCGTGCTGGGAATTGAATTCAGAGCCCCTAGATTAGTAGGCATACATGATTCTGACCATGATACGGTATCGGACTAATATTTGAAAATATTTTATGCATATGGATATATCTAAGCGCCAAATATAGTTATCTGGTGAAAAAAATACAAAATACGCAATTCTTATTTCAGTTATCGCTCAAAGATAAATTTAGGTCTAAATTTAAAAATAACATTGATATATGTGTACTTATACCTATCTTCCATGTAATATCAGACGCAAATATAAATACTTTCTCCCGCCCTCGCCCTCTGGGAAGAAAGTTGAACTGCGGAAACTGAGTAGAAGGTAATTGGATGGCCTAGTGGAGTTACTCTAAAATACCACAGTTGGCTCAACTCTACAGGAATAGTAAAAAACAAAAAAAACAAAAACAAATAGAGGATGTGTGAAAGGGAAGAGAAATCATGAAATGAGCTGTACTAGAACCCTGTCGTTGTGTTTTTTAATATTGTATGAACACACAAATATGTATACACACACGGTGTAGAACATTATTTTGTTTATTTATCCTGTGACTGGCATTAAAAAATATATCGAAACACATAAAAACTGTTTTTGATTTAACACTTTAACTGTATTTTTAGATGCTAAATTTACTCAAGGTAACTAGCTTAATATAAGTCAACTCGAAAGATCGATTCAATTGAGAGTTCAATTTTTCAATATAATATTTATTTTTTGTCACCATATCTCACCAACCATTATGGTTATAAGCAAATTAATTAATTAAGCTAATGTGTTAAGGTTGGTAAAGGTAGAATTTTTAATAGAAACATACCCTGATTTGTGTAGAGTAGTGTAATTTATTTATTTTGTTAATCACCCTCAATACATCCGGCCAGGAGTCGAATACGAACTATACATTATCATCAGTCCAGTTTAGTGCGAGAATGACGCCTTAATCCACTCGACCAGGAAGCAAGTTTTTCAATATGCAATAATAAAAAGTGACCAGTCAGGAATATTTGAATTGTTTTGTCACTACTTTATAAATAGTAAACAAACTGTCCCATTTTAAAAGAGATACAGAGAATTAAATTGTTTGAGTAAATAAATTGATCTCGGTTATTTTAAAAACGTTGATATTTTTAGATAATATAATGTAATTTAATAATTTAATATTGCTATATACTAATGTGATGTAGGTTTACATTTTTTGAAGTTTTTTTTAACACCACGTCTTACTGCCCGTTCAGATTATACGTTTATGTACTAACTACGCTAATCTTTTAGGGGTGAGGAAGGTTAAATTTATAGGAATTGTACCTGAACTTGTGTGAAGGAAAATTGAAAAATCATTTTGTAAAAACCACCCTTAAGCATTACCGTTCAAGATTTGAACATTGATATCCCTGTCATTAGCAGTCTTGTACACTACGAGAGTAGCGCGTTAGACCATGCGGCTACCGAAAAGGGTTAAAGTCTTTTGTAAAATTAATTTATATGAAAATTAAATTTTTAAAATAATGTTAAGGTTTTTAAAGGTACCATTAATTGAAATTAACATATTCCCTGGTTTTGGGTTTCACTTTGGCTCTTGCCAAGGGAGTAAGGTACCTCAAGTCCATCCCTATATTTTCTGTTTTTGCTCTTAGTTACTGTTTTTGCCATGACGTGGCGGTATTGCGCTAAATTAACTAATCTTTTACGGATCATTTTATATAAACAAATGTAATTTTTTTTATGGTTTGAATTGTACCTTAGTCTAATCCCCTACAAATCCTTCTCTCTTTTTTCCCCAGTTGTTTGAACATCTTAAAAAACAACATCGCCAAACCTCTTCTAAAATGACCACGTATCCACTCCCATCTTGCGTGAAACTTTATTAATATACGTCAAACAATGTATAATTCACTCTTTGAACCCTTGGAAAAAAAAATCTCATTAAAAATTCAATCCCACATAGCACACCGCGGATAAATGTCAGAACACTGGTTTTGGTAGCTCGTTATCTAGCGTGGCCGGGAAAATGAAGCGTGTGGGTAAGGGGAGTCCTCGCGTATACCAGGACACACGTAAAATATTGAGTAAAAATCCCTTCAACCCACAAGGGATGGGGATTTTTTTTTTCCACCTTTTCTTTCATCCTTTTTTTTTTTTTTTTGCTCCTTCCGGAGGCAACGCTTAGCATCCCTTCCTTCTTCGACATGCAGCCTACAGTAGCTTTTACCCTCTAGATCCCCCCCCCCCATTTAGCCCCCTCCAGCCCTAACAAACACACAGCCTTTGACGGCTCCTACCCCCCTAGCCCCTAGATCCCTCACCACCCTCTTTTCTAAAACAAGCCTCTAGGTATATAAACTTTATAAATCAGCCATGTAAATGCTAATGGGTAGTAGAGGGGTGTTGCGTATCGGGTGTTTGTAAACAGGAAATTGTTTCTAGACATCCCGGCAACCTTACAACACCATAAAACAAACCTCCATATCACTGGGACTTCAGGAAAATAATAATACAAAAAAAAAATCCCCACCCATAACTATAAACATATATCGAAAGAAACTTTTTTTTAAACATTTAAATAACCATCATTTTATTTTAATAATGATAAAGTACGTCAGAAGTCATTTTGTATGATATTTTATTATGCAAAATTATTTTAATTGAAGCTGTAATTCTACTAGTACAATTACTATCAATGAAAGGGCATTCTAGAAAATACAAATATATTATTTTATTTATTTTTTCCGTTCAACATTGCTAACACTTTACTATAATATTACTATTGTGATGTTAATTATAGTTTCTAAACAGTACTAAAATTAACAGTAAGCTCTTAGATTTTCTAAATAAATATAATTTTATATTAGCTTGACTTATGAAAATGAGAAAGGGGGAGGGTAGGTGGGATAGCGATGTTTAAACAAATTTATTGCTCGAATGTACGAAACTCTTACAATCTCAGGACTATTGAGCTTACCTGGTTTTCATTGCAACTTGATACATTATGACTTAATATACACTGAGCCTCCATGGATGGGATGTGACAGATATTTTGAAATCTCTCTTCTCTGTATTTTAAATGGGACCGTTCACATCGGCGGGAAAAACCGTCGCAGACGTCACCGATGTCTCAGATATATCTGCGGCGATCGTTCAGAGTTTCTGTGCGCGCATGCGCAGTGGCTCAATCCGCTCTACGTGTTTAGTACGCTTGGTAATGTGTGGGCCCTACTGTGTTGTTGTTATTAAATTCAGATATGGAGCATTTCATTGAAGAAGTTCGCGAATGTTCTGTGTTGTGGGATACCAGCCTCTACAGGGATGTTGTCTTGAAGGACAAAGAATGAGATGAGATAACAACAATTCTAAAAAAATATAGAAAGTAAATAGCTAGAGGAAGCTTGTGGCAAGGAACTTGCAGACATATGTTAGCGGTGTGAATTAGCACATCGAAAAGCTCGCAGATATCGCAGACGTCCAGAGATGGACGTGACGATCAGTGTGTTATGTATGTAGTTGGATATCAACAATACTTAGGGGAAACACATAAATAGACACTTCAATATTAATGCGGTATCTGTATGAGAATAAACATGAAATAAATAAAAATAATATTTTATAACATTTTAGGATCATTCATGTAATCATAGGTTAAACAATATCGCCTACTTGTGCTGATCTGATAACTACAGTTCCAAAGTAGCATATCATAAATAAACTTTAAAGGAAAAATTATAAATATATTTCACAATTTTTTACGTTTAAATTTAAATATGGGAACAATATTCACAATTTTGGTTGTCAAGTTAATCAAAATGTATTATGCTCCTAATTATTTAAATTTAAAAAAAAGTATAGTCTTGAGACATTAAGAATAAAATATTATAAGTTTAGCAATGGCTGAAATCATGACAAAGAAAGTTTACAGAAGTGAAATAATTAAAAATATAAATTTATTAATATCGTTAAAGAGTAGATTTGACTAGGAGTAATTGGCAGACCATTTATGCTGGCTAGGTTCAATCCTCATTCGAAAAGATTTTACATATAGATTACCATAACCTTCTTCAACTTTGACAACATACGTGGCGCTTAAATCACGTCTTCCTCTAAATTATTTACTAGTTAGTTCGCGCCTCGTGGTACGATGGCAGCATCTACTGGAGCTAAACTTAAGAAATGTTAACGTCTTTTAACGTAATCCAGACAAGTTAAGATCTTTTAAAGTATTTCCTCTTCGAGAAGCTTCCACACGCAATAGGTATTTTTGTTCTGAGTTTGTAGATGTGTAATTTACCGTTAGAAAGGTTCCTTCGAGAAGCTTCTATTGAACTCAGATATATGTGACTTTTTGAAACTTCGTATTTTACTGTGCAATCAGTCGTGGTCTTGAATGGACGTGCTTTAAGCGATCGGTGATTATAAGTTGCTAGGCCCTCGACATGATCGTGTTTCGATTAGAATATTAATAACAATATGTTTTCAATTTAAGGAATAAATAGATATCAAACTTTATGTGATATATTATCATTTATTAAAGTCTAATGATAAGGAACGAGGCATTATAAGTAAAGCACATAGTTGCGTAATAGAAACGATGATTTACGGAGTGACTCTTAAATGATTCTGTTATGTAATATAACAAATAGCATTCTAACGTGGGGGGGAGAAATATAACAAATGACTTCCAACGAGGGGCTGAAAAGAAGTATAACAAATGACTCCCAATCACGGGGCTATTATACGTCAATAAAAAGAGAAGTATAGCAAATGGCGACACAACGTGGGGGTTAATATACAACTATTAACACTTGCCGCGAACGCGAAAGGTAACAATCGTTATGAGGTGACCTGGTGGTCTGGGGGTAAGGTGTCAGACTTCGGTGCTGGCGGCCGGGGTTCAATCCTCGGTTCCGGCAAAGATTTATCTGATTACCAAACCCTTCCTTCACCTCTGACAAGACATCTTGTGAATGTGGGGAATGCCAGGCCTCCACCGTGGTTCGGATTCCACGTTAAACTGTAGGTCCTTCATTTCATCTCACAATCACCCTAACATTACACATTAGCGTAAGTGCGTACAACCCGAATGGGTAGTAAGACGCGATGCTAATAATAATAATAATAATAATATCGTTATGTAGAAAAATAGCTTTAATACTGGCAGTTAACAATTCGCACAAGTTTCGAGTAATAGATATTCACGGATGGGTTTAAATGGGGAGGTATGGATCTCAGATAATTATGGAAACATCACACTTATTGATTTTGTCTTCTGTTGAAAAATGTCTTGTATAAAAATTTTGAAAAATTAAAATCTTCATAATATAGTTAATATTTAATAACTCTTCTTACAAACATTCCCAGTGCTAGTTGGGATTCAGGAGTAACCTTTTATATTTATATATTAACTTTCAACTTTAATAACATTGTGGTCCGACACTTTAGCTCAGTCAGTAGTCTCTCTGCCTTAGGTGCTAAAGTTACCGGGATCGATTCCCGGCATGGGCGAAAAATTCATCATTGGTGAAATGTGGATTTCCCCTTTCACAGTGAATAAATTAACGGCTGAGGACTGGATGTTGTGTCTGTTCTAGATTTAAGTAGAGTAATTAGTACATAGGCGTATAAACTGAATGGGTAGTAAGACGTGGTGTTAATTTAAAAAAATACCATTTTGATAATATTCTTGTGGTAAAATTCACAAATGTGGTTTCATGACATCTTTAAAACGAATAAAATAAAAAATAATCACGAACAAAATTTTAATTGGGGCAGCTCACTTCCGCCGGGGTCAATTCAAAAAAGTTCCATACAACACAATACAGCACCCATAACTGTAGATTTAAACTGACGATTTTTAAATGGAGGGGTAAGAAATAATAATGGAAAAGCGAGAATAGTCTTAAAAATATAATATAATCGATATTAGATAATAACTTTTATTTTAAAATTGACAGATCATGAAATCCCGACTCGCGGTGTTTTAAAATGTCAATAAGATTCTCTTCTTTCTCTTGTTTGGTCTATATCGTCTCTCTCATACGATAGTTCTTCTGATTGATACTAGGGGCGCCAGATTGAACACAACCAAGACAATTGCCTTCATAGGGTACGGCCAGACTGAGCGCGCGAGCGCGCGAGCGACTAAAATATAAAATAGAACACATTGGTTGTAATGGGGGTGGCCACACTGGAGCGAGCGAGCGAGCGAGCGCGCGAGCGACTGAGCGCGCACGCTTGAAAGATAGAACTGGTTCTATTTTTCAAGCGCGCGCGCTCGACCCGGTACAGTCTAGTTTCCAGGCGCTAGGCAATATTATTGTATGTTGGTTCATTGAGTGCTAGGGAAACTTCTTATTTTGACATGATATTTGACTTTTTTCTATCAGTGATAGGTTTAACACACTTTCTATTAATGGCCTAATTTAATTGGTAAGACCATAAATAATATAATGTATATATGTAAACCCGATATGTTAAAATACTTCAATATTATAATCAAAGTAGGCCTTTACAAATAAGAATCACCATTAGTTTGGAGAAAGTATGAAAAAACCACAACAATAAATAAGTTTTAAAAATTACCTTCAGTTCACTGAGCCAAGATTTGAACCTTTGCCTCCTAGTCAAAAGCTATCGAGTGCAACGCACCATTCCGCCACTGGTGCTGCTAATTTGATTTTAAAATACTTCAGTACAGTACCATACACATTTCTCAATTTATTAATTGGATGCAATTCTACTTTTTTCTTTTTTATATTATTATTATTAGCACCGCGTCTTACTACCCGTTCGGGTTATACGCACTTACGTTAATGTGTAATGGTAGGGTGATTGTGAGATGAAATGGAGGACCTACAGTTTAACGTGGAATCCGAACCACGGTGGAGGCCTGGCATTCCCCACATTCACAAGATGTCTTGTCAGAGGTGAAGGAAGGGTTTGGAAATCAGATAAAACTGTGCCGGGACCGAGGATTGAACCCCGGCCGCCAGCATAGAAGTCTGACACCTTACCCCTAGACCACCAGGTCACCCTTCTTTTTTATAAATACACAATATTTTCTGTAAAAATTTTCGAGGAACAGAGATGTACCAAGTGTCTTTGACAGAGACATTTTCTCTGATGAACTAGGGTCTGCTAATTACGACGCGCTCGCGCGCTCGCTCGCTCGCTCGCTCGCTCGCTCGCCAGTTTGGCCACCCAGTCGCTTGCGCGCTCGCTCGCTCGCTTGTCAGTCTGGCCGAACCCATACGCGAAACACTCATTATAAATAGTGTCCATCTCGACGAAAATCGAAAGGATTAATTAACCCACACTTGTATGTGTTCAAAATATTACCTCGCATTGTTTATTTATATATTTATATGTCCTCTTAGATTCGTATAACGTTCAGATGCCATGTTTATTTCTATAAAATAAACTATATGGAAACACGACATTCTTGGCTAACTTTCCAAGCTATACGTGCTTGTATTTTGATAATATTTACACTTAAAAATACTTTAAAGATATGAAATAGTCAGAGGTAGGGTCTTTTATGTCCCTTTTTTTTAAATATTCTTTTTAGCGTATGACACATTTGACCGTGAGAGATGTATCATCGAGTTCAATCGCCTTATGTGTAGACTTTAAGCCACTCAGTGGAAACAGTATGTTAACCAGGGTATACCTTGGAGATTATCTACAAGTCATACCCTCAATGAGATGACGTGAGGATAGTGATTATGAAGGTTTGGGCCAGTGGAAATCATAAACCAAACTTAAGCCTAATTAATTAATTGTGTTCAAAGAACGAGTTCCCCTTCCGGTAAAAAATATCTGGTAACTAGCTTTATATGAAAACTCGCTTTGCTACAAAGAAAGATCCACACCGACTTTAAAGTTGCTCCCCATTTTGAATGTTTTAGGGGGTTAAAAGGGGTCTGACTTCTATGCTGGGGTCCGGGGTTCAATCCTCGGTCCCGGCACAGATTTATCTGATTGCCAAACCCTTTCTTCACCTCTGACAAGACGTGTATTAATCACAACTTGTGAATGTGAGGAAAGCCAGGCCTCCACCGTGGTTTGAATCTCACGTTAAACTGTAGGTCCTTCATTTCATCTCACAATCACCCTACCATTACACAGTGTAAGTGCGTATAACCCGAACGGGTAGTAAGACGCGGTGCTAATAATAATAGTTGCAGTGACAAGGAATTTGAAGCTTGAATCATGTCCGGTTTCACGGGCGAATGAGACCGTTAAGGACGCTAGGGGGAGTTTTTCTAAATGTGATTTATCACGAGGGTTTTCTTTTCCCTTTAGAACACAAATGTGGTTGAACTTTATTCGAAACTACACCTTCCCCGTCCCAATCCTTTATATTAAGGCATTAAAACAACCTTTGAACTAAACGTAATTCAATTACTAATGACTAGCTTCAGTGTTCGACTGGCCTGCTGATGACGGGGAGATCGGGTTTCGAATCCCGGTTAGGTCTTATGAAGGTTGTTTTTCCCAGATGGTTTATCTCTCTCCTTCCCCAAAAATGAGGGTATACTACCTTCTAAATGCTTCCTTCCTCATCCCTACCCCATTAGAGTAATCTATACTTATAAAATAACATGTCCTGATTGATTGACTGACTGACTGACTGACTGATTCATCATCGCCGAGCGCAAACTATCAAGGCTACAAGCATGAAATTCGGACTGTATATTCATTTTGTTATGTAGGCACCCATTAAGAAAGGATTTTAGAAAATTCCACCCCAAAGGGGTCAAAATAGGGGATGATAATATGTATGAAAGTCCGTCATTTTGAAAGTTACATAAACAAAATTTTGTATTTCGGTTATTGACGTAAAACAAATAAATACGTGTTTCAGGAATTTTGGAAATTTTATTTAATAAGGGGGTGAAAGTTTGTATCGGACTTGCATTATTTTTGATCTGAGGTCAAGTTATGGTCATCAACGTAACGTAATATTTTAAATTAATCTGTAAATACATATGTATATTTTCGTATTTGTATATAATCAACTTCCACGCGAGCAAAGCCGCGGGCAACAGCTATCTAGTTATCAATATATGAATATAAAAATAACGAGTAGTAAATCGCGGTGATATAAATCTATATTACTACTACTGCTGTTATTATTATCAATTTTAATAATAGAATCGACACCGGTAGGCACTTGATCTAAATGCCCATATCACAGATTCAAGCTTTCTGGATATAAAGAGGTCGGAGAGCAAATCCTGGTCAAGAGTATCGTGGGTGGATCTTCATGCATTGTTTCTCACTCTACCTACACACAAATGTTGGTACATTTAATCTAAATTATGCTTAACTTATTTCTACCTTTATGTTGTAATTAAGTGCCTATAACCTATGTAGGTGGTATGATGCGGTGAAAAAGTATATTTTAGGATCCCCAGGTAGGACTCGTTTTGGTATTTAGTGATACTTTTGAACTATTCTACTTTGGAAAATTCTATATTAGGATATGATAATCAAGATATTTAGCTGAAGCACTTCAATTATCAACACAAAATACATACATATATGTATATAATAATTATATACACACACATATATGTATCTGTGTATAAATGTGATTTTTTAATTTTATAGCAATATACATAGCTTGGTATAATATTTAATATCTTAAAAATTGGCAAAAAAACCTCTGATATTCATGCTAGATTATTGAAGCTATACTTCTTTAGGCGCGTTATGAAAAAATGATGAGAGTGAAATTTTAAGATGCGCGCGCATCACTGTAACACAAAATTAACAGGTTGAAGCTAAACCGCTCATTAAGTCTCGAAAAAAAAAAGCTACCAACAAAATAGAAATAGAACCTCTGTTAGTCGCGCATGTTGGTACGCTCGTCGCCTCTGATCACTGTTTTCATATATATAATATTTATCCACATGTTTCTAGTTTCTACATTCACAACACGTGTTTTAGTTTCATACAAGTGCGAATTATATATGTGCTAATAAATTATATTCAGTAGTGATTTATATTGAATATTTTTATTAATATTATTTACTATTCGTAAATATTAGGGAAAAAATTGTGCTTATAGACTTTTTCAGGTGCTCCAATATAATTGAGGTTAACTATCCGTATGTATTATTTATTGATATAAATTAAAATATTATTATTTAACATAATTAATACTAAATATTATTAAATTATTTTTTATTTTTTAATGATGCCAAAGAAGTATAACTTCTCACGCGCGTACATAAGTACACACACCCATTTTTTTTATTATTTTTTTTTTAAACAAACATAATCATTTTGGTGCGCCTCACGAAATTTGGCCCATGTATGTAATATTCTCTCAATCCCACCCCTCATTCCACCCCTACTTTGGTAATTTTAATCCGGGTAATTATTCCAAAAAACTTACTGGAAGAATAATTTATGACTTCAGCAGAGTTTAACGTTAGTAATAATTAAAAATTCATCTCAATTCATTATTTCATCATGGATGACATGAAGGGATATAAAGTACAAGCTGAGAGCGTATTTCAAACTTTTAATGGCTTCTGTATAACTCTCAAATTGGCTGTAATAGATGCTTTCTGGATCTTGTTTGAGTAAGATCCCGGTTATGAGGGCTTTTATCCGAGTGAGAGAAAGAGAGGGAGAGAAATGGTTTGGACGGGAAATGAAAAATAATTAAACCCAAATCCTGACCTTAAAATTATACGTAATGGCACTATTTAGCGTGTCCATGTTGTAAATTAATTTAACCTACTTTTTTTTTCACAAATATCATTAAAAGTTCATTGACATTTTCATGCTCATAAAGAAAATGTTGTGAAGTAGGATAGCAAAATAGATCATGTTTATTAAATTATACCTTCAACATATACTAGTAAAGAAATGTTATCTAACCCAAGGTACATATTTTTAAGGAGGTCTTTGAAATATGAAAGTAATAATAATGCTCTTTGGTAGAAAGATATGTTACTATTTTCTCAATGTTTTTGTAACAATAATATATTATTTAATTTGTATGATATTTGGTGAAGTGTTTCTGCAACAATGTATATGATTATATTTCAGCTCCGACACCCTAGCTCAGTCGATAGCGTGTCTGTCTACTGAGCTTATAGGTCACGGGTTCGATTCCCATCATGGTTGAAATATTTATCTTTGATGAAATGTGGGTTTACCCTTTCACAGTAATTAATTAACGACCGGGAGCTGGATGTTATATATGTCGTAGATATATTTCGGTTCACAAATCATACGAGATTTTAGTAAATGTATATATTTTAACATAAAATAGAAAGTCTTTGCGGTGCATCGTACCATTTATTTAATCTTAAAATAATTGCCCAAACGCTCGCGTTTAATCCTACCCAATTTATGAACCAATATAAACAATTATTTTAAAACGTGATTCCATTTGACTGTCCACCTCATCTCAACAAATTGGTTCTATCCAAATTATTTTGTCGTTCTTTCGCTCTTTGTGTATTGACAGAAGTGAAAGCGGACAAAGAGTGACAACGCATACACCACATGAATATTCACAGGGCAAGTGTGACAAGCAATTTACTGTGAGGTACTAATTATTTCATGGGAATGGTTAACGAATCGAAATAAATGGAGGTGAAAACTAGATAAATTACAAACTGATCCCCAACAAATATCCCTTAGTAAATCAATCTGTTAAGTATATCGTAATTGATGAGACAAGATATTAATTTGATTAATGATGAAGTCAATAAAATGAGACTGTCTTTGTGGTCTAGTGTTCGGAGTTCCAGAGGTACCGGGCTTGATTCCTGGCGCTTTCAGATTTGTATGTGAAGCAGTGGGTTTAAAACGGTGTGGTAGGCCTCAGTGGTATTGAGGTAATGTGCTCACCTTTTGGGTTCAAACCCAACCGAATGTCGATGAATTTTCTTGAACGATAAAAAGAGGAAATATATTCACATTCGCGAGGGGGATAAAGTGGGAAATCATTTAGGAAAACACGATCAGTACACTATGACCTGGATTCGAATCAGAAGATATGGTCTTGGCGTTTAGTCCACGTGCCTAAGGCTTAACTAAATAATTAATCAAATTTCTAAAGTTGTGCATTGAAAACAATAACCTTGGTTCTATTTAAGTTTTCCTATCGTTGTGTTTATTCTGTATCGGTTTTACTTTAGCTTAAAGAGAAAGTATTGCGATCGTGAATGTTTTAAATGTCAATATTATGATGATCACGACGTTATATTTGCCCGGAATAAAAAAAAGGGACTCGTTAATACTATTTTTATCCTTCTATACGAGTCTGTCCTTCTATATTTTTCTGTCATGTCTGTATTTGTCCTACTATCTGTTTGTTATTTTATGTGTCTGTCCTTAAATCCGTCTCTGTCCATTTATCTGTCCTCGTCCTTTTATCTGCCCCTGTCCTTCTATCTGCCTGTCTCTCAATATTTATGTCCTTCAACCTGTCTCTATCCTTCTATCTGTCCTTGTCCTTCAATCTGTCCTTGTCCTTCAATCTGTCCTTGTACTTCAATCTGTCCTTGTCCTTCAATCTGTCCTTGTCCTTCAATCTGTCCTTGTCCTTCAATCTGTCCTTGTCCTTCAATCTGTCCTTGTCCTTCAATCTGTCCTTGTCCTTCAATTTGTCCTTGTCCTTCAATTTGTCCTTGTCCTTAAATCTGTCCTTGTCCTTAAATCTGTCCTTGTCCTTAAATCTGTCCTTGTCCTTAAATCTGTACTTGTCCTTCTAACTGTCCCTGTCCTTCAGTCTGTTTCTGTTATTCTATTCCTCTGTCCTTCTATTTGTCTGTCATATCTTTCTGTCTGTCCTTCTATATATTTGACCTATCTGTCTGTCCTTGTAACTACAGCCGAAACGGTTTGATGAATTTGTATCAAAATTAATATTTATACTCTATTTGATAATACATCTAGACTTTTTTTTAATTCGCTAGCTAATAATTTAAGGGTAATTTACTAATTAATGATTTTTGAAAATTCAACATTTTTTCAAAAATGGTTTTAGTTTAAAATCAGTATCTGGGGGTGCTATTCATTATTAGTAAGAAAGTATATTTTTAACCCTAATTAAAATAATTTAAAGTTAGTTTACTGATGACTAAGTTTTTTTATGTCACAAACCTTAATATAATACATATATAAACCCTATATATAATATAATACAGTATATAAGATTATGCAATACCTTTTTTTATCTTTTTAAATTTAAAACGTTCTCGGCGTGTTAAGAAATAATTTTATTTCCATTTCCATCGCGAAGGTATGACGAAATCCATTTAGTTAAGCTGCTTGTGAAAATTTGCATCCCGCAAGCCTTACCAAATTATAAAATCTGTTAAGTCAAGGCGGAAGTAAGAGGCTATTTAATTTACATTTTTATCGGGTCCTATCTTTTGTGTCCTTATTATACAGCATCTTTTCATTAGCAAGATATATTCAGGTTTGCTCTAAGGACAAATTCAGTAGTGTCTTAGTATTTATTTAAATTGTTTATTATTCTTTAACTAATTGTACATGGAATTTATTGGAATTTTCTTTAAGATGCATTATGTCACACAATTATATAAGTATTATGGTACATAATTAAGGAAAAGACAGTCAGGAAATGCATGCTTCTACTCAGTAAGTTGTTGACATCTCAGCTGCTATCAAGTAATACGAAACAATAATTTTATCGGTTGTTTTCTATGGGTATGAGACGTCGTCCATTACCTTAGATGACAAAAACTTATCTAGGGTGTTCGAAAACAAGGTTATTAACAAGATATTTGGTTCAAAATGGGATGAGGCTACTAAAGATTCTAGAAGGTTACATAATGATGAATGATATAGCCTGTACTCATCATAAGACATTGTTAGGATAATCAAATCTTATATATTATGGCAGGACATTAGGAGATTCTAGAACCGTGTTCAGGGTATTTACTGGCAAATCCAATGGAAGTAAACCATTGGGGATACCTCGACGCCGATGGGGGCATAACATTAAAATTGACCTGAGAGAGATAGGGTATAATGAGTTGGACTGGATAGAACTAGTTCAAGATATGGATAGATGGCATACTTTTGTAAGTAAACTTTTGAGTTCCTAATGTTAAATAATATAGATAATATATATAATAAAAGCTATGTGGTGTCTGTTCAGAGTTTTACTCAAATTCTCGATAAGTTACAAAGTTCATAATTGGCACACTTAATATTTGAGTGTTGTATATACCCCAAACTTCTTAAAACTTAATTTTTATTCTAGAGGGATGGCCAAGATGGGACTCATGACACAGCGATTACGTGACTTTAGTTGTAGACATAGTTCTTACCTATAGAAAATTCCATTATTCCTAACCAATAGTGTAACATAAAATATATATGTCATAACCTACCAATAAATAGCTATAAATATAAATATATTTGTATGGATAAATATATTTATATATAATAAATATACTATGTATAAATATATATGAATATATAATGAAACATAGATAAACTTCAAATAAATAGCTAAAAGTATAAATAGTCAAATTTTAAAACATACATTTGAGTTTGGAAAATGGACATGTATGTAAGTGTCATTTTTCGAAACGGCTCTGAAACAATATTTGTGAGTGGTAGCTATCAATACCTATTATTAATTTAATTAAATTCAAGTATTCTAGATATAATTAGACATGTGCGGAGATGACATTTTTGACTTAGGGAAACTTTTGGGCTAGAAATAGTGATAATTGAAAGTTTGTATTTAATTAGATATAGTGGCTAATCTCAAAAATACTTTTGAAGAGTCGGGAAAATAGACAAAAACTCAAAAATTCTGATTTGTTTGCAGTTATATGTACGAACAACAAATTTATAAAGTCTGTAATCTTGAATAAGATTTTAAAGTAAAAGTATTATGCACTCAAAACTTTTATAATAATTTATCTTTAAATTGTATTGTTTTTAATATTATTATTATTCGCACCACGTCTTACTACCCATTCGGGCTGTACGCACTTACGCTAATGTGTAATGGTAGGGTGGTTGTGAGATGAAATGGAGGACCTACAGTTTAACGTGGAATCCGAACCACGGTGGAGGCCTAACATTCCTCACATTCACAAGTTGTTATTAATACACGTTTTGTCAGAGGTGAAGGAAGGGTTTGGTAATCAGATAAATCTTTGCCGGGAGCAAGGATTGAACCTCGGACCCCAGCATAGAAGTCCGACACCTTACCCATAGACCACCAGGTCATCGTAATTTTTTTTTTCAAATAAAAACTTAATAATATTTTGCATAACAAGTATCGAGTAAGGTTTTGATGTAATGTAGATTATAAAACCTAGTCCTAATCTAACTACTACAATTGATTATTTTTAATCAAGCATTTTTTGAATGAATAAATGATAAAAATATTTTTTAATATAGACTAAAAGAATTTTAATTTAAAAAATACATGGTGTGAATTTTATTTAATATTAACACAGTAAAATATATTAAAATATTCAAACTAATCCGAATAAATAAAAGTGTAACACGGTCTTGTCCATTAGAATAATAGATATATTTCCCAAATGAGTCGGTGTGCCCGGTTACCTATTTTGTTTAGATTACTAAAGCTCTAAAAAAAAGTGTTGTTGGACTCCAAAAATACCATTTTATCCAACTATTATTATCTATGATAAAAAGTAAAAGCAAATAGGTGACATTCCAAATTACATTTTCGTAATAGACTTGTCTTTTTGCAAATAAGTGTGATGAAGGTATATTTCATGGACAATTTGTTATTTAAAATAAATTTTTATATTTATTTTGCACTAAAAATATATTTTCCTGCCATAAATTGATTCAGGGATAGATAGTTCAATTATATGTTATGTGGTTATGTTATTTTATGGCACTCAATTGTGTTGTATTGTAAGAGTTTTGGGTATACATCTACTCAATGGAAGATAAGGTTAGTTTGAATTTAATAAATTAACATTTTTATTGAAAATAAATACAAACATGAAATTGAGATTGTCATTAATAAATGTATATTGTTTATATTTTTTCCCTCCCAACTTTTGGAAACACAAAATTTTCTAAATTTTTCACGAATTTCTGAATCCTGCACAACTCTAATATGTGTGTGTGTATATATATATGTATATAACTACACTACAAAAAATAAAATTCAGACATTTATGTATATATGTATATCTGAATTTTTAGTTTTTGTAGTGTAATTTTATGACGTTGGAGGGAACACTATTTTACAACGATGTGTAGTATGGGTTTATTTAAATTATTATTCAAAACAGCTGAGAAGAATATAGAGAGCTTACATTTTCGAAGTACTCTTTAAAATTAAATTCTAGAATTTATTGATGACTTCGTTTTCTGGATAAACCCTGAATAGAATTCTTACAAATTTGTCATTTAAGTAATAATAAATAAGATTTGTTTTGCTATATTTTTTTAAAAGTTGCTGTTATTTTTAAATTACACTGGAAACATTTTGGCTTTTTTTCTTGATGTAAAACAAGAATTCCCATAGGCATGTCTCGACTAATGTGTGTGTGTTTGGGATGGTTAAGAAAGGCAGGGTTTCCTTATAATTTCTATTGTTTATAAAAATAAGTAAAAAGTGTTTTCTTCAAGTGTTTGTGAATATGTATGATGCCATTAGGAAAGGTTCGCTTCTCTTTATCTCATTGTGAATATTAAAAAAATTAATCAGTTTATCAGGGTGGAAAGGAAGCTGCTGGCTGGATGCCGCTCAGTAACTTCTAAACGCAAATCAAGAAGCCCTCAGGTTAGTTAGTCCTTTCAAAGCAGCTGTTCTTGAAACTTAAATAAAGGTAAAAATACAGATTTAACCATTCTTAAGAGCTGTTTTTTTTATAATGGCTATAAATGCAAGTTTAATTTTTATGTTCAAGAATAATTAATATATATATATATATTATTTTATGTCCAATAATAATATATATACATATATAACCATCCAAATCCGATTCCAGGACAAACTATAACGGACTAAGCCGAATTGATACATCCTAAGAGCCAAAGGATGTACTGATTTAACCTAATTTAAATTAGTTAATCCTGAAATATTGGTCTAGCTCATAGGATAAGCTACTATGGCTCACTATTTTACTAGGCCAAACCACTAATAAATTTCAAAATTAAGATTTATTTGGTTATTTAAAAAGGTCATTCTACCTACTTAGCAAATTTAAATATTTTATCACAACTAAAAGTTGTTTTTATTTTTATAACCCCTTTCCCACTCCTCCTCCCTCTTTCTCAGGGTCTCATTTAAAATTTAAAATGTAGAGACTTATAGTAATTTGATAAGTCCCTTTACTTTACTTATACATTCCAATTTTCTCCCACACTGGGTATTAGTTGTTTATATAAGTTTTGAAATATTTAAGCTCATTTTTCTAACTATCATTTAGAAATTTCCATTTTTAAGACTTATTTGGAGTTGTCCTCCAAAGCGACTGTCAAATTTAAATTTGCTAGCACACATAAAAGGTTTTTATTCTATTAATATCCCCTTCCCTATGTCCCAGGGTCCCACTTATTAAACAAAAATGTTCATACTTTTATAATCATTTGGAGTGATCCCATTGGTTGTCTGACAAACTTCAAACTTCTATCACCCTGGAAAGTATTTACTTATATTAGTTTTGGTAGTCTTTAACATACTTTTTTAGCAACGCATCTCGGGAACCATCGTGTGGATGCCGTACATACATTAATTTCATATTAATATTCTGTTACCCGATAAACCCCCATGTATCAAATTTCATCTTAATTGGAGGATATAGAATTTATTGCCCCTTTTTTCCACTTTACACCCCGTTAGGCGATTAAATTTGAAAAAAAAACTAAAAATTTCTCACCCAATTCTAAAAAGAATAATTCAGTTTAAATTTCAATGCACTATGTCAACTAGTTTAAAAAATGCACGGTCTGTGAATTTTGAAAACTTTTGAACCCCCCTTTTCATCTCTTACAGGTTAATGAATTTCACAAAATTCGGTCCTATCTCTAGTCTAGAGTCAAAAAGTAACTCTTACTAAAACTTTCAAATGTCCATGTTTGAAACCACTAAGCTCTTCTAACCAAACCACAAACTCCCCCACATCATTTATTGTCTCTACACGCAAAACTGGCCTTGTAGTTTGGAATTTTAATCAATAATGTCTCATCCTCGTTTTTAACACTAGTGTTAATATTATTATATCAATAATTAGTTTAATATAAAGAGAGAAAACATAATAAATCCTCATATCTGTGCTTTATACTTTTAATAATAAAATAAAGTATTTTTAAATTGCAGTTGAAATGGACTATTTGGGCGAAATTAAATGTAGATAAGTGTTTTCAATATATTTTTCTTCTATGATATTAGTTTTGGTATCCATTAAGTGAGAAATAATCTTTTAATAAAGATGAAACAACAAACGAGTTTATAAATTGAATAATATTAGCTTGTGTTCATATTATTAAGGCTAATAACTAGGCCTATTTCAATAAATAAATTGTATGATGCATCACACAGACTTTATCTCTCTTTGTCTAAAAATGGAAACATTTAATTAAAACCGGTAAGATTGGTGAAACCAGATAATATACTTTTTTGCAGAATCATGATGAAAAAAAAAGAGCACCATACTCCATAAAGAGGCATAAATGAAAGAAACGTATTGTTCATTATTCATATTTTACATATTTTCATCAAACAGCAAAATAATAATAATCTCTCGTTTTCCGAGACCTTAATTAAAAAAGAATATTTACCAATAGCTCGGAAGCTAGGGAACATTCAAGAATTACGTAAAGATTTTTTTGAGGCAGTGGTGATCATTAAGTTCTTTCGTTTTCGTGGAGTTGGGCAGAATCCAACTTAACTAAGGATGTTATAAATGTTTATGAGGAGACAAAATCTAAAAAAAAAACACTTCCACAGACGCGCAGTCAAAAAGGTTGCACCTAGCGATGACAGATGGCGCTGAAGCGTATCCTATAGACGCACACAGCTATACACAACTATAAAATATCATTTATTTATGATGAGTTACACCTAATTTTACTGCGATAAGTATTCTATAATTTAACATCACCAATCCTTTCGTCTAAAATAATATAATTTACCAAATCGTAAGAAAATTAAGTAAGATCAGTAAGGGGAGAGGGGGGGAACGAAAAATCTTACAAAACCTTAAGTAGGGAGATTTGGGGCAAGGGGGTTGAAATAATAAAAAAATCCTTAAGTAATTTATTGAGAGCCCCTATTGGTTTTTTAAAAATATATTTCAAATAAAGGGTTTTTTTAATTTTAATTTTGTTACAACCTTACAATTATGAGTTATTTCGTGTCTCAAATACTTGCAAAGATATGATTAAAATTGGCAATGTCTTTTTATGTAAATTACCCTTAAAATTATGTTCATGGGATGATTATAACGGCCGTTTGTTTATAATGATAAACAATGCCCAGATAAAAATTTAATAAAAATCGTTACCGGGGATTTCGAGCGAGCTGGTTTTCTCTCATTTTTTTTTACCTTTAGTAAACTACCCTCAATTTTAGGGTAAGATATCTAACTCCAAAAAATCCTCTGAGGAGCCTAATAGAAACCACACATACTGAGTTTTAGCCTGATCAGTAAAATGGTGTCTGCTCTAGGCCTAAATATAGATACATAGGCAGACGGCATCGAAAAAAAAAAAAAAAATCGGTTCCGGGAGGTTGATATTTGTCAAAATTTGGACTTTTTTTTTTTTTACGAGAAAAGTACTTTTCTCTTCAAAGTGTCGAGAGAAAGTAAAAATGGTCTATTTAAGTAAATATGAACACAAATCATAGTCCTATACGCTTCAATAGTGCAAGCACATTTCTAGACATTCTTAAAACTACTTTCAGCTAAAAGCTCAATGACACTATGGAGTAAAAATAATCACAACATAAGAAGCAAAAAGTAGTACATATTACATTGGCCACTTATGTAAGTTTTTTAGTTCATGCAGCACTAATGTCCCATTATTTGAATATTGTATTTATTTTTAACCTATCAACTATAGTTCTACATTCTTCTTCTTCTTATTATTATTATTAGCACCGCGTCTTACTACCCGTTCGGGTTATATGCACTTACGCTAATGTGTAATGGTAGGGTGATTGTGATATGAAATGAAGGACCTACAGTTTAACGTGGAATCCGAACCACGGTGGAGGCCTGGCATTCCCCACATTCACAAGATGTCTTGTAAGAGGTGAAGGAAGGGTTTGGTAATCAGATAAATTTGTGCCGGGACCGAGGATTGAACCCCGGCCGCCAGCACAAAAGTCTGACACCTTACCCCTAGACCACCAGGTCCCCTCACATTCTTATGAAATGTTTAATTAGATACCGGTACTTATTTGATCTTTTACACACTTTAACAACTTAAGTGTTTTATTGAAACATACCTCTTATCAAAACCTACTATTTAAAATCCAAAGTGGTTAACCTAAAGCTTAAGCCAAACAGCTGTTTTTTCTTTTGTAAAACAATCACAACAATTCAAGATTAAAACTACTTATAAATCCTTACATTATTTCAACATTTTAAAATGGAAAATGCTACAAATATTACTTTAGAGACAAGAGTCTAAATTCATATAAATATGTCAAAACACAGTTAATTTACTATATTCAATTGGGATCAAATTCAGCTTAAAGTCACAAGTACTCAACTCTCCAAAGTTCACTCAGCGAGATGAGAATATTAGTGTAATACGTTCCATATTTTATGAGTCGGTCTCTCTAAACATTAAATATTCTCCTTTACAGTTCACAGGAAGTGATTATGGATTCTAACTTTAAGGAGTTGGCTTTGTGTAAAATAGCTTGTGCTTTTTGCATTACTTTAGCCAATGAGGATATATTATCCTTATTTTCTTCAATGCCTCTCCTAACATTATATCTACAATACCTTATTTGTGTTGCAAATAAGGAAATTGCTCAATAAATGTTTCTAGGATATGTGTGTGAACATATCTGTAGGGGATTTGAGATTCCCTAAGTCATCATGCCCTTTATTGAGATATGGTCTATGAAAAATTAGATAATCATGTCTAGACTCCATGTTGGCATCACATTTTGTTAATGTATTCATGCAGAGCTTACAGTGAAATTTCCGTTCTATCTTGTATGCAAGATAGTCAGTAACATAATTAAAAGATCGAACGGTAAAACAAATAATTATCTAACCATAATTTGGGATGGAAAAATAACGTTAAAATTGTATGTGGATTTTCATACTCATTAGTTCCTATTTAAAATACCATTCATTCAATAACAAAATATGTTAAATACTAAATAGTAAATCATTTTTAGATACCTATCTATTTTGTATCTCACGTATCAAAATAATATTTATGTAGCCTACAATCGGCTTTCACTGAAAGGTGACATCAATACTTTAATGGCCTGAACTAGCTTATAGCCATATTTTATAATCTACAATGTTACATCATAGTCTATAATAATAAAAGGAAGTGTTTGTGTTTGTGTGCGAAGCCCAGCCAAATCTACGGCACGCAGAGATCTGAAATTTTTAACATAGGTAGACGGAAGGGGGTCCGAATGCACCTAAAAGCAGGAGTTTTAAATTTTCAATTAGTTTTTTAATTAGGCTATTTTAAATAAATTTTTGAAGACAATATTTTCTGTTTTAGAATTACATTTCAGAGATACTACACCATGGAGGGGAAGGGGTGCTTATATAATTATTATACCACAGTGGGTCACGTGCAACGCCGTGTGAGATTGCTAGTAATTTATAAAAGAAAGCTTGCTAACTTTCAAGATAAATGGAGTGTAAGGTATATAATATGTTGAATAATCGTTTCAATAAACCATACATAGCTCTATCTATACTATATGATTAACTAAACTTTCAAACTGATTTAACTTTTATTAACAGACAGAACCCCCTTTCAAGGTCGAATGATAAGGCAGGATTCACCAACAAACGGCCCGCGAGACATAACTGACCGGCCCGTTTATCTGCAATATCTTTACTATCCGAACTGCATCCATGTACTCACACAAAATACAATAATTTAACTTTAGTGTTTACTACGCAATTTTAAATGATAGAAACCCTTAGAACTATTTAAAACTATCTATATTTTTGTTTTAACTTTATTTACTTGAGTGTGGGAATTTTAATATACACCGGGAAAATAATAGTTTTTAAATTAATTCAAGTACACATGAATGATTTTAAATACAAAGCATCAAATATATATTATACACCAGCATTAGTGGCCACGCGGTATGGTATCTAGCCTTCCTCTATCAAATAGTCATGTTTTGTTAGGGTCATAATTTGTGGGGTTGATTTTACGGTTCTAAATAAGATATCTCACATTTAAAAAAATTATTATTAAAATTTAACTATATAACTGGACAGAACTTTCACCCTCATTTTGGGGAAAATAATATTAAAAAATATCTAACCACTTCAATAAATTGGTATTTCTAGAAGTCTGCAATTCTCCTCAGTGTTCCTTAACAAATAATTGCAGTTGACAGCCAGTCCCCTAGTTAAAAAAAATCCATTGTGTTACAAGTTTTCTTTGTAATGTGTAGTCAGAGTAAACTTAGTTGTGTGGCACGATTATGTTATTTAGGGATGGGGGGAGGGGGGCAGGGTATTTAGACGGGAGAGGGTGCTACCTGAAGCTTGCTCGGTGACCGCCAGCCGACAGGTTAACTCAAGGATCTCATATTTTCTATCCGCCTTCTAGTACATTTGAGATTAAAGTGAGTAAAATGCTCACTTCATTGCGCTGTAGTCACTGGCGAGCCCAACGTTGAAGGAGCAAACCTCGAAAAGGAGTACAACACGTTTAAACAAGCGGCTGTGGCTCTGTTCTTTCCTTCTCTGTGCCCAAGTTCAAAGATACAATAAAAACTTTTAAATCAATCTGAGAAGTGTATAATGTAAAAAAAAAATCATTCCATTGGTAGTTAAGGGGGTGGAGGGCAGCTAACCCCTAAAGAAAATCGTTTTCCAACCAAATACCCTCCCACAATAAAAAATTAAATCATACCTACGTGCTTGGCTTACATCGTTTTGAGAGTAGCTCCTGAATATACTATGTACTTTAATCAAATGATGAATATATGAATAGGGGCTATCCTTTTATTTTCACAAATTTATCTAAACTCTAGAATCGCTGGTTCCCGAACTTGTTAAATGGCGCACCACCCAAACAATTTCCGTATTTTGGAGTACCACCAAGATCGGGCTGAATATTTAGGTACATTTTAATGGCACCCAGGAATATAATGACACAACACTATTTATAGATTAACAGTTTTTATTTACCATTATTTAACATTTCTACTCGTTCAATATGAATAATAGGGCACAGGTATAAAAAATATATAAAAAGCACTTATATGTACCCCTCCAACAACTGTTTAGATCTATTTTCCTTTTGGTTTGACTTGGGCGTAATATATTTATGTTATTTGATGAGACATTATCTTTTTACAACTTGAATTTGCTTGTTTTGTTTGGCTTCTCACGGCATACTAGCTGGAATAAGTGTACGTACCACGGTTTGGGAACCACTGATCTAGATAATTGAGCCGAATACTTAGCACATCCTCTTACTAAGCTAAATGTTTAATTCACTTTGGGGGACTAATATTTATCATATTTTGATTAATTTACAGCTTTGAGGTAGAACGCGCATGAATAACTTTCCAATTGATTTTAAAAATCTAGAGAATCATTATATTATATAATTAGTCACATTTTTTCTAAAAACATAGCAATAGCATTAAGCAATAGGCATAAAATAATTATGTTTTCACTAAACACAGATTTAAAACGGTTTCAATTTACTGGAAAAATAAAGAAGTTTTCTAAGTAGTGTATATTATAAACTAGCAATCCCACACGGCATTGCCCGTGATTCTTCAAAAATTCGTTAAAAATAGGCTAATTAAGAGATAATTATAAATTTAAAAATCCTGTTTTGGGGTGCATTTGTACCCCCTTCCGTCCACCTATGTTAAAAATTTCAGTTCTCTGCGTGCCATAGATTTGGCTGGGCTTCGCACACAAACAAACAAACACACACAGGGAAACACGTCCTTTTATTATTATATATAGGAACAAAGCTTATTCAATGTAGCCTTTATTCAAACACTTCGTGAACCCAAAACTTCAGGTAGAGGCGGCTGACCGGTCTCTGCTTTGTTTGTATTTCAGAATACTGAAAACCAATCGACCAAAAGAGTGGCACACGCCAAAATGGGGAAAGTAATAGAGTGGTGGGGGTATTACCTCTCCTCAAGCAGGTACTCGGTTCGAGAAGGAAGATAAGACCCAAAAGGGAATTTGGTCTTTTAATCTGCCACACTTTAAGTGCGATACATAATATCGAAGGAAGTGTTGAGTCAATGTAGAAAGCCCATTCATATGAATCATAACTTTAAATAAATATTTAATTAGTATTTGTCAAATTACGTTTAGAAACGTGAATGTGTGAATAGTGTATGTATGTCCAACCTAAAATTTCACCAGAAAGTACAATAATTTTCTCTCCTACTGCACACTTACGATGAAGGTACACTGGACAGGAAACGGATGAGAAATAAGCTGGAGATAAAAGTTATAGAAGACATATGTAGACTCCATAGTGAAATATTCCATTTACAATTGAGGGAGAATGACGTCAACATGCTAACTTCAAATTATGTGGAATAGGGATGTGTTGATAAAATTGTCGATGAATACCGATGAGGTCCACGCAGAAATAGTAGAAAATTATTATCACGACGATCTTCAAAGAAAGCTTCCTATTAATTAATGATCCGTCTAAAAATATGGTTACTTTATCATCATGAACTAATCTTAAGTTTCTCGCAAATGTACGAGACGTGTTTGAGTATGGAACTTTAAAGAGTTGCCCAAAGAGTTATAAGCTAGCTCTCTCTCGTATTCCTTTTTCCCAAGACTACTCCTGAAGTACTGGAGCAATGCAATCCTGAGTGGCTGAATGCAACTAACACATCAGTTTCTCTCCATCAATCTTCTTTATTGATTTTGAAAAAAGTATCCACGACATTGTAAGTAAGATTTGGCTATCAAGCCGGCAGAAACTATGTCAATTTCACCTGACGAAAAAAAATTGTTCTGGCTTATTCGGAAAATAAACCTAGAAAACTAATTTAAAATCAAGTAAAGTGAAATATCTTCTCGTTTACCCCCGTTTTTTGGTCTTCCATTTTAAACATCTTCATGTATTGAGGACTTCTTCACCGATGCAATCATGGCATGTATTTTAGGTAATGATGAAAGATTGCACACGTTCCGTGACTAAGTCTTGGAAAACTACATCTCGTCATTTGACATGTCCACATTTCTGTCTGGGATAAGTATTCTGCATCAAGCACGAGAACAACCAACTCCGTGTGATATTTTCGTTCAAAACTGAACGATATGTTTTATTCTAATCATAATAATATTTTTCTTTTCAATGACGTATTCAAAGAGATACAATATTACACATACGTCAACATGGTTGGTCGAAGTATACGACGTCCTAAGCTTCTTTGGAAAGAGGAATTTATCCAAAAATTCATGAATAAACAGGCCACGGGGAAGGGGGGGGGAGGTATTGGGGCGGGGGGGAGAGAATAACGTTGTTGGACTTCGTCCATCAGGAAGTGAGCAAAAACGTTTTCCCCTAAGAAAATATCAAGTTCTATTAAAAATTAAAATGTTGGATTATCAACGATGAATTTATAATATATTCTGACAGTGATTTAGTTTTTTAAAATGTATAAGACTACCTTATATTACATTATTACATAATTCTTTATTTCCTTCCTTGGTTTATTTTAGAACTTGTTTGTGTTCCTCTGTGGGACCTGTTTGTTGTGTCCGCTAAAAAACAGCATAGCCGATTTAGGTCAAGATTATGCAAAGGGAACAGATTTGATAAACGGTCGTTTTTTCCATAATGGCTTTCTACTTTCTTCACGCAAATGTGAACACATTTACTCTAAATACAACGTTACTCATATTCACAAATTTTTAAGAGTTAAAGTACTTTAGAAGTAAGCTTCATAATACTATAGATACATTTTGATTCCTTTCGTCTCAATCAATCAAGTCATAGGATGGCCACCAAGCTTACGTTGATATTCTTATACTGAGACAATGGTTCCTGTTATGTGAACATGCATTTGACGGATCGATACTAACGTCAGGTGCATGAACTGGAGTTCAATTAGGGACAAAATAGCTCAGTAAAAAGCACATTATGCCAGGGACTTCATCAGAGGATGTAGCTCAAAATAGGCTCTCTGCATGGTCCAGAAATATAATAGAAATATTGTACGCTACCAATAAGATATATCATCAACAAACTGTCGTTATTTAAACAAGTTGATATAAAATCTTATATAGTTAAACCCGCTTAGGTGATCATATGGTTTAATGCATCAAGCGAATATTAGACTAGACTGCCTAATATTGTTAGAACGATGTTAGAATCCCATTCAGGTGTACTGAAGGTGATTTTCCATCAATTATTTTCTATGACAATGTGGATAAATTTTTGTAAGACTCTACCGTCTACATCCACATTCTATGAGCATTAATAATGCATGCGTATATCTTAAACAGGAACTCAAATGTGGTGAATATATTCATACTATATTTATTATATAAATTATATATGCATGATTAAATTTGTATTTAAATATCGAAACAACACTTTTAAAGGATTTCTCTCCAACTAAAGTAACAGAAATATAAAGGCAGATTACATCGACAAGGCCCATATTCTCACCCCCTCCCTCCCTTGGTTAGCGACCAAAGGCAGAATAGAATGGAGGCATCGGGACGCCTGCGTTCTTAGCATCACCAGAACCGTCGCTATCAGAACGATTGGATCGAGGAATGTCCTGATCCCAGAGGATCACGTAGGAATGCTGTCGGTAGGTTCTCCAAGATGCTTTGATGTATGATGCTTTGTTCTCCTTCCTTCTCACCCTCTACCCTCTTTCCTCCATCATTCAAGCGTGTACTGTTCAATCAGTCATGAGAGCGACCAGCCTCCCTTGTTGGGTCTGCTTGGATCCGTGTTGGGAGTTCGAGGTTCAATCTCATGACGTGTCGCTCTATATAAAACAATTTTGAGTTTACAACCTTATCTTCAAAACTCAAACCACTCCTCCCCATTTCCTATTAAGCACCAAAGTAATATAATTGTTGGATATAATAATTAATCAGCACTGTAAGTAGAATTTAGAAAGAAATTTTTGTTTGTTTGTATGATGAAAAATATTTTTAGTCGAGTTGGGAATGACTAATTACTGTAAATAGAAGGCTTTCATTGTTAATCTTAGACTGCTAAATATGTGTATGTTTACGGTATATCACTCAAAATTTAGTATTGGGTAATTGCTATCACTCAAACTAATTGAGTACTTGCTATGACTAAAATACTATCATTGGGTACGTGTTATTACTCACTTTGAGTACTTGCTATAAATCAAATACTAGACCCCTAACATTGAGTACTTGCTATCACTCGAAAACTAGTATTGGGTAAGATTGATCACTTAAACGTATTTGATCATTCGACCACCAAAGCGGGTATGTGCTTAAATTAAATGGCCTCTTAAGACTAACAAATGCACACAATTTAGTTTGTATTTTAAATGACCTATTTTTATTCATTGCAATGTTTAAATAAACTACCAAATTGTCCCAAATTTTCACGAGGATAGTTAATATAAGATCTTTTGTGCACCCAATTAATTCGAATGGTCTTTTAAACTAGGATTTTCTATGTCAAGTTTAATATGAATAAAAAGTAGAAATACGAGCAAAAAAAAAGCTCATTTTGGATAATTAAATTACTTCGCTAACTGTTATTCTTCTCGAAACGAGAAAATGAAAAAAAAAAAAGTTAGAAGGAAATTACTTCAAATTAATTGCCTGGCTTCATATATGCCTGCTCAAGTACAGGACCAAGAACGAAACTTTAAAAAAAATAAGAAGAAAAAAGATGTAAGGAGGAAATTGTGTTCTTCTAACGCTGACTTCTTGTTGATAAAGGTTTCAAACAGTGTTCCGTGGGCCTACATGTATATTCCGTTTATCCTGAATGTTAGCAACAGCGTTACCGTGGCGGAATTCACTATGGCCCTATCTCATAAGCTATAGCATAGTGGAAAAATGTAAGGTAAGCTTAATTCCTTTGAAGATAAACGAAGGGTACTTAAGACAACAAAATAAATTGTGTCAATTTACTGACATTAACTGACCCGAATCAAGGGCATCAATCTAAAAAGAGTAGGTTATGTCAAAGCATTATTAAGTTAGCGAAAACACGTACTTAAGGGGGTTGCCAAGCTTGCTGAGACATTGCCAATCAGATGTTGAGCTTTATATTGACAATACTTTTAACGGTACAATAGTTTCTTCTTTACGGGAATGAACAAAAACCTATTCTCTACAGTCCTATTGTAAACTTTTATTTTATTTATTTATTTATTTATCATTACTTGCTACTACCCGTTCGGGGTATACACTTATGTACTAATTATGCTAGTGGTTCTAGGGATAAAGACAGTTATATATATTTAGAAGAAATGTATCCACATTTGCTTATAGGCAAAGTAGAAAACCATTTTGGAAAAAAAAAACTAACCACGGTACAACTGACTGGGGTTTGAACACCGATCTCATCGCCATCAGCTGGCCAGTCTAACAAGAGATTGAAGCCTTAGACTATTCGACCACTGAAGTTTGTTTGACATAGTTTAGAAGTTGAAATTTTCCACTCTGAAAAGCTCACATTATTTTGGTTGATCATGGAATCAAAACCGAGCGTAGAATGGGGCTTTGTAAATCTAATTATGTCATTTAAAATGGAGGTCACAACAACATTTTTACTGTCATTTGTATTTTCCTTCTTTATTTATTCTTCTATTGCCGGACAGTTCGACCCAGGGACATTATGGACCCGATTGGTTTCCGGCGTTTAGAAATTTCTGCTCGATTATTCTGGTGCCTTAAATCTCTATAGATTTTTAAAAAAAGAGGAGGGAAATATTTTATATTCATTATGGGCTTGGGGCTTTAATTAGGTATGCCACCAAATATCAACTCTGGGATACCAATATTTAAGGTTTTAAAAAATCAATAAATCATAAGCTTAAATAATTATTCTTTTGTCGTAATTTGATCAAATACTTGAACTATCAGAAATCATTTCTAATAATTTTATTGCTCAATATAAAGCAGTTTAGGATCACAATTTTTTTTAGTACAACGCCTTACTACCCGTTCGGGCTATATACACATGCACTAAATACGCTAATGTGTTAAAAATGAGGAAAGATAAACTTAGAAGAAACTCACACGCACCTTTTGTGAGGGGAGAAAGGAAAACTATTTAGTAAAAAAACACCCTCATTACACCCAACCGGAATTCAAACCCCGATCTCTCTGTAATCGTCAGTGCAGTCAATTGCGAGAGAGACGCATTAGACAAGCTATTCTTAACGTGGGGTGCACGCCCCAAAGAAGGGAAATTTTAATATAGAGGGCAGTTTGAAAATAGGTAGTACAAGAAGAAAATATTTTTCATTTAGCTGAAAAGAGAGAATACTTTCTGTCTCATTGTTGACCTGAGAATCGCATGTAGCTATATCGAAATAGTTTCCAATTTCCGCAACAGATAGTGTTTTTACTAGTTTACTTAAGGAAAGGTTATTTAAAAATAGATGGACCTTGACACCCTAATGGTAAGAATGTAACCTCGAAACAAAATAGTTGACGAAATAAAATGGTCAAAACTTACATCTATAGCTACCACATTTCATGTATTTATTAGTATATAATTTTTGTTGTATTCTATTGCTCACCACTGTTATTAAATTATAAAAAAATATATATTAACTGTCTAGTAAATCTGGATCAATGGGTTGGATATCCAATTCCAAAAACACTTCGGGGCAACCCTATGAAAACCATAAATACCAAGTTTTAGCCCAATCGGTAAAATAGTTTAGGCTCTAGTTGGAGGTACAGACAACAGACAGACAGAGAGAGAGACGGAAATTCAAAAACCACTTTTTCGGATTCGGGGGGTCATGAAACTTCGAGAATCATCAAAATATCAAGTTCGATTTTTTTGACGATCACAATACTTTCTCTACCTGTAAGATAGCGAGAAATGAATAACTTTATTTTTCTTATCTGTTGAATATTGAGCCCTTCTCTCTTTTGATATAGCAGTTATGAAAGCTGCGACAGTTACAACGGCAAGTTTCAATGCATTTGCTTTATCTTCAGGTCTGAATGTAAGAATTGAATATTTTATTAAGTTAATTATCAAAAAATCAATGTTAAATATTTTCCTTTATCTGAGTTGGTTCTTTCTTTATTTATGATGTTTTATGAGCAGTGAGATGACTAAGTCACTTAGACCACACCTCCTGAGGAAACAAATGAGAAGGGATAAATTTAATAAAATGCACCCAGTTTTCTCATTTTGAAATAATCCATACCCGGCTTCTTTGCTCTTGCTTCAATATTATTACAAGTTAAGGCCATATTAATTTTTTTTTTTATGTATCCCCCGTGCACTTTCCAAACCAACTGGTTATATCAACACGGATTATGCACTAACTTAAATCTAAATTAGAAACAACTGAAATGTTCTGGAATTACGGGTCCCTACGTTGTGCGCCAATTGTGATGTTCTGGTTCGTCGCGTTGAGCGTCGATTAAAGTTACACCGTTTAATTAGCTGGTAATTGCCCCGTGGTCGAGCACTAATTAAATCGGTACGGTTTTTTGATGTTGTGAGTTAATTGGTATTTATAGCCCCGTGATCGAGCGCCAATTAAAGAGTTATAATTAATACACACTTATTATTTTGACATGTTTTTTATTTCTGAATCTCTGTTTATTTAATGAGAAAATAGATCATGTCGTTGAAATATATATGCGGCCTATTGTAGGGATCGCGGACAGAAGCTGTGCTAGTGACTGAGTAGTGAACAGTACTGGACGCCAAGACGCCAAGTGCCCAAGTAAGGTTCAATTGCACCATTCTTCGTATATATCCATTGCTCATGGAAGCTTCGAGAAGGTTTAGTTTAGAAAAACAAAATACAAGACAAAAACATCTCGGTTTTACTAGAAGGTCCGAGAGCCGGAAACTGACTCAAGTTACATTTTAAAATCTCTCTTCGAACCTTCGAGAAGAGGAAGTTATTATTTAAAATTTTATATTGTCAACTTGAGTTGACTAATGTCACGTGCTTGACGTCACTTAGAGTAGCGTGTACCTTCTTGGAAGAAGAAGTGCTTTAAGCGCCATATAATAGATTATAATTTAAAGAAAATAAAATACGTTTATAAAATTAGGACGATATTATTGTCAATGCTCTCACATATTCTTTAGGGGAAAATCAATTACATTACACAACTCCCAGCCTCTCAGCAGTTAATTCATCAGTGAGCAAGGGGAAACCCTCACTTTACCAACGATTAATATTTCATCTATAGTGGGAATCGAAAACGGAACCCTTAGTTCAGTAGAAAGACAGGCAGCCAACTGAGAAAAGATGTCGTGCTCTATATATTATAATTGCGATTGTAGGTTATGGCTGAGCAAGATAAAATCTATAAAAAAAATCTGTATTTGCTTGAAAGTAAAGAGGAAAGCCGTTTGGGGGAAAGGGGGGGGGGGGGCGAAAATCCTTATTTGAATCGACAGGAACTCTAATCTCAGCCTTCCAGCAACCACAATTCCAGATTTTATGAGCATGACATTTATTCCGCATGCTCACCAATGGGAATCAGACCTTTTTGAACATTCTAGATTTTTGTATCACTTCTCTCTAGATATTATGAAGTAAACACTGAAAACCAACTACACTTATTGTTGATTTTTTTTAATATTCTAAAAGCCAAAGTCTACCACACATTTTTAAAAATATTTACTTTATTTCTTTACATTTATATATTATAATTTGTTAAATTTTAAATAAACAATTCAGTCAATGAGCAGGCTAGTTTATTTTTCGGTAGAAAAAAATTACATTGGTGACAATTTAAAAATTATATAGGCCAATTAAGACATCAAAAGGTTTTTTTATGATCGAAACATGGCCTAATATCTGACTGTACTTTTATAAAAATGAAGTATACATATCTGTTTGAGTGTAAATTTTTTAAGTAAATATGAACTATAAGTATATACATAGCTCTATTATTACTCAAATTAATTAAAATAGCTATATAAACAGTCCTATTATATAACAACTTCATTTATCGTGTCTGTATGTACGAGGGCTTTCAATTTATAATACAGAAATGAAATCAACCTCTTGATTGGTCTAATTGGCTTGTTTGTTAATTAGCTGAGTTAGTTGTTTTAACGAAACCACCCACGCATATATCAAATATAAAAAGGGAGGTCAGATTTCATTTAGAGTAAAAAATTGATTATGATGGAAGCAACATGAACATCATACACCCTTCTTTTATGAATTGAAAACGAGAGAGTCAAGTAAAATATATTTTTAATTATTTTTATTTTCATGATACGCGTATATATGATCTAAAATCCTTTCAACTCCAGAAGATCCGAATATAGCCGTAAACACATTTTACAAGCCTACAAGACTTTACCATCAATTTGTATTAATTTGTTTGAATCTATAGTTTAGGTCAGGGGTTTACAACTGGCGGACCAATCGGGTTGTCTGCAGCCCACGATGTCTTTTTTTACGGCCAAAGAAGTTTTTTTGTATAAGTAATCTAATGTAGTAAAATTGATATTTTAGCGAAGAAACGGAAAGTATTAATTTGCGTGATAAAAATCCATCTAAGCTCCTTAATTACTTCCTTAAATCTGCTGTATTATAGTGACGTACGAGGGCGTTCACGTGGGTTTTCAAAATGGGGGGGGGGGGGTTATAGTCCCGTCTGCTAGGGGTGTGGTATTGCCACACCTCCCCCAGAAAGAGAAAATTTCAAGAATTTAACCTTACGGGAAGGAGTTTTGAAGCATCTGAACATAATTCTGAGATTTGAGTTTCATGAGCCAATTTTTGCAACAAAAAAATAATAAATAAGAAGAAATAAAATAGAGTTGTATCTGAAAACATTGAAAAGAAAAATTACATTTTTTCACAAGTTTATTGGACAAATCACAGTAAAAAGAAAGCTGTTGAAAAGGGAATGAGAGGAAATCTATATTTTATTATTTTATCTCTGTTAACTCTAATATTGACGATTCAAAGTTGTTAGTAGCAAATTGCAGCCAAATCCTAAAGACACAATTTTGATTTTTTCATAAAAATTACAAACAGAAAATATTGAATAGTGATAAGGGGAGGGGGGCGGGTTGAAGCCCCTCTTATCACCTATTTGTGTACGTCCATACTAACCTATCAAAGATAGTATAGTTTAGTCGGGAGATTATGTAATTAAACACGTTTACGTTAACACTTAATTTATTCATAATTAAATACCTGTTATTGTGTTTATAATTTGACAAAAATTAGCCGAATATGATACTCGCGTATTCAATTACTGCCTTAGGCCGTTTTAAAGTTGGAAACCCCTGGACTAGACGTGACACTTATTTTAATTAGGATTTCAACATAAGTTAAACTGATTGGCTGATTTAAAATGTGTTTCATAATAATGTAAAAAAAAAAAAACACGCATAAGTGTGTTCACATGGTCTAAGGCGTCACGATCGTTATATACAACATTGTGTTTATTAAGGTTCAAATCTTGTCAGGTATGCTTAAGATCTTTTTTCCAATAAATGGTTTGCCGTTTTCCTTGAAAGAAAATTTGGGTTTAATTTCCTCTAAGTTATTTCTTTTGCATCTATACTTCATTAGTATAACTAATATGCCAATTCCTTTACTGGGTAAAACAAGTTTTTTTTATAAAAAGGGTCTTTTAAAAAAACATTTTTTTGCGGTAAACGTTGATAACATTTTATTATACTGTTGGTGTTGTTTTAATTGATCGAGCATAGCAAAGTTCTGTTTTAACTCGACCATTTGGCATTGTGTCGGTTTTTCCAGATCTTTAATACACGTTGACAAATTTTATTAAAATTTTTCAGAGATATTCTTAAAGTCTAAATCATTTTAGGTTTTTTTTTACATCTAAAGCTACATTAATTATAGTTATTTTCTATTAATATAATGTAATATTGAATATAGTATTCCTATGCTTTCTGTTTAACTTGATAACTTAATGCGGGGTGCTAGTGAGCGCGAGTTTAGTGCATTCATTTTTTAGTTTTTATAGCACAAACATCTTTTCGCCAAAATAAATAAAATATTTCTTCTATAGAATCATAGAGTTTAGTTCTCTGCGCCTGCTAATCTCAACAGTTGTTGAATATCTGTCATGAGCATGGCAGCATTTGGTGACAAACTTTTTAAATAAAGAGAAAAGTTTGTCACCAAATTCCGCCATGCTCATGACAGATATTCAACAATTGTTGAGATTAGCATGTGCAGAAAACAAAACTCTATGTTTATATAGAAGAAATATTTTATTTATTTTGGACAAAAGATGTTTGTGCCATAAAAACTGCAAAAATACTGCCCTAAGCTCACGCTCACTAGCACTCCACCTTAAGCAAAAAATACTAACTTCAAATCCAAGGATAAATCATAGGAGATATTTTAATCGAGGTCTAGTGTTCACAGAAAAACTAATAGGTATTAATGACAGTTTTATATAGCACAAATTGACGTATGAATATGTGCACTTATACTATCTACTATATTTTCTAGATCTCAGATCAGATCCTTCCTTTAGGAGTTTGAAACCACCTTAACAATCTAATAATCTCAAAGCCTATGAGACGGGACCAAGAGACGGAGACTGCAATCATTGATCATTACTGGACATGAAGGAATATGATCAAAGGACTGTCAGTACCACTTGCGCCATCACGGTGATGTTTACATAGTACGTAATTTCGATTATCACAGTTCACCTCATTCATTGATCAACGTGACTGACCATTTACCGCACGATTAAATCACTTCTGGTGTCGTGGTCCGTGGGTTATCGACGAGTGATGCAATAAAACATTAGTACTGTTTAAATTTACACGTGAGGAAACATTCATTTGTTGATTTTGTATAGTTTTTCTACCATCTGTTCAGGCTATACGAATATGTAATATTACACTAGTGAGTTAGGTTAGAGGAAGGTTACATTTATAGAAAGTGTACCCACATTGTTTAGAAGAGAGTGAAGCGCCATATGGAAGAACCACCTTTATTACACTCGACAGCGATTTGAACCCCGATATCCTAGTCAGCGGCTGTCTAGTCTGACACCACAGCGACGCCTTAGACAATGCGGCCACCGAATCAGTTATATTGTTTGCTAAAGTGTGCGTTATAAGATAGATCGTCACAATATTAAAGAATGCCTTAAAAACTAAGAACCAAATATATTAGAATTTGATGTGATAGAATATTTGTGAAGAAACTCATAGTCAGAAATCAAGTGAGTTTATCGCAATAGGAGGAATAAAAGGCGATGAGAAAAGTACAAATTAAAATACAATAATGTTTTGTGACCACTTATTAAATAACATCGTTTTATTCGTAAAGATTAATTATACGCTCCTTTACTAGTTTCCTTTCGTTTCCCTGGCAGTTACCACTTCCTGATCGACCAAAATTTGTGTATTTTTAGACTTTTCATAGGAGTAAATTTTAACTTTTAGGCTATGTTTATATTTCTAAAAGTGTTTAGGATCATACTAGATGTGGTTCCTCGGCGCAAAGCAAACTGGAATGTACTTGTCATAAGACAGAACACTTAGTAGTAGTAATAATAATAATAATAATAATAATATAATAATAGGGTCGTAGAAAACAGTTTTGTATTCATTCCAGTAAAGGCCAAACTCGTTTACTATTAAACGTTTTATCAATATTTAACCTAAGGACATCTGATTTGCATTATTTCAGCTGCCTAGCACAATTTCAGCTCCAGCACAATTAACAAGAATTTTTATATCTAAATATTGAAGCCCATCCCACATCCGATTAACTGGTAAATCAAATACAACATTATTTTCTAACCAAGAATCATACCGAATTACGGCTTAACCATATTCTTCATCTGACATCAACAAGATTTGAGATCATATTAATAATATTTTTATTACATAGTAATTTTTTTCTTTAATTTTGTTGTTATTTTTAAAACATGGTAAAAGGGTGTTACTAATCTCAATACCTGTTTTATAAATTAGAATAAAGAAAACCGCACCATATTGTTACGTCTTACCCGTTTGGGTGGTCGCAAGGTAAGGCGCAACTCTCGCAATAAAACTAGATTGCCGATGACGGGGAGATCATGGTTCGAACCTGGTCGGGTGAACTAGGGTGGTTTTCCCTAAATATTTTCCCACTCTTTCGCTCTCTTTCCAAGCAAATGTGGATACACTTAATCACAAATTATATCTCCCTAATCCCTAAAATATTAGTATAATTACTATATAAGCGTATAGCTAAAATAGTAAGTAAAACGGGTGCTAAAAAAATTGACTTCTTGTCTGAAAATTTATTATTTATCGAACTTTGTGACTATTTGTGTTGGGTGTGATGGGTTCTTAAGATGGGCATATACACCATTTTTAACGGTTTAAGGGATCGAACAAGGTTGTTCTTGTACCAGTAGCTAGCGTTCCTTACCTCTGAGCTATCGTACAGGATGTCCCAAAAGTCACTGTGCAGTAATGTATCACGTGGCAGTTCTTCCTCACGGGCTTGAATACATGACTGGATACTCCTCTTTATATGATACTAGATAGCTGTTGCCCGCGGCTTTGCTCGCGTGGAAGTTGATTACATACAAATACGAAAATATACATATGTATTTACAGATTAATTTAAAATATTACGTTACGTTGATGACCATAACTTGACCTCAGATCAAAAATAATGTAAGTCCGATGCAAACTTTCACCCCCTTTTTCATCCCTTATTAAATAAAATTTCCAAAATTCCTGAAACACGTATTTATTTGTTTTACGTCAATAACCGAAATACAAAATTTTGTTTATGTAACTTTCAAAATGACGGACTTTCATACATATATATCATACATATTATCATCCCCTATTTTGACCCCTTTGGGGTGGAATTTTCTAAAATCCTTTCTTAGTGGGTGCCTACATAAAAAAATGAATATACAGTCCGAATTTCATGCTTGTAGCCTTGATAGTTTGCGCTCGGCGATGATGAATCAGTCAGTCAGTCAGGACATGCTATTTTATAAGTATAGATGATATGACAGATCTTCAAGCCCATTAGGGACATTTCCAACCACTGTTTCGGGAAGAACTGCCACGAAGTATGTTATATTTTACTGCACAGTAACTTATGGTACATACTGTCTTATTTTATACTCACTTGAACGTATTTTTAAGGTAAACCAAAAGCGTGGAATTGTTTTTAGAAATAGTTGTTTTTCTGTATAAGTAAAAAAAATGTATATTATCTTAAGTATATTATATTCTAAAAAATTATTGTAACAAAGCCCCTTAATTATTTATGTGGCTAAATATATTTATAGGGTAGTACTATTATAACCTTGGAAACCTATTATATGATTCGATGTATAATAAGCAGTTTTCACCACCTTACAAATTTTACAGATACGGTGTGTGTAACCAAATCGCTACGTAGATGATTATTTATTTAATAGTCAATTTAACGTGCCTTTTTTTTATCATGGGCTGATGAGATCACCAACTAGTTCATCAGTGACAATAAATTAAAGTTTATCTATTACAATAAATCAAAGGATGTTTTATAGCACGCGTGCTTTTCTCAAGTGTTCTAGATTTAATAAGACCAGACCATACTTTTCTGTTAGAAAAAAATAATACGTATACCAATGCAATAATTATTATATTAATACAATTAAAAGTTGATATACTGAAGAGAGGAAAAAAAAATTATGTGTTACGTTAAAACAGAAGCGGGTGAGTTAGTCGGAAGGGGGGGGGGGGGAGGGGGGGTTGGAGATAATGGGCGGAAAGTAGGGAGTAGTTCGGAACATTAAATCATTTCAAAGACTAGCAAGAAGAAGAAAAAAAAATACACAAGGCTTTGATTAAGCTGTATGGAACGAGGGGCGTAAAGGATTTAAGGTTGGTTTGGTTGGGGTGGAAGGGATTCTGAGGGGGGTAGAGGGGTATAAAGGGGGATCAAACGGAGGGCGGGAAGAATCTTGGTAATTTAATTTTCGTTTCGTTTCAAGTGCATAAATGGGGTGGGGATGGGGGGGGGAGGGTATTTGAGGGGGAGGGTATGTTCTCACATTTGCCACTGTTTGAGTTTTAATATAGCGTTTATGTGCTGAGCATGCAAAAGGATTTATGAAGGGTTTTCCTTCTATAGTTAGACCTAATACCGACTGAAGTAGATTGAAAGTTAGCCATCAAATAACCTAAGCCAATTTCCTCGGAATATTGTGAATGGGAAAAACTTTTACTTGCCTACTTATTTTCGCCTAATTTTTTTTTTCAAAGGTTGGTTTTTAAATATTTTTTTACAGAATACAAAGACTAAACTCCTTACAAACTTTTTCTTTCGCTTTATCATCATCGTCATCAACTGTTTCCAGCCTGTGACTGGATCGGTTTATTAAAATGCCTCCATTTTCCTCAATCATTCCACCATTCTTCTCCTCTCACTTGCATACTTTCTGTTATCTGCTTCTCCCATCTTTTTCTTGGCCTTCCTTGCGGTCTCTTTCCTAAGTATTTAATTTTCATTATTTTCTTTGACAACCTTCTCCTTCTCCATCCACATTATACCCTCTTTCAATTCCATTCCTTTATTATTAGAATTAGCTATTAAGTTAAACATTCTATTCGAAAATAATTACTAGTGTTTTAAAGGATTAACAATAACCGTTATTTAGAGTTTTTAATTTTAGGAACGATATCGAACTTTTAATAAATGAAAAAGTTTGTCCAAAAGAAGTAGTAAAACAAGATTAAAGGTTATTTCATTACAAAGTTTGAGCCTCACTCATTGTAGAGTGATCTCTCTCTACAAATCACATGGTAAAATTTATATGAATAATTAAACATTATATATATATATATATATATATATATAACAGTGGAATAGATTATTCTATATTGAATTTTAAAATATTCAATTTATATTTTAAATCTTTTATTTGTATTTTATGTTTAAAATAACATAGTATTCCAATACTTGTTGGTCCTGCTGACGTAAAGTGATGTATGCATTTAAGTTGTATTGATATAAATTAAACCAGTTAACGTAAAGTGAATTTATGTATTTGTGTTGATATAAATTAAACCAAACTAAATGTTGTTACAAGTAGTATTTTATAAACCAATACAAGTACACCTTTGTAAATACAAACTTTGAAAGCATTTATTTCACTAAGGTAAATGCCTCGACTATATACAAGGCTGTTCTTGTAAAATATTATTTAAGTTGTTTTAGAAGCAATCGAATTAAATAAAAATGGCTTATTACCCAAGGCTGCATAATGGATTAAATTACAAAAAGGAGAGAGCTTACAAAAAAAAATCTATAATAAAATACAAGATTTCAAAATAATCCATTATGAGTGAGGTGGGGTGGATGGAAAGTTGAGTTAAAAAAAATGCAAAAATACTTTCCTTAACATCAAAACAACTTTCAGGTAACATTAATCAAAATATTCTTCGCTACAAACATAGAGTTTAATTTTCTACACATGGTAACATCAATAGTTCTTAAATATTTGTCAAGACTGCTAAGGAATTTAAAAACAACTCTCTCTCTTTATTTAAAAAGTTACCCGTCTAAAGCGGTCATGCTCATCACAGACATTCAACAAGAGACCTGTTAATATCACCATATGAATAAAATGAATAAACCGCCCTCTATACATGGCCTTCATTGATCTTGTCAAGGCCTTCGGCTCGGTTAATCAAGATGCTCTTTGGAAGATCTTAGTTCTAATTGGCTGCCCCCCCCCTCCCCCAAAATACATTCAGATTCTTAGCCTGCTACACGATAACATGAATGGCACTGTTATAAGCAATGGACTTGGAAAACCCTTTGAAATCACAACGGGTGTCAAACATGGATGTGTAATTGCCCCCACACTATTCTCAATATTTGTCGGAATTATAATTTAACCTATAGATGCAGAACTGCCACTGAGTGTAGAAATAGTGTACAGGACGAATGGTGGCTTATTCAACCTTAGCAGACTACAAAAGAAGACCAAGATATTTACAACGTCAGTTCTCGAACTCCATTACGCGGATGACAACGTTGTTTTGGCCAACACAGAAGAGGACCTCCAGGCTAGTTTGACTACATTTAATGAGGCATATACGTTAATTGGGCTGGGCATTATATCGGAAAGACGCGGATTCTGTATCAACCTGAACTCAATTCCAACGTTACAGCTCCTGCCATCACAATCAATGGGGAGGTCTTGCAGAACATCGAACACTTTCCTTACCTTGGCATTCACCTATCGACAAATGCAAATATTGATTGTGAAACCCAACACCGCCTAAACTGTGCCAGCACAGCTTTTTGGACGACTGCGAGAAAGAGTCTTTGACAGCCATAATATCAGAATTCAGACTAAATTGTGCGTGTACCAAACTATCATAATACAAACTCTAATTTATGGGTGTGAAGCTTGTACCACCTACAGAAGGCACCTAAAATGCTTGGAGAGGTACCATCAGCGTTTTCTTAGGAGAATCCTCAGAGTAAACTGGCAAGACCGGCATACTAACATCAGTGTCTTAGAAGAGGCCAATAACACCAGTATTGAAGCGTTGATAATCAAGCATCGATTTCGATGGACAGGCCACGTTGTTCGAATGCCCGAAACTTGACTCCAAAAACAGATTATGTATTCACAGTTGAAGGATGGCCAACGAAACCTGGGAGTACAGCACAAACGGTACAAGGATGTTTTCAAATCCAACATGAAGTGCCTAATTGGTCTCTACAGTCACCTAAGAACCCACAATCTCAACTAATGATATCCGTGGAAGATAATCATACTCGTTAGCGATTAATAACCCATCATCATCATCATCAATAAAATTAAACTATATGTTTCAAGTTGAGCAATGTTTATTTATTTTGGCCAAACAATGCTTTGTTATAAAAACTGCTCAAACACTATCCTTAATTCACCTTTCCTACCACCCTACCTTAAGGACATTCACATGGTGATTGTCATTAAGGTCTAAAAGTAGGCCTAACCTCAAATTATTATTTTTTTCATGGCACCTTTCTATGTACCTGAGCGATCCACACATACTTACTTAATGTGCAGAGTTGATAAGGGTAGCATGTATAATAAATGCACCTGCACTCGTTTGTTGGACGGGAAGAGTTAAAAACCAATTATTAAAAGCCCCTATCAGTACACCAGGTCGAGATTTTAGTCCCAACTTCCCTGTCAACTGCTCTCTAGACTTGATAAGTTTAACGTTTAGTCCGCGTGAACACTGATACCCTCTTCTACACTCAATTAGGTTCAGATTGAACTATCCCTTTGCGTTGTTCTTGTTCAGAATATTACTCTCTTCACTCTTAGGATAAAACTACTCCTCAATAAAATAAAATAAAATTATACATTTAACCTTTGTTTAAAATCAATCATTGCAACCAACGGAAGGACTCGCATCGATGATAGAATGGTGTAAGGTGTCACTCTCTCAATATACTGGACTGTCGATGATAGATATAAGGGTTATAATCTCAGTCGGGCTTAATTAGGGTGTTTTTTTGATAAATGATGTACCCCCTCCCCCTGCGCGCACATTCGAGTGAACTTCCTTTAAATGGAATCTTATTCATCCCTAACACATTAGCGTACCTAAACCGACAGTAAGACGTGCTTATAAAATAAAATATAACCATTGTAGTGAAACAAAGGGTTTTGTAAATATATAACATTATTATTATTATTACTATCATCATCGCCGCGTCTTACTACCCGTTTGGGTTATACGCACTCACGCTAATGTGTAATGGTAGGGTGATTGTGATATTAAATGGAGGAACTACAGTTTAACGTGGAATCCGAACCACGGTGGAGGCCTGGCATTCCCCACACTCACAAGATGTCTTGTCAGAGGTGAAGGAAGGGTTTGGCAATCAGAAAATATATAACAAATATGGCCATTGCAAGGGACTTTTCAAAAATATTCACGCGATATTCTGCTGAGTATCACGGCCGTTTTATTGGCTAGATAGAGAATTACTGGAAATCTCATTGTGTGATACCCAAGTTCATGACTGATGCTTTTGGTAATTGTTTAGCTAGTGTCAATACATAAAACCTTAATGGGTAGTAAGATGTGGTGTTAAAAAAAGAAACTAGTGACAAATGTATACATTTAAATATCCATTACGTTTTGGTTCTGAAATAAAAATTCTAGAAACAGTGTCCGCATAGTGATTAAAGCACTATTCGCTATAAGTTGTTACGATCATTTTCTATATATTACTTCCGGCCGTTAAAATAGAGATAAAACATTGTAATATTAATTGATTAAACTTTAATTGCGCTGTGGGTTAGTTGCTATTTAATACCTTGTAAATTATACCTTGCACCGTTGATTTAAAAAATTAAGAATGATAAATTTAACAAATTACTCTTGTTTACTTGAATTATAATTTGAATATAAACTTGACTCCTATTACAGTTTTAAAATATGAATGGTGCTACATTGTAAACAAAATCCTCCCACAATTATTGCCGCACAAGCTTTCCCAAATTGCGCCTGGGTCATAGAAAAGCGATAGTTATAGAAACGACGCTCTTAATGTTTGCAAGTAGAACCATATCGCTAGCGCTCGCGGCGTTAGTGTCACGAACTTAAAGATTCGAAGCGGGACGTTACATTTGAAACACAACGCATTTTCTATTGCGAATGTTAATTAACCAATTCTTATATCAAATTAAATCAAATGTAACTAACTCCATTATTTTATAAATAAAAACCACGCAATAAAATGAAAAATCTATAAAATCTAGCTTAACTCCTCCTTTAAAATACACAATAGATTGCTAACAAAAAATAGTAATGGTAAAACCTACATAGACTTCACACTTCCTTTTCTATGGACTCCACGTCCACGCATGCTCATTCCTCTGTGTGACGCCATTGCAAGCTGCTCCTAGCGATAGTGCCCCAAACTAATTTATAGGATCAGCTCTTCCTGAGTGCCCACACCATGGCCTGAGTCCTGCAGCGGCAAGCCTTGCTTGCCTTTGATTGAAGATATGTAATTATTTTATTTAATGTGTGCAAAAATATTCTCCTGGTAATCATTTAAATGTAATTCAATATCAGTGGGTTTGAAAAAAAAAAGCCCCATATATGGCAGTGACCATAACATGCATGCAAGATGTGCCCTAATGCATCTAATGGTGGTTGAAAGTCGGTATTTATCGACATTCATCCCATCGCTCTAGCTAGTTAGTTATTATTTGTGACGTCATAGATTTTGGAGGGGTGAGAAAGGAAATAGCTGCGGATGTCAGGTAAAAATGCAAGAAGCCGAACCATGACTTCTCTAGCCCGAAAGGTGACGACTAGAACCGAAGTCACTACCCCTTTTCCAAAACATATAGGGATGACGTGGCATGAAAGGGGAAATTAATATTGTCAAGGTACTGAACCCATGTCTACACATATTTAAGCCCAGTACACACGACACAACTTCTTGTGCATAAAATTGTACAAGAAGTTGCAGATTGAAGATGGTGTCGTGTGAACACCAAAACTTGTACAAGATTTGGTTTGCACAACTTATTGTATACAATTTCAGGAAATAGAACACGTCCTATATTAGCCATTTTTCTTGTAAAACTTACGAGTTGTAAACACGAAAACTTCGTCTGCTAGACAAGTTACTTTTTTAAAAAAAAAGTGATTATAAGAAAAACAGCTAAATGCTTGAAAACAAACAAATAATTATAATTGAAGGAGGTTAAACCCAAATATAATAGTTTTAGAATGTTTTTAAAAAATATTAAGAAATCTAAGAGAAAACTTTTTAATATTCTAATTTTTATGAATGAAGAAATTATTTACATTAAATACCAATATGGTCCAAATCATTCAATCATTATTTTTGCATAAAAAGGGCAAAAACGCCAGTTTTTTTTCTTTAAAATATTGTATGTAATCACAAATGTCGTGTGAACAGTCACTGGCTAAAATGTGTATGCAATCCATGTTACCAAAATATTGTACAATTTCTTGCTCAGCTTTTTGTACAAGAAGTTGTGTCGTGTGTACCGGGCTTTAGAGTTTTGTGGAGTTTATTGTAGCAGGTGCTTTTGTTTTAATGTATGTATCAGTGAAAGCTAACAAACGAAAGTTTATAAGTATGTATCTATAATAAGACTTAATAACACAAAAATATAAATCAGCGAACAGAAGGACGCTTAAGCCAAAACTATCATAAAAAAAACCACCTCCAAATAAATTTTTGAAGCATAAAATATTTAAAAAATATATCGGCACCTTCCCTTTTAAGCTTGGGGGCACCCCTTCCAAGTTTGTCTAATAATGTTGGTCACGAGATGCTACTGGAGTCCTGACGGGCTTTTAACAGATGTGACCGGTTTGCTCGGGCCAGCCTTAACTAACACCACATTTTGACCGCTACTTACCATTCATTACACCCTTCTTTAACTTGTTAGAATCTGCACCAATGAGAACTTGACAAATTCAAAATGTGAAGAAGGTACTAGAAGCTTCTATGTTTCCCCTTCCCCACAGAAAAAGGAAACGAATTAACCGTGGTTTCCTAAATATGTAAACATTACTGACAAAATGTATTTTCAAAGTTACACTTTATACTTTAATGTAAGTCCATCTTTAAAAATAATTCATTAAATTAGGTGTTATGTATATTATTTGATACTCTTAAAAGCTATGCAAATACCTTAAAAAATAAACAGCCTATCAAGGTCACATGCTTCTGTCGTAAACAATATAAAACAATATTTATTAAACTATAATTGGAGGAGGGGGGGAAGGGGGGGGAGCAAACAAAAAATATACAATCCCCAGCCACTACTCACAAATAAAATAAAAACATTTTCTTTGCGTATTTCTAAGGGCTGGGGGGAAAAGAGCAAAACCATTGCAAAAATATTTATTTTTAAAACAGCCGTGAGTCTACAAATATAGCTGAATTCAATGTTTGAACACGTAGCGTAGGGAAATTTGTGCGTGTGGCTTAATGTAAACAAAGATAATGTTTACCTGTGATAGCCGGTCGAGCGCCTGTTGGTGTATTCATTACCGTGGAAGCGACAGGGCCCTGGTGACATTCGTGAGGGGGCGAGGAGATAAGGGTGGTAGGGTCAATGGGGGGGATAACGTGGCTGGCATGACACTGAAAAAGAGGAAATATACACGGCATTTTTTATTTTTATGTTACTCTGGTCTAAGTTTAATTCAAACTGATTGTATGTATTTGATTATTTTTTTTTTTTGTTCTTATGACGTTTTAACATGAAGATAGGCCTAATTTGCTTCTTTTTTATTTATATTTAAAATTGAGTAGTCTAAAACTATGATTGTATGCTCACACACAGTTTATAGCATAGAGTAAAATTAAAAGCATAATTTTTTGTTTAAAAAAATTGGATACAATCTCAATATATTATATTTCTATAGTGCAGTACCGTGGCTCATAATCTATATACATTATACTTATACTTAGCACCCGTCTTACTACCCGTTCGGGTTATACGTTTAAGTACTAATTACTCTAATGGGTTAGGAATTGGGAAGGTTGAATATAGAGGAAGTGAACCTGCACTTGCGTGGAGGGAGAGTGGAAAATCATTTAGGAAAAACACCCCCAGTTCACCCTGGCGATATTCGAACCTAAATTCCCCCCCCCCCCCCCTCCCATCCTTGGCAGTCTAGATCAACATGAAACTTTCACGTTAGCTAACTAGGCCATCGAGGTGGGCCTATCTATATAATAAAATAAAAAGTTTGTTTATATGTCATAATCATTAGGGGATATTTACCCCATGCAGAGATCTGAAATTTTAAAAATAAATAACCTCTGTGCACAAACATGTGCACCTCGATGCTGGAATTTTACAATTTATATTATTTTATTGCAAACTAGCCACCTTCCCCGTAAAAAAATATTGTATAGAATCCTGTAAAACAAAGCTTCAAATCATCCATCATGTCAATATAAAAACAAACCTTTTTAAAAAAAAAATACAGTCCTACCATCACTCTATAGCCCCCTCCCTCTTTTTATCCTCCCTCCTATTTTCATCTCATTTCTCTTTCCTCACCCCTACCCCCCCCCTTCCCGAACCCCACTTTCCATTCAACAACTTTTTTTTTCAACGACCATATAATATACTATCGACATTTTTATGAGGAATAAATTAAATTTTCAAAATAAAATATAGCCTATGTTACTCGCTGATAATGTACCTTTATATTGGTGAAATAATTTTTAAAATCGGTCCAGTAGTTTTTGAGTTTATCCATTACAAACAAAAAAACAAAAAAATAAAAAATTTCCTCTTCATAATATTAGTATAGATTAGTTAAAAGCTGGGTCGAAAGCAAAATAAATGGTACGGTGCACCGCACTGACTTTCTCTTTCTCTCACTTTTATCTTAAAAATAGACATTTACTAAGAACTCGTACGATTTGTGGAACGAAATAATAGGTCTATAAATTGTTGTAGAAACACTACACCAAAGATCATAAATGAAATAATATACATTGTTACCCACTCTATGGTATTATGAACTAGGAACACTCTTTTATAAAAATTGAGAAAAGAGAAAGGTCTTTGTCCTCCAAAAAGCATAAGAATCAAATTCATTTTTAAAGACCTGAATTAAAAAGTATATAATTAAATTTGCTTATAGCTCTGAAACTATTGGTTTAGTAAAAATACATTTAAAATAAAAGATTTGTTTTTAATAGTACTACAACTTGTAATGATAAGTTATTTCGTATTTCAAATAGGCCTAGTAGCGGAGAAATGATGAAATTTTTGAAAATACCCCTAAGAGTTATTTTCATGAGAAAATGAGAATTGCCATCTTGTCTGTGATAATAAACAGTGAATAGATATCTTGAATATTTGTCATGAACATATCGAACTTAAATGATACATTTTTTGAATCAAGAGAAAAGGTTGTAATTAATTCAAGATAACCTTTTACAGATATTAAAGAACTGTTGATTAGGCCATATGAAGAAAATTAAGTTCTATGTTTCCACTGGGTGGATATTTTATTATTTATTTGTTCGAGATAATTAACGGGCACTTTCTAAACCGACTGATTATATAAGCACGCGAGAATTTCTATGAGCGAAAACGAAAGGGTCTACCAATTTTGGCCGGGAATGTATTTTCACATACCTTCCAGGGTTATTTTACATACCACACTCGACATGAGACCGAGGGTTTTACTTACCCTTCGAAGGATGTTGTGCTACGAATTTTTATGACTAAAGAATAATCCGTCAACCCCTGTGAAGTTCGAACCCACGAGCATTGGGTTCTGTGGAGAGCACTTTACCCCAAGACCAACGAGGTCGATTATATTTTATATATTTTGGCCAGAAAGAAAAAAGTTTTCTATCAAAATTGTAACTAACTGCATGATGATTTAACGGTTTTAGGAGTTAAACCATCATGCAGAAACACTAAACATATGTGCTTCAAAATAAACTTAATTCCTTATATGTTATTTACATACCGAAACATGTAACGATCTGGCCCTCAAACAACTTGTGAAACCAAGGATCATGGGATTACTTTTTTAAAATAAGACATTTAAAATATGAAACAACATTATCTAACATAATATATATTTTAAATATTTATATTATTTGAAAAAACGATCTATTCATTTTATTTATTGACTTTTTACTATAACTTATATGCATATTATAATCCATTACTAAATAGTTATTACACACCTTATTTCGGTCGGTAGCGTGCCTGTCTACTGATCTAAGGGTCCCAGGTTTGATTTCTGGTATAACCAAATAATATATCAGTTTGGATATGTGGGTTTACCCTTAACATTGGTAAATTAAAGGCTGGGGACTGGGTTTAGAGCCTGTCTTAGTCTTAAGTTAGATTATAAGGTATATCAAGCTACGACAGGCCTAGCAATCCGGAAGTGGTAAATAATATGACTTTAATAAAAAACAAACTTAGCTAGGCCACTGGCTGTTGATAGTAATGTATGTAAAAAGAATGTAATTTAATCTTTATAACATTTTACTTCATAATATGTAATATGTAACTGTACCATTTTTGTTATTGTATGTCACATAACTTATTGTTACACTTTAATTTGTTAGAAGTGTCCAAATAAGGTAGTACTTTTTTTTATAAATAATAGTTTATCCTTTTTTGTTAAATTCAACTTTTGCTTATTAAATTTTCAACGTTAATATATTATTTTAAGATTTGTTTTATTTAACATTCAATATTATCAATCTATAAGAAATATTTCAAAACCATTCAATCCTTTTTATTTATATTAAATTTTTTTGAACTTTTTATAAATTGTAAGTACACTTAACACGATTTTGATTAATTTTTATTAAAGTAGAAATTATTATTACACCAGTTTAAAGTCTTATTAATCTAGTAAATCATTAATGTTATAGAGTCAACAACCTTTAATTTCAAACAAACACATAATTTCAGTTGAAAGTCCTATATATTTTTGAACAATAAGAAATAATAACACCTGTAAAGGTATTTAAACCTTGGTCAAAGTAAAAGGCCACTGTTAAAATCCCTTTGTAAAGACAGTTTTCCTTATTCACAAACTGTTTACTTTATTCCTAAAGTTTACAATTCTCACGTCAGCCTTTAGGTGGGATGGATTGGCACCCAAAAAAATATATAGCAAAAATAGTTTGTTTGTAAAACTTAATAAAATATTGCTCTTGTTTGGATTAATATGAAGATAATTTAAACAAAACCTATCTACTTGAAGCAATATTTTATTTGGGTCAAAACTGTTGTTTGTTATAATAGCTGCCAGAATATCTTCCCTCGTTCCATTAAATTGCAACTTAAATTGAACAAAATAACACAGCCAACGTAACCATACCAAGAACTAGAAACACCAAGAAAATTAATTTCCAAGAATCAGGTATTTATTCAGTTCTTCAATCCTACTCAAGGCTGGCTACTTCAATTAGTTTTAAATCAAATATTAAAAAATGTATATTAAACAAATGTATTCAACTTAATGAAAATTTCGAGAACTGTGCTTTCTAAGAAAAACATTCTCTCTCTGCAATAGTCTTACTCTTTTTTTTTAAGTTTAGATAATGTAGGCTATGTAGAGGTAATTTCTTAGAAAGTATTTAATATTATTAAGCGTCATCACTATTTTTTTTTGGTACCGCGTCTTACTACCCATTCTGATTATACTACATACGCTAATGGGTTAGGGATGAGGAAGGTTTAATTTCGAGGATATATACCCGCATTTAAGTAGAGAGAAATTGAAAAAATATTTTGGAAAAAAATACCTCAGTACACCCATCCGAGAAACAAACCTCAACCTCCTCGTCATCGGCAGTGTAGTCTATTGCGAGAGTAGCGCTTTAGACCATGCGTCCACCGAAGTGGGCCACTTTTAAGTACATTATATAAGTATATATTATACTTTTTGAAAATTATTGGTCCAAGTTTGACACTTAGGGGGTGGCCTAGGTCATTGAGATATTTAGAAACAAATGTTGCGTTTAGGTCAAATATTGATAACTTTAAATGAACATGAATTTGGTGCTTACTGAAAATAATATAAAGCTATTTTCGGACCATATATATACTTGTAAACACAATTTTAAAAGTCGAAACCTTGAGCATTATTTTTTTTCAATACAACAAAATTGTAAAATATTTATTTTATAATAAGATGACTATCAATCTTATATCAATTCCACTGTTGTTTAATGAATAATAAATAAAAAAGCTTACCTCGGCACATGTATGGTTAGAACATATTTTTGTGTAAGATGCCTCTGTTAATCGGCCATGAAATGATCCCTCCAAAGTTCTATTAAACATGTTTACAGCGGGTAATTTAATGAGGTAGTGCAGATAGATTCAGGCGTCATAACGTAGGAAGGTAACCTGCAATATTCATGAGAATAAACAAACATTTATATAAATAAAATACTTTTCCTAGTATTAAAAATATGCGTAGACATATAATGAAGGTACTTTTTTTTAAACGCGAATACAAAACACTTTTCCCCTTGTACATATTTCACACTTAGATATGATGTCAGGTAGATATTTGTTGAAATACGGGCTAGTGTTCCCTAAATCTTGTCATTTTTTAAGTATGGTTCTGATTTAACCTGTTGTAAAAAGATAAATCAAATTCTGGAAATAAGAGCTAATTTTACATTAATTTTTTTAATACTGTAAAAGCGTAAATATAATTAATTATCAATATGCAGACCAGCCCCATGCTGTAGTGGTCAGTGCACATGGCTATAAACTTAGAAGTCCCGGGCTCAATTTCTGGTTGGTACCTTGGGTATTTTTCTCTTAAGAGGTACCGTCCCAATGGCCACAAGGAGTTGGTATTAGCCTTAGATGGTGTTTAAGACGCCCACCAGTCCACACCTCCATATGCACGATCATCACATACTCTTATGGTGGATACGTGTAGATAACCTTCATAGGTGTACCCTGGGCAACGCTTTGAGCCACCAGAGTGGCTAATAGTCTACATACAGGCCACTGAACTTGATGTGATGTCCCTCAGGGTCTGTAATTAAATACGCTGTAAAGTAAATATATATATATATATATAAATTAGTTTAAACTGTTTATTCTTTTTTAGCAAATTTGGGTGATAATAATAATAATAATAATAATAATAATAATATTAGCACCGCGTCTTACTACCCATTCGGGTTATACGCACTTACGCTAATGTGTAATGGTAGGGTGATTGTGAGATGAAATTAAGGACCTACAGTTTAACGTGGAATCCGAACCACGGTAGAGGCCTGGCATTCCCAACATTCACAAGATGTCTTGTCAGAGGTGAAGGAAGGGTTTGGTAATCAGATAAATCTGTGCCAGGACCGAGGATTGAACCCCGGTCGCCAGCATAGAAGTCTGACACCTTACCCCTAGACCTCCATGTCACCCTGGGTGATATTAAAATTAAAAATTAGTTTTATTACACTTTGTCATCCTTTGGTTGGCACTTCAAACATTGTCTTATATAAAATTTTAAAACTGACACAATACAATTTCTGAGATTGATTGTATTACTACTCTTTAAAGACGTATTAAGGAAAGTATTTAATTAAAGACATAAGAAATAATATAATGTGGGTATAAATCTTTAGTTGAGTAGACTAGGTAATCGACACCAGATCATCAAATTATTTAAACTTTTTTTATGGTAGAAAATATTTTACAAGATGATATATTTAAAAAAAATCAGGTTAGAGTTTATTAAGAAAAATACATAAATATCTTATTTAAGTGATATCAAGTGGTCTAATAAATTAGAGAAATAATTAAAAACACGTGGTAACGTGTGGACGTTAAAAACTTCTGTGCAAATAATTTCTTAAGATTGAGAAGTTTGAATTATTTGAGAAGTATTCAATTAGCTATAAACTTTTATCAATGATTAAAGGATATTTTGTGGAAATGTGCAATTAAATAAAATTTAAAACTATACACTATGAATGAAGTAAAAATGGATTCACAATGTTAGTGAAGGAATATATAAAGTTATTTTTTTATATATACTTTATATTAGTTTTACTGCTTCTATCATCAAATATGCTGATCAATTATTCAGTCAAATCTGATAGAGAAACTAAAACTTTTTACGTAATATTTATAATTTGCGTGAGAGTACTGTATACCTTATAATTTACTTTATCTATGTTGCAGCAGTAGATGCCAAACTTTATATTTTATCAGCATGATATATATAATAGCATCAGTATATTTTAGAAAAACTTATTTTTTATTTATTTTTTAGTTATGTAAACTTAAATAGGATTTGTTTAAATGGATGAGGTAAGGTCCAAAATATGAGTCAGGTATAAATCCAGAGTAATTGATATATACGACCTTCAATGGCTTCCCAAAAACCGCATTATAGATTTAGCTCAAATTTTAATAGAATGTATTGTCACGTGAATTAGGCACATGTACAAGGTGTTAACCTTCTATCTCTGTTTAAAGTGACTGAAAAAGTGGTCATAAGATTTGATGACATAGGCAGTAAACTAATATGAAGAGTTTTAAAAAAAGGAAGCAAGGTTGATGCAGATAAGCCATGGTGCAATAGACGCCAAATGACGTCCCTAAACCCTGACAAAAGTTACTCTTGCTGGAGTAAAATAAAGGGATAGAAAGGGTGATTTTTGAAACTACTCGTGCTTGCAGTAGACTGATACATGTTGTTCTGTTATCTTACTCTTTCAGAATTGTAATCAATAGGATTATTTAAATTTAATCCTCTTTGGTTCTTCTTATATAAAAAATTGAAGGGGGTTTCTCTTTTAAGGTACGTATTCTTAATTTAGTGCTATATTATTTCATACAGTCCAATTTTCATAGGAAAGGTCTTGTTTAACATCTGAAAATCTATTGGATTTAATTTCACGTATTCATAATTATGTCAGTTTATGTGATAAAGAGCTGTTGCTTTTAATATATATTATTAATTTAATACCAATAAAATAACACTAATAATATAGTACAATTGTATTAATGTTGACAGCAAAACCACAAATTTGTATCTTCTAAAAGGTACCGGTATTTAATTACTTGCCTTAGTAAGTGATAAATTGCCGTGCAAACGTTTAGCTCTAACGGAATATTTAATTCTACAATATGTTGTTTCAAAATATTGTTAACTCCAAAATAAAATAGGAAGATTCCAACAGGGTTCTTTTTTTCATAACAGCCCTAAGGTTTGAGTTTTGTTGACATAAATAAATATGGGAAAATTTGACTTAAACCTATTTTCAAGTACATTTTAAGCATTTTTGTGGAGCTGTGAAACTAAACTTGATAGAAAAAGGGCTCTAGATTTAGCCTTCCTCTAGTAAATAAAGTAATTTTTTGATAGGCTAATAGAGATTGTAGTTAATGAGAATTATCACCAAGCATTTTTCTTTACCTTGAGATAATATTTTCTTTGCATTATGTTCCCTTTTCCTCATTGACATGAAAAGAGGTAGTTGTAGTGTAAGAGTGAAAGGGAGTATAAGCGTGGATACAATAGAGAATTATTTGCATAAAACAACACAGATCATTGTTTTTTAAACCTTGTGGCTTGACATTGATTAATACTTTCTCGCTGACCGAAGAGGCTTCCTTAAACTCTTTAATCATTAAGAAGCCTTTTGACACCTTCAAGCTAAATCAAAAAACACCCACACTAGTGAACGTATGGTCTAATTCCCCACTCGAGTCTCAGTCAGATGTATTTAGGGTAGAGTTCCTAGTTGGTATTCCACCCTCCAAACAGGCGAATACGGGTACAGTCCCTGTCCCACTCTACCTCACACATAAAAAATGTTTGTAACCAACCCGAAAGAATACAAAGATGCGGTGAAAAATAAATAAAAATGTCTAACCATGAACATAGTTACAATAATATAATAAGATAGTATTACGTAGTACAAATAATACAATAAAATTGGTTTGGAAAGGTGAGAAAATGTTAAGAGGTTCATTTGAGCATACGTATATATAAAATATATGTATGTACATATATATGAATATACATATATTTTATATATACGTATGTTCAAATGAATCTCTTAACATTTTATCACCTTTCCAAACAAATTTTATTGTATTATTTGTACTACGAAATACTATCTTACTATATTATATATATATATATATATATACTACATATATATATATATATACTACATATATATATACTACATATATATATATACATATATATATATATACTACATATATATATATATATATACTACATATATAAATTTATAGGCCTATATATATATATATATTGACCTATAAATTTTTCTTACCCTTTTGGCATATTTTCAAACCTATTTTATAGCTTTTAATTTGCGTTATAACTTTATTATGTCACTATAATACATATTTATATATTGCAATAACCAAGATTGAGGTGTTTGTTTATTAACGTGTTTTGATGCGTGAGTAAACAATATGACGTAACAGCTGAATATTTTTAAAAAAGTGTCAGCATTCTTTTTGACAATCAGGCCATTCCATGGTATATTTAATTCTAGTTTAGAGCTATTTGGGGCTGACAATTTAACAACGAGTCTAAGGAGTCACTCTGCCCGTTTTTGTTTTTTTTGGGGGGGGGGGGAGGGTCTGTGCAGGTTAGGACACCAAATCATCGAGTAGGTGTGCGGGAGGGCTACCATAGTGCCCAGGGTACCGGGGTTCTTATCCATGTAGGATCACCTAGAGAATCAGTCAGGCCATTGGTTAAGTATTCTTTACTACACTTCGTTCTGTCATTAGCTCCTGAGTAAAGTCTTTTCAAATCCTTTTTATATAATTTTAATAAATTCTTAATAACATCACATTTTGTAGTAGTGCCAAAGTCGTCTATAAATTACGAGCCCACGCATATGCATATATATATATATATAATATATATATATATATATATATATATATATATATATATATATATATATGACCGCAACCCGTCCTGACAGTTTGAGACCCACGAGACGGGGGGTGAAAATATGTAATATATATACATACGTATTTATATGTATACCGTATATGTAATATGTATGTGTGTTTGTGTGTGTGACATCCACAAGCATAATATAAAAATTGCTACCAAAATTAAATGATAGAATACACATTAATTATATAGTGGTTAGCTAACTCATGAAAAAAGGTTTTTTTGTATAGCATCGCGTTCTCGAACCCGTTCGGGCTATCCGCTTATATACCTACTCATTATGATAATTGTATTATGGATTAGGAAAGAACCATTTTGGAAAAATCTTTCTGGTCACCTGACGGAGATTCGAATCTCGATCTTCATATCATCGGTAGTTTAATCTACTTCGAGTGTAGCTCCTTGGACCATTGGGCGACCGAAAAAAAGGTAGTAAAAAAGTAAAATTATCCATAAATATATATGCCTAAAGACAAGCCCACCATTTGATCTAATCTACTTCCCTTGACTGTAACATTAACAATGTTTGTACAAAGAATGTCATAGCCCGGTAAATTCAATTAGCTTGGAGGGAAACTGGTATGTATTAATTATGTTTGTTTGGTTAAATTCATGCAAGCTAATGAGATTTTGAATTATTTATTTGTGATTTTAATATTAAAAAAAAAATATTGGTGAATTATTTAGGAGCGACTCGGCAAACATTAAGGGAAGTACTGAACTCGTTGTGGAAATGTATAAATATATTCAGAGATTTAAACTTTTAAAATATGCAAAGAAAAAATTTAAAAAAAACAAACAAAAAAACAGCTTACAAGATGCTTTTATGGGTATTTTTAAAATTTCAAGATTTACATAGTATTTTATTAGTGTTAAAGCTATATAAAACATTTCTTAGTGTATAAATTATTTACTCTTATCTTCAATATATAGCATACTAAAAATAAACATTTAAAAATAAAATGGTACGGAGCTCAGCACAGACTTTCTCGCTCTGTTGTTTAAAAATAGTAATATTTACTCAAAACTCGTAAAATATGTGGATCAAAATAATATACACTAGCAATCCCAAGAATAAATTGCTCTATCCTCATGTAAAACATTTGTTGAGTCACGGTTTTAAATGTTATAATTTTATTTTTAAAGAATTAATGTCCTCATTTGTATGTAATAAAAAAGATCAATATTCGGTCCACAAGGGTCAACACTTCGTACTAAGATTTCGACCTCTGGTTAAAGTTTTCGACATTTTATTAAGTGTTGCATATCTTCGTGTCATCGCATTGATATTAAATTCTTCATTTATACATTTTGACCAATAAAAATGTAAATATTGACTATTGAGTCTAAAATGAAGGAGATAGATAATTTTTGTACAAAATTTTTCCTAAGAGGGTTAAGGAAAAATAACAAACTTTTTAAGAGACTAACTTATATTTAACTACTCTATGGCATTGGAGAATTATTGCATTAAAACTCAAGTAGTATATCTTTACAAATAAAGCTCACAAAATTGTATCAATATATTTGCAAATATCTAAGAAACTGTGTGGTTTTATAGAAAAATATTCCATATTAAAGTTTTTTTATTTTTAATAGTACTACAATTTTGCAATGATAAGTTATTTAGTATCACAAACCATTGCGGATATACGTAAATTTCAGTTTAGGTAAAGTATCCTAAAATTAATTTTCACGGGAATATGAAAATAGTCAGTTTATTTATAATCCTAATCAACGCTTGGATGCGAATTTTAATCAAAATCTTTAGAGCCGATTTTGAGAAAATATATTTTTTCTCTTTTCTCCTTTTATTAAAATACTCTTAATTTTAAGTTTAAACAGACATACAAACAGACGGTATTGCAAAGACCACTTTTTAGGGTTCGGGGAGTCATGAGACGTCGATATTCATCAACATTTCAGGTTAGGTTTTTTTATACGTTCGCAATACTTTACCTTTAGTGTTCGAAAGAAAATATATATATATATATATGCTTATAGCTTGAAATGTATTGGTTTTATAAAATTATGCTTGGATTACAATATTTGTATTATTAATAGATCTACATAATTGCAATGATAAGTAATTTCATATCTTAAATAGTTTCGGAGATATGATACAAAATGAGATTTTACGCAACAGAGCCATTAAAGTCATTTTGCCGAAATATTGAGAGTAAACATTTTATTTGTAATATCTAGAAATATTTAGAAATGAAATTTAATCAAAATCGTTAGAGCCGATTTTGAGAAAATCGAGGACTTTTACTCTTTTTTGCTCTTCACTAAACTACCCTTAATTTTAGGGTTGGATGTCCATTTCAAAAAATCCTTCGGGGCAACCCTATGAAAACCGTATGTACCAAGTTTTAGCCCGATCGGTAAAATAGTTTAGGCTCTAGTTGGAGGTACAGACAGACAGACAGACAGACCGTAATTCAAAAACCATAGGTCATTAAACGTCGAGATTCATCAAAATCAAGAGTTCGATTTTTTTTTTTTTTTTTGCGATCAGAATACTTTCTTTACCTGTAAAATAGCGAGAAAGTAAAAGAATATTGATAAAAAATACATTAATATGTTCAGATATAATATAATGCTATCAAAATGGGAAAATATAAGATTTACGACGAGAATATTTATTCTTCTTAGTTTTTTGTCTACTACTGTATGTATTTTATTCTTATTAAAAAGTATTTGGTTTTGTTTTTCCTATTTTACTATAATCAAAACAAGTATTCAGTCATGAATTTCGATACTTTATATGTTTTTTGTACTTCAAAATAATGTTAAATTTTATTTTTAAATAATCCTTTTGAAAAAATATTGTTAAAATGTTATTTGTGTCTGTATTTAATATCTTCATGCATTCTATGTTGCATTTTCATTATTATTGCTATTTATTATTATTATTATTATTATTTTTTATTACTACGCGTATACATATATATACGTATATACATATTATACGTACATACAGTACATAATATATAATATAAGTATCTATATATTTCTATTATAGGGCTTCTAATTATCTGAAAAAAAAGAAAATAACTACTGAACATATTACCTACCATTTTTGGTGGTATTCGTAATTTAAATAATGTGTATATAATTAGTAAAATTAATCTCACTAAAAAAGAAAAGGTCAAAGCTTGATATAAATAAATTATGTATATGTGATTAACAAGCCAATTTTAGGAGGTGGGTGGTTGCGGGGGTGAGGGGAGGGGATTGAGAAACATGGTTGGGGGGCGGGTTATAGGATGGATTTTCATCGTAAATTTAAATCACTTAATAGATACCCTTTTTATGATAATTCACAATAGTGAAAGCAGAGTAATTGTAAAACATAAACAAACCAATAATACCACCTAGAACTAACTACCCGTCAATAACTCGTATAAATTTTAAACTTTTAGCACCCATCGAATAAAAATAGTTAAAAGAAAATCTTTAGTTCAATTTAAGAAAAATTAAACAAAACGTAAATCTTACTGAAATTCCAGTAGAAAAAAAAAAGGTTTAGTTACCTTAAAAATCTAATTTCAAGAATAATATATTCACAATACAATATAAACCTTAGAATCACAAAATAATACTGATCTTAGTGGTATTTGAAATAATAAATTGTCCATACATTGAATATATTTACAATCTTTTTTTCTAACATTACATCACTCTCTTCAGTGGATGAATGGTCTAACTCATATTATACTGGAATGCTGATGACCGGGAGATCGGGTTTCGAATATCAGTCAGCTCTACTGAGGGCGGGTTTATTTCTAAATGGTTACCCACTCCTCTCACATACAAATACGGGTAAATTACCTGTGAAATGCATCTTTAACTCATCTATGCCCTTTTAGAGTAATTATCATATTAGCGTATAACCCGAAAAATTAGTAGAAGTGATGATTAAATAATATATGAAAATTAGAACATGTTCCTATGAATAACTTAGTTTTAAATAAATCATGAGTTAATAAATAAAATAAAAAACTATATCTGCATATCCTATAGCTAAAAAATAATATTAGCACCGCGTCTTACTACTCGTTCGGTTTATACGCATTTAAGTACTTATTACGCTAACTGATTAGGAATTGGGAAGGTTGAATTAGAGGAAGTGAACCCGCATTTGCGTGGAGGGAGAGTGGAAAACCATTTAGGAAAAACCACCCCCAGTTCACCCGACCAAGATTTGAACCTCGATCTCCCCGTCCTCAGCAATCGAGCTCAACACGACTAGCGCGTTAGCCAACTACGCCACCGAGACGGGTTCCTATGGCTAAATATCTCTTTAATTTGTGTTAATATTTTGAATTAATATAAATATTATGGCTACGAAAGATGCTTACCTACAGTAAGAGAGGAAAGAGTGTTTGTTACTTTTCTCTATGGCTAATGACGTTGGTAGTTAATATCCACTAGGTTTGTTCGGTCACAGATGTACGGTAGTACTTTTGTATCGCTGATTATTTTTGTGGCAGCCAAATTATGAAAGTTAAGGATGGTACGAACGGGTATGGGTGGGTGTGGTTTGGACATTTAAAACAAGACCTCAAGACTTTATATCAGGTTGAATCATCAGGAAAAGAAAATCATCCGCCGCTGTTTATTTTGATATTCGAGCCCGTCTCACCCCACGGACATTATTTAGATTGATTATCTTAAGTAATACAGCTCGAACCAGACGTGTATATAGTGGCTGAAATTTTATGTATTATACATGAAAAAAAAAGTTGACTTGAGACCTATGAAACCGTTTTAATATATTTTTTTTTTAGTACAACCAAAATTGAAACGTTTTTATTTTAATGGACGGTGGCCGAATGGTATAAGGCTTAAAACTACCCTATAAGTAGTCTTCGCGTACCCCAGATTTGATATCACTCTTTTAAGGCACCACCCTCACAATACTGATGTGAAAACCCGGGATCAACACCTGGTTGAGTGTAATGAGAGTATTTTCCTTAAGGGTTTTACAATCTCTCTCCAAGTAAATACAGGTGCACTTCCTAATTCAAACTTTCTCAGGCCTACTGAATTAATGTGATTAGTACATAGACTAATTATGTAAATCCCGTACGGAAAGTATGATGCAGTACTAAAAAAATACTTTAAAATAAAAAGATACATTAAACTTTTTCCTATTTGAATTTTGTTAAATGGAGGATGTAGCAAAGCCCACTTCAACAAGTTTTGTTTTGTTATAGCGTGATCTTAGATATAATATCCAGGTTAAGCTTGTCGAATACTGGATCGGATTGGAACGGAACGCATAGTACATTTTCGTCTACCTGTATCTTAATTAAGGCCCGCACATTGGCTTAGATCATATTTAAAACGTCAACGACGGATCGGAACGGAACGAAACAGTTTGCCGGGAGGTAGTATTTTGACGAATTCCGATGGACTCCATGCTATTCACATGCGTTCTCAGCACTGGACTATTGTATGATCTACACCCGCACTCATTTTACGCTTGTTGATGTTGGTCAATTTTTACTTGACAATTTTTTATTATTTAAAAAAAAATTGTTAACATAATAAATTTAGTTCAACAATACTTTATGATTTATTACATTGCCAACAGACATTAAGTATGACTGTGGGAGAGGGCTTCAATCGATTCATCTCATTTATCGTTTCATCACACATATCAATTAATCGTACCTAACCCTTGTATCGACTCATCGCACCCTACCACAGGTATTGAGTTTTGAGTAAACATTTCCCCCCCCCCCCAATAACTAGTTTGGTAACTTCAATTTATACGTTCACATCAAATGCTTACAGATACAACTAAATAATCTTTATTTAATTGAAATCTTTATTTAAATTTATAAAAATCGTTTCCATTTGATCAAAATCATAGTCAATACAAAATGTCCAACATTATGAAATCATATTAAAGCTACAGTTTTCTTCTTTTGGCCGCTTTTCAAAACAAATTGAGTGAGCGATATGGTGCCTGAATCTGACTGACTCCACAATTATACAATTTGAGCATGATGTGACTTTTACTTTTGTGTCACCGGCATATGTTCACGCGCATCGCTATTGATTTTGATGTTTCTCCTTAAGGACCTCAATGACTAGCCATATTCAAGGATGTGTAGTATAAAATTGAGAGTTGTTATATGAATGGAACGAATCAGTCCAATTCGTAGTTTGTGGGTCATTTGTTTGCCTCGACGCCCACATAGTTGGAGGGAAATTGGCCTCTTCAGAAATATAATTGTCAAAACATAATCAGCAAATTTTAAAAACTCAGAATTTGGAGCATCACTAACAAGGCCCACAAATATGTCCTAGACATCTCTAGGATTCACGTAGGATAGTCTGAAAAATGATCTTACCCAATACCCCGATTCGCTAGATTTCGTGTATTCAGTTCTCAGTTGCGCCATGTCATTTATCTTCCGAACCATGCTTGCCTAAATTGAATCTGCATCCTAGAATTTCACAAATAGGAAACACCTGGCGTATGGCGTTATGAGCAGCAATTTCAAAGTCAAGTCACGATTTTTGGTATGAGCTGCAAGCCTTGATCTAAACACTCTAAACACAAACTCCTGAGAAATGCGAACGCATCAACATAATGTCTTGAGTCTTCCCATTCAAGAAATAATAAACCTATGGCAAGTAGTTTCCATTTCTGTAACTATGCACTGTATACATTTGGTAGAACCACTTTGGAGTGTACTTGAAAGTTTCATCGGCAAATAATAGAACATCTGGATCACAGAGAATTTCTAGATTTATTTTACAAGACACACAGATCGTGTCCTCTCATGCACGAAAACGAACCTTTCTTGCCTTCCCGATGTTAGTGATTGTTGTCTCTCACTTACCATTGCAATGGCTTCATCCAGGTTTGTAGGCGATTTTTCCATAGCCAAACGTCTCTTAAGTATTTTTTTTTTACATAAGTACAGCCAGTATTTTTACTAAATAAAGATTATCTCTTCGATTTCAAGGTCTTGTTTGTGAGTGGTTCATGTCTGTGATCTCCGGAAATACGCGCAACAATGGACATTTTTCTATCGGCTGTTACATAAACACCACACTTTTGTCCACTTACAGAATATAAACACACTATTTCATCGGATTTTAGAACCCACATTTTACAAAATCTCTATATGTCAACAATGATTGTTGTAAAGCGTTTGGTTGAAACAATCTTGATCGAGGGTCGATCGACGACATCTTAAGGACTGGTTAATCGATCAATGGCAAACGTGTATTTGTAAACAACAGGCAGAGAGACAGGTGCGATGAATCAATGTATTTTGACCTCCTCAAGACCTCATGATGTGCGATGAATCGATTTGAAATACCCACCCTCCTAAATAAAAGGATGCGATGAACCGATCTACGCCGGTGGGAGAAAATCTCTGAAATTGTATGTTGTATTTACTGTTTGTCATGCTCTCAAAGTATTTTTGAAACCACTTCCTCATATTCTTCCTCTTCATCGGCATCGGAAGCAATGCACATGAAAACCACCATTACCTGCTCTTCACTGCTGTTTTCACTCACTATCACCAAATCACTAAAATCGATGTAACTCTTTGGTTGTTGTCTTCCGAATTATATGAGTTGAATTCCGAATCCAGTGTGCAGGCAAAAATCGTTTCCATTCATAGTGTTCTGATTCCAGCCGTTCCAATCCGATTCGGTGTGTGGCAAGCTTTAATCATTCTCGCTATCTAAAAAAAAAAAGTCCGTGAATCTCTTTTACAGCAAGCAGTGGCCAATGACCTCAATAAAATTACGGATCTGACGCGAAGCTACCTGATTTAATATTCTCTCACACTCGTTGTGAAACACGCTTCTATTTTCCTAGAATTACTAAAGGGTTTTCCAGGGAGATAAAGGGGTGTTTATTTAAAAGCACCCCCCACCCCCTTGTTCGGCAGGAGATTGGACCACGCCCACAAACACGCACTACTCTTACAGTAAGACTAGACTGTCAATGACTGGTAGATCTAGGTGCGAATCTTGGTCGAGTGTATGAGGGTTAATTTTTCCAAAATGATTTTAAACTCTCCCTTCAGCAAATTCGAATAAACTTCCTTTAAATATAACAATACTAATCCCTAAAACCAATATCGTAGTTAATGCACAAGCGTATAACCCAAACGAGTAGTAAGACGTGGTGCTAAAAATAAAAACTATTTTACTATCCTATATTATTCGCTTTCAAATTATGTATTCTTAAAAACTATTAAGGAGGTGTTTAAAATAACCTTTGATTTTATCTTTGATACTTATTTCTAAGGGGAATATTTTTATTTCTGGCACTGCGTTTTACTAACCCTTCAGGTTATAAGTATACGCTTTTACACTAATTACGTTATGTATTAGGAATGATAAGGTTTAAATCAGAGGAAGTGTACGATAATTTGCGTATAGAGAGTTGGCAAAAAATTTAGGAAATATAGTCCACCAAATTATGTGAACAGCATAAAACTTTTTCATAACTAACTAACAATGCCCTCATACCTATACCTTCTTTCAAAATTTCGTTAATTCTGATAAATAAGATTTCCTCATTTCTGAACTTTATCATCACAGTGGAGTGGTTGTAAAGATTAGATAATTTTGAACAAAGTTTTAATAAAATATTATTCTTACCTCCTTAATGAGCTTGGCTCAAAAAATACATGGCCTAAAGATATTTCCATGACCTTTTTTAAACTGACTTTCACGAAGAAAATCTCATTTATTAGACATTTTAATTACCTTCATCTGATTACCAAACCCTTCCTTCACCTCTGACAAGACATCTTGTGAATGTGGGGAATACCAGGCCTCCACCGTGGTTCGGATTCCACGTTAAACTGTAGGTCCTCCATTTCATCTCCATTTCATCTCACAATCACCCTACCTTTACACATGTGCGTATAACCCGAACGGGTGGTAAGACGCGGTACTAGTAATAATAATTACCTTCATGACTGGTACACACAATGAAATAACACTTCATTATACTTTCCAGTGATTCAATTTCTGACCTTCTAGTCATCCGTCATTGACATACCAGGCTAGACAAGACTAACGCCTTTGTCCGTCTGTGCCCACCAGTCCAGGGTAGAAGAATATTAAAATATATATAATAAAATATATATATAATATAAATATAATATAAAGCCGAAGATGTGTTCTTGTCGGGGCTTACGAGGGTTCAAAAAATCGTCGAAATTAATTAATTAGTTTTAAAATTATGCAAGAACGCACAAATATAGAAACATAAAACACCCCTATCGCAATACATTTGTGTGTCAAACAGAATAGAGAACAAAGCTTAAAAAAAAAACATAAGTCCATTCCTACCGTCTCACTCCTTTTATTTATTTTTTTCCCTAGACTATGTAAACTAGATGTATGCATTGTGCGGTCAGAATTGCTCCCATCTGCCAACACCCGCCTACTCCCGACCACCCCTTGCGAGTCATAAATCGTATGGAGACTGAGTCCAGCGTTGCCACCACACCACCCCCTCTATCCTCTTGTTGCCTCCCTCGAAATACGCCACTGGATCGGTGGAAACAAAAGGCTATCGAGCCTAGCGCTCGCACACACACATGCACACACACACGACCAGTACACAGCATATTGTTGTCTCCCGCCGAGGGAATGTAGCTACGGACGAACACGGAGAGGGTTTGTTCGCGGAATCAATGTGTCCGGGAAGGAATCGATTGCAGGACTGTTTGGTCGTGTCTGCTTCCGTTGGTTAGTTTTTTCTCTTTTGTCATGTTATTATATATAGGTATTATTTTTTTTAACTTACTACGTTCAATATCTTTGAAAGTACAGCCCAATTTCCATGAAAAATTCCTTTTAGAAAAATGAAAACCTATATTTTTGCGGCCAACATTTATAATATTTAAATTTAATGTTGATGATGATGAGTTTTCAACCCAAAGTATGTTTGATACGCTTCCCATTCATATGGGGCCGGACATGCACTAAATCTTTCGTCTGGTTAGTGTTACACACACCATCTGGTCTAAAGAAAATGTACTAGGGAAGTTCAAAAAGTTAGATGTTTCCGTACTGAAATTCTAAGAACAAAAGAGCAAGAAAAAAGCCTACAAATTTCGCAAGATATGTATTGTAACAAACCTTCCAGGGTTCTTTTACATGCCACAATGGACATGGGATAAAAATGGGTTTAGTGCCCTTTCGAATGTAGTTGTGCTACTGATTTTTATCGCTCAAGAAAAATCCATTGACCTCATTTGGATTTAAAGCCTGAGGCGAAATAGATCGCCAAGGTAGACTTATTTAAAATTTCTAGTGATTTTCATAATTTTAGTAAGGAATGCTATAAATTTAAGGTTAGAAAAGATTTTATTTAGACTAAATAATTTGTAAGACACGCCGCACAAACGCTCTCGTATTATTGTGTATTCTAACTTTGAAGATAATTTTCCAAAATAGTCTTTGATTAAGTCTGTTTTCCCCATAAAAACAATCACACAATTTGTTAATCATAATAAACACTCTTTATATATAAATTTAAACCAAATTGTTCAAATATGTCTTAAAAAAAAAATTTTTTGAAAATAAATGATTTGTATCTATTTTTAAATTATTTCTAATTAGTAAAAATAAAATCTTAATGCTTATTTATCATGAAAAAGTATTCTCAGACACCATTTGGAATTCAATCGTCAAGATCTTTAAAAAAATTCAAAACTTCTATAATTTGTAATAAGTAAACTAACCTTAACTTAATTAGTTTTAAATGTGAGGAATGCCAGGCCTCCACCGTGGTTCGGATTCCACGTTAAACTGAAGGTCCTTCATTTAATCTCACTATCACCCTACCATTACACTTAGCGTAAGTGCGTATAACCCGAACGGGTAGTAAGACGTGGTGCTAATAATAATTAATTAGTTTTAATAAATAAAGCTACATTATCAATCATAATGTAAATTGTTCACCAATATCAATTTTGAGCCAAATCGTTGAGCTATTTTTTTTAAAATCAAAATTTTACAAAAATCCATTATTAGTTAACTACTAATAAATTAACGTTTTCTTAGAAAAACAATATATATAATTATATATAATCCAAACAAATGATCACAAATCCATCTTGAACAATATCACTAAAGTAATTTTTTTAAAGATAGCAAATTAAAAAAAAAGTAATCAGTAAACTACCAATAAGCAAGTATCTTTTCTCTCCCCCCTCCCCTCCGGTCACTCTCCACTCCTATCACCCTCCCCTCCCGTCACAACCAGTATACAGCTTTATTTGTCATGTCCATTTCAAACATTCCCAGATATACTTTTAAGAAAAATTGTTATAACCATTTTCCAAATCATTCTAATTTTAAAAATCACTCATAAGTAAACAACCCTTTATATATTTTTTATTCTAAACAACTATACAGGGTATTCGTCATTTCAAATACTCCCAATATATCCATTTTAAAAATATTTCCAGTTTTTGAAAAAAATTAGTCATTTTTAAACTACCTATAAATGAGTTTTTAACCCCAAAACAAGTACTGTACAAAGTGTTAGTTTTTATACTATACCACATCATCCCCAAATATACATTTTAAATAAATTCATTAGAGCTATTTTCAAAATATTTCGTTATTTTCAAACATTTCATATCAGTAGACTATCCTTCAACGAGTGTTTGCACAAAAACCAACTATATACCACTATTTTTTAATGTCAAACAAATCCTAAATATGCATTTTGAACAAAATCGCTAGAGCCGTCTTTGAAAAATTTGAAATTCTATAAATAACTCATTGCCCTTAATTTAAGCATTAGGGGGAAATAAAAATTTGAGGTATAGTCAAATAAAATATAAATTTCAAGTTAGAACAAAATCCGTCAAACCGTTTTGGATTCGTGACCAGGAACAGACACAAGAATTGTAAAATCAAATTTTTTTTGTTCATATTTACATACAATAATCTCGATATCAATATTTTCACAATCACAATATTTTCTCTTTATATGGGAAATTAAATACAATCTAGTTGTTGCTCTGCAATTTTGCACCACAACAAGTAAGTAAAAGATATACAGTACATATATTAACATACAAAGCTAATATGAAATAACATAGGATCAAAAAATAGTATTAATTTAACTTTTATATCGTTCTTAGTTTTCTATATTGCTAACTATCTTCAATGGCCGCATGGTTCTAAGGCGTTACTCTGTGTTTTATTATTATTAGCATCGCATCTTACTACCCTTCGGGTTATACGCACTATCCTAATGTGTAATGGTAGGGTGATTGTGAGATGAAATGAAGGACTTACAGTTTAACGTGGAATCCGAACCACGGTGGCAGCCTGGCATTCCCCACATTCACAAGATGTCTTGTCAGAGGTGAAGGAAGGGTTTGTAAATCAGATAAATCTGTGTGCCGGGACCTACTCTGTGTTGAACTAGACTAATCGATGACAGGAATATCCGGGTTCTAATCCCGGTCGGGTGTGCTGAGGGTTTATTTTCAAATGTGTGTACACTTTCTCTAAATTCAACATTCCTCATGGTGACCTGGCGGTCTAGGGGTAAGGTGTCAGACTTCTGTGCTGGGGGTCCGGGGTTCAATCCCGGTCCCGGCAAAGATTTATCTGATTACCAAACCCTTCCTTCACCTCTGACAAGAAGTGTATTAATCACAACTTGTGAATGTGTGAAATGGCAGTGCTCATAAAGTGCCTCAAATAAATCAACATGAAAAAAAAATTACATTTCATTTCACAATACTTGACGTATGAATACGTGAAAATATATATCACACTCTATAACATGTAGTTCATAAATTTTCCTACACAGCTAGTTGAAATTTAAAAATTAGTTAGCTCTCTATAATACCGCTAGAATTACGATATATCTTCGGGAGGAAAAATACCCATTATACGGTTTTACATCCTTTATATTTTATTTTAGGTCACCTGTGATTTGTAAGAGGAAAGAGATTTAAAAAAGAAGAAACCAACAGAGAAACATTTACTATGGTTGAAAAAAAAATTTAATGACACTTGTGGAAATATATTAACTAACTATGCATTTAATGTATTTTAATGTGCACTTAATGAAACAATTGATTATATAACCACACGAAAATTTCTCTAAACAAACGCGAAAGGACCTGCCAATTTTTCCAGGAAAGGTATTTTCACATACCTTTCAGGGTTATTTTACTCGTCACAATCTACACGGTACCGAAAGCTGTACTTCCCTTCCGAAGGAAATTGTGCTACGGGTTTTTATCGCTCGAGAAAAATCCGTCGACTCATCTGGGTTTGATTCCACGGACATTGGGTCCTGAGGGAAGCACTTTACCCCAAGACCACATATCATATCGACTATAAGAGATTAAAAAAATATATAATGATTTATTGCTGTATTACACATTGTAGGGTAACGCCAAAGTTTGTTATGGATTTATTTAAGGCAAATAGAGGAGGAGGGAATATTTAAAGAAGGGAACTTGCATTACCATGATAACAGGAATGGTAAAAAGACTATTCTAGTAGCAACATTATAGAGGTGTTTATTTTATCTTTAACGGTTCCATCACTGCGTATGAAAGACAAGGTAGTTAATTCAGTGACTCTAAATCGCTTTAGAATTTTAAGGATTTTTTTTAAAACTACTGTTAAAATGAAAATATAACCATTTTGATTAAATTCACACATTAGGTCTCCATTTCAGACTCCCCTGAGTACAAATAAGCTTCCCACCCCCTTCTAATTTAAATACCCCATGGAGGATTCGATAAAAATCCTGTTTGTCTCATAGTTAAGCGATTCAAGCAAATCTACGTTCTCTCTAGCGTGTAATTATTCTCTTTCAATCACTCTCCTTCTTACCCCTTTCCCCAACACACATCCCCAACCGATACTAATTTCAACTTTATACATCCAAAAATGAAATTGCTCAAAGCATCCAAACTGCCAGCCACCGAAAATGATGCGAAAGCTTTGGTGTATTTCATGTTCTCGAAATATCAGTGTCTGCAATAACTCGTTCTTTGTGCCCTGAAAATTACTCGCACGGCCGCAATTTAATTTCCCTCCTCTTTCCCATTCTACCCCTTCTTCCTTGGCAGCTAACATCTGAGCCTTAAGGGTGTGTTTGATGTGTGCGTGAGAGAGAGAGAGAGGATAGACGGAAGGGGGGGGGGAGGCATACAGGGTGGTTCTTTCTAACCTAGTGCCTTCCTCTCCTAGAGCTTTTGATTGGCCTCTAAGGGGAAAGGGGATGTCTCTATAATTACAAAGCGGATGTGAGGGTAAGAGAAGACGTAGCAATTATCCTATCAACACTTTAAAAGACTTACGCAAAACACGTCTTAATGATATGCTTCTCATGACGCTAGGGTGTGGTCTGTTTTGTTGCAGGGAGGTTAAGACGGGTAAAAGGGGGACGACTACAAATTCAGAAGTCGGGTTTATGAGGGAGGACATTTAAATTAGAGCAGCGTTTCCTAAACCTATCCGTGCCATAGCACGGCTAGGTTCCTTCCCCGAAACGTGGTACAATCGGCAATGTAGAACAAGCCTCTTTTTTTTAACTTTATTTCTAGCTAATACTTATGTTTAAAACCATGGTTATTGATGGTTTTATTTCAAAGTTAAGAAGGGTAATTTTTGATTGATTGAGAGTTTTCACCCCGAGAATGGTTTCATTTTCTTCCACATCTAAGTGATCCAACAATAGGAGCGCAAATACTCCGACCCTCCGCTGGTTAGTAAAACCCGCCCGCTCCAAGCATATTAACTAGGGAAGTTGGGAATAAGAGCAGTGGTTTCACGTTGCCTTTCGCATTGGATTTCTATGAGTGATCGAGAAAGGTTCTAAAAATCTAGTTTCCAAGAAGATAACGTGCATTCACTTTAAAACGGAATGGCAAAATCACAGTGATAAATTCCATGCTACAAATTTCCTCCTGCCTACCGAGATGAGGATTTTACCACGGCCTCCCCATCACTTTAATTTTATAATAGTGTTAGGCTGATGCCTTAGACAATTTGACCACCGTCTATGGAATAAAAGTAATCTTGACTATCGTTCTAAGTCGAGCTGGTTCAAGCTCACAGTGATCTAAGAATTAGTATTTTATATTTGTTGCCCCAGACACAATCCTAGTGGTAGGGATATGATTTTTTTTTAAATTCAAAATATGGCTTTCCCCAAAATGGAGGTGAAAGGTGTCAATATAGCAACAAGACATTATGAGTTTTATAGAGATGAGACGATCTAATCCTTGATCCTTCGAATCATATGGTATTCGAAAAATCTCAAAATATATATCGAATACAATTACGTTGACCTTTACTTGGAATAACAAATTTAAGCAATGATAGAAATAGTAAAAATGAATTAAGAGTTGTATAGTTGGGAGGGTAGCAAAATTATATTAATATAATTAATTTACATAACAAGTGTATTTCTCTGTTGTTCATGATGTAAAAAACATGGCAATCAAAATGGCAATTCATCAGTGTCACAAAGACTTAAACAACCCTTTTTTTTAAATTGAATTTTAAATATTGATAGAATTGACAACTTTTCTTCTAAAAAAAAACACCTAGCTCAAATCGGTTCTACCTAAATTTACCTTTCCGTAATTCGTAAAATATTTCGCATATCAAGCTGAGCGACGGCATGAATATAGTTCTCATTACCAATACTACTGATAATCGAAGGGTGATTATATTGCTAATTATAACTAATTATTGGAGCTAGTGGGTCGTGGAGAAACAATTTTCAACTAACAAGCAAACAGTGTTGATCTTTAATTAAAATACTGCGTTGAATACGTAATTGGTTTAACATACGTTACCAGGAATCACAGAGTTATTTGGGTGGAAACTGTCGCAGAATTTGTATTCGATTGTTGTAATGTTCAGACTGTATAAATCATTATAATATATATAACATACTGAAATAAAATAGTAAATATTTTTTTAAAAGATCAAATTTTTTTTAGACCTGCTAGCTTATGTTGAATACAAAATATACTTAAATTAATGTTTGTTTAGGAACAAGTGTTATTCACCAAAATGGTTCAAATATAAGTTTAAAAAACTAAACTTATAGACTGAAATAAAACCCGGGACTTTTGCCTTATCGCACATATACCACCATCTCTTAATACTATAGATCTAACATAAAAAAAATCAGTTTGTTCTGATACGTTTCAGAACCAACATTGTAACTCTGTTTTTATTTTAAAGGTGAACACATTTGGTATAAAGCCAAATCTATAATATGTTTATTAATTTAATTCAAGCCAACATAATCCTAATTTTTAGTTGGAATATTCTGCTTTATTTAATTTCCAAGCCATGGGTATGTTTGATGGTTTGGAACTATATTTACCAAAATGTTATTACTAACCGTTGGTCCTTTCTCTACGCTATCAACTGCGTAACTCTTTTTTTTTACACATTTACTCAGAGCCTGCAAACATTTACGTGATTCCACTAGTATAAATAATTAAATTTAATTTCCTTTACCATAGTATATTACATAACAACAGTAATAATAGTCTAATAATTATTATTATATATATTATTATTATTATTATTATTATTATTATTATTATTATAGTGGTGTACTTGGTGTACATAAATCTGTAGCAAGTTTGCGGAACGATTAGGTAGTACTAATGTAAAGTTGTTTATAGGACGCCTGAATGTACTAATCGTAGGCCTACATCCTTTCAATGGAGCCTCTTTCCACGTCACGATGAGATGAGGGAATGATGATAGTGAATGTTACAGAGTGGAACCAAGGAGTATCTTAACCAAACTTAAGCCTAATCAACCAAAACCTGATGATCATTGGAAATATTTCTCTTTCAAGAATAATCCCCCAGCTACAGTCGGGAATGGAACCCGGGACCTCTAGGTATGTAGCCAGAGCCTTTGACCATTATACCAAGAAGTCGGTTTATTATGTCATTATATACATATGAAAGGGCATTATTTTCTGGGAAGTGGCTATGGGGGAGATTATCCAGTATATTTCATAACTTATCATTCAGGGGTTGAATTCCTTTCCGGAAATATTTGTAAAATATATAATTTCACCTTAGCCCGTAGTCTTTCCGACTGAAATATGATACATTTTATACAATTTAAATACTCGTGTATATGTATTTTTTTACTCTGGAGACTATCTATCTATATATATATATATATATATATATCTGAACACTCACTGATGGCTAAAATTTTACTTGTACATATAGGGCCAGTTACACAGACTTTGTGCGCCTCAAGTGCGGTTTGAAACCTAACACAAGACGATACGAACGGAATGAGCCAGTTTCATTTGCGAAACCAGCTCATTCCATTCTAGTTTAGGTGGATGTCATCCTGTATTTAGTATAACACCACTTTAGACGTTATAAGTCTGGCTAGGATAGACCCTATGAGTCACTGTTTCGATGTCATTATAAGTGAGTTTATATAGAGACTTCACTGAATAATAATAATAATATTTAGCACCACGTCTTACTACCAGTTCGGGTTATACGCTTTAAGTACTAATTACGCTAATGGATTAGGAATTGGGAAGGTTGATTGAGAGGAAGTGAACCCGCATTTGCGTGGAGGTGGAGTGGAAAACCATTTTAGGAAAAACCACCCCCAGTTCACCCGACCGAAATTCGAACCTCGATCTCCCCGTCCTCAGCGGTGGAGCTCAACACGACAAGCGCGTTAGCCAACTACGCCACCGAGGTGGGTGACTTCACTGAATACAGAGGTAGAGAAGCAAGCTCATCAAAAGCCAGTTAGATTATAGAATTTTTAACATAGCCGGTCAATTCAAATATAGGTTTTATTTTAATAATCAATAGAACCGCATCCAACACTGATCTAATTACATGTCGATTTAGCCAAGGTCTTTTTAAATACAGCCAGATTCCAGTAAATTTAATTTAAACTATATTTAGTATTTAGTGCGTTTTTTTTGTTTGTTTTTTTACCAGATTGGAAATAATATTGTTATTGAGTCTTTCTTGTCGAGGCCACTCACCCTGGATTAAGTCATTTTAACTCGGCACTAACCCAACCAATTCCCATGGGTCGTTAAAATGGCGCCCGTTAAAATAAACAAGAAACGGGAGGGCGACAAATTTTACCCCGATCCCTATTTTTCAAGTCATAAAAAATCTACTTGATTGATGAATTTCAAGCTCAAGCATTAATTTATAGCCACAATTTACGATCAAACTTTGATTGAATGCGACAATTGGGAGACATTAAAAATACTGTCGCATGAAAATAAAACATATAGCTTTTTTTTAATTTAGTTTTTTATAGAAAAGTTTATTACCTGACGCATTATGAGGGATTGCTAGGTCCTTTGGGATTTCTTTTTTTGACGACAAAATATCTTTTCGAACTTATGAGACTTGAATTCAAATTGTTTCAAATAAAAATCACTGAGTAATGCTGCTAACATTAATCACTGAAGTGTAACATGTTTAACAACTTCGTTTGTATTTTAGGGGAAAGCTGGAATTTTTATGGATGATATAATACAATTGATATTCAGATAGTTATTCCATTGAATTGGATAAATATTTATCTAGTTCATCTTTGAGTGACATTTGTAGGATTTAAACGAGAGATTCTGAGCATATATTATTATTTCTAATAGAATTTTAAAAAAAACATATAAAGTTTTTTGTATACTTACAAATTTTGATGAACAATAATAATTATCCTCTAAAACTAAGTGCAATAAATTACACATATGCCATTTATATAGTTTACTAAATCATTAAGTATTTAATTATTGATCTATTTTTACAATGTAATAAGTTTCACAGTAATCTAGGAATTTCGTTATTAAAAGTAACAAAACATCATTATTATAAACTCCTTCCAGCCTGTTGCCGAGTTTATTTAGTGAAAATGTTCCCATCTTTCTCTATCCTGTCACTAATCATCCTCTTTAATTGTTTCCATTACTCTCCTCTCCCTTGCAGACTTTTTGTTATCTACTCCTCCCATCTCTCTATAGGGCTCCCTTACCGTATTTTCCCTAAATATGTATTCCCCATCATTGTCTTTGGTATATCCCCAGCCTAATACATGTTCATACTATCTCAGTCTTTCTTTCTCTACTATCTCATGTACTCCAACATCCGCTTTACATGCCCATACCATCTCAGTCTTGCTTCCTCTACTATCTCATGTACTCCAACATCCTCATTACATGCCCATACCATCCAGTCTTGCTTCCTCTACTATCTCATGTACTCCAACATCCGCTTTACATGCCCATACCATCTCAGTCTTTCTTTCTCTACTATATCATCTACTCCAACATCCTCATTACATGCCCATACCATCTCATTCTTGCTTCCTCTACTATCTCATGTACTCCAACATCCTCATTACATGCCCATACCATCTCAGTCTTTCTTCCTCTACTATCTCATGTACTCTATCTCATGTACTCCAACATCCTTATTACATGCCAATACCATCTTAGTCTTGCTTCCTCTACTATCTTATGTACTCCAACATCCTCATTACATGCCCATACCATCTCAGTCTTGCTTCCTCTACTATCTCATGTACTCCAACATCCGCTTTACATGCCCATACCATCACAGTCTTTCTTTCTCTACTATATCATGTACTCCAACATCCTCATTACATGCCCATACCATCTCAGTCTTGCTTCCTCTACTATCTCATGTACTCCAACATCCGCTTTACATGCCCATACCATCTCAGTCTTTCTTTCTCTACTATATCATGTACTCCAACATCCTCATTACATGCCCATACCATCTCAGTCTTTCTTTCTCTACTATATCATGTACTCCAACATCCTCATTACATGCCCATACCATCTCAGTCTTGCTTCCTCTACTATCTCATGTACTCCAACATCCTCATTACATGCCCATACCATCTCAGTCTTTCTTCCTCTACTATCTCATGTACTCTATCTCATGTACTCCAACATCCTTATTACATGCCAATACCATCTCAGTCTTGCTTCCTCTACTATCTTATGTACTCCAACATCCTCATTACATGCCCATACCATCTCAGTCTTGCTTCCTCTACTATCTCATGTACTCCAACATCCGCTTTACATGCCCATACCATCTCAGTCTTTCTTTCTCTACTATATCATGTACTCCAACATCCTCATTACATGCCCATACCATCTCAGTCTTGCTTTCTCTACTATCTCATGTACTCCAACATCCTCATTACATGCCCATACCATCTCAGTCTTTCTTCCTCTACTATCTCATGTACTCTATCTCATGTACTCCAACATCCTCATTACATGCCCATACCATCTCAGTCTTGCTTTCTCTACTATCTCATGTACTCCAACATCCTCATTACATGCCCATACCATCTCAGTCTTGCTTCCTCTACTATCTCATGTACTCCAACATCCGCTTTACATGCCCATACCATCTCAGTCTTGCTTTCTCTACTATATCATGTACTCCAACATCCTCATTACATGCCCATACCATCTCAGTCTTGCTTCCTCTACTATCTCATGTACTCCAACATCCGCTTTACATGCCCATACCATCTCAGTCTTTCTTTCTCTACTATATCATGTACTCCAACATCCTCATTACATGCCCATACCATCTCAGTCTTGCTTCCTCTACTATCTCATGTACTCCAACATCCTCATTACATGCCCATACCATCTCAGTCTTTCTTCCTCTACTATCTCATGTACTCTATCTCATGTACTCCAACATCCTCATTACATGCCCATACGATCTCAGTCTTGCTTTTTATACTACCTCATGTACTTCCTGTGCCCCTACTCTTTCTCAGACAACTTCATTCCTAATTTTGTTTCTCCTCGTGACAGCTAGCATGCTCCTCCCAAACTTCATTCTCACGACCTCTACTTTCCTTATCTCTCTTACATTCATTGTCCCAGTTTCTACTGCATATATAAATATAAGTACAAAGCAGGCGTGGATTCACGGGGGTGGGGGGTCAAAGAGCCCGTTGCCTCCCCTGTGAAAGTTAGAAAATTAATACAAAAAACAAAATGAAAGTTCAAATTTTAGAAAGAAAATACACCACAAAAAAATTATACAGTTTTTGGTCTTTTTAAGCGCAGACGACGGGTCTACACTTGCGTTATTAACGTTAATTCAAATTTTGATATGACTCACGTAAGTGTGGAAAAAATATTCGTGTTCATGTACGAATATTTGTAATGCATTGCGAGTAACGAACATTGTTCCGCATAGAGACGGTAAACTACCACACGTCAAAGAAGACTAATAATCGCCTGAGAGCAATTCATCCCCGAATATCGAATATAGAGTATGTGTGGACAGCAGGAGTGGTGTAACTGTGGGGACTCTGCCCCCTCGAAATAATTTACCCCTTACTGGAATAAATTCCCCTCCTAGATATATTTAAAATCCTCTGAGATTATCAAATATGAAGCTGAAAGATGGCCTTAAATCAAACTCCAAATGACTTCTAGAAGCATTATAATTTATCTGGTCAAAACTTTGCCGTTGAAGACCGTTTCAAATAATTACTAGACTCAAGGCATATAACTGACAGAAAAAGTCAGGGGAAGAAAGCGCTAAATATTTTCCAAGGTCATCCAAATTTCAAAAATGTCTAGGGGAGGATAACTCCAAATAGCTTCTAGTTGAATGTCACTTTGAATAATTCTGAAGTGAGAAACACCCCAAATATCCTAGTTTTTGAAATAATTCAATTTTCAAAATTTTGTCATTGGAAGACTACTTCAAAGATTATCATCTAGAGGTATCAAATAATCCTAAAAAATTAAGGTTGGGATCACTATAAATAACTTTGAGGGGCATCCAAATTTCAAAAATATCTAGGTGAGGAACACTTTAAACATGGCTTATAATCTATAAAAGAATCTAATTTAAAAAAAATCAAGGCAAAGACTACTCATTACTTCTTGAGTGAACCATTTTCTAAAAAAAAAAGTGTTTAAAAGGAGGGCTACTTCAAATAGTTTATAAAAACTATCTGATTTTTAAAAATTCGAGAGGATGATCACGGTTTAAAACATACATAAGATACATAAGATCAAATATGAATGAGAAATTATTAAATGACTTTAAACAGAAATCTAACATTGTAAGTAATTATGTTATTTATAACTATGACCCCCTCCCCCCATGTAAGTGATCTTAATCCGCCCCTGGTACAAAGTACGCCCTGTAAAACACTTCAAGGGCACTTCTCTTCTCCATAGCAGGTCTCTCACACAACTAAAGAACAACTCTCCCTGATGTCCTCTCTCATTAGATCCTCTCTAATTCCACCTTTCGCCTCAATCCCACTTCCAATATATTCTACGCTCTGTACTTTTCCTTAACTCTACTTCACACTTCGCCATGCTAAATTTCATTCCACACTCTTTTACTTCCTCATTCCTTTACCATAGCTGTTCCTATACTTCCTCTTCCTCCTCCCCTCAATACCATCATATCATTGGCAAATATCGTGGCGTTCATTCCTTCCTCGCCGAGTTTTCCTGCCACTTTTGTCATGACCATTTCTATTCATATTAAGAATAGTAGTGGTGAGATCGCACTCCTCTGGTTTACACAATTTTTTATTTGTAACCATCCCGTCCTCCCACTCTCCATCTTAACATACACACACACCGTAACATATATTTTAATTTAAGATAAAAATATTTAAACAAATTAATGAATTATGCTTTTATGACTTTTATAATGATGGATCCAAGATATTGGTGAAAGTTATTTATGCATCCCTTGGAGGAAAATATATTTTTTTTACACACAAAATATTTCGAATCAAATAATTACACAGAATAAATAAATGAAACAATCACACAAACTTTTTTTATTATTGTGTTATGACCTATATCTTGGAAGAAAATTTTCAACAAAGAGTTTTTTGTAAACTATCTCAAAGAAATTTCTCCTCAAAAACCAACGATTTTTTTCAGCACGTCTTATTACTTTTATATATATATATTATATTAAAACCATTTTTTCGTATGAATTAAAGAAACTTCAAACTTTAATTAACTGAGCTATTTATAGGCCACCCAATTACTTATAATTTATAAAAATAAAATCTTTTTCTTGTTTAGCTTGAAAAACTATTCACAGATACCCATTTGGATGGAACTCCAATGTATTTTATAAAATTAAACAAAGTACCTGCATTATTATTGATCATGTAATATAGTCAGTCCCCAGATACCAATTTTTAACAAAATCGTTGGAGACATTAAAAAAAAGTGTTTATAAAAGTAGGTTGTCAGTAAACTAATAATTAATTAATTTAAATATATATATATATATATATATATATATATATATAATATATATATAATTATAATGTAAGAAATAGATAGTCCTACACATTTTAAATTAAATAGTTAGAACAATTTTTTTTTTAAATTCAAATTAAAAAATAAAGTCATCAGTAAATTAGCCAAATAGAATTTTACTCCAAAAAACCAGTGTATAGTTTTATTTACCGTGTTAAGCATCCTTAAGCTACCCTAAATTTGAGGATAATGGTAAAATATATTTTTTTTTTAATTCTTGAGGCGATATCCCATAACATCTATATATATCAAGTTTGAACAAAGTCCATCAAACCGTTTCATATGTGTGGCCAGGGATCAACATACAGAATTTTAAAATTCACATTTTGGGTTCGAACACCCATAAAACGTAAATAGGAATTTTTAGCACCGCGTCTTATTACCCGTTCGGGTTATACGTTTAAGTACTATAAAACGTAAATAATAATTAATAATACTTAGTAATGTGTCTTAATATCCATTCGGTGTATACGCTTAAGTACTAGTTACTCTAATAAGCTAAGAATTGGGATGGTTAAATATAAAGGAAGTAAACCCGCATTTGCATGGAGGGAGAGTGGAAAACCATTTAGGGATAACCACCCCAGTTCACCAGAGAGAGATTCGAAACTCAATCTACTCATCCTCGGCAGTCTAGCTCAACACGAAACTTGCGCGTTAGTTAACTACGCCACCGAGGCGGGTCATACAACGTAAAGATTCACAAAAAATTTGCTGTAGAAAATTTCCAGGATTACAATACTTTCTCTTGATATGAGAAAGTAAAATATAGTTCTATGAGCGGAAAAATTTTGCTACAAATTATATACACTACCAATTTCTGGCTATCTAGAGATTGTCATCTTGAAATTAAATTGATCTGCATTCTCAGAATTGCTGACTTGGTTACCAATTTAATTCCTGTCTATTTGAACGTCACACGACTGATTCAAAGTTAGAAACTACCGAATGTATCTTAACACATGAAACAAGTTATTATTATATTATTATTATTATTATTATTATTATTATTAGCACAGCGTCTTACTACCCGTTCGGGTTATACGCACTTACGCTAATGTGTAGTGGTAGGGTGATTGTGAGATGAAATGAAGGACCTACAGTTTAACGTGGAATCCGAACCACGGTGGTGACCTGGCATTCCACACATTCACAAGATGTATTGTCAGAGGTGTAGGAAGGGTTTGGAAATCAGATAAATCTGTGCCGGGACCGAGGATTGAACCCCGGCCGCCAGCACAGAAGTCTGACATCTTACCCCTAGACCACCAGGTCACCCATGAAACAAGTTGAACTAAGTTACAGCAAAATTTTATTGAGATATGTTTCTCGTCAGCAGCTCACGTCAGAGAGTCTTTGAATAACTAATTGCAGAAATTACAAATAATAATCCAGCTTATTTTATCAAACTTCTATTTAAATATATATAAAATCTCAAATATTAAATTTAATAAAATTAAAGTTATGGCTTTACAGATAAATATTTTAATCATCATATCACGCCTATCATACAATTTAGTTTTAAATGTGGTAGTGCTATTTAATTTACAACAGAAAATATAGGTCTAAATATTTATGAGTATCCCACAATTTTGACCAAAGCATACTTATTTTCTAAACGTAAGCGATGTTTTACAAAATAATATAGTTCATTACAAGCTAAGATGGTATTAAAGTTTTCTTTGACTTGTATATTTTAATGTTCTTTATAATGCTACTATTATATAAAATAACTAAATAACCTGCCTGGGTGACGTAGTTGGCTAACGCGCTATTCGTGTTGAGTTCGACTGCTGAGGATGGAGATCGGTTCGAATCTCGGTCGATGAACGGGTTGTTTTCTAAAATGGTTTTCCATCTCCTTCCACGCAAATGCGGGTTCACTTCCTTAATTCACCCTCCCAATTCCTAATCTATTAGCGTAATTAGTACTCAAGCGTATAACCCGAACGGGTAGTAAGACGCAATGCTAATAATAATAATAATAATAATAATAAAATATAATAATAATAATAATAATAATAATAATAATAATAATTAATGCATTTAGTTTTAAGTTACTATAATCTACTGCAGTAAATGTGTAATAGAAATATTAATAATTATTTTAAGAGAATTTGTCTATTACACATACAAATAATGTAACTTTAAAAAATGTAAAAGGCTGTATATTATTAAACATTCGTTTCAAATCCTTTATAAAATAGTACACTGCTGAATTTGGTTACGCTTTTACTAAACAAATTGAAGTAGTTATTAAAATTAGTAGTTAGAGTAAATTAAACACAACCTTATTAAATCAGGCGAGTGTACAGAGTAGGCCTATTTGATCACCGTTTGTATTAATAATTTCGTATACCGATGTTTTTAATTCAATTATTGATTAACAAAAGAAATAATGTTCAAATAATTCTGACAAGCACATTATTTTGTTTTATTCTAAACCAAGCTACACTGATAACAAATCATGAACCTAACTAATAAATTTTAAATCATGTTAAGCGTTAAGACTTAGAGGAATGTACTCTACATATGAAAAGAAATATTTAAAAACATTCAAAATATACTGTAAAATGGGCCTAATACTGTTATTATTAATTAATTAACTAAGATGTTCTAAGATGCTATGCTTACCTTTGGAAAATCCCTCAACAAACATGACATGGACGTTTATGCAAGAGGATCTTGCTTGAACTTGAATTGGTAAGTTCGTCAATCATGCGTTCTATTTGTAAAACCTCTTAGGAATGTATACTTGTTGACGTCATATTTGTATTAATATACGTTTCTATACTCCATTGTTGAGAATAACTTGAATGACAGCTTCACAATGAATTCCATTCTTGAGACAAATAAATATAGGCTATATCTTACAAATTTTTTAAAACTAACGTACATTCATCGAGTAGTCAATAAAGTAAAATTATTATTATTCTTTCAAATTTTTAAGATAGAGATTTAGACTAACAAATGCAGCCATAGTGGTATTTTCAAAACAAATGAAATAAATAAATAAAATCCCGCCACCAATTGGCAGGTCCTCTAGCGGCATTATCAAAACTAAATGTATTGCTTGATCAGCTCGGTGGCTCAATGACTCGTATTCAGCATATTGAATACACATTTTAAAGTGTTTAAAAATATTTTTATAACGCAACTAAAAGTCTAAGTTAATATTTTATTTTTGTATGAAAATCCCCAAATATGTAATATACAAATTGTTAACTTTAAAAATAGTTATTATTATTTGTATTTGTTACCATTTTCAGCACATATTTAAAATAAAGTTTTATTGAATTTGGAAGTAAATTATTAACACGATTTTTTTTTAAAATAAATTGCAAATAGTGACGTTTGTATTGAAGCCACTGCTGTTTTTATCACAACTCTATACCTTGTTGAATGAATGCAGAAACGAAGTAGGTCAACAGAGCACATCTTGGGTAAAATATTCATGGGCGTAGGAAAAGACTTATTGTTTAACTCTAAATGAAAACATTGTTACTTTATACACTAGTGGATAAATTGTATTTGTTGAGAGGGAGAGAGTAGTGAAGGAGCAAATAACAAACATGTTGTTGTTTTTTTTTTTGGGGGGGGGGGGTCTTTCTACCCTCTTCTACCCATTTAATGTTAGAAAATTGATTCCCTTACAAGCTATTTGTAGTGATACTAGTTTGAAAAAGATTTTTTTTAAATGTATGCTATTTTGATAGCTATTTAAACTTGTGATTCCCCCTTTAATTGTTTGAAATTTGGATGTTCATAGTGTAGTCTCCTTCGGTGGATTTTTGAAAATTGAATGGCTCTTAAAGCTATATTAAGAAGTGCTCACAATTGGATACCCTTTTAAGCTATTTAAAATGCTCCTCGGCCGGATTAAAAAAAACTAAATGCCCTAGTAACTTAATGAATGTGATCTTTCCCAATACTTTTTTGAAAATTGAATGCTTTGGCTAATCAGAGTGGTCCTCGCTTGGATTTATTTAAAAAATATTAAATGCATAAGAAGCTATTTGCAGTGACCCATTACGAGTATTTTTTTATATTAAATGGCTCTAGAAACCATTTAAAGTGATAATTGCCTGAATTTTCTTGAAAATTGAATTCCTTTTGAAGATATTTGGAGTGGTCCTTCCATGGAAAAGTTTTGAAAAGTGAAAGCCTCTATAAGATATTTAACGTTTAATTCAAGACCATCTATAACTTACATATTAAAAACTTTGGCAAAGTTCGGGGGTTGGTGGTTGAACCCCCTAAACCCCTCTCCCTTCGCCCATGAATAAAATATACTTAGATCTACGAGACATTCTTTTTTGTGAAATTTAATATGCGTGCTATATTTATTTATATATATAACAATTGATTAGCTAATTTATAAAAAGGATTAGATAATTTGATCAAAATAGCTCTATCTTACAAACATGAACTAACTTTTATCCATATTAATAAATCTTTCCAATAGGGACCTGAAGAATTTTTTTTTTATAAGAACTGCAAAAATATTGCCCTTAGCTCACGTTCCCTACACGCCCACCTTAAGTTTTGTATTATTATTATAATTATTATTAATATCATTAATATTATTTTTATTATTTTTATTATTTATTTATTTTTTATTATTTTTATTATTATTATTTATATTATTATTATTATATTTATTTATTATTTTATTATTTTTTGTTGTTGTTTTGTTGTTGTTTGGGCCAGCTTCAGCATTTCTGCTAAGACTCAAACGCACCAGCGCAAACCCAACTCTGGAAGTTCAGGCTATGTTAAACCATACAAAGTTCGAAATCACGCACTCGCAGAAGACTGAGTTTTTGACTGAATATATCCTCTCTGTTTGTTTGTTTGTTTGTTTGTTTGTACCAATTATAGATCGTGTTAATATTTACCCTAACTACGTCGAGTTTGTATTCACCGGCACATATGAATCAGTGGGAAGAAGGAAGGTCGAACGGGTGTTTTTTTTGTTTTGTTTTTTTAAATCATATTAATGGGTAATGCAATTTTGATGTAGCGGCTCAATTAAAATCCGTGACAATGCGAATTATTTGACGCCCGCATTTGGCAGGGTTGGGCGCAATCGCCCTGGCCTGTTTGTCTGTTTACGGTTAGTACTGTAAGCCAGGGGTGTCCAAATCACCACGTTAAGGTGGTATGAAAAGGAGAGCAAGTTATTGGTCCGTTTTTTTTTTAAAATAGTGTTTGGAACAAAAATCAAAACGCTTCGATAGATGATTGATTTAAGCCTCTAATCGGGCCCTACACGATCAGTCAGTCTGTCAGTATGCATCAGTATTTGCAGCGAGACCGTACACAGTCAGTCTTAGTATCATTATGTGTATCAGTCTCAACTCCTTTATGAACGTGCAACAATATGGATGATAAGAAAAAGGCGTGGGCAGTCTGTGTTTGGTAATGAGACCCACTGTTACCCGGAGTAGCACGCAACATTTTTCTTTCCTTCAAAGAGAAAAAACCAAAACCTCTTCCTTTTATTTTCTTTCAACCAGTTAAAAAAATAAATTAAAAATAAATAATCAATTTTTTTTAGTTCCAGTCTCTAGGTAAACATGTTCTTAAACAGGAACTACTAATTTTAAAATGTTAGCCCTTTGCGAGTGGTATAAATCTCACGATGTTTGTGACTAGAGCTAGAAATTTTATGCAATTACATATTTTAAATCTGCCATTTAGAAATATGAAAGGCAAAATGCCGTCGAATTAGATTGTTTGGGACTGTATTTTCAGTTTAAATTATACATACTTTTCCATTTTTACTTTCTTGCTATCTTACAGGTAAAGACAGTATTGTGATCGTCAAAAGAATCGAACTCAAGATTTTGATGAATCTTGACGTTTCATGACCCCCCCAATTCGAAAAAGTTGTTTTTGACTTTCCGTCTGTCTGTCTGTACCTCCAAATAGAGCCTAAACCAATTTACTGATCGGGCTAAAACCTGGTATCTAGGCTTTTCATAGGGTTGACACGAGGGTTTTTTGGAATGGGATATCTAACCCTAAAATTAAGGATAGTTTACTGAAGGACAAAAAGAGAAAATGTCAATTTTCTCAAAATCTCTAACGATTTCGATTAAATTTCATTTCTTAACATTTCTAAATATTACAAACAATATAGCTTCTCTCAATACTTCGGCAAAATCACTTTAAGGCTCCGGTATGATGCGTAAATTGTCTTTTTTTATATAAATCTCCTAAACTATTTGATATATGAAATTACTTATCGTTACAAATATGTAGGTCTCCTTATAATACAAATATTTTATAAGAAACATATTTTTATAAAACCAATTACTTTCAAGCTATACGTAAATATATATAACTGTTCGAAAACTAAAGGTTAAAGTATTGCGACCACAAAAGAAAACCTAACCTGAAATGTTGATTTATGTCGACGTCTCAAGACCCCCAAAACCCTAAAAAGTGGTTTGGCAATGACGTCTGTCTGTGTGTCTGTTTAAACTTAAAATTAAGAGTAGTTTATAAAGGGCGAAAAGAGAAAAAATAAATTTTCTCAAAATCGACTCTAAAGATTTTGATTAAAATTCGTATCTAGGTGTTGATTCAGATTATAAATAAAGTGGCTATTTTCATTTTACCATGAAAATGAATTTTAGGGTACTTTACAGTGGCAGAAACTTCCGTATCTCCGCAATGGTTTGAGATACTAAATAACTTATCATTGAAAAATTGTAGTACTATTAAAATTAAAAAACTTTTATAGAAATATATTTTTATAAATCCAACAGTTTCTAGATATTGGCAAATATATTAATACAATTTTGTGAGCTTTAGTTGTAAAGAGATACTACTTAAGTTTTAAGGCAATAATTCTCCAATGCCATAGAGTAATTAAATATAGGTAAGTCCATCTTAGTAAGTTTATGTTGTTTTTCTTTAAACCTCTTAGGATAAATGTTTGTAAAACAATGATATAGATCCATTTTAGACTCAATAGTCAATATCTACATTTTTGTTGGTCAAAATTTATAGATGATGAATTTAATAGCAATGCGATGGCATTAAGATTTGCAACACTAATAAAATGTCAAAAATTTTAACCGAAGTCAAAATTTTAATACTAAGTATTGACCCTTGTGGACCCAACATTGATCTTTGTTATCGGTCCAAACATACAAATAAAAACATTAATTCTTTAAAAACAAAATTATAAAATTTTAAAACCGGGATTCAAAGAAAGTTTTAGATAAGTATAGTGCAATTTATTATTGGGTTTGCTAGTGTATATTATTTCGTTTCACATATATTACGAGTTTTGAGTAAATATCTCAATTTTACATAGCGAGAAAGTCCGTGGGAGTCCCGTACCATTTATTTTACTGAATCCTAAATATTTTTGGAAATATTATATAGGCCTACATAAAATTACTATTTTGCGTTTTTTTTAATCTTTTCTTGAGGAAAGTACTTTTAAATTAGGTGACAGTAATTTTCAAGAAATTTATACTTTCACAAAGGGATTTGTACAATGAAGGGATGGCGGTGAGAATATTCCAAGTAAGATATGCTGGCTAGTCAGAGGGGATTACAAATACCGTAACGTAACTATGACCTACTAGCCCCTTTCCCCGTAAAAAAATATTGTAAAGAATCGTGTAAAACAAAGCTTCAAATCATCCATCATGTTCAATATAAAACAAAACTTTTTTTTTTTAAATACAGTCCTACCATTAATGTATAGCCCCCTCCCTCTTTTTATCCTCCTTCCTAGTTTCATCTCATTCCTCTTTCCTCACCCCTAACCCCCCCCCCCCCGCCCCCTTCACCAACCCCACTTTCCCTTCAACAACTTTTTTTTACAACGACTATATAATATACTATCTACATTTTTATAAGAATAAATTAAATTTTCAAAATAAAATATAGCCTATGTTACTCGCTGATAATGTAGCTTTATATTGGTGAAAGAACTTTTTAAAATCGGTCCAGTAGTTTTTGAGTTTATCCATTACAAACAAAAAATCAAATCTTTCCTCTTTATAATATTAGAAGGTATAGATGTGATGTTTGGTCTTCTCGTGCTGTGAAGGGGAGAGAATGTGACGTCATCAGATAGTGGCACGCCCTTTAGAAACTGCAGCCTTTATAGTTTATATTAAATTTCATTTCAATACTATCTGTTTGTATTATAAACGTTGGTATAGAAGTTATACAATACTATATATGTTTACATTATTACATATTTACTACATATTAAAACAGATTTTTCTAAATATTTATGTACATATTTTGTAGGTTAATACCACATACAAACCTGGATTATACTTATGACATACAGATAAACAAACGCTTCGTTTTATTAATGTACTTTTCATTTATCTTTTTTCATTCATTTGTGGTATTTAACGTACACTTTCCAAACCAAAAGATTATATCAACACACGACTTATAAACTAGCTTAAAGCTATAACAGACACAACACCCAGACCCCGGCCGTTAATTTATTATTACGAGAGGGGAAATCTATATTTAGCCATCTATGCATTTTTTTGCCATGTCAGGAATCGAAACCGGGACCCTTAGCTCAGTAGAAAGACACACTACCGACTGAGCTAAGGTGTCGAACTTTATTAATATGGATACTATAACGGGGTAGGGATGAATAAGGAAGCATTTTTAGAGGTAATCTACCCACATTCACATGAAGGAGGGTGAGAAACCATTTATTAAAAACCACCCTTGGTAAATCCGACCGGGATTCTAGCCTAGAAATATTGGTGAGATGGTTTACACTTATAGAACACGATCATGAGGTACTTATTTGCTTAAATATTTTTTTATGTTTTAGATCTTCACCGTAACTAATGGGATACAGTAGCTGACCACAGATCTAAGGGAACTGGGTTCGATTCCATTATATTATGACGAACATATATACTGTTTGTCCAGGTGTTAATCCTACTATAAAATGAGTAGATATTTAGAGGTTGGTGTGTATTAAATATGAAGTCCTAGGGTAGGCCAGTTTGTAAGTTATGTGCTGATATATACTTATATAAAAAGTATATGTCAAGTTCAAAATAAAAAATGTGTTGTTATTATTATTAATTGGAGCCATACTTGTAATTTACTTTACACACCGTATAAATTGCAATTTGACCCTTGAAGGATTTGAACCAAGGTATTCCAGATGTGATTGTTCAAAGCCTTTATGCATAAAACATTGATAATTATTAGCATAGCTGGGATAAAACTTGAGCTGCATGATTTTCTAAAAGAATATAAATTCGCTCCCACTACACAATGGCGTAGAAAAAATATGTTTGGATAGCAATAGGAGTTTACTTAGTTAAAAACTACTAAATCCACGCCAGTAACCAATATTACACCTGTCCCTTTTGCAGAGAATTATAATTTTGTACGCTTTCTAGAGTTGGTGAACTTATGTTCTTGAGATGGTAGAGCTGATAACGTGAGTTAAGGGCAATGTTTTTTTTTGCAGTTTTAGTAACAAAATATTTTTTTCGGTCAGAATTAATCAATAATTAATCCAGTAGAAACATAAGAGTTTAATTTTCTTCATATGGTGACAACAATTCTTGAATATCGGTCAAGGGTGTCCTGGAATTTAATTATAAATTTTTATCTTCATTTAAAAAGTTTCACATCGAATGTTGCTATACTTATGACAAATATTCAAGAACTTTTGTAAAACATATTGTGAAGAAAATTAAACTCTTTGTTTCTACTGTAGCAATATTTGATTCATTTTGGCCAAAAAGGTTGTGCTATAAAAAACCGTTAAAACATTGCCCTTAACTCACGTTCTTTACACTCCCACTTTAAAGGTTGTTCCTTTAGACTACCCGACCTTACATTTCACATGAATGTTCCGCGAGACTAATTAACCTAACGCTGCAACAACTAGTGGCACTTTGGCAGTGGTATCACAATTGTTTATTCGGGACGCATACGCTTGTATTATTTTCAAGGGGATTAGATTCATTTTAACTGAGTTTTCCTTAATTTGATTTGATTCATTAAAATTAACTAGGTGATTTTTTTATACGTAAACGTGTTTTGTCATTAATCATTTATCTTAACCTATTTTTGCGATTTTTTAAAAGTGTAGCAAGTTGTTATTATAATTATTATTATTATTATTATCGCATCGTTTTACCCATTCGGGCTATACGCTTAAGTACAGTAGCCCCATGGCTTCTTTGGTGCTGACTGACAGCTCACAGCTGACTTCTGACAGTCAAATTTAGGTATATACCTACATATTGTCCGTCAGAAGTGACAGCTGCCAAACACATGTTTTTGCAGATCATATGGTTTGGCGTAGGGATACATAACTTGGTCTGGTAACGTTTCAAAGCCGTCAGCGGTCAGCTGGGAGCTGTCAGTCAGCACCAAAGAAGCCATGGGCTACTGTAGTAGTTAAGCTAATAGACTAGGAATTTGGAAAGTTGAATGTAAAAGAAGTGAACCAGATTTGCGTGGAGGGAGAGTGGAAAACCATTTAGACAAGAGTTAACCCGAGTGAGATTCGATCCTCTATATCTCCGTTCTCGGTAGTCTAGCTTAACATGAAACTAGCGCGTAAGCCAACTACGCCACCGTTGTAGCAAGTTATTAAAACATACAAATGGTTGATTACTTCTGTTCACAGCATTGTTTCCTCCCAATTTCTACCCTCCACACCTCTACCCCCCGCCCCATTAGATTTAATAAATAGTTAGATGCATGTTTCACTGGTAGAATGATCTAAGACAGGTTAGGTAACTTTTTTACATCGTGAGCCACATGGGTTTAAAAATTGGTTAGCTGGTTTGGAAAAAAATATACAACTACATATTTCAACTTTATATTTCTCAGTAATAAGATTGATATGTACATAATGTTTTGGTTTTCTTCATCATTTGTGGGACAGATAAAATCAGTCTGTGGGCCACAGGTTACAAGCCACTGTTATAATGCATCACTCTCACGAAAGACTGGACTACCGATGACGGTGAGGTTGGGGTTCAAATCCCGTTTGGGTGTACTTAGGGTAGTTTTTACCAAATGGCTTTCACACGCTCCCTCTACGCAAATGCAGGTGCACTTTTCTCAAATTTGACCTCTCTAATCATTAATACACTAGTATAATTAATACTATTGGTGGAACCCGAATAGGTTTTAAAATAAACTGCAATAATAGTGATAATAATAATAATCTTTGCCAGTATGTTGTCTATACAAAATGGACAATGCCACAGTGTCAAATATGTCCTCTTTAGGATCAATCATTTGGACAATCCTAAACAAGATCATAGCTTCAATAATGGACTATTTTATGAATACAAAACTAGTCGGTGAGACGGGATGTGTGTTTGTAGGGATATTGGAGGGAGTATTAAGGGGTTGAGGACATCATAACAGGATATCCAGGTTAATGTAATCCCTGGGTGAGTTGTTAAAACGCAAACATCTGTTCTAGGGCATGTGAAAACATGATGGTCGAACGATTTTCTACTAGTACAAAATGTAACTTCAATCAAATATTATTATTCTTCCACGTACTTCAAATAAACAACATGCTCTCGTAAAGTGTGCTAATAGGATGGCTTTGGGGTAAATAGATGCAATTAAAACAATTATTGGTTAGGTATTAGTGGGGAAAGATTAATTATAATATATATATATATATATATATATATATATGCAATCTCAATCACATAAACAAATAATCAAGTGTATTTCAAGATTAAACTTAAGCATAACGTTCTTTATATAATAGTGACTTAGAAAGGTTAATAAATAATATACTATACCATTTTTCACTCAAACTATTTAAGATAGAATAATAAAAAGTGTACTTTAATAAACAAATTTATAATTTTTAACTATATAACCACTATGTAATAAGCATTTCCGTATATTTATAGCACAATAAGTTTCAACTTTCAACAGCACACTCATTTATACAAACAAATTTAGAGAACTAATTTTAAAAAATGGTCCACTGATATAAATTATAAATAAATAAAATTTTCTACATAGTTTAAAACTGTTCATAAAATATAAAATTATATAAAACACTATCAGTATAAAATCATATATTAATTATTTATCAAACACTTAATAATACACACTTAAGCTTGGACCAATGCATATCCTACGTACTTTGTTAAAAGTCGCCTATGCACGAATCAAATATAAAAACAAACAAACAAATATTTACTAAAAAATGAGAATCATCTTATTTACAGGCGGGGCCTAAACAATTAGACGATTAATAACTTGAATATCAATACTTTAAATGAATAGTAAATATTCACTTACTAAATAAAAGCAAACTTCATACTACACTTTTTCACTTTTTGAATATAATGTAACTCACGTGAGATCCATCGGACGTTAGGCAAACCTCAACACGTTTTTAATAACTTTCTTTTCTTAATTAAGTGGGTTTTTTTTAGCACCGCGTCTTACTACCCGTTCGGGTTATACGCTTTAAGTACTAATTACGCTAATGGATTGGGAATTGGGAAGGTTGAATTAGAGGAAGTGAACCCGCATTTGCGTGGAGGGAGAGTGGAAAACCATTTAGGACCCCCCCCCCCCCCAGTTCACCCAACCGAGATTCGAACCTCAATCTCCCCATCCTCAGCAGTCGAGCTCAACATGACTAGCGCGTTAGCCAAATACGCCACCAAGGCGGGTAATTTAGTGTTTTGAATTGCATTTTATCCCCTTCTTTCTTTAGCTTAATATTTATTTGAAACAGTCTATTTTCACCTTTCTTAGTAGTTTGTGTTCCTATATATATATATATTATATATATATGAATCGAATAGCCAAAGCTATTATTTGTTATTGAAAGAACCGGAATAAGCAACATAATTGATAAATATCTCGGTTCGACTCTCTGTCGAGAAGTGTGGATAGGCGTGTAAATCCTAGGCCAATGTCTGTGGGGTGCAAAAAGTCTGTATTAAAACCAACTCTGGTAAATGTTATCTTACTTCTTGTCTCACAACTACTGTTCATACGCTCTAAAAGTGTCAGGTTGAAGGCAAGCATCTGGTGGTGAGCGCCCAACTAAGAATGGGCCGCCAACTGTGGAGGATAGAGATTGCCGCGCCTAAGTTAGGTACTATGCCTGATAGAGACCAACAGGTAAGATGGTTGGTGAGGTTGTTATATATTATTGCAGTGGTTCGCATCCTGTTAAAAGAAAACAATACAGCCCACAAAATTTTGTTCAAAGTTGCAACCACGGTAATGATTCTTTAAATCCAGTTAATTCCGTGATTTCAACAACTAATTTATTATTATTATTAGCACCGCGTCTTACTACCCGTTCGGGTTATACGCTATTACGCTAATGTGTAATGGTAGGTGATTGTGAGATGAAATGAAGGACCTACAGTTTAACGTGGAATCCGAACCACGGTGGAGGCCTGGCATTCCCCACATTCACAAGATGTCTTGTCAGAGGTGAAGAAAGGGTTTGGCAATCAGATAAATCTTTGCCGGGACCGAGGATTGAACCCCGGCCGCCAGCATAGAAGTCTGACACCTTATCCCTAAACCACCAGGTCACCTATTCAGTAATAATTGATGATTAAAAAACGAGCTAAAAAATTCACTAATTAAAATAATCGTCGCAGTGGGCTCACCCACTTTGCTCCCTAAAACGTTAATTTTAGATAGTTTTCTCCGTGTTTCCTACATTTCATACATCTGTATTTTGGCCTATTTTAATCAAGGTGAGTTCGAATTACCAAATGTTTGGACTACCAAGGTTCTAATGTGTACTAAGCACTCGCTTTGCTCGTTGGGGCTCCGCCCCAAACCTCAGGTGAGTTTTCTTTGCAAGTGGATGTAAACTAATGTAATTCTAGAGCCTTTTTTGATAGGTATTACTGTGGATTTACAAGTTCAACGAAAAACTAGCGCAGAACAGAAACGTGGTCACGTGACGCCAATCACGCTAAGCCAATAACAAGATTTCCTCTTAATCGGAGCGACCTGTTCTGCTGAAGTTCAACTATTCTCTAGTTTGCCCGCTCTGCTTGAGATGTTCGGCACAGGAGAACCAATCAAATCTCAGAACCAACCATCTCAAATTAGTGCGCATGCACATTTGTTAACGCATTCGCTCTACAGCCAGAAGCTAGCAGACAGCTTCGTTGAATGTTGTGTGGAGATTTGAAATAACTCATTAATGTAAAGCGTGTTTATTTGATGTATTGAATTGTGCCACGACACAGCGTTATAATTTGTAAACAACCATCGGGACAATGATCTAAAATATATGTTTATCCACTATAAAATAAAATATGTTTACAATCAGCTGTTTTAAACCGTTGCAATGCATCATGGGTCAACTTAAAGTGTGTGAATGACTGCGCAGATTCTGCTTTCTATTTTTCGGCGAGCGTGTGAATCAAGCTTTACCTTTTAGCCACAAAAGAGCTCCAAAGAAAGCTCCGCATCGACTTTAAAGTTGCTCCACAATTTTAAATTTTTTGGGTCAAGTATAAATTTTTTTAACTTTTTGTAATTTTCCCGTCGGTTACAGGCTAGAAACTATAAGTTTGCCAAATTTAAAGTGTCTAGCTCATCTCGAAGTGGGTAAACATTAATGTCGGTGAGTGAGTTAGCCATGTGGCTTTATAGTAGTTTAATATTAGAAATGTATCTATATGTTAAAATTGTATTACATGGTTGTTTATTTATAGAACGATAAAAGTATTGGTTTAGCAGCCTTCACATCACAACCAACTGATTCAATAGTAGGATATAACTTAGTACTAAATGAATCTTCAGAATAAACCATCGGGATATAAATTTAACAGCGAGCTTTGTGCACTATGCATTGTTTTAACATTTACTCGTTGATTATTTACGTTGAGCGGATTACAAGCCTTTAAAAATACGGGATACATTAGTGGGATGTATCTTACATTATTCACGTTAAGTTAAAGTTATTCTAGCATTTAATCAGTAGGTGTTGTAAGCTACATAATTGCTATAAATTAAAATTAATTTATTATAACGTTTTTATTTTTAGTAGTTCTGTGTAAGAATCCTTTTAATGCCTTAGATTTTTATTTAAAATAATATTTTTTTTCTAGTTTATTAGAACCAAATTTAGATTACTTATTATTATATTTCGCATCGCGTCTTACTACCTATTTGCGTTATACGGTTATATACTAATTACGCTAGTGGTTTTTGGGATTATGAAGGTTATATTTAAGGAAGTGTACCCGCATTTGCGTATAGAGTGAAAAACAATTTTGTAAAAACCACCTTAAATACACTCTACAGAGATTCAAACTTCAATCTCCCCGTCATCGGCAGTCTAGTACACTGTGAGAGTAGCGCGTAAGAACACGCGGTTACCGAAGTGAGTAACTATACTATAACTATCGAAGGACAAGGGGCCAATGACCAAAAGGAACTTAAATATATATATATATATACATGTTTGTAAAGATCACTACGTCCTTTTGCCTCCCTCATTCCCCTCCAACTTGTTGGGTAATCAACGTTTACTATTAGGGAACAATGTAAAAGTACGCAATTTTCATTAATTTGAGAATGCTTGACTTTTAACTGCTCTTTAGCGCATCGATTTTCTGAATGCTGGAAGGAACAATTTAATCGGTGAACAGGCAAATTAGTTTCCAGGCCTGTATACACATACACAACTGTTCTGGATTGAATTTTGAGTTAATTTTCAGCTAGAGCGAGTTTTCACCCTCTGCTCTTTTGAGGGGGGGAAAGAGGCAACGGATGCCACGTTTGCACGATGTTTTCAAAACGGTTCCACTATTTGTGCGGATTTTATACATTTTTATTTTCAGCACCATGTCCTACTACTCGTTCGGGTTATATGCATAGGTATAAATAACGCTATTTTGTCAGGTATAGGGAAGATTAAATTGAGAGGAAATGTACCCGCATTTGTGTGGAAATAAATTGTAAAACCAACTGGTATGCCCAACAGTGATTCGAATTCTTATTGCCCCAAAATCGACAATCTAGAATATTGCGAGAGTGACGCCTTATACCATTCGACCAATGGTGTGGTTTTGTTCAGAATTGAACGCTCTGTTTTCAATGTAATCACCAAAGTTGAAAATTATCGTCAGACAAAGATCAATATTCATAAGAAACTTAAATTATATTTTATTACAATGAGTTACATAGTTAGGATATAATATTGTATATTATAATGTATTTATATTCAAACTTTTTACAGTATTTAATCATAAATAATATGTACTGCAGTAAATATCCGATCGTGGTTAACTTATGATTATTTTGTCAGATATAATATTTATATATTTATTTTACGCATCTATTAAAATTCCCAAACCATAATTTAATGTATTATGATGAATCGTATTTACATACCTTTTTTTTCTAATATAACCATATAATAGTATTTATTTTGAGACTGACAATATGACCTTGTTAACAAATATGTTCCTTCTTGATTTTAAGATAATTTATTTTGTTCCCTTGTAAACTTGTCGAAAAGAAAGAACGTTATTTTCGCACCTAAGTAGTGTTAAAAGCTTGGGTCGTTTATTGAAGAACAATGAAGTTAAGTACTAAAAGGGCTAGTACCTTTCACCCCCTCTTACTCTCCTATGAATCCCCAACCTCCACCAATCCCTTTTCACCCCTATTTCGCCATTGTACAAACTGAAAATTATAATGTCTCCCTTCCCCCCCCCCCAACCCTCACACTCCCTCATATATACCCTCTCGTGTTTAAAAAGATAAAAGTAAATACGGGGAGGGGGGGGGGGGGGAATGAGATTGCGCTTTGGACCAATTTAAACTGTTTCACGTAAAGGGCAATGCATACAAAAAAACAAAACAATAACAACTTTAATGAAGTTAACACTTTTGCAACTAGCGAAGCATTTATTTCAATAGGACTTATCATAAGCTTATATTGTATGAGTTCATCCACAAATAAGAGGTGAAGGGTGAAGAGATGGGATTCACGAATGGGAAATATTTAAAGGCATGAAATCATATTTAAGTTTGAAATCAGTTTAAAGAACGCTTGTATATTCGCCATAAATAAAATAAACTAAAAAAAAAAAAAGTTTGGTCATTTATAAACAGTTAATTTTCAAACGAAATGCCAACTTTAACAATCTTAACTGTTCTCCAACTTGGAAAAAAATATTTTGATTTCACAAACTTACTTTAATAAATACAATTAGCCATTATGTTAGTCAATTTGACAAGCATATTTATGTAAAATAGTTCAAAGCTTTATTGATCAATTTTTCTATTATTTCGAATTAATAATTTAAAACTTAAAGATTATTATCTATAGTATTTATGTCAATAAAAAATGTGTCTAAAGAATTAAGAAAATTAAAATGGATAAAGGGATAGGTTTACCCAGTATGTATAGTTCCTTTCATCAATTTTTGTTTGTATTTTGGAGAATCAATAGTTTAAGACCTGCTAAGGTGTTCGAATGGTCTAAAGAGTCACTCTCGCAATAGATTATACTGCCGATGACAAACAGATGGGGGTTTTAATCCCAGTCGGGTGTACTGAGGGTGGTTTTCCATAAATGTTTTTCCATTATCCTTCCACGCAAATGCCAGTTCACGTCTTCTAAATTAAACCTTCCACATTCAAAGCTCATCAGCGTAATTAGTACATATGGTTATAAACTGGATAGGTATTAAGCTACGCGGTTAAAAAACAGCTTAAGTCACGTGCCAAAATGATAAAATTTTCAACCGCTCTGTTATCCACGTGATCTGATCAAAGACTTAAGTCTTCACCGGTCTGTATTGCAGAAAATTAAAAGTTTGAAGTTATAATACCAGTCGGATGTACTGAAGATAGGGTTTCTTAAAAGTTTTCCCCATCTCCTTCCACGCTAATGCAAGTATATTTCCCTAAAAAAAAACCTCTGCCTTTATCAATAGTATAATCTAATGGCAGTTTGCCCAGCGTTAAGACGTAGGTTCTTAAGGCATGCCTATATAATTTTTTTAAATAAGGATTAAAATATTTAATTTATCAAATTTGTATTTGTATTTTTAAACATTACGAACAGTTCCAAACATAATAATTAAATAAGCTGTAGAGTAATTATACTTTTATCAATTAGTGTTTTGGTTCTGAGACAACTCCTCTTACAACTAATATGGTAACAAACACTTTTCCTTGTTATTTATTTATCTTCTTCAGCCTAGCAATATATGCTCAGAAATACAAAGGTAATAAAAACGTATTATGCTTTTATTTTATAATATCCTAATTATGTTTCTGAAGTAATATATATAAAAAGAAACATCTATATAATTTTAAAACACCAATTGATTCCTTTTTTTTAATATGATTATAAAATGAGAAAACCCTTTCTTCTAGCTCTGACCAACAACATATTCGTATTCGTTGTCTACTAGAAATATATATTTTAGCTAATAAACTATATTTACCATCCATGACTTACCAGAAATAATGATTTTTTAAAGTAAAAAACCTTGTATTGTGTTGGTTTATGTCTAAAATAAAATAATATAGTACACTTAGTGAATCCAATCAGAAGCCAGGAATTTCATTTTACTGAGTCAATAAATTAAAAACTATCTTTAATTTAATTTCGCACCGCGTCCTACTACCCGTTCGGGTTATGCGCTTATATAGGCCTACTAATTACGGTTTTAGGGATTAGGAAGGCAATATTGATTGGAAGTGTACCCACATTTACGTGGAGGGAGAGTGAAAAACAATTATGGAAATAAAAACCTTAGTACAGCTGACTGAGATTTGAACCACTATCTCCCTGTCATCGCCAGTCTAGTCTACTGTGAGAGTAGCGCATTAGACCATGAGGCCACCGAAGCTGGTGTTAAGTAATTAACCATTCTATATGATATTAATAATGGTAAGTTACTTACACGTGATGCGAAAGTATCATTGTTATCACTACCAAAGGTGATTCATATCTTACGACACAAATTGAAATTCTATACGTTTTTGATAGCCTTTTTCATTCAAGAGGTCTAAAAAGCGAGTTTTAAAAATATTTAATTATATAAATAAATATTTTTTATATAAAAAATAGAGTTGTAAATATTAAAAGTATTTTAAATTATTAAATAATTATTATTTTAATCTCAAATTGCATACAAACAAGCATATACATAAATTGCACAAAGGTTCTATAAATTCTACCAATAATATTGCTCATGAAAATAAGTTTATCAACGCTATACCATTGCACCTCGTGTGTTTAAGTTAAATATATTCCAACTTAAATAAACCCAAACTTTATATTTATTCTCTTCACTTCTTACTTAACAGAAATATTTATTTGACTCAAGATGGTTCCAAACCCATGGACAACTCATATAGCTTAGATTTATCCGACGTCCGCAGAAGAAAAACTTTCTCATTCGTATTTATAATTAATGAAATGGCTCTCTTTTTTTATCTTTTTTTTCTTTACCTTTCTCTAGTGTCACACTCACTCATATACTTCCACATAAAAAAAAACTTTTCAATAAAAGTTTGATCCTGGGTAATGGTCTTTCGATTTATGGAAAAAAAAAAGTATGGAAGTAAGATAAGACTTAAGTGAGAGGAAAAAGCTTGTGAGTTCAAACGGCATTTGGAATCCATCCCCCCTCTCCCGCCCTTAAAAAAATAAAATAAAAGGAGGAACAAAGAAATGTTGAAAGTAGGATTTATAATGCATCTGGAAGCTACGCTTTGTATGAATGAATGAACGGCTCTTTCAGAAAGTTTTGAGGAAGTTCCAAGCAGGTGTATATTATTCTTTACGGGTTTACATACTACCCCGGTTAATACAGAGGAAAACGATTTATTATTTGATGTTTTTTAAAAAAGGTCAAGGACTAGAATCTGTGAGCACGTGAACTAAGGCATTAAGCTATTCTGGTATGGTTTTACAGAGAGGGGGAGTTCCGGGTTTGAATCCCAGCCACCTTCACGGCTCACATAGTTTTAATGACCATGATTTTTTTTAAGTTAGTAATGATTCTAAAACAGCTTTTTATTTAATATTGGAAATAATTTTATCTATTCCTCGTAACGTTTTTTCATATCCCCATATTTTTTTAATAATATTTTATTTTCAAATTATTGCCAAATTCTCACATTCGAAAACTTTTATTGGCCCACAGTTTGGGAATCACTGCTCTAGATGGTTTCCCACCTTTCCTCCACGTAAATAAAGGAACATTTTCTCAAAATGTGCCTTCCTCATTCCTAACTAAAAAAAATGGGTGTGTGTACTTATGTACGTGCGTGAGAAGTTATACTTCTTTGGCATCATTAAAAAATAAAAAATAATTTAATAATATTTAGTATTAATTATGTTAAATAATAATATTTTAATTTATATCAATAAATAATACATACGGATAGTTAACCTCAATTATATTGGAGCACTTGAAAATGTCTATAAGCACAATTTTTTTCACTAATATTTACGAATAGTAAATAATATTAATCAAAATATTCAATTTAAATCACTACTGGGCCTGGATTCACAAAAGGGAGAAAATAGTTGCGCCAGCGAAAGTTTGAAATATGTTCCAGATCCCTATTCACTAAAAGGAGCAGGCGCAATTTGAGAGCAAAGTTGCGCCTTTTATTTGCCACCACTCAAGAGTAGGCGCAACTATTAAATCATGATTGTCACTTCAATAAATTTAAATGGCGGCATATTATTGTATTGGCTTAAAATACAATTAGTTACATAACTGTACTCCAATTAATGAATTAATTAAAATAACAAAACGTATGTCAAGCACCAAATTTGTTTCAATTTAGACAGTGGTAACAAAACAATTACGTACCTTTTATTGTTGGATTTTTACATTCAAACAACACAATGGCATTTCTTGCAGTATTACAAAACAAAACTACGATCTGTGTAATCTTCGTCTAGATCCAAAGAGGTTTGTATCCCTCCAAGTCCAAATACATCTCGTCACTAAATATGGCAGTTAGTATAACTTTAAAATAAGTTTTAAAGTTTATATAAACATTAATGTTTTATTAATGGAACATAAACTTTAAACTAATAATATAAATAAATACAAAAAAAATAACATTTTAATTTATATCAATAAATAATACATACGGATAGTTAACCTCAATTATATTGTAGCACTTGAAAAAGTCTATAAGCACAATTTTTTTCACTAATATTTACGAAGAGTAAATAATATTAATCAAAATATTCAATTTAAATCACTACTGAATATAATTTATTAGCACATATATAATTCGCACTTGTATGAAACTAAAACACGTGTTGTTAATACAAATTTAAAATTTAGAGTTATAATCACACCTTTTGGAATATTATCCGAAAGTTTGTGTTTGAATTTTGGTTATATGTTACAATTAAATATATATCAGATAGATTCTAAAAGGTTTTAAACCTATAACAAACAGTAGGTCTAAATAGATCAGACACTGACCAAGCGCTAAAACACAACAAACAAAGTATTGAAACGGAGAAGACGTTAACCAGATATTACGTTTTTCTGTCGCAACCAATCTGTCCGCGGGGGTTTCCCGGAATCAACAGAAAAGTTCCAGATGACCGATGATAAGAAAAGGGTCACGTTGTAGATACTATCCAGGCACCCTCTTTTGGTCCAGCTTTCAGCTAATGGGGGTCTGTAATTTTGATAAATGACAGGATAAATTTATTTGTCTTTCATCCGATTACTTCTCTTGATGATACTAAGGCAATTATACTCACCCCATCTCAGAGGACTTAGTTTCGAACCCAACTAACGCTTCCTACGGCTGGTTAACCGTGATATTAGACACACAATAACGCTTTAACCGTAGATCCCATCGATTTTTGACTTTCTGCATTATTCCCTTGAAAATATTGAAATATGAATCAGTTTAATGATGTTTTAATTTTAAAATTACCACACTTTTGATGTAATTGTGTTGTTGTCAACTATATAAATACTTCATGACTGTAATTAATAGAATTATTTCTCATTTGAACATTGTCAAATCACAAAAAATACCGCTGTGATTGGACTACTTTGATCTTTCTAGAATCATCAATTTTTATTATGACAATCACTATAAACCTTTCCGCGTGTTTTGTTTCATTTCGCTTAGCCTACATATTATTCCAAGAAAATTTATGAAAATAGACTGGATACGGTATGTCGTTCCATTTTAAGCCACCCTTTAGGCACTTTGTTGAAACTAACACAATAAAATATTATTTCCAAACAAGATTTGATTGATGTAGGGAGTTGATAAATAAAAATAAACAATAATTTTCCATGGCAAAAATAAATAAATATTTTCATCGTGAAGGAAAACACAATAAAAGACTGTTCCCATATTTTCAAAGGTATATAGAATGTCCCCCAAAAAAATTCTGTCTAGTAAAATATTACTTATCTCGTTGCAGTTATTTATATTAAACAGATGTTGGAAATGACTCCCACGGACCTGAAGATATGTCTGGACATACATTTTTATATCACATCTTATGGAGAGGTGTGTCTAGATATGTCTTCAAGACTTTAGGGGATATCGCTAACATATATCGTAGGAAGAGCTGCTAAGTGGTACACTGTGCTTTACTGCACAGTAACTTTTGGGACATCCTGTATATACTATATAATTGTTATATATACATAATATATATATATATATAATATATATAATATATATTATATATATTATATATATATATATATATTATATATATATATATAGAAATTATATCCTTACATACCAAATTTGCATATTTATAATATTTTCTATTTGTTAAAACAATAATTATATGCAAGGGTTTTCCTATTTAAAATAATTATTTGCCCGTACCAGTGGGTATACGTACTAAATCGCCAGTATCACCAGGTTTAGTTTGCCAGTGATGGGTAGGCCGAGTCTCGAGTCCAATCTAGGTGTAGTGAAGTTTTTTTAATGTAAATATTTTCCCAATCTCCTTACACGTAAATGTGGCTAGATTTCCTCTAAATTATTACTTTGTCATCAATATCAATTTTGAGTAAACAAATGAATAGTCAAGATGGGTGTAAATCCTTATAGAGAAAAAAAAAATATGAACAGTAACACGAACTCTTGACCATTTGTGAATTTATTGAAGTTATACTTCTTTAGGCGCGTTAAGAAAAAATGATGAGAGTGAAATTTTAAGATGCGCACGCATCACTGTAACACAAAAGTAACAAGTTGAAGTTAAACCGCTCATTAAGTCTCGAAAAAAAAAAAGCTACTTACAAAATAGAAATAGAACCTCTGTTAGTCGCGCATGTTGGTACGCTCGTCGCCTCTGATCACTGTTTTCATATATATAATATTTATCCACATGTTTCTATTTTATACATTAATATGCTGCATTTTTTTTTATCACCGCGTCTTACTACCTGTTCAGGCTAAGCGTATATTATATTATTATAATTATTCTAGTGATGTAAGAATGAAGAAAGCAGAATTTTAGAAGTAATATACAAGCATTTGCATGAAAGGAGAATGGGAAACCATTTATGAGAAACAACCCTAAATAGACTCGACAGGGATTCAAGTCCCGATCTCCCCGTCTTTAGCAGGCTAGTTCAACACGAGATTGATGCCTTATACCTTTCGTCCACTGAAGCGGTTTATACTGCTATTAATTAAATACATTTTATTTAATAGATTTATAAAATACAAATCAAATATATAAACTAAATAAATTATTGAATCAGAATATTAATTATTCTTCATAGCCTTAATAAGTAAAAACTAAAATAATTGTATGTTGTAACATACAGTATGTTGATAGTTTTATAAATGATTAAAGTAGGTCTACTTAATAACTTCAATTAAAAAACTTCACGTTTTCTCGTTTCTTAAAAATGAATCAATTCTCCGTTTGGATTCAGGCATTAAATTGAGTAGACCTACACTAAATCGACCTTGGAAAAATATTTATTTTAAATGTAAATCAGGATATTTCTTTGATAACGCAAGTATTGAACAAGTATAATATATTTTTATTTTTATATGATATTGGTTGTAAAGCCCAAGCTAGGTTTAAACGTTTTGTGAATTTTTCTGCAAATTTACAGCAAAATATATTTTTATGAAAAGACCTGACACGCTTTTTTTTTTATGGGATCAGTACCTAACCATGTATAGCATTCATATATTCACCAAAAAAGCAACATAAACATATATTTCAGCTTCTTTATTGGGAATTTGTAAACTTTGGTGCAGTAAATTATTAAGTAAAAGCTTTTATGTATAAAATAACAACCATATTATAATCTCTTTGTTAGAACTTGAAATACTGCTGTAAAAGATTTGTAGTTATTTGAAATAGCAGTTGAGTATTTTTGAAATTCTCGATCACATTCTCAGGTTTCAATTGGAGAAAAATATAGATGATTTAGGATTGAGTCACCAGGAATCATTTTCAAAAGTAATCGCTTCATTGATTTAAAAATATAGATTCTAGTTATTTGAATTTTAATGAAAGTGATACATTTCACCACCATTAGTTCATTATATATCAAAAATATATCTCAATACTATTATATAGCGTTGCCCGGGAGAAATGTCATGTCAGTTTTTAATTAATTTAAAAAAATAAAATCTAAATTTTAAAATTACTGCTTGTAGGTCCACGTATTTGTGCACATGGGTAACTCATTTTTTAAATTTAACACAGTTGTGGTGGTAGTAAAAAAAATTCTCAAAAGTAATATGGTATATTGGGATAAATCTATAGAAAATTGAATAACTTTTCTGTGTTACAAAAAAGTTTAAAATTTTTTAACTATAACTTAATAGTCTACAAAGAAAACTTTGTGGTATTATTCTTAACTTGCCGTATTATTAATTAATAATCAGCAATTTAAAGTTTAGTTAAATATATTATTAAATTAAGTATTGTGAACGGTTCACTGAATGTTCCCAGATAGGATAGTAGAACACCGTTTGTCCATCCTAGCCATTTAGTCATTATTTTAAAAAGTTTGTTTCCATTGCCAGAGATATAAATGCAGACATTTAAGATAAAAAAAATTCGATTAATTTTTTTTTTAATATTCTTATTATGTAGAACCATAACTTGAATAATGTTCATAACAAATAAATTATAATATGTTAAACCAACTAAAGAAAAATTAAAGAAAAAAATACTTTTAAATTAACAGAAATAAAATTTGTTAAAATGTTTTAAATGTACAAAACTCACTTTTAATTTTGAAAGTAAAATATAAATTCTGCTTTTATGCTTTTCGTTGTTTTTGCGTAAGTTTGAGGTGATGTCAGTGTGTTGAACAGTTTCAAATCTCTCCAATCGTTTGCTTAGAGTTAGAAACCCACGGTCTATTCTACATCTCAAATTATGATAGATTCCTCCCCCCCTGGCCGTATTTCACAAATGTTTTGAGCGTGGACAGATTTTCTCGCTTCAGAGGCGTACAAATTTGAATCTATTTTTGAAACTGCCTTGTCAACTGATACGAATATGTCAGTCAGTAGCACCCGCATTGGTGGTTGCGCGGACCAAAATTCAGGTTCTCTTCGCCTAAATTGCCAGCGAAGAGTAGGTCACGGCTTGAATCCCAATCTGGTATAATGAGGAGAGTTTTTCCGGAATTATTTCACATTCTCTCTCTACGTAAATATGGGTGCAGTTCTTCTAAGTCCTATCTTACTCAACCCTATCCCATTAATGTAGCCTAATTAAAATGTGCATTGCCCGAACGGATATTAGTATCTGTCGGAGAAAATATATATATTTATTTATATATAATTATATATACGTAAAATATAAGGGTGACCTGGTGGTCTAGGGGTAAGGTGTCGGACTTCTGTGCTGAGGGTCCGGTGCTCAATCCTCGGTCCCGGCACAGATTTATCTTATTACCAAACCCTTCCTTCACCTCTGACAAGACGTGTATTAATTACAACTTGTGAATATGGGGAATGCCAGGCCTCCACCGTGGTTCAGATTCCATGTTAAACTGCAGGTCCTCCATTTCATCTCACAATCACCCTACCATTATATATTAGCGTAAGAGCATATAACCCTAACGGGTAGTAGGACGTGGTGCTAATAATAACAATAATAATATATACACATATTTATGTTTACCTTTCAGCAAGACAAATATACACTTCACCCAAATTGGGGTGTCTGCCTGGTTCGGGTAGAAAGTGTCAATCGCTTTCGAGTCACACGAATTAAATTATAATGTTATGTTTCGTTTTCTGAAACTAATTATATATTCTTTCTAAGCTTATACTCTTTTTCGCTCTTCACCAACAACAACCCTTTGACGTGTCAGTGATAAATAAGAGAAAGAAAACTATGGAATTTCTTATCTCAAGGTAAAGAGGGAATCTCGTTGCTAGTTACCAAATATCCCCCGCAATTTTTTGTTGTCAGCCTATAAAAAATACCGTATTTGTTAGGGGACGGCTAATTCCACAGCTTTTTTTTACAACAAGCCTTGTCTCATATCGCCAAAAATATGCTTAAAAAATCATATAAAATGAGCTAACTAAATATTTTCAAACATTTATTTATGTTACTAAAGTTTAAACTATAGATTTTTTAAATGAGAAAGAGCCCTGCTGGAATCTTTCGACGTTATTTTGGTTTGAACCATATTTAGAATTAAGGTATCATAGATTTAAATAATGCGTTGGAGATGAACGTTTGTACGGCAATTTCTCACTTACCAAAACATCCCCTTAAGAAGAACTAAAAACTCAAAATTATTCAAAGAGCTTTATAACAACAACATAAAACAATAATTTAAGAGACTGTTAACTTAGGACGATTATTTGTATTTATCACGATGTCTTAATCTATTATAATTAACTATATAATATGAACTAGATAAATTATGGTGACTTTCCATTACAAATACTGTAAGAATTTTAATTCTGTCGGTTTATATTTTATTTAGTTTTACTTTATTCTTTAATGTGTAGTTATTTTGATGCAACTAGCATGCCATGCGGCCAGATACCATAATACTTTTAATTAATTCTCATTGTATTCATTTTCAAACTTATTGTTTTCAACGGACATTGTTTTGTGTCAAAGAAACACCATGTCATTATAACAATACTAACTTTATTACACCGGCAAGAAACACACTTATTTATCTGGTTTTAATCAAAATGTTCCGTCCACATTTAAAACAAGACTAATCAGCTGTTATTTTATTTTTTAACGTCGTTTACGTATTCCTACGAGAATCGTAATATCCGACGCGACATGAAGAAGGGAGAAATGGATTACTTGCAGAGGGGTATGGCGGGGACTGTGACGACACAAGACACATCATTCGATCTCGTTCATTTTTAATTTTAAAAGGCTCACCAGGAAAATAAAAAAAGGAAAATGGAGTTTGTTTACAATAATAAGCCTTTATGTTAACGCCAACAATCTGTCATATATCTGATCTTGCATCTATATAGTAATTGTTGCAATTTTTATCAAACTTATATATTATTATTATTATTATTATTAATATTATTTTCTTTCCGCCCGGATATTTCTTGTTTCTAAAATTTGACATATTTCTTGAAAAATATTTCAAATTTCGAACTTATTTCAATACCAACATATCCGCGAGATCTTTGGGGCCACGACAAGAAATGGCGAGAGCGGCAGATGTGAGAAAAAGTCTTGATTCTTGGATCCCAAACGAGACAGAGGCGTGTAAGTTCAAAGGAACATTAAGTATAGAAAGAGTGACAAGTTTTGTGTTAGCACAAATTGCACACACTAAAAAAAGTATTCCAAACGACGGTAAAAGATGGGACAACGACCTGGAACAACTGTAGTTAACTTCCTGACCACGATTTTGTCTTTTGAGTGAGTTTGTTTGAACCACTAAACTTTTCAACACCGAAGACTACAAGACACCACTAATATTAAGTGATACCAACCTAGAAATTTACTTGTAATTCATTCTTTTCCATCTAATATAATTTCGACTAGATTTCAATATTCGTTGTGTTTTTTTTACATTTGTTGATCAAAATTCAAATTTTAACATTTTTTCACTTTAATCACCAACTTTATAATTTTTCTCTTAAACTTGATATTTTGTTGGTGACCTGGTGGTCTAAGGGTAAGGTGTCAGACTTCTGTGCTGGCGTCCGGGGTTCAATCCTCAGTCACGGCAAAGATTTATCTGATTATCAAACCCTTCCTTCACCTCTGACAAGACGTGTATTAATCACAACTTGTGAATGTGAGGAATGTCAGGCCTCAACCGTGGTTCGTATTCTACGTTAAACTGTAGATCCTCCATTTCATCTCACATTCACCCTACCATTGCACATTAGTTTAAGTGCGTGTAACCCGAACGGGTAGTATGACGTGGTGATGATGATGATGATAATAATAATTTGTTTCAACATTGATTCTGGAAAAGAAACTTTTTGCCCGAGTCATGACTTCAACGAAATGCAATCACCTTATTTCATATTTATGTTTTTGTGTTTACCTACTAACCTCATTGAGGAAGTTGACTATATAATTGTATATATTTTTTAAGGATTTCAAATTGATTTATTAAATATTTGTTTTTAAATACATTCACTTAAATCTGACTCTAAAGGTATTTTTTCATGTTACTAAACAAAACAAAAATAATTATTTCACTCTGAATAATACTGACATTGATCAAAATAATATGAATTGTTATTTTAACTTTGTATTTTAATAGACGTATATTAGGTAGGAGTATCTGTAGCTTAAATTGGACCGAAATTACATTTTTTCTCCAATTCACCTTCATTGTGTTTTACATTTATTTCTTAGGTCTATTATTAACTATGATCCAAATAGTTCTCCATATTTAGCTATATCTCACCTGCAAGCAGTTTCCAAGAATACCGACCTTTGAGACTAGTGTTGTTGTACACAAGATAAGTCTATCGTTGACTAAGTCCAATTAAATTATAATTTTTTTCCTGCGACGTTACCTAGAAGTCTTGAGAGAATCTCGTGTTCAGTTTTTTTTTTTACTCCAAGATAATTATTTTGTTGTTAAATTTAAATGTTGGTTTTGAACCCGAAGTATTGGATTAATTTTAAATCTGAGATAGACCATTATTTTCTCAACGTTTATTTTATTTACTACTTCTTTTATGACCTTACTGTACTTAGAGTAAAAAAAATAAACGTTTCCTTTTTAAAAATTTTCCATTTAAATATAAAAATACATAGACCGTTTTTAAAATTTATAATAAATCATAATTTTTCTACAATACTTTAAGCAATATTCTAAGTAACTTTTGCTTTATTACATAATTTGTAACTTTATATAAGTCGATTGGAATCATGATCATAATACCGTTTATTTTACTAAAAAAAACTTGTTCTCTAATTAAATTAATTAGGTGACCTGGTAGTCTAAGGGTAAGGTGTCAGACTTATGTCCTGAGGGTCCGGGGGTTCAATCCTTGGTTTCGGCACAGATTTATCTGATTACCAAACCCTTCCTTCACCTCTGACAAGACGTGTATTAATCACAACTTGTGAATGTGAGGAATGTCAGGCCTCCACCGTGGTTCGGATTCCACGTTAAACTGTAGGTCCTCCATTTCATCTCACAATCACCCTACCATTACACATTAGCGTAAGTGCGTACAACCCGAACTGGTAGTAAGACGCGGTGCTAATAATAATAATAATAATAATAATAATAATAATAATAATAATATAATATCAGTAATCTAATTAAAATAATGGTGAATTTGATTTTTGCTAACTTTTTTTAACGGTCTACAACTCAGGCTATTTGATGTATTCACTAAAACGAACAGAAGGAATAATCAATGCCAAGAAGTATATTAAAAATGTCCGTGAAAGCATCATATATCTATCTGGCATAGAAAACAAGGAAAAGCTTGATTTTAAATGTATACCAATGCTGTTCAGTCACAAATATTTAAGACAAGTGCTTATAATCATTATCGGAAGAGGGGAAGTGTTATCAGGATATAAACAAGAGGCCTCCCAGGGTGAACTACTAATTTTCGTCCCTCTCTATATATTTCGTATATTGCCGTGTAAGTATGATTGGTCGTAATAAGGAGAGCTTAAAAGTGGAAGTGTAGAGGACGCCCCCCCCCCCCCAAAAAAAAAAGAGACGAGTGTTTTAACAGTTTTCATATAAAAACTTTGTTATAGTTAATTAAATCAAATATTGCTCCATTAGAAACAAATCGATTTAATTTAATTCACGTGGTGATATCAACAGCTTTTATTGAATATGTCATGAACACAGCGGCATTTGATACATTTCTTAAATTAAAATGTAATTAAATTTCAGGTCACTTTGACAAGCATTCAAAAACTGTTGCTATTATCATGTTCAGAAAATTAAACTTTATGTCCCTACCGGAGCAACAGTTTATTTATTCTTGATTATTATTATTATTATTATTATTATTATTATTATTATTAGCACCGCGTCTTACTACCCGTTCGGGTTGTACGCACTTACGCTAATGTGCAATGATAGGGTGATTGAGAGATGAAATGGAGGACCTGCAGTTTAACGTGGGATCCGAACCACGGTGGAGGCCTGACATACCTCACATTCACAAGTTGTGATTAATACACGTCTTGTCAGAGGTGAAGGAAGGGTTTGGTAATCAGATAAATCTGTGCCAGGACCAAGAATTGAATCCCGGATGCCAGCACAGAAGTTTGACACCTTACCCCTAGACCACCAGGTCACCTTATTTCGGAAAAAAACAAAACAATTTTATTATAAAAACTGTACAAAAAACTGGACTTTTCTCGCGTTCCCTTCCACCACACTATAAATGCGTCGAGTTAAACTGAAACCAGCAAATTAAATTTGAGCTCACTTATTGTACACTAATAAAGTAATAATTACATTTAATATTTTAGCTATTATAAATACTATTACATAAAAAAATGATGTTTTCATAATTATATAAAGAAAATAACGTTTGGTTGTTAAATTTCCAAATTCTCTTGCCTCTAACTATTCTAATAATGGCTCCATTACAGATTACGCTTTTAGGTCTAAGCCTTCCTTCCTAAAGCTTACCCCCCCCCCCCCTTCCCTATTCCCCCCTCATTCGCCAACCACCTCCTTCCCATCCCTTCGTGATAAAAATACACGAGTATACTCCCGGTAATCCTAAGGGAACACTAATTTAAAAACATTACCACAAAACTCGGGGAGCATGAAAAATGAAATAGCTTGTAATAACGGTTTGGTTCCAGTCACCGGTTTTCCTGGCCGCATTGGAGTCTTAAAATTTCTCGCCCAGGCCTCTCCTAATGGCTTTAATCGGCGTTATGTGCCATAGGGGGACGCGGAAAGGTCACGTGTATGTGAATGGGTGGCGCGTGAAAAAAAAAAAAATCCAGATGTGAGGTAGATATATATTATAGTTCTTATTTTTATTTATTATCATGACCTTTAAAAGGGGATTTTGTTTAAATATGAATTTATTACCTGTCCGATAAATAATTTCGTTCGGTAGAGATTGCCTTCTTATTGATTCAGTTCAATTTCCAGATGACACAGTATCTAGGAATTTAAAAATAAATGGTGCGGTCGCTTCTTTACCTAAAATTAGAGGCATTTACTTAAAACTATTAAGAAATGTGAAACGTAATAATAAACATAAACACAATAGAAATATGAACATCACATTTCACCGTAGAGAATAATTTAAATAATACTCAAAGTCACAGAAACATATTGAGTATAAATATACATCATTGTTTAACAAAGATCATAACTATTAACTCCGTATTTTCTAAACCATCTTTTTTTGTTCTTTTTTTTAAATTAACACCTGTATGTAGACTATTCGCTGCTGTTGGCTCAGAGCGTTGCCCAGGCTACACCTATGAATGTTGTCTACAGTAGCCCCATGGCTTCTTTGGTGCTGACTGACAGCTCCCAGCTGACCGCTGACGGCTTTGAAACGTTACCAGACCAAATTATGTATCCCTACGCCGAACCATATGATCTGCAAAAACATGTGTTTGGCAGCTGTCACTTCTGACGGTAAAAATTTAGGTATATACCTAAATGTTGACTGTCAGAAGTGAGCTGTGAGCTGTCAGTCAGCACCAAAGAAGCCGTGGGGCTACTGTATACATACGCGCAATGAGATGATGTGATGATATTTGAGAGAGAGATGTGGTTCAGTAGGAGTCTTGAACTTAACTTAAGTCTAATTTACCAACCACTGATAACACTAGGGTTAATTCCCCTTATGAGAAAAATATCAATCATATTAGCCGGGAATCGAACCCGGGACACTTGGATTCGTAGACAGTTGCAGGCCTACTGGTCCACTACACCAAGAGGCCGGCTGGACATCCAATCAAACAATAGATGAGTATCTACTCGTAGCTTGGAAACTATATGTTTTATAAAAAAAAGTATGTCAAATAATATTTATCTTTATTTTTAATAGTAATAACAAATTAGTGATAAGTTATTTCTTATTTCAAAGAGTTGTGGGGATAAGATCAAGACGAGAGATATACGCTTAGATGATGCACCTCTAAATCATGTGTATAACTTGAGCAGTTGGTAAGAGGCAGTGTGAAAAGGAAAAAGAAAAAAAATTACAAATCAATGAAAATAAAGTTAACGTTTGTACATGAAAAGCAAAGCCTAGACGAGGGAAAATTATCAATTAGCATCAATTCGTAAATTTAAAAGTTTCACCTTGACATGGGTTTGTAGTTCAATTCCCGTGTCCGGGTGATATATGTATTTTTTTAATGTATCATAAAGTTTTAAATTAATTTAAATAAGTTTAAGTTGTGGCTATCACAGGGTACGTTAAGAGGGGAGTCAGTACAGTTTTGTCTGGTCTACCAATGACGATGAGGTCGGAGTTCTTATCTCAGTCGTGTGAACTGAGGCTTATTCTACTTTCTAAATGGCCTTACACGCTCTCTTCTCTCTACAAATGCTGATATATTTCTTCTTAATTCCACTTTCCATGTAACTACTCTATCAGTCTAGATCAGAGAATAGCCTGGACTGATGAGTAAGATGTAGGTAAAAAAAAAAAACTGATAGATCTAAAAGGTAAGAAGACGTGTGAGAGAGGTGTACAAACTAAAATAACGTAATCTAAAACAAGTTGAACAAAAATCCACGCACGATAAAATGAAATAACTATCATTCTTCATTTAGTCTAAATATTCGAAAGGATAAAATACCAAATTTCTTAGAAAACATGAATTAAAAATAATATCTCCGGCGTGATTACATGATTACTGTTAAGTCTTGCCCTAAGATGGCAGCGGCTAAATTGTTTCTTCTTCGTACCCGCTCCTCCCCCCCCCCCCCCACCCCCTGCCCTTACTTGCCATCTTCCAGCGAATGGCTCTAGAAGCCTAAAGTTGCTGTTCTGTTAAGACGGCGACTTGCTAATTGTTTATTAGGATTTGGAGGTGGGGTTTTTAGGGTGGACGGGGGTTGGGGGTGGAAAGGGAAAATGGGAGGTTGGTTTGCAGCAGTAATTTAAGCTGGGCTGAATTCTAGGCAAACTCTCGCTTCCATTATGAATAAGACGTTGCGAGAGAGAGAGAGAGAAAAAAAGGTAGCTTTTTAATAAGGGGAAAAAAAGTTATTTTATAAGATGTTTACCAAGTTTTACTCGTTCATCATGATTTGTACTATAGCAAAATGTATATGATTTTTTCATCTTGAAGATGTAGCTGGTTTCAGAAAACGCCACAATGGAGGTTAGTTATCCAAAAATGAATGTGGTTTTAAGCCACGAACTTTTATCATACATCTAAAACTCCCCCAGGTTCAAAATCTGCTATCATATTTGATAAATTTAATATAGATCCTATTATTAAAAGTGGCAAAAAGTACGCAGTAGAACTAGGGCAAATTAAATTTCTGATTTTTAATATTCAATTTATATGTAAAAAGGAACATTTAAATTTTGGAAGATAATTTAATATTAATCTCAATTCGCACTTTGTCCAACACTTTAGCTCAGAAGGCAGCATGTTTACCTAATAAGCTATGGGTTTCGGGTTAAATCCTGCCATGGACGAGAAATGTATCATTGCTGAAACGTGGGTTTCCCACTTAACAGAGATGAATTAACGACCGAGTATTGAGTGTTGTGTCTGCTATATATTTAAGTTTGTTTATAAGGCCTGTCCTAAAATAATACGTTGATTCAGAAAGTGCATGTTAAATACCTTATATGATATTTTATAAAAGTATTTTGTATTGGAAAAATATTTTACAAAGATATAAAGGTTATCTAAATACTTTAAATTATTTTGATATAGTAGCTTATATTGGCTAATTTAATAAATCTAGCTAAATGTGGTGTTATTTCTGAAAACTAATTAATTATTTGACAATGGTAAAAGGTATCAAATGCTTTTAAAAAAGGTTTAGGACACGTCAAGGTATATTCAACCAATCCAAGAATTCAAACAAAGTAAAATGTTTTCATGAAGATGTATTTTAATTAAATGGTTCACTCTCTTAGATAAACTTTCTTGTACCTTTCAAAAATAGCTTTAATTGACATTAAATGTTTAGTGATTCTTTGTGAATGCCTTGTATGCATAATTTATGCCACTACTACTTTCAAAATATGGAGAAGTTTCTGAAGGAGGCCTTGTAAGCACAAAAAGAAAGGGGTGGAGAAAATTGTTTTTAAGTCTCCAAGTAGTCCCCGTTCAGCTTAGTGTTAACCGTTTGCGAGCTTTTACCCAGCCCCACTTTTGTTGGGGCACATTTATAGCCCAGTATTTTTCATATTTAATGTTAATAGGACTGAGTAAAGCTAGGGGGGAATAATGAGAAAATGGAAAATAAGTGAAAGTGTTATGCTTGGAAAAAGAAAAAAGAAATATCACCATCTCAAAGGGTTTTACGTAACACAAACTTTAAAAAAAAAGTTTTCTTTTAGTATCAGAAGTTAGTTTGTCAACAATTTTAGATTGTTGAAAATTAAGGCATGACACTCCAAAATATGAACATTATATTAACTTTTCCATCAATAATTAGTGAACTAAATCATACTTTAAAATCCACTTCAGTGGCTGCATGGTCTAAGGCGCTACTCTCGTAATATACTAAATTGCCAATGATGGGGAGATTGAGGTTCTAATCTCGGTTGGAGGTACTGAGGGTGTTTTTCAAAAAATGATTTTCCACTATCCCTTAATGCAAGTGCAGGTACACTTCATCTAAATATAGCCTTCTTCCTCTTTTATCCATAATCTAATGTGCTTTATTAAGGTTTCATGATTCTCTAACAGATGGCAGTACTTAATCTATTTGAGTTAAAATTGTACTTTCCCCCTTTTTTTTTCTCATGCCCTTTTTTAATAATTATAACAATTATTTTACTTAATCATCAACTCCAAACCGTTCTCAATAAACTAACTGACCAGCTCTTGTAGTTTTGATGTTTCACATCTCAATTTGGTCAAAGTTACTAATCCCTAAGGGGTTGTGAAATCATAATTATGTCATACAAGGGATTCTATTTTTACTTTCTATCATCATCTCGGAGAGTGATTGTCAAAAATATAGAACTGGATATTTTGATAAATATCGACATTTCATGAGCCCTTTATACCAAAAGAGTTGTTTTCGGAATGTCATATTTCTGTACTTCGGGCTATAGCCAAAAATACTTAACCGATTAGGCTAAAACTAGGTATCTCGGGTTTTCATAAGGTCCTCCCTAGGGATTTTTGGAATTAGATATCTAACCCTAAAATTAAGGGTAGTTTACTAAATGGCAAAAAGAGATAAATATATTTTCCAAATTAGCTTTTACAAATTTTGATTAAATTTTATATCTAAGACATTATATTTTATTGTTATAAACAAGATGGCTATTCTTATTATTTCGTGATTACTAAGACTAAACCAAGACAACTAATTTTGATCGTTTATCCAAAACCATTTGAGATACAAAATAGCTTATCTTTATAAAGTTTGAGTACTATTAAAGATAAAAATATTTTATTTGAAATATACTTATATAAAAACAATAATGCCTGGGATTTAAGCAAATTATATACTTTTTAATACAGGTCTTTGAAAATAATTAATTTGATTCTTATGTTCTTTGGTGGACCAAAATGTTTCTCTATGCTCAATTTTTCCGTAACAGTGTTCCTTATACCATAGATTAAGCAAGTAAGAGTGTATATTATTTCATTTATTATCTTTGGTGTCTTGTGTTTCTACAATAATGTATGATCTATTATTTACTTTCATTAATCTTACAAGTTTTTTTGTAAATATCTATTTTAAAATAATAGTGGGTGATTCTGTGCGGGGCACCGTTTAATTTATTTTAGCACCACGTTTTACTAACGGTTCAGGTTATAAATATAGGGGGGGATTCTTAACTATCTAGGTGCGATCTCAGATTTTATCTTTTATTTTATTTTATTTTGTATTTAACGTGCATCCTTTGGACTGAGAAAATGTTCTAGCACATGATCTATAAATTAACCTAAATATAAAAAAAAAATATAACACCTGGACCGGCCGTTAATTCTTCAATGTTAAAGGGGAAACCCGTATTTAATCAATTATATGTTATTAGGTCAAGTCGGGAATCCGACCCGAAACCCTTGGCTCTGTAAGAAGACACGCTGCCTAGTAAGCCTAGGTGTCAGAGTCTCAGTTCTGATAAACCCTTGGCTTGAGTAAAGAGTCTTGGAATAAACAATATACTTAAACATAAGAATGGTGTCTCCATGCTATAAATATTTTATTTTAACTTAATAATAAGACTTCAATTTGTTTTCTAGTTCAAGTGTAATCAATTTCCTGTTTAATTGGCTGTGATTTGGACTCTTTATCACCTCAAATTTGTATTGTAATGATATAGATGGCCGATGACAAGGAGATCATGGTTCAAATCCTGGTCGTCTGTAGTGAGGGTGGTTTTTACTGAAAAAAAAATTCTGCTCTCCCTCCACGCAAATATGGGCACATTGCCTCTAAATTAAACCTTCCCTTTCCCTAAAACTTTAGAATAGTTTTAACAAATGCAAACAATCCGAACGGGCTGTAAGACCTAGTGCTAGAAAAGTTGTAACTACCAAAAATTAGTAGGCCTACTTCCTTTTAAAAGGGATAGAGGATAGGGAAAGGATATTGTATGGGCAGCCCACGAACTCACTATATGGCTCTGAGAAGCATACATGCCTCTGATTAACCCTCTTTGAAAATCCATTAACTGTGGCGAGTACTATAAGCATCTGATAAAGCATGCTGTGATGAAACCATTAGGCCTAGCATCAAGGCAACAACACATTACCCTCTTCCCCAAAAACAGGGTGCCAGCAGCCACCTGTCATGATTACCTCTTGGCGTTACCCCTCACAATAAGGGGTTCTACTAAACGTTTTAAGGACGTTAGGAGCCTGTAGAACGAGGGAATTCCGTTCTTGCTTTCCGCCTTAATTTCCTGTTGGTCTCGTTATGGCGTTAAACGACAGCCCTTATCTTATACAGGATGGGTTTTTTTTTTCAGACACTAAAAAGAAATAGAAAAATTGTAATATAGATTTAAATTCTTTTTCAAGAGCAGCTAATATAATCATTAACATTTTAATTTACCTTTAAATATTTATCTATGTCTCACTTATAGAATATTTAAAAATATTTTATGTAAATAAATTTAAAATAGAGATAAATACACTAAAGACTTTACAGAATATTATTTTTGGTTTTCACATTGTATTTTTGATTCTAATGTTAACTTAAATAATTAGTTTGTTATACAGGATGTACCGTACCATGGGCGACTCCTTCAACGGACTGAAGACACAAATCAATTAAAAAAGTTTGTTTAAACATATGTCCTATTTGACCTTAATTTGTAGCTACAGCCAAATGATTATACTAAGATGTTTGTGTACAATACCGACACATTTTAACCGACTAGCCAGATATTTTTTCTTGAACTAACGAATTTCTAACAAATGGATGGATCGTGCAGGTGTTACTGGCTCTCCTGCGTGCTCCCCATACTTAAACCAATTAGATTTTTATTTGCGGAGCCACTTGAAACCATTTGTTTATTCAACACCCATTGACAGCATTGAAATACTTAGTCAACGCATACAAGAAGGCTGCCAATGAATCTGATACCTAGCTGTTTTTATTTTAAGTGCGGCATTCGATGACACGACGACTAAAAGCTTATATACAAGCCGAATGGGGCCATTTTGAGCACTTCCTATAGTGTTAAGCGGCTCTACATTACTGGAATACAAATAAGACTATAGCTCAGGATCAATGTCTAATGGGACACATGTCTTTATTAAGTTTATTAATTGTTTCTGTGTCTCATATCCACCATTTAAGGGGGTAATACAAGTTAGGTACACCCTGTATATAATCTAGGAATCCCCTGATTTTTTTCCCCCTGAAAACTCTAAAAAGTAATGCAATATGAGGTTCACAAACTTGTGATTTTTTTGAACTATGAAGCTGTCTTGTTAATTTGTATTTTTTTAAACTATGAAGCTGTCTTGATAATTTGTATTTTTTTAAACTATGAAGCTGTCTTGTTAATTTGTATTTTTTTAAACTATGAAACTGTCTTGTTAATTTGTATTTTTTTAAACTATGAAGCTGTCTTGTTAATTTGTATTTTTTTTAAACTATGAAGCTGTCTTGTTAATTTGTATTTTTATAAACTATGAAGCTGTCTTGTTAATTTGTATTTTTTTAAACTATGAAACTGTCTTGTTAATTTGTATTTTTTTAAACTATGAAGCTGTCTTGTTAATTTGTATTTTTTTAAACTATGAAGCTGTCTTGTTAATTTGTATTTTTTTAAACTATGAAGCTGTCTTGTTAATTTGTATTTTTTTAAACTATGAAGCTGTCTTGTTAATTTGTATTTTTTTAAACTATGAAGCTGTCTTGTTAATTTGTATTTTTTTAAACTATGAAGCTGTCTTGTTAATTTGCATTTTTTTTAGCATCACGTCTTACTACCTATACACTGTACAGGTTATACGCATATGTACTAATTATGTTAAGGGGTTAGGGATTAGGAAGGATTAAATTAGAGTATATGGATTCACATTTGCGTGGAGAAAAAGAGGAAAACCATTTAGGAATAACCACTCTTGAGTGCACCCGACCGAGATTGAACCCCGTTCTACTCGTCTTCGAAAGTCTAGTCCACTGAAGCTGGTGTATCTTGTTACTGTATTTAAAATGATGTATATATGTTTTCTATTTTATTGGAAGTGCTTAAGGCATATAGTGCATAGTGGTTGGAATGTACAGTGAGAACAAAGTAGTAAACCTCAACATTATTATAACTTTACTAAACTATTAATAGGCTTACTATTTTATATACGTCTAATTCATAAAAATTACAGGTGAAGAATACATGAATTGACATATGATTAAGTGAAAGTAGTTTTAAACTTTTGTAACTGTCATATTAAGTCATTTTTTTTACCGTGTTTATAGTATAAGCATCTTTCGACAATTATAAAAATTACTAAAACTAATTTAATATATTATTAGCACATCAAAATAAATCTATACGTTATTCAGAATATATGGTTTTCTAAAGTTTGTATCAATTCCAATATAGTTATAGATAATTCATCATCATCATCATCCTGAACAGCTTCTAGGGAATGCCAGGCCACCACCGTGGTTCGGACTCCACGTTAAACCTTAGGTCCTCCATTCCATCTCACAATCACCCTATCATTACACATTAGCGTAAGTAGCGGAAACAGTAGATGGCGCTAGCTACCGGACAGGTATTGCGGAAAAATCATAAGTTTAGAAATATCAGTTTTCTCGAGAACAAGTGAAATTTTTATGTTAATATATTTAACATACCCTTTTAAGATAATGTATCGATGTTTATTAATTGTTATATTTTCTTAATTTTTGTTATGAAGCCGGCAGTTTTCTATTGAAAAATTTCAATTTTATCGATATTTGGTCACTGTTAAAATGATAGGAGGTGTGTGCATAAAAAGTATAACTCAATCAACATGCTTCTATTCTTGAACAAACTGGTTCCGAAAAGAAAATTAGAAAACAATAAAAATTCTCGAAGATAACCGTTTGTTCCCACGGCTCTGCATTTCCACGCCAAATGAAAAGGGCCAATTGTTTTAATGGGACTGTTCTAGTAAACTTGTGTTCCCTACCCGTCATTTAACCTAACACACTCACAATATCAATGCGAGTGAACGTTTGTGAATTACATCCAACCGACAATTAAATCAAAGATATTTGAAAAATGACACCTGGAAATGATGGAGATAGAACCCGTGCAAAAGTGTAATGTTTCAACTATCTAGGACTATATTTAAATTTAGTATGTAGCCTAGCACTTAACAGGTATCTTTTGACAAGGTTATAACTAATTATGTATTTTATGAATTTAGAATCAATCTTAACTAGCAATAACGAATTTATCGTGGAAATTGGGAAAATAATACAATAAATAAATGCGTGCTTAACTCGGTCAGTAAGTTAATAACATCTTGCTTGTTTTCAATTAAAGTAAAATTAAGGATATACAAAACAATCAGTTTACAGGTTGTTCTCTATGGTTGAGAAACATGGCTTCTTACCTTACACGAAGAAGAAAAAATTGAGGTGTTTAAAACAAGGTGCTTAGGAAAATATTTAACCCAAAAAGGGATGAGGTTACTGGGAAATTACGGAGGTTACATAATGATGAGTTATACACCCTGTAATTATCACAAGACATTGTTAGGATAACCAAATTCTTTAATTACGGTGAGCAGGACATTCAGTACACATGGGAGAATCTAGAACCGTGTTAAGAGTGTTAATTGGCAAACCCAATGGGAAGAAACTATTGAGAAGACCCAGACGTAAATGGGAGGATAACATTAGAATGGACTTGAGAAAGGTAGGGTTTGAGAGGTTGACTAGATAGAAATAGCTCAAGATAGGGAGAGGTGGCATACTTTTGAAAGTACGGCAATGAACTTTCGAATTTCAAATGCCATAGCGTAAGCATTTTCTCAAAACAAATATATATATATAAAAAGATATTGTTAGTTGTCTGTTAAAATTATTATGGATTTCAAATGAAACATTAATAATAAAATTTATAAGATTACATGTATATATAGGTTAAGACTAATTGGGCTGAATTTACTATTTTATGAATCCGAATCTACATTCTACCCAATATTCCCGAATCTTGAATATTCTACCCATGAGTCCAAAATCTTGAATTCTAAACAGAATCTTAGTAGAAAATGATTAACATTAGAGGAAATATAAATAATAACTAAATAGTAATATTTTATTTTACAGTTCACTTATAATGGCATGCATACATTCATTTGAGTTTGTCCAGTAATTATAATGGGAGCAAAGCCACCAATAACCAGTATAAGAGCTCTGAAATAAGTTCTCATTCTAATTTGTAAAAAAAAAAATCTATATTAATTTAAACTCCTTAAAATATCGAATATGCCCACGGATATAAGGGTGCAATCCTTAATTATTTTTTTCAAATATTTATAATTCTAGCCCATGTATAGTCTGACCCCATGGCTTACTAAAAAATAGACCTAATATTTAATCTCGCTCCGTATTTTACTACTCTTCTGAGGTGTTCATGTATTTACACGAATGAATAAGATTTATGAAGATATAATTAGAGTGAATGTACCTTCATTTTCGTGAATATAATGTGGAAAACCATTTGTATAAAAAAAACTCATAAACTCAGACTATTTTCAAACCTTAACCTACCCGTGACCAGACGAAGAGAGACTGATGCCTTTGTCAAAGTTTTAAGGAGAGATATTTCATATAAGTAATTGCTGACTTTGTTTTAATTTTGTTTTAAAAAAAACTTATGCTAGACTACCCTCCATACCTATACAAAATTAAATTTAAATTGTTACGTACGTAGATAGATAATCAATGTGACATGTTCCTCTTAAACAAAGAAAGAGGGGGAAAGACCGAATTAGCTTTCATTCCGGTTCGCTACGTCACAGTACTTCGTCACCAATCAAGATGCTCAACGGAGGCGTGCAAATGCGCCCTGCCCTGCCTCGTATATACATTCTCACATTACTGGTACACTCTTTTCCAATAACATCAATTTCTTTTCCGTAATCGGAAGATCGCATACGTTTGGCTGGAAAGATATGAGGAAGTCGTCCCATTGCTATCAGCGTGGATCATTCGGTCATTCTTTCAATAGCCCTTTGTTGGCTAAGTTCGCTTACACCTCCAATTTAGATGTGTGTAAATCACGTTTATTCGTCAAACATGCATTATAAATACGACATGATAAATAATATATATTAATTTCAACACTACGGACCATTTTATCAATGTTCTTCGTATAAAAAACATCTATTCCAAAACCGAACCATTAAATAAAATTTACTATAATTTCTTGAACACAGTACCATTAGAAACGATCTACGTAGGTTCTGACACAAGTAATTTTATAGTGTCATATAAAACGACTATACCAGTTGTATGAATTAGTTACCAATCGCATCGTCGCACGGGTACTAAGGGTAAATCAGGAAAAGACGCTTCATGGCCTAGAAATGAAGTAGACAGTACTGCAAAGCATCCATGTCATGTAGGTATGTTCTGTGAACTACGGCGCTATATTAACGATATCAATACTATAATTGATTGTTAACAGAACGTTGAATGCTCAGAATAGTAAATAGGTATGTAGAAATACAGATAGACAAATAGATAAGTCCTGGTACTGGAATACAATTAAATTAAGTGACAAATGATCACTTGAATAGGAAATTGATTTGCGTGTCCAGATATTAATTCTTTACAAATTTAATTTTAATTTTTGTAGTTATTAAAAAAAAAAATTGTCCACAACCTAAAATGGAGTAAATATTGGTATTTTGTTTTTATTAAAGTGGGCAAAGCTTCGAGCATTACATTTAAAGAAGATTAATTTCTATACAAATTGGTGTAATGGGCTAAAATGTTTTAAGCCATCACAAGAAAAGTTTAATAAATAATCCACATTCTCTAAATATCCTTCCCGTAAACAACTATTGACAATATGTATTTACTCACCATGATCTCAGCTTGTATAAACGACATTTTGTTTACAAGTAAGAATCTTTAGACTCACGTAACTCTATAAGAACTAAGGCCGGTGACAGACTGACGTTTTGGTTTCTCCGACATAAACACCGCGACTAGGTCGCTCTAGTGTATTGCATTGTTTCAGATGAAAGGGGTCACTTCGCCCAAGAAACGCTCACATCAAAGTTTTCAAATCTGTCGTAGCATCCGTGTCACTGGTCTGACCCCTTTCATCTGAAATAATGCATTCACCAGAGACCTGGTCACGGTATTTTTGACGGAGCAACCAAAACGTAGTCTGTCACCGTCCTTAGTGGTGTGATCAGCTGAGAAAACGGCCCATTCAATTTAAAACTGTGTAACCTTGTTACAACACTTAAAGAAGAGGCTGGTTTGGCTTACCGCTTCAGCCCCAGTTGAATCGTCACAACAAGGCTCCACGCCACAACAACATTGCGGCACGACTTATTTCAGACTGACTTGAGGGATCATAGTTCGCTGCTCACCTCTAATTTTGCCTCACCCAAGAAAATAATAGACAGTCAATATGCGCAGGTTGGGTGCGCACCGACAGCTGTGATTGGAAGATAACGGAACTATTGTTCGGCGCGCGTTTGAATTATGCCTAGACTGTGTGAGCATGTTCCAGAACAGTATTACCCCCTTCACCCCTCTACCATCCTTGCTTACCGCGCTTTGAGAACACTGACCCCAAACGTGTGTATGTAATGGCTGGATCCAGTAGTGACAGTACACATTGCATTACGATCACTTGTTGAGGCACTTTGATTTTGAATTGATTTAGCTTTGTTTATTTATAAATTCGTTTGGCATTAATCCTTAAAATTATCGTCTGGGATGTTATATTATAAATTGAACCTTTATTTATTTATACTATACCGGGTCTCCTGAATTTCTCTTAAAGACTATGGCTAAACGTAATATTGTTGCACGGTTGGACCCAAAACATTTGTCTGATAGGGAAACTCTTATCCGCTTCACGGATGGGTTTACTTTTTGAGCACCCCATTTTTGGTCCTGTGTTGTATTGGGCTGTATTATATTGTAATTTTGTCAAATCTTGTATTTTAAGATTATGTCTCGTGTTATTAATGGGAAGTTTATTTGTTATAGTTAAACATCGGAATTTATTCTTTGTTGGTTAATTCAGGGGCCGCGAGTCAGCGTGCTTATTCTTATAACTCTTGTTTAAATGTTTAACGTTAGTTTTCCTAACTATAACGAATGTTTCTATTTTTTTGTATATTTCAATTAAGCCCATTTATGGCTGCTAAGATATTATTTATCTAAAACATTTGGTCTATTACTATGATAAATTGAGAGTAAAGATGCCAACAATCCCAAAAGTATATAAGCTGTTTAAGGGGGTAATAAAACGTGATTCTCTATTTCCACTTTGCAAAGAGAAGACAGCTATAATATTACTTATTCTTAATTTCCCCTCCTTGATCCGCCATTTTGATCATATATATTCTGAAGCTAAGGTCACAGAAGTGTACACTTATTCTTAAATCACCGAACTACGCGGATCTGCTGCAAGAACCAAACGTTCGGGACCCGTGTCACTACTCTCCGTCATGTCAGAGACGGTATCAACGGTCTTGCAGACGAGGTTGGGAGCTTTCAACTGGTTTAAGTTAGTAACAGTCTAAATTGTAAATACAGTGGATATAATCATTGAGGGGACTGAATGGTTAACTATTGGGAAACAACATTGTAACGTTATATTTTTCTCGTTTCTGTGTGGTCAATATCCCCTCAGATATAAGATAATTTTTGCAACCATGGTTAATCGAGGTTGCCAGTAGCTCCTTCTTACTCCAACACACAGCCTTCAGACATAATTGAGAGCGAGGATATTTGGCAACAGTTAACTTAGAGACAGCGAAAATAAAGCTTTTCTCCATAAGCGCTGCAGTTCCCTCGGCAAATGATATTGGGTGTAGATATAGGGCGTCTAATTTTGTAGCTATGTAAATGTTGATCAATCATACTAATTAAATGCCGGCTATTCGCCTATACATATTATGTATCTAACTTAAGGATTTGGACTTTGCTTACTCATTATAATGGAATGGATGTTTTGCGTGCATGCTTTCAACTGTTAGTAATTTACTAGAAGCTTGATTATTATAATATTTTGCATACTAGACTTTTGATGTAATTTCTTAATGTTGTTGACTCAGTAGACAATACTTAGTTGTTAGAGTTGTAAACACATTTCTCTTCTCGAAAGGCCAGTATTCTAAATTGTACTAAGCAGAGCTTCTATGTGGTAAAGCTATACTGTGTGGCTTTTAGGATAATGTAACTCAATTTGATTTCTGGGAGAATGGTTCTGTCTTTATTATTACTAGTTGTTTTAATCACCATTATTTAAGGAAACTGTAAGGATATTGCCCTTTGTGCTAATATTGTTATTGTTTTATGGTTAAGTCTATGGATTTGCACTTATCAGTACTGAGACTTTATTGATAAGCATAGTTTTACTTTACTTCTAGGACCTTGTTTGTTGGTCTATGTATGAACTGTGTAGTAACGTTATTATTATTATTATTATTATTAGCACCACTATTCGGGTTATGCGCTTACGTACTAACTACGTTATTGGTCTTAGCGAGTAGAACGGTTATATTTAGAGGACTTATATCCGGCATTTGCGTAGAGAAGAGTGGAAAACCTTTTTGGAAACCATCCTCAGTACACCTTACCGAGATTCGAACCTCTATATTACCCTTACCAGCAGTCTAGTCTGAAGGTGCGTATTAACTTGAGTATTTGTTTATGCGGGTTCGGTTCGTTCTGTTCGTTTGGAGTAAAATGCTCGAGTGAATAGCTGTCCAAGAACACGCGCCGAACGGAACCGAACGCTATCGAACAACTGTCGGCTTTTTGGGAATGCTCAAAGTAAGTCAGTTGTTCGCCTGTGCTCAATGGATATACATTTTTTCGCACCTGTTTTGACAGTTCGGAGTGTTTTCTGAGATGGAATTGGCCGCAGAAGAATGTTTTTGAGGTTAATAGATATCTATGAAGTACACCCGGTGCTGTGGAACCCTCAACATGGACTTTTATTACAATAAAATAAAAATAATACGATGCGTGTGATGCAATGTTTGAGTGCTTCGTTCAATGTTACACAAGTTTCCATAACGATAACACCAATACAATGTTTTGAAATCTTGAACAGGTACTGCGAGCTTGCAAATGAGTCCTCAGTTGCTAAAAAACGTAACGTCAGAGTCAAGTGATCTTTTACTGGTATTGCTTTACGGAACTTTGTATCCTTATTCCCAATTCTATAACCGACAAGGTTAACCAAAATTTTAAAGTCTTGAGATGACATTAGGGTAAAATTTCGGAAATGTCCTTCGTCTAGTCCCCTTAAAAGTTCTGTATTTTGCCGCCTACAAAACCACCGCCTTATCCACATTTTCCTGTCCCTCTTTTTTTATTATTTTTAGTCAACGCAAACAAAACAACGAAAGAACCTGCTGCCATTATCAAACACATTTTGAGACTGAGCTCCAGTTGTGCTGTTCGTGGCAAAATTGGCGGGAACAAGTCGAGCACCAGCTAACGGTTTGAGTTCTCGAAGTATTTGGACGTATCATTTGTTCGAGCTTGTTCGGGGTGTTTGGCTTGTTCCGATCGTTCGAAGTAAAATGCTCAAGTGAATACGCACCTTAACACGAAAGTAATGCGGCCACCGAAGTGGGTTACTGGGAACCACCTTAAACAATGTTTTGGCTAAGAAAGAGCGCGTAACATAAGGAACTTGAGATATATTTAACTATTAGGATATATTAAATGAAGCGCATGTGTACATACACAAAATTAATAGATATTGATGTACAATACCTGCATATTATAACACGTTCTCTTTGTTACATCTTTAAAGTATTTTATCACTTGAGAAATAGTATTTTAACCACTTAAAAAAAACGAGAATAATAGCATATGTTCAACAGGAATAAATAATCTAAAAGAATCCCACTCTACATTTCAATTGCCCCATTAGACTACTAAAGTTAATTATACTGCATACATTACCATTCATTTGGTACCCTCCCTTCAACCTTTTTTTTTTTTTTTTTTTTACTTTTTTGCTACATTTAATCTCCCTTGGGATGTTGGTAAAGCTTGGTATCGCAATGGATCAATGCGCTTGTTAAACGATGCCGTGACAACGTAAAGTACATTATCTCCAGTAAATGTACATCATTCTAATATCAATTATTTACGCCGTACAAAACTTATATAGTATTTTGTAATCTATTTTTACGTCATATTTTAAAAAAATTTTATGACTAAACAACAGTTTAATAACAATTAATATAAACATTTTATTCTATAGAATAATTAGTTGAGATATTCCACGACTGGCGTTAAGGTTCCTTTCTTATATGGCGTAGCGCGTTTTGAAACGCATAGATTCTCCTCAATTACAAACTTGCTCTAAGAAGAAGGGGGGAAAAGAACAAATGGAAAACTTTATGGATAATCAATTTAATGAAAATAAGGAGGAATTGTGTTTATGTCCCTGCTTGTGTGTGTGTTACTGGAGACTAATAAAATATCAGTTCTACAATATCCCTTAGTCTCAATTTGAAGATTATTATTAGAGAAGTATTTGTGACTATGGGGGGTTTAAGGAAGATTAAACCAATATTTGACTACGGCAAAAATTGGTCAAATTTTCTTTTTTTTCTTTGGTTCATAGAGAGAAAGAACTATGACAAAATATTTAATTTTATATGTAGAATTATAATTGTTACAAAATTTCAAACGAACTTTATGGCCACAAGACTCTATTAAACAGCAACATACTATTTAATTAAACACGTCATAATAACCAAAAACTCTTGTCATATATTGGCAGAGAGGTCAGGATTCAAATCCTGGCCAATTGTCTTGAGGGTAGTTTACACACACGAGATTTGCAATGTAGTTCACCCATATACTTTCTCTTTGTCAATTCGCGCCACCATTAAGCGGTATTAGAACTCTAAAACAGATTCTAATTAAAAATGTGTATTACTAAATTAAAGTTAGACGCAAAAAAGGGGGGGGTGGGGGGGGGGAAGTCCCATGACTAATTTTCCATGGACAACAACTATTATATTTCCAACCCTATAACCCCATCGGTGAATATATACTGTAAAATGAATTAAAATATGACACCACTTTTAACCAAAATCTACCAGCTTCAGTGGCAGAATGGTCTAAGTCTTCACTATCGTGTTGGACTGGCCTGCTCATGACGGGGAGATTGAGGATCGAATCCCGGTCGGGTCTATTGAGGGTGTTTTTCCCTAGATTATTTCCAACTCTCATTCCATGCAAATACGGGTATACTTCCTTTAAAACGATCCCTTTCTTATCCCTAACATATTAGCGTAATTAGCATATACAAACCGAATAGATAGTAAGACATGGTGTAATGTAACTGATTTGCCCCTGAAAAGTATGTGAAAGCATTGACAAGAATATCGTCCTAATTTTATAAACGTATCTTATTTCATTTAAATTATATAGTATATTAAATGGCGCTTAAAGCACTTCTTCTTCTAAGAAGGCAAAAGCCACTGATCAGTGACGTCACGCACGTGACACGAGCCAAGTCAGTTTGACAATATATATTTTTCAAATAATAACTTCCTCTTCTCGATGGTTCGAAGAGAGATTTTAAAATGTAACTTGAGTCTTTTTCCGGCTCTCGAACCTCCCAGTAGCACAGAGATGTTTTTGTCTTGTATTTTGTTTTTCTAAACTAAACCTTCTCGAAGCTTCCATGTGCAAGGAATATATACAAGGGATGGTGCAACATAAAGGCAGTGGTCTGTTAGGAGTTGTCAGTGTTCAGTTGGGAGTTGGGAGTGGTCAGTTGGGAGTTGGCAGTTGGTGTCCAATACTGACAGAACTCATTTGGCGTCTAGTAACATCTGTCCGCGCTAGCCCGCGTATATATTTCGATATGATCTATTTTCGCATTAATTAAACTGATTCAGCAATAAAAAACATGTCAAAATGAAAAGTGTATTAATCATAATTCTGCAATAGGCGCCCATCGCGGTAACGTAAATCCAGAACGTTACAATGGTGTTAAAAAAATATACTTTATTTTAAGACCACTTTTATATAATTTGTATTAACACCGCGTGTATATATATAATTTAAAGTGCATTATAAAAGTCTCGAAGTCTAACAAACGGCAGCACTAACTCAATTTGAGTTAAAACTGGACTTTTTTCCACTGTACCCTTCGTAGGTCTATACTTTTCTAGCCGTCCCCATGGTGTAGTGGTCAGTGCACCTGGCTACTATCCTAGAGGTCCCAGACTCGATTCCCGGTTGATATAGTATTTATCCCCTAAGAGGAATCATCCCATCGGTCACCAGGGGTTGGTAAATTAGTCTCTGGGCCAACAGAGCGGCTAATCGCTAGTCTACAATCTACATATAGGTGACCGATCTGGATAATGTCTCTCCTGGTCAGTAATGCCATACCAATATATATCAGGACATGACTTACAAACTAACTTAAATCTGATAGATAAAAGAACCAGTCCCGGGTTGTTAATTCATCATTTTGAAAGGGAAAAACAGATATTTCACCAATAATAAAAAATTCGTTCCCTACTTGGAGTTGAAATCCGTCACAGGATCAGTGGGAAGACACGTTAAAAATCGACTTAAGGTGTCGGACAGTAAAGAATTATTTCTAAAAACAAATGTGCATATGTACTTATCACGCAAATGTGTTAGGGAAGAGAAAGGTTAAATGTAGAGGAATTGATTCACATTTGTGTGGATGGAAAGTGGTGGATCCATTTAAGAAAAACTCCCCTCAGTACACTTGCCCGGGATTTAAGCCTTTATCTACCCATCAACGGAAGTCCATTATATTGTGAGATGTGACGCCTTAGACTAAGGGTCTTCAAACCGCAGCCCACGGGTCACTTGCGGCCCACCATACCTATTTTTTTTTGCGACTCACCGGCTCATGAAAGTAAACAATTGTTTGAAGAAAAAAAAAATAAATAAATATTTATATTTAAAAAAAAACGTATTTGTAATTGTTTTATACGTTTTTGACGGGAAGAAAAAAATTACGTGTTTATACAAATTTATCTTGAACCGGCAAAAAAATACTTTAGTAGACAAGAGGAGTACTATTCGGGTGCGTTCAAACATACAGTAGCCCCATGGCTACCTTGGTGCTGACTGACAGCTGGCAGCTGACTTCTGACAGTCTCAAGCATATGCCTAAATTATGACTGTCGGAAGTGACATCTGCTAAACACATGTTTTTGCAAATCATATGGCTCGGCGCAGGGATAAATAATTTGGTCTGGTAGCTTTTCAAAGCCGTCAGCTGTCAGTCAGCACCAAATAAGCCATGAGGCTACTGTAGTCGGGATTGTTCTTTCTCTCTCGCCGGTGAGACACCCGGGACGCCAAAAGAAAAATAACATATTATTAAGTGTTCAATCCTAATATTGTCGGTGCAGTATTGAAAGCCAACAAGAGAGAAAACTTTGGGCCTTGTACCTTAAAAAGGTTTAAGACCCCCTTAGACAATGCAACAATGTAACCATTGAAACTGGGTTTATTTCATTAAATACGATGAATGCATTGTAAGGTTTACGTATTCCTCCAACCTGTTCCTCTCTGTTAAAACCAGACACACCCCAATGAGGCCAATTCTCTTGAATGTCTTTCACTTCGTATCTGATAAGGTCAGAAATCATCCCCCAGTCTCCTTCCCCCTCCAAATGTCCGGCCCGGACATCACATAACACTTGAAATGTTTTTTTTTCCCCTTTCAAATCTTTTAGCTGTTCGAGAAGAATCACACAGATTCCTTAGATCTAGTACTTACATTGAACAGCCACTCCCTCCTCCCCCACCCTCCCTAATTCGAAAATATCTCTTTTGGTTTGAACGGTCTTTTGTCCTACGTCTTTACCAGACTCTTGTTACTCACACAAAGAAGCTCTGAGGCTAAAGAGTGGAGTAAAGAAGGTCCGATAGAATCGCAGGACACTTTGATAGGGTTTCCGTGCTGATAATAGAGGACCGCAACAATAACCCTCCTGTTTAGAGTTGATGTCACATGGGAAAAGGGTGATAGGAAGAAGAGGAATGAAAATAATAGGAGAGATTAGAAGAAATAAACAAGTACTCGCTTAGTCTAACTTGAGATCTATAATAATAAAAGGAAGTGTTTGTGTGTGTATGCGATGCCCAGTCAAATCTAAGGGAAGCAGAGATCTGAAAATTTTAACATAGGTGAACGGAAGGGCGTCCGAATGCACCTCAAAGCAAGGTTTTCAAATTTTTAATTAGTTTTTTAATTGGGCTATTTTTAACAACATTTTGAAGAAAATATTTTAAAATCTGGTTTAGAATTGGGTAAGTTTCAGAGATAGCGTTTCCATTTGAAATCGGGCAACATGGGGGAGGGGGTTATATAATTATAATACCACACTGGGTCACGGACAACGCCATGCGGGATTGCTAGTTATAAATATGGCGGAAAAATAAGTGTAGGTTTAAAGTCAGTTCCTAAAAAAATAACATAAATCGTATTGTTATTTATTATGTAAAAAACACATTTCTTAGATACCTATTTTGAACCAAAACTAAGTTTTTTTTTGTTTTTAGTCATAGTACCTAAAACAAAATCATATGATTTTACTTATAACCTTTTTCTAGAGATATTTTGTTATACTCGTAGGGTATATTAAATATAAAGCTCTACATCAAATATTCACAAAGCAGACTTGTGTTAAAGTATTTATTTTAAATTCATTATCAAATAAACTGTTGCACTATTTAAAAAATTTACTTGGTGGCCCTAACCTAATTGTGAAGTAAACCCAGGAATAACTTTCATTAAAATAAAAAAATCTTATGTTTTAATATAAACTTGGGATGTACAACAAATGTCTGGTCTTTTGGATTTATTATCATTATTATTATTATTATTATTTTTATCAACTCCATGGTTTGTTCACTTTTAAAACATTCCATGGAGTTGAGGTCATGTAGTTGATAAATATTAGTTTGAACGTGGTTCTTGGGTCAAGTTTTGGCAAGATCAATTTGATTATGTAGCTAAATCTATAATACTTTATAAGTAACCTTTAACAACTAAAAGTAGTTAAAACATGGATATAATTAAAACAAAATTAAAACCATGGTGTTGAGAAGTCAAAAGAATACTCACGCTGCCGATAATTATTTTTTCAATAAAAAACACAATTAAAACCATTCAAACAACTATGCTTTTACAAGAAAAACAAAATGGCTGAAATATCTTCATTTTCCTCATACAACTTTTACACGGAGTTCACTCTATTGGACGTAAAATAAGCTACTACTTATTCCATGGAGTTGAGCTAAATTTTGAGTACATAGATTATATATTTTTATAGTCTTAAAATAAATACAAAAATAAAATTTATTTATGTAATTATCATTATTACTATTGGTGTGCCTCCACGTTTTTATAATTGATTTCTTTCAAAGTTTACTATAATTTTAAACAAAAGTTTCTCAATAGGTTGGACTTGGGACACACCACGGAGTTGAGAAAAAAGATAATTTTTAATTTTTCAATTAATATTATTATAAACATTAGTGTTCAATCAACTAGGTATAAAGTTTAAATGTGATAATATAAACATTTATTATTACTAATCGAAAGGGACTTAATGTTTCCTTTTTTCATAAAATCATCCAGGTACTTGATTAGAGTAACTTTTTTTTTATGACTTATAGAATGTAATGTAATTGATTTGCCCCTGAAAAGTATGTGAAAGCATTGACAATAATATCGTCCTAATTTTATAAACGTATCTTATTTCATTTAAATTATATAGTATATTAAATGGCGCTTAAAGCACTTCTTCTTCTAAGAAGGCAAATCCACTGATCAGTGACGTCACGCACGTGACACCAGCCAAGTCAGTTTGACAATATATATATTTCAAATAATAACTTCCTCTTCTCGAAGGTTCGAAGAGAGATTTTAAAATGTAACTTGAGTCATTTTCCGGCTCTCGAAGTTTCTAGTAACACAGAGATGTTTTTGTCTTGTATTTTGTTTTTCTAAACTAAACCTTCTCGAAGCTTCCATGAGCAAGGGATATATACAAAGAAAGGTGCAACGTAAAGGCAGTTGGCAGTTGGCAGTTGGTGTCCAGCAACACCTGTCCGCGCTCATACAATAGGCCGCGTATATATTTCAACGACATGATCTATTTTCTCATTAAATAAACATTTTCAGAAATAAAAAACATGTCAAATAATAAGTGTTTATTAATTATAATTCTTAAATTGGCGTCCATCGCGGCAGTAAAATATCAGAACAACATAATTGGCGCACAACGTAGGGAAACGTAATTCAGAACGTTTCAAGAACGAATCATGATAAATATTCAACTGATACCAATTATTGTTTTATTTAAAGTGAAAATAGGATCGTTCTGTCACCCCCACCCCCAAATTCCATGGTTGGTGGATTACTGGCATTACTTACGTAAAGTAATATGTATATATATGAAAAGCTAGTTTCACTCAAAGGTGTTCTTCATCTTATTTATCGTCTGGAACGGAACAAGCCGACCTAAACGCGAATGCCCCCCCCCCCCCATTTCTTCTCCAAATCCGAATTTCACCCCCACTTCCTACCACCACAACGTAAAGTTTGATATCCTTGACATATGAAAGGTTTACACACCTGTGTCATTTTGTTGATCAATAAATCACTTAAAACTTTCGTATCTCAGAACGTTCCGGCTACTGGGCGCGACTGTATCTGTGAGAATATGAAAACTCGTGAAGGGGATGAGGGTTATAGGGGGAAGGTAACACTTGAAAGCGCAGACCTTTTACTTCTTAGATGTCATTTAACGTAAATGTCTTGACTTACACGTGTAAAAGACATTAGCTCGTATACGATATGTGTAATGGTTCATTTTCAAGTTATAAATGAACTTTTTTTTTTGTCGATACCTTTTCCTAACCGTTCAGGCTAGACACATTTGTACAAATTATTATGATTAGGTTTTATGGATGAGCAGGATTGACCTTTAAGATTCAGTTAAAAATTAGTATCTAGGAATGTTTATATAACAAAAAATAATATATTTATAATATTACAAATATAAGGCTTATTTATAAATATATTATTTTGGAAAGGTTGATCTTTTTTCTCAGCCCCTCAGAGACAAAAGTGTTGTGATCAAAAAAAAAATTGAACTCGATAAATGTCGACGTTTCATGACCCCCTGAAACCGATAAAGTGTTTTTTTTTCGATACCGTATATATGTTTGTATGTCTTTATTTCGGCCTAGAGCCGAAAATATTTTTACCGGTCGGGCTAAAACTTGGTATCTAGGGTTTTTCTATAAGGTTCCTCCAAAGAAACCTTTAAATTAGACATACAACCCTAAAAGTAAGGGTAGTTTATTGAAAAGCAAAAAAGAAAAAGAGAGAAATCGATTTTCTCTAAACCAACTTTAACGATTTTGATTTAATTTCGTATCCAAGTACTGTTTAACATTATAAATAAATTGGCAAGTCTCTTTTTACCATGAACATTATATTTAAAGAACTTTACATTAGCTAGAAAATTTTCTTTATTATCATGTTTCCTTAACTATTCAAAACATGAACTATATTATAATTGTAAAGTTAAACTACTATTAACTATAAAATTCTTTATTTGATATATCTAGTTTCAAAGCTATAACCAACTAGATGATTTTTTATTCTGGTCTTTGAAATATGAAATTGATTGTTTTGGTCTTCGGTGGGCAGAGATACTATTCCTTTCTCTCAATGTTTCTCTAACATCGTATATTATTTCATCTATGCACTTTGGTGGAGTGTTTCTGTAAAAATGTATATTGTTTTGTTTTACAAATCTTACGAGTTTTTTATAAATGTATCTACATTAAGATAAAAGAGAAATTATTTACACCTCACCATACTATTTATTTTTAAAATAGTTTGAACAAATTGTGTTTAAAATGTATGCATGAAGAGTTTTTACTGTGATTGTCAAGATGATAGTTGGTTTTTTACTGAGCAAAAATTACTTAGACCTAAGGGTAGTTTATGAAAACTTCATTTTGAAAAAGAAAAAAAAAAATCCACGCGCTAATACACTATATGAGAAAGTTTTACGATTCTGTTGTAACATTTATTTTAAGTTATCGTTATTATTAGGTGTTCTCGCTTACGACATTTCCATTCGTTTTGTCAGTGAACTTAGACCCCAATGCACCCTGTCCTCTGCCTCCTTTTGCTTTCAGAATTTTCTTCTTTATTTCAATTCATCCAATATTTGTGTCCTCTATTGTTCTAAGCTCCTCTTTCCCTCAACCTTTACTTATATGATGTCGTGTGGAAGACAGTTCCTCTTATGGACTTGTCCGATCCAATTTGCTTTGTACCGAAGAATTACGTTCAAAATGTTTTCTTTTCTCACTCACTCTTCTTACGAATTGTTCATTTGTCCCCTGTCTGTCCACCTGATCTTCTCAAGTCTTCTCCAACTCCACACTTAAAGGCTCTCTAAGTATTTCTTTTCCACCTTCCTAAGAGTCCAGGTTTCTGCTGCATACAGTGCAATGCTCCAAATATAGTATGCCATCAGTTTCTTCCTCAGTTACAAACTCAACATACTGTCAGTAGTTACTCTATTATTGTTAAAAAGCTTCCTTGGGATTGGAGCTCATCGACATAATTTCATTGACATCCTTTGAGAGCAGACTTCGCAGGTACTTAAACTGCTATATGTCTTCCAACTCCTGGTTTACAATTTTTACTTCAAGCGGATCTTGATTTTTTGAAATCACCATAACTTTTGACTTTTCAATGTTGATCTCCATGCCATATCTTCTCCTTATCTCCACTAACCGACCCAGTATTTCCTGCAACACTTCTTTATTTTTGGACAGAAAATGATAATCATCTGCGTATTTTGTGTGAATGACGCTTTCTCCTATCCACTAGGTCTTCCCTGACCAGCCACTTCTTTCTTACTCTATAACTTATCTATGTTAAATAATAATTGAAGAAAAAACAAAAGATTTCGAGTGCGGTGCTATGAACTCCGAGGTAGTTTAAGTGGAATGTCCCCCTCCCCACCCTCTTGAATGTAACACGTATATTATGATTGTTTTTATGTTATTAAAATAATATCATGTTCAACACAAGTGCCATAGTGATATAGATGGCTTTTAATGAGCCAAAAATACCATCAGCACTTTGAAGTTACCAGGTCAACGAGGATTATATTTTTATTTTACAACATATATATATTAACCTGACAGAAATACGATTCCCAATAGATATAAGTGGGGTTACCTTCCCCCTTCCCCTCCATCCCCACCAACCACATTAGCCCCCTCAACGTATTAACATTCTAATGAATTCTACTCTACCCATTATTTCTCATCAATGTCATGTATTGCTATATCCACTACTAACTGCTAGCATCATATCACAACACATAAACTAATGGACATATTCCACGAACTGACATATTAATGGTCTCAAAATTGTTGGCTAAAAAAAACAAAAAATAACTGAAAGTTGAAACCTGTCATGTTCACGTTAATAAATCAAGTTTAATATTCGTGGAAACAAAAAAAAAAAATCTTAATAGTTCCATTGTAGATAGACAATTTTGGTGAAGCAACATTTTGCTTTGTGAAATACTATAGTTTTCATTACTACTAACTTATAAACAATATATGTATCTTTTATAATTCAAACGATCATCTTATAATGTAGATTTTTTTTAACACTGCGTCTTACTACCTGTGCAGATTTTACGCATGTGTACTAATTATAATTATTTAAAGTAGAGAAAGCTAGATTTAGAGGAATCGTACCTGCATTTAAAGGGAAAAAACTATCACCTTTTTGAGAAAATTATCTTTTTTTCTATGGAATTAAAGAATTATTGCGTGAAAATTTTAGTATCTCTGTACAACCAAAGCTCACAAAATTTTATTAATATATTTGCCCATATCTCAGAAAATATTGTTTTTATAAAGCTTTACTTTAGTATAAGTTGTTTATTTTAATTTTTACTGCGGTTTTTTAATGATATGATTATTTAATATCTCAAATAAATGCGGAAATACGGACATTTCAGCTTCTGCAAATTACCTCTAAAGTCATGTTCATTGGAAAATAGAAATATTCATTCTATTTATAATATTAATTAATTCCTAGATAAGGATTTTAATAAAAATTGTTAGAGCCGATTTTGAGAAAATTGATTTGTTCTCTTTTCGCCCTTTATTAAACTACTCTTAATTTTAGGGTTAAGCAGGCTCACAGAGAGATGACATTACTAAAAACAAATTTTTAGGTTTCGGGTGGTCATGAAACGTCGATAACAATCAACATCTTGGGTTAGATTTTTTTTTTTTTACAGTTGCAATACTTTAGCTTTATTGTTCGAAAAGTTAAAATATATATATTTGCGATTAGCTGGAAAGTTATTGGTCTTATAAATATATGTTTCAAATAAATTAATTTTATTATAAATAGTCCTATATGTTTGCAATGAGAAGTAATTTCATATCTCAAAGAGTTACAAAGATATGATAAAAAAAATTAGAATTTGCGCATCAGACCGGAACCATTGAATTCATTTTGACGAAAAATCGAAAGTATCTATTTTGTTTGTAATATGGGTAAATGCTTAGAAACGAAATTTAATCAAAACTTTATAACCGATTTTGATAAAATCGATTTTTTCTTTGTGCCCTTTAGGACACTACCCTTAATTTTAGAGGTAAATATCCAATTCTAAAAGTATCTCGGGGTAACCCTATGAAAACCCTAGATACCAAGTTTTAGCCCGATCGTTAAAATAGTTTAGGCTCTAATCCGAGATAGAGACAGACGGACGGAAATGTAAAAATAACTTTTTCAGATTCGGGGGGTCATGCATGATACGTAAAGATTCATCAAAATCTTAAACTAGATTTTTTTTACAGTCACAATATTTTCTCTACTCGTAAGGAATCGAGAAAGTAAACAAGTTATTATTATTATTATTATTATTATTATTATTAGCACCGCATCTTATTACCCGTTTGGGTTATACGCACATACGCTAATGAGTAATGGTAGGGTGATTGTGAGATGAAATGAAGGACCTACAGTTTAACGTGGAATCCGAACCACGGTGGAGGCCTGGCATTCCCACATTCACAAGATGTCTTGTCAAAGGTGAAGGAAGGGTTTGGTAATCAGATAAATCTGTGCCGGACCGAGGATTGAACTTCGGCCGCCAGCACAGAAGTCTGACACCTTACCCCTAGACCACCAAGTCACTTTGTAAACAAGTTGTTTGTATGATCTCTGAAGTATGTACTTACTTATCTGCTGTCTAAATAATTGATTTTTTAAATTATTGTTTAAATTTAAGTATTAAGTTACTATATATGTATATTTTAGCTCAGTATGTGATGAATAGGCCTACCTATATAAATATAATAGGTATATTAACGTTTTAAGGTATTTTATATTACATACTGAATACTTTAAAGGCATTTAAAAAAACCCATGGAATTTTTAAAAATACACACAAATAATTAATCGTACGGCGTACTGCACATACTTTCTCCCGATTTTATCTTAAAATGGATATTTACTATAAACTAGTAGGATTTGTGAAACGAAATAGTAGGTCTATTTATTGTTGTAGAAACCCTACATCAAAGATCATAAATGATGTAATATATATTGTTACCAACTCTATGGTATTAGGAACTAGGAACAATGTTAGAGAAATATTAACAAAAGAGAAACATCTTGGTCCACCAAGGAGCATAGAAATAAAATTTCTTTTCACAGAACTTAATTAAAAAGTAACTATATTTACTAATAGCCCAGAAAATATTGGTTTAAAAAAAATACTATATTCCAAAGAAAAGATTTTTTTTCTTTAATAGTACTACTGTAACATTATCATGCATTATGTTACAAAAGGAACCGCCCCATTCTGCCATTAACGCATAACTCTCAATAAATCATACTACCCGCTTCAATTATATCAACGCTAATACGACCCCTACAATGGTAATCTTCTCTAATGTAGTTCACGTAGGTTAGTAAGACATAATAAAACGATGCTGAACAATAAATAATAATATAATTAATTTGTTCATGTACTTACCAATTGAATCTTCTAACACTAGTAACCACCAAGGCTGGCCTACACCTCGCATCCAAAACTTACAAGTGGGTCTGATAGCTGCGATGTTCCTACAAGACGTAGTCCTCACACTTCGATTCTACTATCGTGTAATGGGCCGTCCGTCATGGAAGACGACTAGAGAATAACTATTCACCTGCCTTCTGATGGTAGAAAGATTAACTACTCTCAAAACATTGAATGATTGAAGAACTAGGCTGAAAATCTGATGGAGCAGTATCAACAAGATGAGTACGTGACTTTTTGAAGCCACCGGTGACGTCACCAAGCGTGTGTTCAGTTCTCCCAACTTCTTTCTATTGCAACAAAACCCCATAATATAATAGGCTGTGCAAGTATGCTAAATTGACTATCATGATAACTACGATCAACGAAGGATCATTGTCATAGACCTGGACAATGTCAGGATAAACATTTCGTATTGTATCTGAATCATAACTATGGCGAGTCATGATTTGGACTCTGATTTATTTTCAACGTTTAGACTTCGCGAAATATATAAATTAATATTCCATTTTTTTTATTTAACTATTTCTTTATTTTGATTAAAGAATTCAATATAATTCAATAATTGATGAAACCAATATATTATTAACAGTGAACCATAAATAAGTTTATAAAATGTCAGTGTGATTTAGTAAAAGTGAATAATATATAATATTAAATTTATATATAACTTAGATAAAAAAACATTGAGTAAAAACACATTAAAATGTGAGTCAGGTACAACATAACACATAACATTAACTAACACATAACATAAAATATAACACTTAAAAGATTAACATAAATTCATATACTGGAAAAACGTTAAACTCGGTATAATGTTGAATGAAAATATTATTAAGATTGAGTAATTATAATAAGATTAACTGTGATAAATGACAATAGATAATGTAATAAAAAAAATTTAACAAATAAATTTTATTGAATTCTAAATTCCTTAGCTGAATTTCCTTGCTCCTTGTGTGTCCGAGCGCAAACTATCAAGGCTACAAGCATGAAATTCGGACTGTATATTCATTTTGTTATGTAGGCACCCACTAAGAAAGGATTTTAGAAAATTCCACCCCAAAGGGGTCAAAATAGGGGATGATAATATGTATGAAAGTCCGTCATTTTGAAAGTTACATAAACAAAATTTTGTATTTCGGTTATTGACGTAAAACAAATAAATACATGTTTCAGGAATTTTGGAAATTTTATTTAATAAGGATGAAAAGGGGGTGAAAGTTTGTATCGGACTTGCATTATTTTTGATCTGAGGTCAAGTTATGGTCATCAACGTAACGTAATATTTTAAATTAATCTGTAAATACATATGTATATTTTCGTATTTGTATACAATCAACTTCCACGCGAGCAAAGCCGTGGGCAACAGCTATCTAGTTCTATATAAAATGAAACTCTATATTTTGTATGTCGCCACATGGGCGCTAGAGTCTTGTGGAGAATTCAATCACTTAGATAGCCACCATTATTAAATTGTTTTAATTTTATGAGTTAACTTTAATGTGTTGAAATTGTGGAAAAATAGCATTTATATTTTGTAAACATCGAGGTGACATATCTTAAATTTATTTGCATATTGAGATATCGTAAAGTAAAGTAACTTTCATTATTACTTTGTATTAATTATGAATTTAATTAACTTTTGCATATTCAATAATCATTTTAAAGTTTGTTCTATTGGACATTTTTATTATTGTTTATTAAAAGATTATGATGTTTAGTTTCAGAATCCTGAGTGAGGATCAGATAGTCCTGGGGGAGTTTGACTAAAGTCTGTTAGAATATACATAACGCGAGAGTTTGGCTATTGTTTAAGATATTCTGGATAAATCAACGTAATTTAGTGCCATTGTTCTTTATATTTAAATAAACTTTAGTATCAATTTCAAGGTACCCATTAGGCCCTATATAGAATTTTTATTATTAGCACACGTCTTACTACCCGTTCGGGTTATACGCACTTACGCGAATGTGTAATGGTAGGGTGATTGTGAGATGAAATGAAGGACCTACAGTTTAACGTGGAATCCGAACCACGGTGGCGACCTGCATTCCACACATTCACAAGATGTCTTGTCAGAGGTGTAGAAGGGTTTGGAAATCAGATAAATCTGTGCCGGACCGAGATCGAACCCCGGCCGCCAGCATAGAAGTCTGACACCTTACCCCTAGACCACCAGTCACCATTTCCTTATATAGAAGTTGTGTATCATACTGATGGATGATATAATATTAATCTTTGTATTAAATTCAACCCGTAATGCTCTGTCTCTTAAAGACTAAAACATCTAAATAGTGAATTGATTACATGTTTATAACCTTCTTATAAATACCTGCGCAACTCTAAAGTTAGAGAGTTATGGTCTATAAGTTTGATTTCCAATATAACTCATTTTGATATAATGAGCCCATGTATATTATTATGCGCTATTGTTATTGTTTTGAATAAATCGTTCATATTGTTGCTTTTAAATATTTCTAATAATTTCCCTTGTCACTTGTTCCTTAGATTTCACCTACTCCCTTTTATATTATTTAATGATCGATATATAAAAGGACTCAGGACTGTAAGTCCTCCATTTCATCTCACAATCACCCTACATTAACACATTAGTGTAAGTGCGTATAACCCGAATGGGTAGTAAGACGCGGTGCTAATAATAATAAAAAATAATAATAATCTAATTCCAAAAATCCCTCAGGGGTAGGGCCTACCTTATAAAAACAGCATATAACAAGTTTTAGCCCAATCGGTGAAATAGTTTCGGTACTACCCCAAGGTACAGACAGACAGACAGACAGACGGACGGATGGCATCGTGAAAACCACTTTTTTAGTTACAGAGAGTAGTGGAGCGTCGATAATTATCAATATCTCAAGTTAGATTTATTTTTGACGATCACAATAATTTCTCTCCGAGCTGTAGATAAAAAGTGATTAAACACTATCTAGCCTACATCGTAGGTCGGATTGTCTGAATTGTCACTCTCACTTTATACTATACTACCGGGGACGTGGAAATCAGGGTTTTAATCCCGATCGGGTATATTTAGGTATTTTAACTTAAAATTGTTTGCCATTCACTCTTCACGCAATTACGAGCAAATTTACTCTAAAATTATACCTACCTTAAGTCTATCTCGCTATTTTTTTTTAAATCTCTATGTCCCACTACTAGTTGTTAACACACATTATGATAATTAATTTAACGGGGTAGGGAGGAGAAAATAAACATTTTAGAGGCAATACACCCGCATTTGCATCGAAGTCGATTGGGAAACTGTATCAGGAAAGCCATATTCAGTAGACTTGATCGGGATTCGAACTGAGATCTCCCCGTCTTCAACAGGCCAGTCTAACAGGAGGGTTAAGGCCTTAGATCATTCAAATACTGTAGCGGGTATCAATATCGTAATAATGTATGGGAATAACCAGAATGGGGATTTAGACGCGATGAAGAAAAAAATGAATATCTGTTACTCAAAACCACTAAAAAAAGTAATGTTTTATTTAATTTTTAGAACTACTTCGATGACCGAATGGTCTAATACTTTAAATACAAATTCTCACTTAAAGGACTGTGCGCCGATCATGCTCCTGCCGTATCGTATCGTGTCGTTAGCTTTCAGAGCACGGTAGCAGCACGGTCGCGCGTACAGTCGTGTGAATGTGAATTATACTTAAAGCATCACTGTTCCATTAGTCCGGACACCCGATGACTGGAAGATCGGGGTTAGAATCCGGGTTGGGTGTGGTTAAAAGTGGATTTTCTAAATTGTTTTCCATTCTCCCTCCATGAAAATGTTAGTACGCCTCCTCCAAATTCAACTGTACTCATCTTTTAGTAATTAGTATACATGCATACAACCCGAACGGTTACTAAGACACGATGCTTCTTTTTTTTTTAATTGGAGTAATATCCTTGTTTACTTAACCTTTTTATAACTCATTTTAAAAGAATGTAGGGTGACCTGGTGGTCTAGGGGTAAGGTTTCGGACTTCTGTGCTGGGGGTCCGGGGTTCAATCCTCGGTCCCGGCACAGATTTATCTGATTACCAAACCCTTCCTTCACCTTTGACAATACATCTTGTGAATGTGGGGAATGCCAGGCCTCCACCGTGGTTCGGATCCCACGTTAATCTGTAGGTCCTCCATTTCATCTCACAATCACCCTACCATTACACATTCGCGTAACGAACGGGTAGTAAAACGCGGTGCTAATAATAATAATAAAAGAATGTATGTCGTGTGTAACAAATGTTTATATATCAGTATCGAACTTTTAATTTATCATATGTTTTTTATTTAATGTGTGCATGGAGTGTATCTATATAAAATGAAAATACCTCCCCGTGATATCATATCACACCATGTGTCTAAATGTACCCATCCGCCCCAATGTACGGTGAGATAAATACGATACATAGCCACATACTGTCAAACATATCTAACCCCCTCACATTCACATTGCAGAACAATTTGCGAAACATTTTAATTAAAGAAAGAGGGTTAGCGGGGGGGGGGGGGGGAGGGTGTTTGGGATAATCTCACTAACCAACCTCATTTTATATTACGGGGTGACATAGGTAGATAACAGAGACGTGTGACGTTGCTAGATTAGTCCTAGAGATAGTTTAACTAGAATTACTATCTGACATTATCCAATTACACCAATGTTTAGTACTTAAAGTATCCGCAACGGTGTTCGCATGCGATATAATGCAGCGGTTGGTAACCCACGGGCCGCGGGCCGTGTCTGACCTCCCCCAACTGATTTTATCTGGCCCGCTAAAGATTTAGTAAACAAACAATCGTGATAAAAATAAATGGTATGGTGCACCGCACAGGCTTTTTCCCTCTTTTATCTTAAAATAGATATTTACTAAAAACTCTTAAGATTTATGAAGAAAAATAGTAGGTATATACATCATTGTAGAAACACTACACCAAAGATCATACATTAAATATTATACACTGAAATAGTATCTTCTGGCTCAGTGAGGAAAGCAACAGGAAACTATCTCACTCCTTATTTCCCTAGTACGCCTCTTCAGTACTACCTAGTCTTTACAGCTGACGGAAGGGTTGAGGAGCTAACCAACCTTCGGGTGGAATACTATACACAAGTAGGGATGAACTATTATAATTATCAATAATCAAAATCCTTATCAACACCACCTTTGAATCGAACCAGGGACTTCTATAGCAAGTTAACCCCTTATTCAATTGTACAGACAACAAATATACTCATTGATCTTTGTGGTCATGAGGTAAACTGCTCGCCTCAGGATTAGATGTTTGTGAGCTCAAACCCAGCCGGGATGGACGGATTTTTCTTGAGTGAAATAAGTCCGTAGCACAACTTCCTTCGGAGGGAAAGTAAAGCCATCAGTCCAATGTCGATTGTGGCAAGTAAAAGAATCCTGGAAGTTATGTGAAAATAACATTCCTGGCAAAATTGTTGGGTCCTTTCGCTCTTATTCATAAAAATTCTCGTGTCATGATATAAATCAGTCGGTTCATAAAATGCACTTTAAATATCTCAAATAAAACTAAAATAAAACAAATTGACTTATTATTTAACTAGACCACCGATGACGGAGAAATATGGGTTCGAATCTATGTCTCGTGGTTTTTCAAAATGGTTTTACACATTCTCCCATGCAAGTGCGGGTACAATTCTTCTATATTCAAACTTGATCATCCTTAACTCCCTAGCGTAATTAGTACGTAAGCGTGTAACCTTAACAGTTAGTAAGATGAGATGCAAATTATTTTAAATTAACTATTTCCTTCCTTCACCTCTGACAAGACATCTTGTGAATGTGTGGAATGCCAGGCCTCCATCGTGGTTCGGATTCCACGTTAAACTGTAGGTCCTCCATTTCATCTCACAATCACCCTAACATTACACATTAGCGTAAGTGTGTATAGCCCGAACGGGTAGTAATACGCGGTGCTAATAATAATAATAATAATCTATTTCTTTAGGTACTATCCAGCATTGAACCGAGGTTCGCTAGGTTCTCAGTCAGCCTCTTTAACCATTCGGCCACCAGCACCAAATAAGTATTTAGTTATTCAACTAGTGAAGCCATAAATTTTTGAACCGAGGCTACCAATGTAGTTAAAAAAGAGATCCCCATAATCCCTCCCCCTTCTAACCCAAACTCTTCAAATAGTAAATGGAATACCTTATTTGGTCAGTAGTAAACCGCCCCACGTTACTGAGTCCCAGTAGTTGTTTTTCCGGAAATAAAATAAATAATCAATGACTTCCCAAGAGGAAACGCTGTTGAATTTCAGCGTTTCCTGTCAGTAATCTCTCTCTCGACTATGTAGATTCTGGTATGAAATTGATGGACCAGCGCAATAGTAATTATTAGTGTGTCCACATCTATTTAAAGCTTAAAAACTGACGAGGCTAAGCAAAATTAACGTTTTACTAGAGTGTGGACTCCAGTTGAAAAATTGCAGGTCTGCTAGCAAACAGATATATTATCAGCGTGTAGACTCCAGATGAAAATTTGTAGGTCTGCTAGCAAACAGATATATTATCAGTGTGTAGACTCCAAATGAAAATTTGTAGATCTGCTAGCAAACAGATATATTATCAGTGTGTAGACTCCAAATGAAAATTTGTAGGTCTGCTAGCAAACAGATATATTATCAGCGTGTAGACTCCAGATGAAAATTTGTAGGTCTGCTAGCAAACAGATATATTATCAGCGTGTAGAATCCAGATGAAAATTTGTAGGTCTGCTAGCAAACAGATATATTATCAGCGTGTAGACTCCAGATGAAAATTTGTAGGTCTGCTAGCAAACAGATATATTATCAGCGTGTAGACTCCAGATGAAAATTCGTAGGTCTGCTAGCAAACAGATATATTATCAGCGTGTAGACTCCAGATGAAAATTTGTAGGTCTGCTAGCAAACAGATATATTATCAGCGTGTAGACTCCAGATGAAAATTTGTAGGTCTGCTAGCAAACAGATATATTATCAGCGTGTAGACTCCAGATGAAAATTTGTAGGTCTGCTAGCAAACAGATATATTATCAGCGTGTAGACTCCAGATGAAAATTTGTAGGTCTGCTAATAAACAACAGATACTTTATCAGCGTGTAGACTCACGATGAAAACTTACAGTTCTGTTAACAAGCAAGCGATATTTACTAGCTTGTAGACTCACCTTTTAACATGTTGATATCCATATGGTAGCCAGTATACTTTTTAGAAATCCTACGATACAATTATATTTGAATAAAAATTATTTTAAGTGGTTATTTTAAAAATAATTTGTAGGTTTGTGGGTTTTACTTGCTGACCCTTATTTTTTTATTGTTTCTTTACAGCTAACCAACCACAAGGCGTGGAAATTAACGCACTCTATACGGTGATATTATTGACATAATAAAGCAAAACCTTATATATTTTATCACCGCGTATAGCTTTATGTTAATGTTATACGCATATATGATAATTTAATTGGGTAGAGATGGTATTTGCGTGGAAGTAAACTGGAAAACCACCTAGGAAAAAAAAACTCAGTCGACTCAACCGGGATTCGAACCCCAATCTTCCCGTAAACAGCAGAGCAGTCTAACACGACCCCTTAAAGCATACATCCATTGAAGCAGGTCAGATATTAATTGAGCTACTGCCATGAAATCCGAGCATCGTCAGAAAGCTTCAGCTAGAATCGAACTGAAACCCTCAAGGGATGAAGGAGCGATCCACTATGACAATTAGGCCCTACCTCTAGTTTCGCCTTGAATTATTTATCGGTGAATAAATTGACGCACTTAGCTTCACACCTGAGTGGTTAGGGAGGTCATATAACTGTCTAGTAGACCTTCGGTTCAATCTAAGATGTCTCATAAATAAACTCAGTAAACATATATGAGATCGAGATCATAGTATTATTTTGGTAACATTAGTTACGTTTTGGTTAGGGGTTTAGTTACAAAGGCGCTGTCTTGAGCTAAACTATTTTTTATTTTGTTAACTGCTTAAGACGGAGATATCGGGATTCGATTCCCGATCGATCCCCCTGAGAGTTATTTTTTTCTGAATTGTTCCCCACACTCCTTTAAGGCAAATGCGGGTATATTACCTTCCTCCCTCATCCTTACCCCATCAGAGTAATTAATTATCATATATGCGTATAAAGTGAACAGGTTGTAAGACGCGGTGATAAAACAAAATTAATTCATTACAAATAAGAATCGTTAAGAATAAATAATTCATTTAAATATTTAATGGAATGAATATGATGTGAATTGAAAATAAATTAGTTAACATAATATCATTGGTTTTATAAAAAATGTTTAGTTTGGATTGGAGTCTTTGAAATTAATAATTATGTGTTGGTTTTCATGAAGAAGACATACTTAAGGGAAGTTTTTTGATTTTTTTTCTTCGCAGCTATAATACATAATATGAGAGTTTGTGTGAATGCCTAATATCATTTAGTATACATATGCATATTATTATTATTATTATTATTATTATTATTATTATTATTATTATTAATTTTTCAACATAAAATATAAAAAATAATATTCCAATTTTAATTCATTTCGGGAATATTTCACACTATTCGAATCTACTTCACGTTATTTTATTTATTTTAAGTATACTTCACACACCTCTAAGAAATTATACAAATAATAAATATTATAATCGTTGATCGAAAAACAATTAGTATTTTCCAAATATTCCTTACTTCCTTCCTTCCTTCCTTCCTTCCTTCCCAAAATCTTACCCTAGCAGATTCAGGTTTTTTCATTACCTAATACATTTTTCAAAGTTGTTACCTTGATACCAATCCTTTATATGAATCGCAATCTTGTAGTGGAAATAAACTCAATTGGAAATTTCGGCGGGTTGATTATGTAATAAAACATTTCATTGGGAGCGTCAGAATCTATCTTAATTAAGCTGAGAGTGGACGTTAGCAAAGTGAATTCACGTTTAAAGCGTTACTTCAGTTACACTTGATATCATCTCTGCTTGCATACTATTGGGAAAAAAAAGTTTTTAATTTTTTAATTTCTTTCGACCACTTGGAGAGAGAAGTAGACCTATAGCAAGTGTAAAAAAAAAAGTCAAACTCAAAATTTTGATAAATGTCGACGTTTCATGAGTTCCTGAAACTGTAAAAATGGCTTTCGCGATGCCGTCTGTCTCTATATCGACTGATTGGGCTAAAACTTGGTAACTGGATATTTATGAAAATGCCCCTCCATTCCCCCCAGGGGTTTTTAGGATTAGATATATAAACTTTAAACAAGGGTAGTTTACAGAAGGGCAAAAAGAGAGACAAAAATCGTTTTTCTCATAATTCACTCTAGCGATTTTGATTAAATTTTATATCTAGAGACAATTTATTATTGTAAACAAGATGGCAATTGTCATTTCCTCACGAAAATGACTTTTAGGGTACTTTATATTGTGGAAGTTTTTCAATTTTCATCATCTCTCAGTTACTATTTGAGCTACAAAATAACCGATCATAATAAAGATGTATTACTATTAAATATAAAAATATTTTATTTGAAATATACTTTTATAAAATATATAGTTTTCAAGCTATTTTTAATATATAATACTTTTTAATTCAAATCTTTGAAAATTAATTGGATTCTTATGCTTTTTGGCGGACAAAGGTGTTTCTCTTTTCTCTATTTTTCTGTAGCAGTTTTCCTAGTTCCTAATACCATAAAGTAAGTGTGCATATTATTTCATTTATGAACTTTTGTTTAATGTTTCTACATCAATGTATTATTTCATTTCACAAATCTTACGAGTTTTTAGTAAATGTATATTTTAAGACAAAAGTGATAGAAAATCTGTGTGGTACAGCATAGCACGTCTTATTATTATTATTATGGAAATTTACATTTATTGAAATGAATTTATAAATATCATGCAGCCTAAGATTCCAGACATAAAGTTTATACACCATAGACAGTATTATGTAAACATTTAGGTAATTTCACTGTCAGATTTTCCAAATTCAGTGCTTTCTACAGTGTTGTCATGTTTGTTTATTTGATTATTTGAATATATTATATATATATATATATTATATATATATACATATATATATATTGTATATATTATATATACATATATTAATATATATATATATATGGTCAGGCGATTTTATATTGTATCAATAATTCACTTTGCAACCCAAACTTTCCTTGATCTGTGATCAAGCTGATTGACAATCCAATGAGTGAATAATCAATCTGATGCCTGTACTACTAGCCCTTTGTGTTGTGTGTGACTCTAAACTCAGAAAAGTTGATTTTACAATTCTGTTTGTACATCTGTATGTCTGTACCTAAGGCTACAATCGAAATGCTTTGATGGATGTCTTTAAAACTTCATATTTAAATATTATATGGTCTTACTCCAAAGTCAAAATAATTATTTTTATTCTATCTCTAAAATTAAAGGTATGCAGCCTACTAATTTTTGTAAATTTAAAAATAATATTCATAACAATTTTGCTAAAACAGGTTACTGTAGAGTATCTCACATTCACGGTTCAGTTTTCCATGGAATTGAACCAAGAGCCGCCACTGATAAATTATGTGAATCCCATCTGGGGGACGAACCAAGATCCCCCATATCTGTATCTACCTACCACAAGATCATATGTAAGCCTTTTTTTTAATAGCCTTTTGCGTCTTTTTTTTTTATCTACACACATCTCGTAATATTTTGTTTCTATGTTTCCCTCAAACCCAACTTAAAAACGTAAGCACTTGTACATCCCTTACGTGCGAGACCTCCCTCCTTTGATGTGAACCCAGACTCGTCAACAACATTTCATGTTAATTATAATTAGCGCAACGTATCATAGCCTTCCCTCCCCCTTGTTACTACTAAACCTTCCCCGACGCAAGCTTTAAGCCTTGCGGGTTACTCTCCCCCTTTCACCCTAAGCTCCCACTTATTAACCCTCTACGACCCTTTACCCCCAATCCCATTCATTCCAAAAATACCATCTGCCCACCTACCGAATGGCAAATCCAATTTCGTCATTACATTATGAAAGAGAAGTCTTATTAGTAGTCAAATTAGCTTGGGTAACGAGGGGTGCATGGCAGTCGAGGAGGTATTTATAACATACCAGGACTCTCTTAAACAATTTATTTGCATGTAAGTTTACAGTGTAAGTCCCTGCTTCAATAAACATTAACTAATCCGGGAGAAAAATAGTCAATATTGCTTAGTCAACTTTATTAACTAACTCTTTGGTGGGAGTGTAGAAAACACGAGAAAATTATTAATGTATATTGTTTATAATATTAATATTATATAAAATAATAGTAATATCATTATAAATAGTATTAAGTTATAAATTCTACATTATAATTATTGTTTGGAAACAAAATTGCATTTTGTATAAATTATAGTTTTTTATATAAAAAAGCGGCAAAATTGGTTTTACCAATTTTTTAAATTAAATAACCACTTTATGACAACATTCACACGCCTCGGTGGCGTAGTTGGCTAACGCGCTAGTCGTGTTGAGAACGGGGAGATCGCGTTTCGAATCTCGATCGGGTGAATTGGTGTGGTTTTTCCTAAATGGATTTCCAATATCCCTTCACGCAGATGCGGGTTCACTTCCTTTAAACTCAACCTTCCCAATTTCTAATTCATTAGCTTAATTAGTACTTAAGCGTATAACTCAAACGGGTAGTAAGACGTGGTGCTAAATAAATAAGACAACATTAATTTTCCAAATGTTTAAAATTCTTAATCTATATAGTCTTGGGTGACCTGGTGGTCTAGGGGTAAGGTGTCAGACTTATATGCTGGCGGCCGGGGTTCGATCCTCGGTCCCGGCAAAGATTTATCTGATTACCAAACCCTTCCTTCACCTCTGACAAGACATCTTGTGAATGTGGGGAATGCCAGACCTCCACCGTGGTTCGGATTCCACGTTAAACTGTAGGTCCTCCATTTCATCTCACAATCACCCTACCATTACACATTAGCGTAAGTGCGTATAACCCGAATGGGTAGTAAGACGCGGTGCTAATAATAATAATATATAGTCTTGAGGCTAAGACAAGCCTGCTTGCTAACACTACTTTTGTTTTACATGGGTGAAATATTTAAAGTGCTCTTTTTAAACAAATAGAATTGTATCATACAATTTAAAACTGACAAAACCTTGTAAAATATTCATATTAGTCCACAACCATGCCTAATTGACTGAAATAGTCGACCCCAAGCCTACATAAAGGCCCGTTGACACGGTGTTAGAGGACTGATGCAAGTATATTAGTATTAGCTTACTAACATGATAGTTGTGTTGACACGCATTTTTCACTTGTATTAGTACCGCTTCTAAAAACATGGCTGGAAATGAAGAGTGGTGATAACTGGTTTCTCTATTGGAGCATTTTTTTAAATCATTGCATCTCATTTCTCGTTCGGGTTATTTATACGCATATACTAATTACGCGTATGTGTTAGTAGCTAGGAAGGGTGAATTTAGATTAATAATGGGCAGCCAGATAAATTAGAATTTTTCAGTAAACGCAATTTATCATAATTATTTGATCTATTTAAAAAAAATTGTTTATATAGACAACATAAAAAGTTAGTGATTAGTATGTCTCCTATTTCTTAGTTCCTTAATACATTAAAATATATTTTAGTTGATCCCAAATAATTATTAAATTATTTTGCTTGATTTGTTAACTTACTTAGTATACATGGTAAATAAAATTAAACTCAAAATAAAGTCAATAAATCCAATACAACCACAACCAAACTCGGTTAGGAATTTTTCTAAATAGGTTATTTCAACCCTGTTTTAAATGTTGGTATAACAAAATAGCTTGTTAAATTTTAGCTAGGCCCAGAAAAATTGAAAAAAATAATAATAGGCCAAGATTAATTTGTAGATTGGTTTGGATATAAACTATCTGGTTTTCTGTGAAACACTATTATATTGTGTATCTACTTTAGTTGCCAAAGCATTACTACAAAAAGTTAGAAGTATATGGGCCAAATATTATTGATTAAAACTTATAAATATTCGTTAAAGTGTCAAATACGGAATTGGGAAGCGTGCCGGTGATTTCGTGTGAAAACCGCCGGTCATTCTTACCTTACTTGCCGATAACACGAATATTATTTTGCCGGAACTAATCACGGTACTACAATGTTTTATTATTTTTGATTGTGTATAAAAAAATCACATGCCACGTTGATTGGTAGGAAATAATAGTTTGATAAAAAAAAATAACATTTGTTTAGCTATTTTAGTTAAATAATCTCTCTCACAAGACACATTTGCAATATTTACGTAACATTTTATTTTGGACACTTCTTGAGAATATGTACGCCTGATATCACTTTACAAATACTCTCTAGTGTAATATCCTTCACACTCTTATGTTTATAAATCCGGTCCTTAAAACTCCACAAAAACTCCTTTTCATAACATTCCACAAATAAGTGTCCCCAGCACACACAATTGTTTTGTTGCTGTCATTTTGAATTTTCTACTTGCATTAGTAAAGTTGAAAGGTGACCAACTTTTTCACTTCCAAGTGGATTTATTTGTTTGTTAGTAACTTGCGTGTCTGTTTACATGGTGCAAGATATGCGCGCGCAGCCAAATTAATGTACTTGCATTAGTCAACTAATATCGTGTCAACGGGCCTTAACCCTTAATATGATCTCGGACGGAGTTGATGAAACTATTTACTTTTTGTATTTGTTTTTGACTTAATCGCTTATCTAATCCCTAGTATTAGATGTGTTGTCTTTGGTGTAATATACAAAACTAGGCTAGTATGTAGTTAATGTGTTGACTTAATCTGTATGTTTTAGAAAAAAAAAACCAAGTGAGATGTACCAATAAAAACCATAACTTTAACTACACCTAACTCAAGTTTTAGGAATTCAAAATCTTCATATTAAGATGAAAAAAAATTGTAATTTACTTAAGTTACAGGCTGAAACTTAACCCAGTCTTCATTTACCAGTAATTAGAATTTCCTAACACTAGGCCACGGATGTGACCCAATCAGTATATTAATTTAAATACCAACTGCATTTGTGAGCAGGCGGGTTAAACGTTAAGCTCGCCAAGTCTTACTTTTAGCATCGAATTCCGCATGGCTTTACTGAGGATGTATTTTCTGATATTTTTTTTCCAATTTCTCTCCACGCAAATTCTGTTATATTTCCTCTAAATTCTACGTTTCTCATCTCAAAGATTATTGTAACTAAATGCTTACAGCACGTACGGGTATTAGACGCGTCTGCAAAATAGATAAATAATTTATATATCATAGCAACATAAAAAAACCTTTTTTTCAGTTGGGTTTAAATATAGAATGCATTAATTAAAACTACCCCAATTATAAAAGGAACGAATTATTGTCTGTTACTTTCCCGAACAACTGAATGAATCGATAAGACGCAGCTGCATGCACTGTCGTTGGTATTTAAAGCTCTGGTTAAATGGGGCATTCCCATTGAAAAGCTACACTCCCAAGGGACACATAGTGACATATCCATCTGGCTAATAAAACGAATCTACCATTTCACAATTCACATCTAATTAAATGGATGAAATGGCCCACGGGTCACTGGTTTGCTTTCGGGTCAGAGCTTTTAAAATTTAGATAATGGAACTCGTATGAACGTTATAAAGTCGGCCGTAAATTTACTTTCCAGTATTTATGTTATATATTTTAAAGTAAGCTCTAGAACTTATTTTAACGGATATATTTTCCAAATAACGATATAATATAAATTTAATATAATGCGCACAACATAATTATATTCACTAATTGACTGTACAGAGAAATTTAAATTAAAACTACTAAAATAATGTGATAAAAAATGTGGTATAGTCGTCAGAGTTACTGGCTACAGATCCTGAGGTCTTGAGTTCGATCCCCGTATATCTCAAAATGTATCTGGAATGGGGTCAAACTCAGCCTTGTGACGACAAACGAGGAGCTACTTGAATAAATAAGTAGCAACTCTAATTTAGAAAACTGAAATTAACGTCTGGAGAGATGGTTGTGCCGACCACATGATACCTTCTATCCGCAAGTGTTGGCACTATCATCACTAACAGTCGGTATAACTCGCTTGTGGGCTCACAGCGTGGAATTTTAAAATGATGTGGAAAAAAAAAATCGGACACAACATGGAGACGTCAAGACAGGTGAATGGTAATAGCATGCGGGACTCGATTTAAAAGACTCCCGCCCATGTGTGTTATCTCTATCTCTACCTCCCACTCTCACAAATTTTGGTATTTACCACCCTCTCCCCTGGCAATTCCCCTGCTTATTCGCCCTTCACTATCAAGAACCCTTTGGTGGTTAACTGGTTTAATTTATCTGCGTGGTTGGTCACGCGGGCTATGTAATCAAGTAAACATATGTCGGATAGCTCAATTAGTAAATCAGGGGCACTTTGAGAAAAATGTAAGGTTCAAATCTCGGTTCGTATTTTTTTTTTTTTTAGATTATATTTACAATAAGAATGATGAGAAATATCTAGTTTCAAACTATAAAATTACTAATTCGGCTATAAAAATAGTGTTTCCCTTTCTTATCCCCTCATCTCTTCAAATGAAAGTTTAAGTACAGAGTATCCGGTAATCGTTCGAAGCAGGTGGATCGTAAATATAAAGAGAGAAAGAGGTGGGGAGGGAATAGAGAGAGAAAGAGAGATGTACGCCTGGTGTCAGATAATGACGCGTCTCTTGGGAACAACTTGCCGTTAACTTTTGAACTGAGCGTCAGTAATTAAAACATTCCATTAATCTCGTTTATCGTTAACTTTGCCGTTTGTTTTAGGTAAGTAGGACAAAAGATCCATGCCGAGAGTTTTCCGACACTCTTATTATAAGGTTCCGAAAAGTTTAGGATAACGGCAGAGGGGGGGGGAGGGAGTGAGTAGAGAAAGCTTTCCTTCGTCAAGAAGGGAAATTTGTGGTCGCAGTTTCAACAACTTAAATGTATGAAGATGGAAATTACTTTAACAGATTTAGTTGATATAGCGTGGGTATTTTTAAGGATACAATAAGTGGGATGTGTGCATAGCCTAATTTTTTTAATCACTTCAAACATGTTATAAATATAGTGCATATTGAAACTCTTTTTAATTTCTCATATGTAGAGAAAGCATTCTAATCGTGAAAATTTTCAGCCTCGATTTTATGATAAATTTTTACATTTTATGTGCTACTTAAGACACATATTAGAAAATTTTTCGTAAATGGCCTTGAATATTTAGTTCAAAATAAATATTTGGGAATTGTTTTTAATGATAAATAAGATTATTTATTTTTTTACAAATTAAAAATAATCTGAGGGTAGATATAAAATAACTTATTTTTGAAAATTTGAAATTTGTTAAAATATTTGAACCATTTGATTACAGATTTAACTAAGGGTGTTTATTGTGATTAAACCAGATTATGTGTTGGCTTTTCTGAGGAAAAACTACTTAAGGGTAGTTTACTGAAATTACATTTTTGAACATTTTCTCCTAGGCTACACACTATATGAGAAAGTTAATGAAATTAAGTCGAACAATTTTTTATTTTTTTTTGCTATTCTATTATTATATTATGATTTAAATATTTTTTTTCACCCGGTTCTCTTAACTTACTTATTCCGATTTAGCCTACAAGTGACTAGTAAAAGAAGAAAGAGCTAAGAGTCCTGAAAACCAAGATGTTACTCTCATATTTCTATTTGGGAAGCAACGCTCCCTCACCCCTTTCCCCTCAACCGATCATCATCTCACTCTCTCTCTCTCTCTCTCTCTCTCCGCCATAACAAGCCGGTGTGTTCTACTGGTTAGAGCAAGCTATTACTCCGGGCTAAGAACTTTGTAAGAATTGTTATATAAAAATACATTATGGCAGCGCGTTGTTGGTACGCCTGGTACCGGTGTATTTTTTAAAAAAACATTTCTTCCTTAGTTGTAGTAGAAGCTAGCGCTGTCTCACGCGGGAAGAATTAGAAATAACGAGGGAACGAAAAAAAAAACAAGTTTAGAAGTTATATACTCTCGCAGGTAAAACCCGCTCGGAACAAATAAAATGAGAAACGACTAAATGGAAACAAAATTGTTGGAGTTTTTTTTGTGTGTGTTTATTGAATACTAAATTTCCGTTGACCATCTAAAAAAAAAAAAAAAAAATGGCCTACTAGTCCATAAATTTAAAAAAAAAATTAATCGACAATTTAAATCAGTCAGTTGAATGACCCCTTACATTACCAAAAAGACCGAAAATTATAGTTTTTTTAAATGCCAGCTGAATGATTGGGTGGTGTTGTAGTTATATTATTAACCTAGTCTGTAATACGTGTTCTTGTAAAACAGTTTGTTCAGTAAATTAACCTTGAAAAACTTTAATTATAATATTTAGGCCTATCCCAGTAATTATTATAAATATAAAGATGATGAATTGACCATCCTTATTATTTTAAATTATATTTAATAACAGGCTGATTTCATTCAAATAGTATCCTTGCCAATAAAATAGCACCATATATTTTTTATTGTATATTAACAAATTAATAAATTAAACATAAAGCTGAGAATTTGATTCACTATTCAACTAAATAGATCACAATCGTTATTGTTAAATATCTCATTAACAATAAAATTAGTTATTTACACACTCACAATTAATTGTATCAAGTAAATGATTTATTAATTAAAACCATAATTACCAGGGTTAACTCAAAAGGTGATAAAGGTAGTGATCTTATAGGGGAGTTAAATTTGAGTGGGAGTAGTACCACCGATACTATCTTGAAATATATATTTTTTTAATTTTATAAACAAAAAGGTGCTAAAATTGTCCAGAAATAATTGATCGTAGTAATCTCGTTCAAGTTTCCGTAACATTTATTTCACTTTTAAATGCCATATAAAGTTGGTACATTTTCTTCCCAAATAAAAACACCTAACTGCGGATCCCTTGTAATGCAACGTTAAATTGGGTAAAAACTGCGTGGTTAATTAAATTTTACACTTCATTACCTTAATTGCACTATAATAAGATGCTTGATGGTGTAGCGTAGAAGAAAGTGGCTACCTTAAATATTAGAAACTAAATTTGTATATAATAAAGTTCAAATTTGATAGGAAAAGAGTATTTATTAATATTTTTTTCTTAAATGCTTACAAAAGTTTTGATACCAATCGTTTTGTCAATGTACGTTAGGCCTATAGCAGAGTATAAAAAACAATCCACATTAATAAACGTCTAATGGTGTCAGTATATATTCAGTAAAGTGAATAAAAGTTGTAACTTCCTTTGGTGTGAATAAAAGGAAACAACAGCTACCCCCTATAATATTTAGCACCGCGTCTTACTACCCGTTCGGGCTATACGCTTTAAGTAGTAATTACATTAATGGATTTAGGAATTGGGAAGGTTGAATTAGAGGAAGTGAACCCGCATTTGCGTGGAGGGAGAGTGGAAAACCATTTAGGAAAAACCACCCCCAGTTCACCCGACCGAGATTCGAACCTCGATCTCCCCATCCTCAGCAGTCGGCTATCCCCTATAGTTGTAACTTCGTTTTTAAGGATCGGTAGCTGTAACTCAACTCTAGATGTGAATAAAGTGGAGATACAACCACTTGGGTGTAGCTTCAACTTCATTATTTTGGAGTCTGAAGGAAGGAACGCTCTACCATTGTCAGTCATCAGTTGTCTTCGTCATGGCGATATTCATGCATGTGAGGGAGATAAAAACATACTTTGAAAGAAGAGTTTTGAGTTGGTGTAAGGATATGTTGCGTTTTGAGACTGAAAGTATTGATTTTCTAACTTCAAAATTTCTTCCAAATAGTGATGAGACTCTGGGAAAAGCACTAACCCCCCTTCCCCCCCCAAAAAAAATCGCACGCAAATATTCTTACGTTACACTGCTGATCCTGGATTTCAGAGTGGAGTGTCAACAGATTTTGGAATGGACCGATCAACAGTGTGTAAAACCTTTAATTACTTTATAGGTCATATTCTCTAAATAGCTCATAACTGGATTCATTTCCCCAGTACAGTGCAAGAAATGAATAATGAGAAGTTAATGTGGCAAACGCACTTTAATTTACCAATATATATAGAGAGAGAGAGAGAAAGAGAGAGAAAAGGTGCTGGAAATCAATATGGGTCTATAAAGACAATAAATATTGTACAAGTCATATCCTAAGTAAGATTTTAGTACTCCTTATTACTAATTGAATTATGATTTCTAAATTAAAGTAAAATAAATGTTTATGGAGCGCCGGTCGCGTTTGCAGTGTGGCAAGCCGTGTGTCCGCCCGGTGTGGCAGGTCAGCCTATACCGCAGGCGCCTTCAAATCCCAACGACAGTTGCACAGAGAAAGATGACTCTATCCAAACTTTGTGGTAAAACAACCTCGTCATGAAAGACCCGAGAGTTACATATGTGACGGAGGCTCATGTATCGTGTGTAGCTAACAAACGTGAGACATATGGTTCCAAAATCAAATTGGGTAATTGTGTGTGTGTGTATATATATATATAAAAAGGTTCTGGAAATTAATTTGGGTCTAAAAAGACAATAAATCCTAAAAATGGAGATTAATACTGATTAACCATAATGGTTGAGAAAAGAATTTATTACGAATTAAATAATGAAAACTAGATTTTAACTCAATTTTATATTTCCTCTGTTTGTCCCTAATTATCATTATTACATCATTAATGTTGAATTGTATTATATATTTGGTTTTATTTAACTAGCCGAAAAAGATTGCTTGCTATGAAAAGTGCAATAACTCTGTCTTGTGTTCACTTCTTTAAAACATTAATAACCCATCTACCCCACTTCAGTGACGTCACTCTCGCAATAGACTTGATTGCCAATAACGAGTAGATCGGGTTCAAATCCCGGTCGGGTGTACTGACTGGTGTTTTTTTCATAAATGGTTTTCCACTCTCCAACGTAAATGCGGGTATAATTAGAACGGATAGTAAGACGTGGTGCTAAAATTAAAAAAAAGAGGTTATTGTTTGGGATTAATTAACTTTTTTTTTAAATGACCCCATATTAATTATTTTTCGCCACAACACGATAATAGCAATCACACGATAATCCGATAACCTTTTGGTGCTTACTGACGAGAAAACAAAATGTAAATGAGAATAAATAAACCTTCTTGAGTGTGTTTCCAGACTGTTGTTGTCTACTTTGTGCTCAGAGGTTAAAACCCAAAGTTTCGGAACAAACTAATTATATGTTTCTCCTTGAAAGCACCACAGCCCCTTCAAAACTTCACGAATTCCCCACTAACCTGGAGGTAGACATGGGGGAAGGGGGTATATACGCCACGTTTCCGAACAATAAACCCGTTGTGACAAAATGCTATCCCGGGTCTATCCTGCACCACTAACAACCCCTTAGCCCCCTTCCTCATTCCTTATCTTACCATTCCACTTAAATCTGGTTGCAAACAGTGATCCTCTGTTGCAAAAGACGACGGCTGTCTCCTTTAATCGTGTTTCTAACTCGCTATTAGCATAATTGCGCTCAACTTCGGATGCCCCCCTCCCCCCACTCTCTCTTCATCCTTTGTTTTAGCATACCCCTAAGATCCCACCTTAGTTTTAGGTTTCAGACCACAGTTTCTATATAGACATTCACCAGAATTTTCTCAAGCTAGTGGCTCATATTTTGAAGCTGCAGCTCGATAGACCTGGCCTGTTAAAAACTAAAATTTCCCATTAATATGCAATTAATTGTACAAGAGGTGACCTGGTGGTCTAGGGGTAAGGTGTCGGACTTCTATGCTGGCGGCCGGGTTCAATCCTCGGTCCCAGCACAAATTTAACTGATTACCAAACACTTCCTTCACCTCTGACAAGACATCTTGTGAATGTGAGGAATGCCAGGTCTCCACCGTGGTTCGGATTCCACGTTAAACTGTAGGTCCTTCATTTCATCTCACAATCACCCTACCATTACACATTAGCGTAAGTGCGTATAACCGGAACGGGTAGTAAGACGCGGTGCTAATAATAATAATAATTGTCAAGTGTTGCGTTTCTTCATTGCATATAAGTTAGGCATGGGCCCTCGAATCCTTAAGGATATTATTTGATATAATTTCATACTCAAGAAACTACACCCTTGACAAAAATTGTTTTTCAATTTCTCAAGTGGAATTTGTTTTAAGTTACAAAATTACTTTTTTGGTGGTTTAAAACCAGATATAAATATAGGATGAACTTAACAACCAGGCTTCAGCCCAGTAATTTAACACTTAAATGTATGCATCGTAAGAAATAATATTATTTACATTTAGTTACTAGTTCAATTTTTTTTTTATATTTCCTTTTACGTTCATAATTTTTTTACAAGATACAGATACGAAATTCGAGGGATGGAAAATTTATTGAAGATCCAGACCTTATCTTATAAGTAGTACTATAGTGGAATAATTTAAGGTATGTTTGCTACCTTACAGGGTAGACAAAGGGCATTATATGACCGCTGAAAATTATTTAATTAATCTCCAAAGTTAACCATGGCTTAAATTAGATGAGGTAGATCCGAATAAGGGTGGGGAGGAGATGGGGGAAAAACAACTCCCCCCAGAGGTCCCAAATGAGAATCAAATTTCAACCTCAACAGACTCATAGCAAGACCAATAACTTAAGACTTTATTTTAAGCATCAAATCCTACTACTAGGGGTGTGCAAAGTCCACTTTTTCCATTAGAAGCGAGCTAAAATCGAATATATGAAATATTCTCCAAGCCGAATCAAAATTTGAGTATTTTCATTTAGTTGTTTTATGCTTTAAAAAATCTTATATTGTGGTTATTTATATAACTTAATGCACTATAACTACTTGGAAAATGTTTATTGAACTTTTTTTTTGTAATATTTCATTTTAATCTTACAAATCAAGCTATTATCACAACTTAAAATGCAATCACTTTAGTTTTTTTTACCATATGAGTATTAATTTGTAATGTATAAAACAGCTCAGAATGGTAGTAATTGAAAATAAATTACATGTTTTAGATGTAAATATTTTTACTGGTGAATCTTCGAAACCGGAATTTGTTTCGAAGTGAAGTCAAAGCTGATGTTGTTTTCAAAGCTTCGTACATCCCTACTTACTACGAATTAAGGTTATACGTTTATGTACTAATTACACTAATGTGTTAGGGATGAGGAAGGTTGAATTTAGCGTAAGTTGTTTCCACATTTGTGTGAAGAAAGGGAAACCATTTAGAGAATGCCACCCTCAGTACACCCGTTCGGGATCAAGCCACAATCTGCCAGTCAAGCCTTAAAACATGAGGCCACCAAACCAGGTTAAAACTGTGTCGCTCATAATCTAAAGGAACTGTGAGAGGTGTGAACTGGTGTAGGGATGAAATAGAAACGAGAGAATAGTTTATCAATGACTTGTCAACGTATGGAAACACTAAATTTATGTGATAGAGGGGCAATCCCACCTAAAGGGATAGTTTGAATAGGCTTCGATACAAATTAATACACATCTCTCTTCTGATCCCTTTCTTCAATTAAGTAGTATTTTAAAATTTTCAGAAGTATGTCTTTTTATACATAAACCAACACAAAACATACAGATCAAAATTAAAGATTTTTCAAAATATGTATCAGATGTTTTATACTTAATCACCGTCAACTGTTTCCAGATTGTGGTTGGGTCAATTTATTAAAATGCCTAGATTCTTCCTCTCTCACTTGCACACTTTATCTGTTCCTCCCATTATTTCCCAGCCTCTTGTGGTCATTTTCTTTGGAATCCTTTCCTTATATAGCCTCGTTATATGCCCATGTGATATCAGTCTTGCTTCCTCTATCTCATGTACTCTTTGTAACCTCACTTTTTATCGAATAACTTTATCCCTAATCTCGTTTCTCCTAGAGACAGCTAATATGCTCCTCACAAACTTCATTCCCATATTTTACCCTTTTCCAGTTTCTCCTAAGTTCAATGTCCATGTTTCTGCCGCATGTGTGGCAATGGTTACAAAGTATGCCCTGTACAACACTTCTCTTCTCCATAGCAGGTCTCTTGTACACCTATCGAACTGTACTTATTTTACCTTAGCACGAAAATAAAATATTTCCAAAAAATTTAAATCATCATAACTACAATATAATATTTTTTCTAGCATAAGACAATAAACAAAAAATATTCAAAACTGTAATTGGCTTCAAGAATATTTCATAAATTTGATTATGGTTCGCTTCAAATTGAAAAAGTGGACTTCACACACACTTGATAAGCAGGGTGTCTGTCTAGCTAAACTATGTTTTAAAATTCTCTAGCTTTTTCACATTTCCAACTTTTCCACTCACTATACATTTTACAAAAATTATTTTATTAATATTGCAATTTAATGTGATATTTTTAAACAAATAATCATTCTGAAATTATATCACTCTATGCAAGTGTTAAAAGTTTAAACACTTCAGCCTATAGCAACGAGATGATGGATAGTGTGATCTAAGAGATTTCGGTGAGATCATATTTAGTTTATTCTTCCAAAAATATAGTCAAACTCTTCTACACACAGGTGTGGCGTGGATCGAAACCAATTAGTGGTAAGTGTAAAAGTGTTTGAAGAAATGAAGAGAGATGTATGTTTTTCTATTTAGGCCTAACCTATCATTTAAGATTGACTACCTTCACTATCACTTACCTTACGTTATTGTGCAGTGTTTCTACAATATCTTAGTGTACATTTTCAAGGCATCATGAAATTATTAATTTTGTTCATTTTTTTATATAACTGTTCATTTAATTTTAATGTAGTCTTATTATTTTCAATTTTTTTAAAGTTATTATTATTATTTAGCATCGCTATGATTGAAGTAAAACGTTCAATTTGGTTTTATGTTTTTCTGAGGCAACACTTTTAGAGGCCATGTGACCATGACATCACTGCATGTTTTTTTTTTGCAATAATTAACAATTCATTGTCGTGTTATGTAGTGTCAGTGTTAAATATAATAATTATACTGTTTCGTCTTAATAGTTTGTCTTATATAATATGGATAACAGGCTATTTAGTTCAGTCAAATAAAGTTACCTAACTGATGTCTAGACTCATCTAGGTCAGTGATTCTTAACCTGGGCTATAAAATGATTTTTTGGGGAGGGGGTGGGGGGCTCAAAAAATAATTTAAAATGTTATTTGAGTATTACTGAAGTAAATTATCTAACATTTTTAGATTTTTAAGAAATATTTCGATGATCGTAAGCATGTAAGAACAGTAGACTCAATTTTCCGAGGTAATGGAGGTGAGGGGAAATACAGATAATACCCATCTGTTTACCATCGCCATTGAAAATTTGCTACCCTTTGATTCCACTTATTTATGTGAAAAGGGATTTTCCATAAGGGTAAATATTAAAACAAAGCAGTAAAATTGACAGCTACATGCGAAAAGCATTAAGTAAAACAATTAAAACAATAGACAAATTAGTTGAAAGTGTTCAATAGCATAATTCCCATTAGATACATTTATGTAAGTAAATTTTATGTTTTTTTTGTTTGTTATTATAATCAGTAAATAACACCACTATTTTATAATAAATCTTAATGATTAATATGTTAGTAAAAAGTAGGGGTCTGCAAAGAATATGTTAGGATATTTAAGGGGCCACAAGTAATAAAAGGTTAAGAACCACTGATCTAGGTCATAGATACTCGTGACCAGCCATGATACCAGGAGCGCGAAAATTTTCTGGTCATATACATCAACCCAACAAGTCGCTCGCAAAAACACACCTATTAATTGAGTGTTTTGACAGTTTTAATAATAAACAAAGAGGATAAATTTAATTTGAGATATTTTAGTGTACTTCCTGACTGATCATATCAACACACGAATTATAAATAAACTAACTTAAATCTAGAGCACAACACCCATGCCCCGGCCGTTTTTTCATCAGTGTGAAAGCGGAAACATTTATTTTCCCAATGATAGATTGTTCAACCAAGCCAGGAATCAAACCTGAGACCCTAAGCTCAATAGAAAAAGAGAAAGTGTGTGTTTAAATTAATGTATGAATTATTATAAAACATTTAACTAATAGAAAATAAAACTAGGGTTCATTTGAAAGCGAAAAGATTTAACATTTTTTTTTTAATTTCATAATTAACAAATAATCAGCATTCAAGAACTATTTACATTGTTATTGGTTACATAAATGTTTCAAATTTAACTTTTTTTTATTTTATTACAAAAACTTCAATACACTGCCCAAAATTATTTTTACTTAGGAGGTTTGGAGAAAAATAACCCGAGTATGCATTTTCTACTTGTTCCAACGTTTCAATTATTCGCTACACAAAGTCGGTTCCATTATTCTTCTCTACATAATACAGAGATTACATGGATAAGCACTTGGGTAGATCATTGCAGGTTTAAATTTAATATACCATAAATGTTTGTACAAGTTAATCATGTGCAAATACAAATTAATGTGTGTTGGGACAATCAAATAGAAATTTTACAACTGTTAAATATTTCTCATTATGGGGCATACACCCACATTACTTCATTATTTTCCTAAATCTTAACACAAAGTTAACACACTATATTTATAAAATTAAAAGCTAAATCACTACTGCTTCAATTTTTCTCACCACTTAAATTATATTAAATTATGTAATTTTGTTTCATTGAGAGGAATGTCTTTTTTTTAATAATAATATATATATATACATGTTTTTTTAGAAAGACAATGGATTTGTGCTGAGTGGCAGTACTCAACCTTAACAGACTGTACTTGCTTACATGAACACACTTTTTTTCTCATTCCTCTGAAGGCAACGTATAAATAATATATTTTTATACTATGTAAGGGCACATCTTAATGAAAAATCCGAGGTGCTTTGAATGAGCACATATATTATGTCGATATAACTTACCTAAATTTAGACACAGTGATGGGAATCTTTTAGGGATGCTCGAGTAGGCTTTTTTTTGCTTTCGATCAAATTCCAATTTTAGAGTACCCAAACACCCCTTGTATTTCTGGTAGAAATCACTTAGATGAACATATGAATACAAGTCTTTAATTTGGTATAGGTGATTAAAAGAGGAAACATCAATGAAAGAGTACAATATTTTCTTTTATTCCCCCCCCTAACCCCCAAAAGTCAATCGTTTCAAATACAACTATTCATAGCTGTGGTGGATGTATTTAGCATTTAGCATGACACAGTGCACATTTTTTTAAATCTAAAGACAAGGGGGTCTAACCTCACTAACATATTGCTTCTTCTCAACATGTCTAAAAAAATATGTTACTCTTATCACTGGCTATTGAATAAAATATTTCACTCACGAAAAATTGCTTTTAACGAGCGCCAACCCCTCTTTATCTCACCTTCGTACAATTATAATGAATGTAGGTAAGCAGGCAGTGGTCCCCTATCTTGATGGCACAACGGTTGGCATGAGAATAAAAAAACACTCACAATGGCCTTAAAGAGAAATAATTCGGTTTAAAAAGTTAATTTGTGGAACCTACATGTTACGTTGTGGCGACTGGCATCAATCGGACGGCCTTAGCACATACAGATTTTTATTTTACTATAAAATGGCTACACACCAATTTAATGAGCGACTTAAAATTCTACTATAAAACGTAACAAGTTTATGTTGTTACCTTGAGATAATATACATTGTTTTTGGCATTGACTGAGCAAAATTAACTATTTGAATGGTATTTTCAACAAGTCTTTATGTCACATGAGTGATGTATAACAACCCAATGTCTTATGTGAATGCAAAACATTCTAAATCATCATCATCATCATCAACTATTTCCAGCCTGTGGCCGGGTTAGTTTAGTAAAATACCTCCCATCATCCTTTATCCTTCCGCTATTCTTCTCTCCCTTGCACACTTTTTGTTATTTGCTGCTTCCATATATTTCTTGGCCCCTTGTGGTCTTTTTCTTACATACTTCATTTCCATCATTTTCTTTGGAATCCTCTCCTTCTCTATCCTCCTCACATGCACATACTAATTCAATCTCGCTTCCTTTAGTTTCCCATGTACCCTGTATTGTACAACAAAGCATACTGTGCCTCCCCCCAACCTCCCTAAAATATATTTTTACTGTTAATTGATGAATAGAATCAAATGAAGATTTAACACAGTTCTGTCTGTACAACTCCAACCATTATTATAGTCGGTAAAAAGAATTTAGCAAGACATTATCTCAAATAAAAATCAATTTTGAAAATAAGACCACTAAGTGCATCAAATCGTTTAAAGGTATTTTCTATTTTGATTTTATTGTCTTCAAATAAAAACAAAAATATTTGGTAGCCAAAACAATTACCTTACTACTTTGCCACAAACAATATAATTCAACCTTTTCCTAAATTCCTTTAATAATCATTTCTATTTGTAGACAGTGAAAGGAGGGTAGAAGGCCTACACGCCAGAAAACTGAAGGCTTCAACGTTTACAATAAAAGATACAACTATACACATAATTATGAAATCTTCAGGGTACATCAGCTTCTTTTTCAGCTGAAGAGAGTAAAACACTGAATGGTTGGATGGCTTGATGTAGGTAGGTCTACCTTCAGCATGCTGCCATAGTCTAGTTTAGCTGAAGAAGGGACTGATGTACCCTGAAAATTTCATAATTATGTGTTTTGTTGTATTGTGAACTTTGAGATAAGTGTGTAGGCCTTGACCTTCTATCTTCTTTTCAATGTTAAATTTAAAATATACGTTTGGTGCCAATATTCCTTTCTATGTAGGATTGTAAAAAGATATAAATAAGAATGCTAAGAACAAAAAGGACACACACAATTTGTGAACTTTCAGTTTATAGCAACCTTTCCCATAACTTCTTAACATTAAACCTCAAAAGTAAAACGAGGTGGTCCTTTAGAGAATTTATAATATTTACTAACTAATTGTCTCAGTTCTACAAAACCACTTATGGCCGACCCTTTCTTCTCTCTCCAAATACGTCAAACTTCTATGACCTTGAAGAGTAAAATATATATTTATATTTCTTAAAAAGGTGAGCTAAGGCATGCATCAAATATAACCAGGGGTGCAAATAATTCTTCATGGTCCACACAAAAATGTTATAATCATCAGTTGGACAAATCCTTCCTGTTCCGCTACAGAGGTCCATCAAAGAAAGTCCCAGTGGACTAATTCACCTCGAGGTCGCTAGAGATGTCGGACTCGTCGTCTGAGAAGTCTTGCATCGAAGGCGACAACGGGTCAGACAAGGACGTGTGGGACGACTGGCGGGAGAGCTCACAGACACCCAGGTCTTCAGTGAATGGTGAGCTTGATGAACTGGGGCCGGCACCAAAGTCCGGAAGTACTTGATCCCCTTGACCGGAGGCTAGTTCTTTAACAATTGAATACAAAATAATTTCCATTTATTCTTCCTTTTCTTGAAATATTTGAAATGAGAGATATATATTTATATTTTAAAACTGGAACATTTAAACATTCTTATTCTATATAAACTTTAAGAAGTAGGTTCAATCCTCGGTCCCGGCACAGATTTATCTGATTTCCAAACCCTTCCTTCACCTCTGACAAGACATCTTGTGAATGTGGGGAATGCCAGGACACCACCGTGGTTCGGATTCCCCGTTAAACTGTAGGTCCTTCATTTCATCTCACAATCACCCTACCATTACACATTAGCGTAAGTGTGTATAACCCGGATGGGTAGTAAGACGCGGTGCTAATAATAATAATTTAAGAAGTAGAGGCATATATTTTCAAAAAGTCCGAAGAGCAATTTGCTAGTTTCGCATCAAACTATTCATATTGAAGATTAAAGTATATATAGAATTATTTTGTTTTTGAGACATGTGAAAATTTCAATCAAAGCCAAAACTGTAATTTGTAGGGCTAAGCAAATGATTATTTTTTGATTACTATTATTTTCTAAACAAATAGTGAAAATTTTGTAACAAATAAGTTAATAAAATCTCAATGTATATTTGGAAGAAGGCACAAGAAAGGTGGATAAGAAACATATAAAAGAGAACCAACGTATACGGTATTTACAATGAAAAGAAGAACACAGTTCACATTTTATATTGCTGCCACTGGACAAAGAGTTAAGTATTGGTTGCCTCTTTAAGAAAATCGGTCGTCATCGCCCAATCCCCCGACCTAGGATTGGGCGGTGACGATCGATTTCCAGTGGCAGCAATGTAAAGTGTGAACTGTGTTCTTCTTTTCATTATAAGAGCCATATTATGTTTGTCCCCTTTAATATGTTTTCTATCTCCACTTTTCCTGTACCTTCTTCCAAATATATATTACAAATTACCTCTAAAAGCTTTTCCTTAAAGACTTTAATAAAATCTCAATAAAGTGGTATTACTTTCTGGTATAATTATTTTTAATAATGGTTAGTAACATTTTGAATGAAGTAGGTAGAAGGATATTCTCACTAATATCTAGAATCCCATTAGTAAACTAGTGGTTTTAACGCATTTTTATTTTCTGTAGAACTCTTAAAGGTGACCTATAAAGAGCTATTATATTAAATAAATATGTGAACAAATCTTCAGTACTTTTAGAAGTAGGGTGTGATTTGGTGAATGTTGTGCACAAGATTATTATTATTATTATTATTATTATAGTTTAGGCCCATTGACAGAGTGAGGTCAGTAGGGCCTTGAACAATTTAAAAAACATAGTAAAATCCCAATAGGATAGAAGCATAATAATTCACCTGCATATGCAGGTGAATACACAATATAATACAAAATGAGTGATACACCTGCTAAAAAAAACACAGGTGTATACACTACATACTACATTAAAAGTACATAACATTAAAAAAACGTTAAAGTATAATACGTTAAAAGGACAAAACATGTTAAAATAAAAGCATTAAAATATACTAAAAATGTTAAAAATAGTCTCAATATGAGATAAAACCCAAATGAGCCACTTAGGCATGACAACCTTCATATGGAGCATCACTGGAAGAGAAGTCACCTCAGCAAGTGTATGCAGGAAAGTGTTAATTTTACATCCGGAACCCTCATGAACGCAACCGGTCTTTTCTCAAGGTAGGGTACCTGGTTATTGTCATCCCTAATGCCCTTCTACTAAGATATTACAACCAACGCACTTTCATTAAGGAGCTCAATTGCAGAGGTATCCAGTAATTGTCAGAGGATAGTCAGGTTAGAAGCTAAGGTCGTCAACGGAGAAGCCAAAAGCTTCCGTACAGGACGGGATGGCAGGGGAAAGTGAAGAAAGAAGTAAAGAAATGAAGAGAAGGTAGAAGAATAGAAAGAGAAGGGAGAATGGAGAGAAAAAGGGAAAAAAAGGAGGTGAAAGGAAAGATATAGGATAGGTATGTCCTGCACAGAAGCCTCCCCTTTAAGTCGCCTCTTATGACAAGCAGGGTTACTGCAGGACTATACTAAACCCCGTCCGGAAGGGGGGTTGTGCAGAAGAGTCCTTAAATTTCACTCCACAAAATTCCACTATCTAACATGCCTAAATATCATCATTTTTAAGGAAGTACAAAATTACCTTTCCAAACGGAAGCGAATTCAAATTAAATGATATGAAATATTCTTGAAGGCGAATCGATGTTTTAATATTTAAAGAAAAGTTAACGGTTGGAAAAAAAATTATATATTACTTAACTATATTATTTTAAGCATTAAATATAATTTAAAAAACACTTTAATGAAAATAGAATAGAGTTGGGTGAAGCTTCGAAACTTCAACTTTTATTCAAACCAATAATAGCATTAACTTTGACAATCACCAAACTTTTTTTGCCAATACAAAAATACTCTAAAATAAAACATCCAATTTATGACTAGTTATCACCCTTCTGATCTGTTATGTACAGTACAAATCTATATTCCTATAAAAATATCTGAAATAATTGAATTGTAAGTTGTGATAGTAACTTTATTTATAATGTTGGATTGAAATATTACTTAAATTGTGCAATAAATCATTTTCCAAGTAATTTCAGTCCACAAATTTATATATGTTTTTTCCAGCATAAAACAAACAAAAAATATTGGAAATTTGATTTGACTTCAAAAATATATTTTTTAAATGATGATAATGGACTTCGCATACTCTTAAAACATAACCACCATAATCTTGTCTTAAAACAATAAAGAGAGTTATTATAACAACATAACAATAATTTGTGAAGTAAATAACAGTGAAAAGTAAAAAACAATATTGAATTTAAATGCATATTTTAACTTTAAATATTTTTATTGGCAAAGCTTTATAAATTATAAAATCTGAAATTTGAATTTTGAATCAAAGTCGAAGCTGAAAGATATTCAAGGCAAAGGTGAAGTTTTTGAAGCTTCGCACATTTGACTATGTGTAAATTGATATACTACTTACGGACTACATAGCTTTCCAAAGACCTTGGAACCATTCCTCTGGCTCTTCGCAGATTCTGTTCAGAGCATTCTCCTTTATCCAAACCTACAACAGAGGTTACATAATTCGTCTTTGATTTCAGATAAAACTGTATTCTGCAAGGTTAGACTGGCTTGACCTATGTTCTGGTTTTGCCTAAGGCAAGCATGTCTCACTCACAAGAACCAGGTTTGTTTTGTGAGGCCCGCCCGCTCAAATTGCAGGAATAAACATAAATTAGGCTTACTAGTAATGTTCGCAGGAGAAAGACAAAACATACACACACGAAACTCTCACCTACAAGAACTGATTAAATTTCAATGCAGAAAAAGTACCAACAAACCAGCTTTAAATATTTAATAGAGATGGTATCTTCGAATCCTAAAGTTCTTAAGGATATTTGAGATTCGGGAATTTGTGATGATGTTAAATTCAAGATTAGAGCTAATGCACTGGCCACTGGTAATTAAGTAGGCCTGTTCAAGATCCCAAACATCAAGAAATAATCATATAAAAATGTTACAATTAAGGACCATCTATCAATATGACGTTTGTAGTTAATGCTCATCAACAATATTATTAATCTATTTCCGGCACCTAAGTTCAGTCGATAGCGTGTTCTGTCTATTGAACCGGGTTTGATTCTCGGTATGGCCAAAATTATTTATCAATGGTGAAATGTGGGTTTCCTCTTTCACAGTGATGAATTAATGGCTCAGTTGGCTGGTGTGTCTGTACTAGATTTAAGATAGTTTATAAGTCGTGTGCCAATTATATCAGTCAGTCCATAAAGTGCATGTTAAATATCCCAAATAAATGAAAATGAAATAATTAAATTTAATAAGTTAAACTAACCATATCTTCCTTTCAGTAGATGGATATGTACCCAAAATTTCAGCTTTTATTTTATGACTATTGTACCTCGTCAACATAACTGAGGGCCATTAAATTAAAAACCATACTATAAGCTACTTGAGGGTAATATTAACATAGCGTATACTAAAATTGACAAATGAAATTCCCGACTAAAAAGTATGCCAAATCCTTCCACCCCCCCCCCCCCCCCCCGCTCTCCCACCTCATTTTTCTACTAATCGTTTTTTATTAATAAGTTTTAAAATTTGAAATAACCTTTTTTTTTTAAATTTGTATTAACATTATTTACTAGGAATTATAAAATATATTACACAGCTACAAACAAACAAAAAACTACAGTTTGAATAACATTATTTACTGATTTAATGATTATTATATTTCTTATTTTGAGTAAAACAACATTTTCCCAGACTTTTGTTGTAATTTACCAAATTCCCGACTTATTCCGTTTTTTTCCCGATCATTTCAAATTCCCGGCTAATTCCCGTTTTCCCTGATTTTCCCGAATGGTAGACACCCTATATTAACCTTGAATAAATTTAAGGAAAGAAAAGAGGTTTAAAAAAAATCAATGATAAAAGTATCTTTAAAATGTCAAATTAAGCACAAATTACACTTTCAACACACTTATTTTGCATCTAGACACATCTACTATATTAATGTTAATATTCGTAATGGTATCCACTTTATTTTGTATCTTAGATATTAGATAATAATAGTTGGGTAAACTAATATTTTTCAAGTACAACTGCGCTTTGTGAGAAATTTAGTAACTAAAATATAAGAAGTAACCAGGCACATAGGCTAAGTTTTAAAATGTTTTGGGTATTTTTATTGACAAAGACTTTTGGCTCACTTTTATATATTCATATTAGTTTGAATATCTTATTTATTGAGTAAGTAGTTATTAAAATTCTCAACATACATTTTTTAATTTTAAAATCCAAATTTAGAAATTATTTATGACCATACCAAAAGTGCTTGGTTAAAAATACACATAGAAGTTGCATTAGACCTAGGTTTCTTTTATTATAGCTTCCATAAAACTCAAATCAACACTTTTTGGACAAAATATTAATTTGTTCTCATTTAGAAAACTAATGATTTAAAAGTAAATTATTATTAAATTTGTATACATACTTTTTTTCCCTTGATTTTTTTTAACACAATTACAAAATTTAAATGTATTATTTATAGCCCTAAATTGTAACCTAATCCAAATTAATGTGTCTATTTACCAACCCTGTTTGGGATCAAATTGCCCTTAGCTTCTATAGTTAGAGGACTATATTTTGGGTAAGAAAATGATTAGATTTAGTTGAATAAAAAATTAAATTTGGTAAATAAAACACATTTTTCAGATAAAAAAAAAAAAACCACTCAAAATTATGGATATTTTATGAATACATTCAAATTCTTAAAATATAAGTATTTACCTTTAGACATAATATGACTGTCATAATAGCCAGATTAAACACATATTTTATTTATTCTTTATCAAAAGATTTTTATAGAAGGTAATATTTTTTTTTGGACTAGGAACTTTGATTTATTATAGGAATATTAAGAAGAAAATAATAATAGTACAGTTCATGTTATTTTTTTGGTGATTTCAGGCAAAGGACAATGTCGCCTGCTACTAAGTAAAAACGTGTGCAGTTTTAACTATCATTAAAATCAACACAATTGTCCACTATTCCCATATAAAAGGCCAAGTAATACATTTCACAAAACTTTCAGTTTTATTTTTATTTTGCATATCTATAGTATAATCAAAAATGTTACAATGAACTTTAAAAATATTTTGATATTAGTTTACCACTTGAATAAAATCTGCTTAAGTGGTCGCATGGTTTAAGGCATGTCTCACAGTAGACTTAGGCAGCCGAAAAACGGGGAGGTTGGGTTTTGAATCTCGATTGGGTGTACAGAGATTTAAAAAAAGAATTTAAAAAATATCCACTCTCCTTCCATACAAATGCGAGTACTCTTGAAATATAACTGTCCTCTTTCCTATAGCCATTAGCATAGTTTGTCCATTAAGCCCATAGCCCAAACGAGTAGTTAGACGGTACTAAAAAAAACCCTGAATGTATGACAGTTTTAATGAAAGAAGCATAAACAAATTGAACATTGATTATTAGCACTGCGTCTTACTACCCATTCGGGTTATACGCACTTACGCTAATGTGTAATGGAAGGGTGATTGTGAGATGAAATGAAGGACCTACAGTTTAACGTGGAATCCGAACCACGATGGAGGCCTGGCATTCCCCACATTCACAAGAAGTCTTGTCAGAGGTGAAGGAAGAGTTTGGTAATCAAATAAATCTTTGCCGGGACCGAGGATTGAACCCCGGCCGCCAGCATAGAGGTCTGACACCTTACCCCTAGACCACCAGGTCACCAACAAATTGAACATTAAGATACTATGTCTATTTTTTATGGCAACTTAAGAATTTATGTAGTAAGCCAAATCTTTAATGGTTACTAGGAGTAAGCCAAATCTTTAATGGTTACTATGAGTAAGCCAAATCTTTAATGGTTACTATGAGTAAGCCAAATCTTTAATGGTTACTATGAGTAAGCCAAATCTTTAATGGTTACTATGAGTAAGCCAAATCTTTAATGGTTACTATGAGTAAGCCAAATCTTTAATGGTTACTATATTTCCTGACATTCACATTTGGAATTTGTCAATAAAATAAAGATTCAAATCAGCCAAATTCTAAAATAGAATATTTGACCCATCCTTATAGCAAATGGAATTTAGTACTCACAATATGAAAATATATAATTACCTAAACACATTCCCATACGCTTAAGAACTTCAATATCGTCATGGATTTCAAATTTGTCATCAAAGCTGAAGAGGTATTCTTTTCTGAAAAACAAGAAAAACAAACATAGTGTCAGTGAAATTTCACTCTTTATTAAACTTTGATATAATTAAACAAAGGATGAAGGATTGGGCGGTGAGCAAAATAATTTCATTTAAAGTAGGGATGGGCCCTTGAATCCTTCAAATCACTCGAATCCTTAAGGATATTTAAGGATTCAAAAGATCAAGGATTAGAGAAAGTCTTGGATTCAAGACTCAAATCATTTCAAGTGAAATTTGGTTTAGCGCTCTAATATTGCTTGTTGATGGTATAGAACCATTTATATTTATAGGATGACTTGCAGGGCTATTATGTAAATTTGACGGAGAGTTAGTTGCTACCGCTAGCTACCTTCACTTTCGAGGAAAAGATAGTGTTTCGGTTATTATGACCACCACACTTTGTATCGTCTGCTAGTTTTGGCTTCGACTTTGCTTCTAGCGTCAACACACAGAATAAAATCATTTGCGTCAACAGATGGCAACACTTTCCCAAAGAATATTAGCTTTTATAATGTTAGAGCTAAAAATTAGGCTATTTATTTCAAGAATGCTGGTATTCATGACTGAACATTATTCATCATATGTTTTATTTTACCAAACAGCTGATCACAAAAATATCACATGGAAAAATGAATTTATATGAGACGTTGGCCAATATAGAAACAATGTTTTTTGTAATATGTACGCTTTACAACCCGATGCTTTATTCTTCACATAATTATGTGAAAAATAAAACTAGTTATTTATAGTTGATGAAAGTGTTCAAAAACTCCCAAAAATAGTATTTACACTGAATATTACTGACAACTTAATGTCTTTTATCAATTATTAGCATCGAGTGCTAGTACCCGTTCGGGTTTTACACACTTATTCTGATATGTAATGGTAGGGTGATTATGAGATGAAATGGAGGACCTACAGTTTAATGTGAGATACGAACCACGATGGAGCCCTGGCATTCCACAGATTCACAAGTTGTTATTAATACATGTCTTGTCAAAGATGACGGAAGGGTTTGACTTAATGTCAAAACTTAAAATTGGGATGGTCATCTCGATGTTCTAAAATTCCCTGTTCTAAGTAGTTTCATGTATTCTCACCTAATTAGAGGTGTGCTGATGTAGTTATGGCAGTCACCACACAGACCCCTCTCTCCACTTCTATACTACCGCCTTTTCAGAGTGTCCTTACATTCCACAGGCAGCCCCCCCCCCCAACCCTTTCAACTTTGTTGCTCGCTACTAAACAAGAGACAAGCTATCACCGTCATTCTGTCCAAGGAGTGATGCCCAGTTTTGAACCGCAATCTCGATGTTTTATAGAATGATGTCCAAAGTCAAAAGACTTGGGCTCGAATCCCTGTCAAAATATAATGTTTCTGAGTTACCTTAGGAAATAATTATTTACAGTAAATTGTGTCATTTTTATTTAGTTTGTTTATTACTGTAGAAATATATAAAAATATATTTTCTTCCTTATATTTAAAAAAAATAACTTTCTAATTGGTTTTTTTCAGTGACATAGTTTTTACAGTCGCTACTTGCGCAAACTATTTAAATACATGATATAAGGAGCTTATAATTAAAATAAGCGCACCACAATTCGTTTGTACAGAGGATAGAAAAACCAAAGTGAAAAGAACACATTGTTCTAGGTGATAGCCTGTTAAAAAAAATTAACGAGTTAGAAAAAAGGTGGCCAAAGTTAGCGAAAAATTGCAATTATTTACATTTCATTTCGATTAAATATAATTTTAGTTCTGTATGTCTACTCGACTTTACAGATAGGCCCTACTGTTAACTTTTTTCGAACACCATACTAACAAGAACATTGTATTCTATGATCTAAAAAAAAATCTGAATTAAATAAAACTCGTTAAGTCATGTTTCCATTTAAAATCATTAATTTATTTGTATAGTATAGTATGATTATAACCATCCAAAATCAAGTCTTTTCTTTTTTATTGCTACGCTCAGAACACAGGTTATTAGTGGCTTAATTTGCTTGGGTAGAGAAGAGGAAGGTAGCTAAGAGTAAGTGAACCCGCATTTGCATGGAGTAAAGATGTGAACACAAGAGTGATAAATCACTTGCGAAAAACCGTTAAAAGGTGTGTGTGTGTGTGTGTATATATACACATTAAACGAGAAAACAATCTTTTGTTCACGTATATGAGAGTCAAACCTCGACCTATCAATGGCGATCAAACCAACGGCAAGCTACGGCTGTGGGTAACTAAGCTTTGTAAACTAATATTGACTTTGTCTCGACCCCTCGAAGTGAAAATATTGTGATCGTCAAAAATTCAAAATCGTGATTTTGATAAATATCGACGTTTCATAACCTTCTGAAACGAAAAAAATTGTTTCCACAACTGTCTGTCTGTCTGACTTTACCTTGGCTTGTGCTAGAACTGAAACCATTTTACCATTTGGGCTAAACTTTAAATCTGGGGTTTCATAAGGATACCCCCCCCCTCCCAGGGGTTTTTGAAATTAGTTATCTCACCCTAAATTTAAGGCTAGTTTATTGAAAGGCAAAAAGAGAATAAATATATTTTCTTGAAATTCGCTCTAATGATTTTGATTAAATTTGATATCTAAACACTGTTTTTCATAATAAACACGATAGACATTTTCATTTTTTCATGAACATGACTTTGGGGGTACTTCCATAGGAGAGATTTTCAAATTTTCATCATTTCTCTGCAACTATTTGAGACTCGTAATTATCCATTTAAAGTTGTAGTACTATTAAAGGTAAATTTCTTTTATCTGCAATATATTTTTATAAAACCAAGAAGTTTTGAGCTATAAACAAATATCCTTTTTAATCAAGAAATTAGTGGAGTGGAAACGTGGGGGAAGGCCGTCTGGCACTGCTTTTCGTGTAAAAATATTAAATATATCTTTTTTTAGTAAAGTTTTATTTTATACTTTGCAATTCCAATGGAATGGGGATGGAAAAGAAAAAAAGAGAATGATGAAGCTGAAGTATATAGGAGAAAACCACAAGGGAGACCAAGAAAGAGATGGGAGGAGCAGCTAACAAGGTGTGTGAGTGAGAGGAGAAAATTGGAAGAGATTAAAGGAGGAAGAATGGTGGAATGATAGAATAAAATGAAACATTTTACCTAAACTGTCCCGACCACAGGCTGGAAAAAGTTGATGATGATGACTTTCCTATTTCATTTAATATAACAAAACATAACTAGAAAATGTGAAGGGGTTTTCCTTAAAGATATTTTACCCTAACATTTAAGAAAGGGTTTGTTATTTTAAAATCTTGTTCAAATGAAAGCTGGAGAGGAAATATTAACTATAAACAAGCTTTAAAATTCAAACTAGATCGTCAAAGGGCTAAGATAATATTTTAAAATAAGATTCATGGTAAATGTTGTAATTCTGGGATCAAAGGAGATAAACTAGAACTCCTGCCTTACTCAAACAAATAAATAAGTTTTTATTAGGGTAACAAATCAAAATGCTAGGATAGTTGACAATTGTTTCAGCAAATTTGACGCTTCATAACAATAAAATAGCGAGAGTATATTTTCAGTCAAGCGGTACACTTAAAACGGTCTATATTTTGAATTCATAGATTTTCCATCTCTAAAATTAATTTAAAACATTATCCAATGCCTGACAATATTCATGATTGGCAAACTTAATTCTTGACTAAATTTAAATTTCATGACTACAATTATTTTACTTACTTGTCATGAGAAATGCTGCAGTCGATTACAGTCTTTTTGCTCGTATTAACAATGATGAAGGGCAGCTGAATGGCCGTGTTGGGAAGTGGTGGACCAGACCTCTCTTCATTTATTCGATTCCTTTCGACCAAACTTTTGAATGATATTTGCTGGAAAGGAAAGGAAGACTATTGAGTAATATCACTTTCATGGCACAGGTGATGAAACTACCTTTCTTGACAGGCCATGTCTCACTTGAATTGGACTAGGTTTGCATCAATGATTGAGACCATTTGAAATAAGCTCAAAATATCCTTGTTTAACTTGACTTGTTTTACTTAGGTAGTTTATTATATCAAACTTTAATAGTGCTGCACACTAATCAAGTATATCAAATACTCTAAATGCAGATTTTTTTTTGTTATTTGTTTTAGGCTTGAAAAAATATATATTTAGTATTATATTATACTGTATTAATTATATTATATTATAACTAATTATTTATTCAAGGAACACCCAATAAACAATAACAAAAGGATCTAATTCTAAATGAAAAGATATAATTGATATGAAATATAAGGAAAAATTAAAGATAGAAAAAAATTTTAATTAGCAAAAGACATACTGAGATTATAAGAGTTTGAATAGTTATATATAATAACAAGTCTGAATAAACATATATTACATTATATAGAAGAAAAGATACTGAATAGAATAATGGCAGACCTTTAGCAAAAATCTTTAGCTTGTAATTCTTATTAAGGTATGTGAAATCAAGTAGAATAAGAACAAGTTAAATACGGTAGGTTAAAATACAAAAAACATATTAAAATTAGACAATAAATAAAATAAAAATCACATATTCCAAGGTTACAAGTTAATGAGTAAAACATTACTAAATAAGATATATTAACTATAGTAAAACAGTTGAATTAAGTGAAAGGTAATACGAGGGTCATCCAGAAAGTAAGGTTACAAGGGGTCCTAAGGCCTGGGGAAATTTTTTGTTTCAAATTTGGCACACCTGACGTGTAGGGGGGATCTTAACGGCCAGTTTGTTTGGTCCCGCGTGTTTGTCGGCCATTTTTTTCAGTCACAGTAAATTCTTCCTATGGAGAGGTCGTCGCGCGCTCCCGCCACCTCCCGTCCGTGCGAGATCCGCGCGGTCATCCGTTTTTTGACTTTGCAGAACAATACCGCCGCGAATATCCATCGGAAGCTCGTGGAAGTTTATGGTAGTGATGTGATGTGATGAGTCGACAACATGTCACGAAGTGGGTTAGGTTGTTCAGAGAAGGCCGTACTGATACTCACGACGAGGCAAGGAGTGGGAGACCATCAGTGATTTCAGACGAACTTGTGCGAAAAATTGAAGAACAAGTGCGAAATGACCGCCGTGTGACGCTTGATGACCTTCACGAAAAATTCCCTGACATTTCTAGAAGTCTCCTTGGTGATATTGTGTCGGAAAAACTTGGTTACAAGAAGTTGTGTGCGAGATGGGTGCCCAGAATGCTCACACCGGAGCACCGTCAAAATCGCGTCACCACCGCGCGTGAATTTTTGGATCGTTTTGTACAGGAGGGAGAAGCTTTTCTGGACTCTATCGTGACAGGGGATGAGACGTGGGTGTGTCACTACACCCCAGAGACCAAAAGACAATCACTTCAGTGGCGTCATTCATCTTCCCCAGCCACCAAAAAGTTCAAGACAACCCATTCAGCCGTAAAAGTCATGGCATCTGTTTTTTGGGACCGTAAGGGCGTCCTTTTGGTGGATTTTATGCCCAAAGGGACTACCATTAATGCAGAGGCTTACTGCAATACCCTAAAAAAACTCAGAAGAGCCATTCAGAACCGCAGAAGGGGAATGCTGACCCGGGGAGTCAGCCTCCTGCATGACAACGCCAGGCCCCACACCGCGCGAGTTTCACAGGAGCTGCTGACATCATTTGGATGGGATATTGTCACCCACCCACCCTATTCACCCGACTTGGCGCCTTCGGACTATCACCTTTTCACTAAACTAAAGGAGTTTTTTGGGTGGGAAACGTTTTTCCAACAATCAGGAGGTCGAGGAAGCTGTGAAGAAGTGGCTGAAAGAGTTGGCGGCGGAGGTCTATGACACTGGCATACAAAAGCTGGTGCCCCGACTACAGAAATGTCTTGATCTCGACGGCGATTATGTTGAAAAATAGTATAATATATTTCTGAAGTATCCTGTGAGTTTCAATTAAATACAAGCATTTTTCGATTCTAAATAAATGTCGTAACCTTACTTTCTGGATGGCCCTCGTATTATGATAGATCCAGAGTTGTCAAAAGGAAAAGTTAAAATTTAATTTATGTTAGTAAACAAGGAAATTAAGCAAAGGATTGTTTAATAGAGGTTAGAGACGTTAATAATAGGTGAGGACTTGAAACATAGTCTAAATTATGTAGAATATGAAAATTGATACAGAAAAGTTGATGAATATATGTGTTCCTTAGCGGGTCCTTTTCCTGTGTTTGTCCTTTATGTTATACCTTTTACATGTTCCTATATATGTGTCCTATCATTCTTTACCATTTTTCTTTTTTTCCCTTTTGTTTTTTTGGTTCTCTCTTTAAGGAAGTTGCGTTGCACGTTTCACACTCCTCCCTGATGAGTTCCGATAGAATGAAACCTAGGTCGGGGGATTGGGCGGTGACGATCAATTGTCTTTAAGAGGCAACCATTACCTCTTTGTACATTGGCAGCAGTGTAAATTGTGAACTGTGTTCTTCTTTTCTTTGTAATGGCCATATTGTGTTTGTCCCCCTTTTATGTGTTTCTATCCACCTTTCCTATACCTTCTTCCAAATATAATATAATATTAATTCTAGAACAGACACATCACACAGCCATTCAGCCGTCAATTCACCACCGTGAAAGAGGCAACCCCAATTTACACACCCAAATTTTGTCCAGCAAAGTCGAGAACCAAACCTTGGACTATTTAGATTAAAAGTCAGACGTACTACCATTTGTTGGCTGATCTTGGGTATCAAATTGTGTTTATATTCGTATTACTAAATTGACCCTGTACCTGAAGTATGAGCTCCTGCAGCTTGAGCGTCTTGGCGTGGATACGGTCAACGCGGCGTTGCTTCTCCTTCTCCAAGTTCATGCACTCCTGCATGGAGTTGGTGGGCAGGCCCAACCACCGTATTTCCTTCTTCTCCTTAGAAATGATGTTCATTGCCATGAGGACGTTCAGGGCGTCGTACACTCGCCGCCTGATGTTCTTCTGGTCATACTAATGTAGGCAAGCAGCGCACGTCATAAGGAGGACAAACGACAGAAGTGAGTGCTCGGCCAACATGTTAGTTGGAGCTTGCGAAGGATCCGGCCGAGATTCAAAACTCGATCTCTCCGTTACCGGTAATCCAGTCTAACCTGAGAGTGATGTGCTATACCACTGATGTCGTTCTAAGTTTAACAATGTTTTGACAAAAAATTTAACCTAAAATAAAATTCTCTAAAAATTTTAACTGTGCCATTTATTTGTTTGTTTATTGACATTTTTTTTATATCTTGAAATCAAAATTTTGTGTGAAGTTAAGTTATGTTAACAAGAATAGTTTTAGAATATTAAATTAATTTTATTTATTTCTATCAAGGATTTTTAAGTGTTTTTAACATTTTTTTAAATTTAAATAGATTACAGGCTTTAGAGATGAGGTTTCTAAGAGGTATTGAACATATTACAAGAGACGCTGAAGAGGAACAGGTTGAGGTGGATAGGGCATGTGATATGACTGGAGGACAAAATGTCTAAGAAAGATCTATATCATGAGTCGGCAACCTTTTAGTAGTGTTGTGCCGAAGTAGTGCTGCAAAGCCGCTCGGCGTGACAACCAACCTAAGCCCACCCAAATCACATATAGTTAACTAGTACAACTATTAAAATCAATTTAAGTTGATCTTGTATAATTTAAATATGACAAAATGTTTCTAAATCAAATACATTAAATAACTACTGTTTCTTTAATATTTAATACTATAGTAAAAATCAGAATAAATAGAAAAGTTATAAATGTGTTTAACAAAATATATTTCTGAAAATATTATTTTGAAATTTTGAAACATAAAAATTATCATTTGAATAACAATTATCATTCACATATAAAACATGTTGATACTAAAACTATTACTCACATCAATAGTTTAAATTAAGAATAAATGTTCTACATTCTTTTTATTCAAATCACTCAGCGTGTCATTGAAAACCATTCTGCGTGCCATTCTTGGCACCCAACACCTGATTTACATAGTAAGAAGAAGTGCAAAAGATCTATTGGGACTAAAGAAGTGGACTGGAGACACGTAGGAATGTAAAAAGTATAGTTGGGTTGAATCCACTAATTTAAGAATCAGAATCTTCACAAACTTTCGAGTCCTAAATATCGAATTTTAATCTTGGAAAAAAAATTATCAACTTCGGAGGAAAGAGAAATATTATGGAATAATATAAAAGAGAAATTTTGTTTCTTTCTCTTATAACCCATTCATTATAATATTCTTGCAATCAGTTAAGTGTTAAATTAATGGTCTAGGGTCTGATTTTTGAATTTTTCCTATAATTATGTTGGTTTTGAGCCAACAATTGGCATCATTTGGGCTTTAAACCAAATTTTGAATGAAAAATTGAAGGGGCAGATTTTTTTTTTAACTATAGGACCTTTTTTTTCAAACTTTAGTATACTAGATCATCATCATAATCATCAGTAACATACCTGGTAAAAGATGAAAGCCTCAAATATTTGATTCCTGCTTATTGTTGGTTTTAGATCCAGATTTTATTAAAGGAAAACCCTCAATAACCAGACCCCAAACTATTAATTTAACACTTAACTGAATGTATATTATAATTAATGAAATTTAGCAAAATATGTTTACACTTGGTTACTTTTTCTATTTTATATTACTGTAGATTCACATGTTCGCCGAAAAACAAGCGCAGAACATAAACAAGGTCACGTGACGAGCTCCAGTTATTCTGTTATATACTATCTGTTCTTAATTTTCTACAAGATTTGAATTCTAGATTAGAAGCTAAAATGAAAATTTGGATTTGTAAAATAGTGAATTAATTAGTAATTTTGTTCCCAAGTATCATAAATCAGCAGATATGTCCGATTTGTGACGCCATGGTAACAGCAATGGATGTCAGATGAGATTCAAGTGATCCAAGGAAAACTTACAAATTTTTATTTTTAAAATAAAGTTAAAGCTACTCTGGCTAGTATTTGAATTTTCTTTATAGTTTTGTTTAATTTATTGCTGGAGATGGGACACATGAATCATTAAGAATATTAGAGATTCAAGAATTTGAGAAAATATCAGGTTTGAGGTAAAAATTAAAAAAAGTCAAGTTTATAGTTGGAATTTAATGGGTTGTACAACCCCAAAATAATTATAGAACAAAATTAGCAACTATTAATTTAACACTTAGCTGAATGTATGCATATTTTAACAAATGCATTAAAAATATTTATTTAGTTACTATTTTATACTAGTCGATTTTATTTCCTCTTATGTTAATTTTTTTCTCCAATATTATAATTCAAATTTGAGCAGATTTGTAAAGTAGTGGACACGAGCAAAATATTTTTAATTTGAACAAAATAAAATATGTGCTGCTTAAGGTGAATAAAACATAAATCTATCCAGTTATCTCCCATAGCTTATATGAGGTCTGCTAGTGCATCATTTCACAAAAAAGGGGTCTCCCAACAGTTAAAAGTTTGAAAAATTCTGCAGTAAGACAATCAAATACTTTTGTATGTATCATAAATTGGTTAAGTTCTTCTTCCTCAGAACATAAAAGTTTGGCTCTGATAGCTAGGCGATAAGGTAAAGAATGTTTTGAATGAAGAGGATGATTGCATTGGAAATGGAGGTACTGTTGATAATTGGTGCTTTGGTGTGTACTGTGGTGTTTATGTTTCCCTCAAGAAGGTCCAGTTTCAGATCCAGGAAGAAGAACTTTACAAGCAATGTCAACAAATCCTCAAGCTTTAACAGCCTGAGGATATCCTAAACACATAGTCAACAGTCAAATAAACCGAGCCCCATCCAATCAAGAGCTTATCAAGAAACAAACTTCCAATGAGATATTGCTCACCATCCATTATTATGAAGGAGTAGATAAACTCAGATTTATCCTAAACTAGGGGTGTGCGAAGCTTCGAAAAATTCGAAGCCGAATCGAATCTCAGGGTACTTCGTATTCGATTCGAACCTATGTTTGGCTTCGGCTGCCGTTCGAAGCTTCGGTCCATTCGAAGCCTTGATAATGATTTACTTACAGTCTGGTTTCAACAAGAGTTAAACCAAAGTACGGTACCTTAAGAATTAAAAAATATTGTTATTATTATGGGCAACTGATAAAATTCCTTAACGTTGTGATTTTCAAGACGGCCATTACATTATGATCATACCGTATTGATAAACATTCATTAGTACCAACTGAAAGTGTAGATAAAATAAATAATAAAAGTAATATTTTTAAAATTTTCGGCCAGTTTAAACTTTTAAAGTATTTCTTAGTTATTAAAAATATTTTGTAATAATTTTGAATTCATATGCGCAAGCAGACATTTTAGTTGTTTAATTACTACATGACCAAAACTCCTGTCTGTGCGAGTATATGGATATCGGCAGAGTTGAGCGATAGTTGAGCGCGTGCGAGGCTCGAGTATATGGATATAGCCAGATATGAGCGATAGCCGAGCGCATGCGTGAGTAAGAAACACTACGTGCCTAATAATTATACTAAAAAAACTTAACGTTATCACTATAGATGATAATTGCTGTTAATAACTTAAAATATTATATATTTTCTTTAAAAAATAAAAGGATATATTATTTTCTAAAACGTAGATCACGTGTTTTTTGAGCGCCTATTTGATTGAGTCGTACCTCGTGTGTGAACAATTAATTTAACAGTATGCAGGGTGAAACCAGTGGTGATTGTGCAAATACTAATCGGCAAAGAAGTACTGTGTGGAATTTTTTTAGTAAAAATATTGATAAAAAGTCGGCTGAATGTCGAACATGCCGAAAGAACTTCAAGACTCCCTCAGGTTAGTTAGCCGTTTTCTGTATTACTGTATTTGATTGAAAATTTGTAGACCAGCCTAAGTTTTGTATTAGGCCTATAAATTATGTGCAACAATTTTTGTAAGTGGCTTATTTTCCTAATATATTTTACTTTTAAATAATGTTTCCTGTAATTATCATATGGGCCCCCTTGAGGCCTAGTGTATGTTATTGTCCATTGTGGAGGGCATGTGCTTCCCTTAAATCCGCTTATGCTCATGGGCAAATTTTCGTGAGGGGGGGCACGAAATTTTGTGAAGAAAGGTGTGGATCCTCTCGAATTTCATGAGGGGGTTACGGGAACTCTCACAGAACAACAATAAAAATTAATAAGATATCTGGTTCGTGAGATAGTAGATGGATCCGCCACTGGGTCTAGGCCTATTATAAGCCAAGTCGATTGGGGTACGATAGAGGTTTTAGACTTTTTATTTAAGTTATCACACTTACCTTAAACTAAAATGGTGACTCTAAAATAGGGGATTGAATCCTGGTTTGGTGTACTGAGGGTGGTATTTTTCTAAATGGTTCCTCTCACGCAGTAGCCCTACAGGTACGCTATATTTAATCTAAATTCAACTTTACTCATCTCTAAAACATTAGCGCAATTAGTACAAATGCATATTATAACCTAACGTGCCATGAAGCAGTAGGGGCCTACTAAAAATAAAGTTAGGCCTATTTTATCCCATGCTTTAATGGGAATATGGCAAGACTTTAGGCAATGTAATAGGCCTATCACATTTACTAAATTCCTGCTAGATTTTCATTTACTTTCCACAATATTAAATTTTAAATCTCCTTTTCCCCCTTAAATTAATTTTTTTTTTTTTGGCAGGCACAACCAAGACACTTCTTAACCACCTCCAAAAACACCCAGGCAAATACAAAGAATTTTTAGATGAAAACAACAAGAAGGATCTGCCCGCACCTGCTCCTAGAAAAGATAGGACAGTACAACAAAACATCCAGACTATGCTTAGTAGAGAAAAGATGGTCTCATCACACCCGTATGCTCAAACCACCACTAACAAGATTACAAATATGCTTGTAAAAGGACTTTTACCATACAGCTTTGTTGAGGAGGAGGGCTTTGTTGAATTGGTTAAACATTTTGCTCCCAACTACAAGATTCCTGCACGAACTACGTTCTCTCGGAATTATGTATCAGTGCTCTACCAAGAGACTCGGATCGTCTCAAAACAGAGTTTCTTCAAGATCTCCCATTTGTACAGGCACTAACCCTCACATCTGATGGCTGGACATCTCGTGCCACAGACAGCTATGTCAGTCTAACTTGTCATTACCTGAATGACAAATATGACTACAAGACATTCACTATGAAAATCATTCCAATGAATGAAAGTCATTCTAAAGCCAACATAAAATCTAGACTTGAGCAATGTGTTGTTAATTGGGGCATTTCACTGGAGGACATGACAATCCCAATTTACTGCATTACTGATAATGCACCCAATTTCCGCTCTGCTGCCAAAACACTATTTGGTGACAAAGCCCGTCCTTGCTTTGCACATTCTCTACAGTTAGCTGTTGACGATTCCAAATCTGAGTGTCCTGGTGTCAAGAAGCTGTTACAGAAGGCAAAAAACATTGTGGGTCATTACAGGCGTAGCTCTCAAGCACGGGAACGCCTTCATAGTCTGCAAGAGAGAATGCAGGTACCCCAGCTGGAGCTTATTCAGTATGTGGAGACTCGCTGGAGTAGTGAGTATTGCATGCTTCAGCGGCTTGTTGAAATGAAGGGCCCCATCGCTGCTGAACTAGCACAGTCTGAACACAATATTGAACCGCTGACAAATGCAGATTGGGCTCAAGCAAAGGGTGTGTTGGAAGTTCTTGAGCCACTTGCTCAAGCCACAAAGGAAATAAGTGGCGATACATATCCAACCTCTTCGATGGTCATACCCATCCTACACTGTCTGCGTTCTCATTTAAACTCTCGCATACAAAGGCAAGAAGAAGGTATGACATTTGCGAGAAGCCTTTTAAAGACACTTAAGTCTAGATTTACGTTGCATGAAGAGGATGAAATATTTCGCTTATCTATGTTAACGGACCCAAGATTCAAAGGTGTAGTTATCAATAATATTGTTGCTTCAGCAAATTTGTCAACTGCTTTAAGAAACGAACTATACCGTGATTTTGAAGAAATGGATTCAACAGCTGATGAGCCAGAACCATCAACTTCAAACTCTGGACTGTGGTCATTCTTCGATTCTCTACCAAACGAGAGAAAAGAGATGAATATTTCTGATGAAGTTGAAAAGTATTTATCTGAGCCTAGGGTGAATAGATCCACAAACCCTTACCATTGGTGGAAGCAAGAAGGGTTTAGTAAATTCCCAAATGTCGCTAAGGTTGCGCTTAAATATCTTGGTATTCCTGCTACGAAAGTCAGTAGTGAGAGACTATTCTCATCAGCAGGAAATGTTGTTATAGCCCGACGAGAGTGTTTACTCCCTGAACATGTACAACAGCTTACCTTCCTCCATAGCAATCTTAAAAAGAATAAGTAAGACTTCAATAAAGCATAATAAAACCAGACTCAAAGAAATATATTTTTTTACCTACCTGCTAAGTATAAAATAAAAAGGTGTTTTTTTTTTGTTTTTTTTTTGCATAGAGGTAAAGTGATTAACATTATCAAGTGGGCAATAAGCTACAAATATTAGTGCTAGAAACAATAAATAGCCTATAATATTCAGTTTGATGCTAGATAAATACCTATATTTAATAACAATATATTAATAGTTTTACTCAAAATAAAATAGAAAAATATTCGAACTTCGATTCGGCTTCGAGAATATTTCACATATTCGACTCAACTTCGATTCGAACCAAAAAAGTGGACTTCGCACACCCCTATCCTAAACACAGGCTACAATGACAAAATCTTCTCAACAGTACTCCAATAATCATGTTCAAACAGCCCTTTAATCTTAGCAACATTCTTGTTCACCCTAAATTGCCCGACCCAGTCACAAACAACAACAAATAACATCAGGCCAAAGGTTCCTACCTTGCAACAAACCGAAATAAAGTATCTGCAAAATTCACCAACCTTCCACCTCATTCAACAGCCTCAAATAAATGGAATACCCCATGAAAAAACACTATGACTGCCACACTGAAAATCTTATATACCAGCTACAATCTAACTACTGCATTGCTGGATATATTGGCCTCACCACAGGAACACTCAGATAATGAATGAACGATCATTGTTTTTACACCAATCACAACAGCCCTGACAAACCAGTAACACTTCATGCTCAAACACATAATTCAGATTTTGACATGAGCATAGTACTCAGGTTATAAGAGCCTTCCTCAATAGTTGCAATACCCCAAAAATTACATAATTATGTATTTTGTTGTTTTAAATGTGAACTTTGAGGCCTACAGTTTTCTGATAAGTGTGTAGACCTTGCCCTGATATCCTGCTTTCAATGTTTACAATATTTTAGTTCAACGATATGATTAAATACAATCTACCAAAAGTAAAGATACAAGTTTGAACAGGCAATTGCAGAATTCAAGCCTAAACTTTACTTTTTAATAAATAAATAGACAGCAACAGAATCTAACTGACCATGATCAACCTCTAGCTATGTTGCCATAGACCAGTCTGTCTTATACTCTCTTCTTCTGAAGACTGAGACTAATGTACACTGAAAATAACATGTTTGGTTGTGTTTTAATTGTAAACTATGAGGCCTACAGTTTTCTGATAAGCGTGTAAGCCTTGCCCTGATATCTGCCTTTAAATATTTGATTTAAAATTTTAAAAGTTGAAATTTTCCACTTTGAAAATTACAAACAATCCACATATTGATCAGTTGATCATTAAAATCTAACTGCCCGGGACACGAAAGGTAACTTGTATAGGAGCGAAAAATGAATATTTATGAAAAAGATTGTGTAATTTAACAGGGCTCACAACACAAAATTTATTCTCATTTGTATCTTTCTTCCCTCATATTTGTTCTTAAATCGCCAGACAGCTCCACCTTAAAATTTACAATCTCACTTGTGTTTTCCCTAGTGTCTCATGGGGTCTGCCTTCATAAGTGAAAAAATGACACACAAATGTTAAGTGATAACACAAAATTTAATTCTATAATGCATTATTTCAAAATATGGCTCACTCCAAAATAAAGTTGAGATATTCCAACAAGGCTCCTTTTCCTTAACAACCCTGTATTTGAGTTTTATTAATATAAATATATGTGTGAAAGTGTGACATTAGCTTATTTTTAACAAATGTTTAAGCATATTTGCGGTGCTTTGAGACTAGCCTAGATGAAAAAGGGGCTTTATATTTAGCCTTCCGCCAATAAATACAGAAATTTATTGATGGGCTCACTAAAGAAATAGTTAAGATAGTTGAGAACTAACCGCAACCTTTCCTGTTTACCTTGAGATAAGATTTGGTAGTTTTATTCCCCTCTTTCTTAGTAACATGACGAGGGTGAAATGAGTATAAGCTTTGCTAGAATAAAGAAATTTTTACAGAAACCGATACTGACCATTGTATTTTAAGTTTTGTGGCCTGAAAGTTTTTTTTTTTTTTTTGCTGACTGAGACAGTGGCCTTGATGGTAAATCACAGAGCAAAGGAGTCTAGTTTATGTCGGTCAAACTCTTCTCCTAATCTAGCCGATAAAGGAGGTGTCTCAAGATTCTGTAGATCCTATAAATACCTGGTCAGATGGGGACGCCATCAAGGCTGGATTGGTAACTCTGAGACAAGCTCGTCTGCCACTTCGTTGTAAGACGTTGTGCCCTTCTTGCGCACCTTTTCACAAACTTTCATAGAGAAGTGTCTCAGGCCTTTTCCAACCTTTTCTATTTTTCTTCTTTTATTACTGGTGAAAAAAAAATTACAATGTAAAAAACAAATAAAGAATATTCTAAAACTGCCTCACAAGCCTTAGATGACTATGAAGGGCCCACTTTGTAACACACTGATCTAAGCCGTGTTTTCCAAACTTTGGCCAATCACATACCCCTTTTGGGTTCAGCTCTTCTTCAAAAAAGGAAATATTTAGCAAAAATACTTTTCTTCCCGTAATTTGTATACATTGTATTTTTTTTCACCAGTAATAAAAGAAGAAACATAGCAAAGGTTGGAAACCTTTTATTACTGGTGAAAAAAAATACAATGTATATAAATTACGGAAGAAAAAATGTTTTAAGTGTATATTATTATTATTATTATAATTATAATAAATCGCAACAGAGTTTGTGCGTAACCGATTCACATAAATGTGATTAAATTTAAATAGGTTACATAGCGCTAGTTTTCACTTTGCCTCAACTGTGATATGCATATTGTTAACAAATTGATGCAGATTTTTAGGTCAGACTTTAATAAGTCTTTCTTTCCTTCTGTCAAGACTTTTAGAGTGAAACAATGTTAAATGTGAATTGTTTATATTTTACAGGATGGCAGGTTTTATTTCCTTTTTTTGATGAGGAGCTGAACCCAAAAGGGATATGTATGTGATTGGCCAAAGTTTGGAAAACACTGCTCTAGATCAGTGTTTTATAAAGTGGGCCCTTCATAGTTAACTAAGGCTTCGTGAGGCAGTTTTAGAATATCCTTTATTTATTTTTTACATTATAAAATAGCATCAGTAATTAATTAAGACGTGCCAATTTTTTTTTTCTCACAAGAGCAAAAAATAAATAAATATATTTCAATCTAAATGTTGCTTTTGCAAGTAAAATATTTTGCACAACTGGACATGAGCTTTTTTTAATAGCCTATGTATTCAAGAATTACATTATAAATTATTTGTTAAATCTGTCATTGAATGTTTACAATGACAGTGTAGGTAAACATTTTTATGAAGGCTCCAGCACATTATTTTTTCTGGTGCAATGGCTCCTTCAGTCTAAAGGGTTTGGGGAACTCTGATCTAGATGAATACTGCTGGCACAAATATTTGATCATCCTTTAACCTTTCTATCATTAATAGTCCAGAACCAAAACCTGTGATGAAAAAAATCAAATTGATATCCCGAAGAATTTGTCGATACTGGTGAAAATAATTGTGATCCACTCACTATTCAGGTACAAAGTCATTCTCCACCTCCTGGCGTTTCCGAGAGCCGCTGTGATCCAAGATGGGGGAGATGTAGTTCTTTGGTGGGTTGGACGCTGGCAAGACGTGTTGGGCTGCTATTCGCTGAGACGCGCTCAACACCTACCACAAAATATCAACCAAAGGGGTGCTGTACGGTGACTTAACAAAAAAAGAAGGAATCGTTAATATCGACCCGTATGCATGCATGCCTATTTTAACAACAATAACAATAGTAATAAAATTCTAATGGTGTCATATATATGTACGTATATCCATTTAGATAATTTTTTAGCACATCTCAATGAGCTACAAAGCTGAAATTTTAGAGGAATCAGGGGTGTGTGAAACTTTCAATCTTGAAAAATTATAAAAAAAATGTAAGTATTAAAAATAAAAACCTTTGATTAATCTTTCTTATTCGTCTAAGAGCCGGTCTTATGAATTCTGGGAAAATATTAATTTGGCAGATAAATATTTCTTTCTGGACAATAAGTTATGTGTCTTATGAATGCCTGATAGCATTTAGCTGCCAGATAAATGTATTATCCATCACATTTTTATCGAGAGGTTTAAGTACCTGATAGCTTTTATCTGAAAGTTAAAATGGTTGTTGCCATAGCGACACGTTTTTCATGAGGTTTTGCCAATCAGAATCTGTTCTTAGGTTAAATCTTCGTTCACGTGTTTAGTAAGCACAGTCCCAGGTTCTAGCTATATATAAAGTTAGAACTTTTAATTCAAACTTTTACATAAACTGACAAGCTATTTGTAGAGTTATATTTATATAAGAACAAATGATCAAAATGTGAGTATAATAAATTAAATTTTGTAAACATTGTACACAACTATTGACCATATTTTGGCAAACACTGAAATTAGTACTTGCAAAACATTTTAGCTTCTGCGTCTACATGACGTCATCTGTTTACTCGCACTCGTTTAGTTGCCATTATTTAACAAATGTTGAGCGTTGTAGTCACTTTCCATTTTGTAGCGGTAGCAGTAGGGCTTATATGCATGTGTGCACTAGTAAGAATAGTACAAACCTTGAGCTTTCTGCATAAAAAATATTTATCCTACAGATAGCTATCAGACAGATAAATTCAGTTCATAATACGCGTAAAATATTAAAGTGGCTCATAACCTTTATCAAAAGCAAAGACAAACTTAACTATAAATTCTAATCTTAAATCCAATGAGAAATTGCAAATTATATTAAAGTTTTTAGTTTTTTTTATTTTAAATCAATATTATTATATTAATAGAAAAGGTTTTTCTTTGGTGAATAAAAATAACACAGGTACCATTCAACATATTTATTTAATATAAGCTTACATTTACAAAAATTACTATTCAGTAGGGGGGTGTGAAGAAGCTTTGATAATATTGATGTCGAGTCCAATTTTATATTATTCACTTTAATAACTTGAATCAAGCAAAAAAAAAAAAAAAGTCTACAATGTTTTAAGTCATTGCAAATACCATAATGTGTCAAAAATACTTCAACATATTTTAATAGCAATTCGTGGAGATAATTAATGCTTATTAATTGTTACATAATGGCCAGAGAATTAGGTCACACTTTTTTTTTTTTTACCACAACAGCCTTTATAAAACCTTTGCATAGCCTATAATTGCACGCTTGGATAATATGTAGCAAATGTGTTAGCTTTGAGGACTTGAGATAAAGATTAAAATAGTTTATAATTACCACAACAAATGGTGCTCTTTACCACTTAACTTCAAGATAGACTATTGTTGCATGACCATGTTGAAAAACTTACATTTATACTTAACTTATTGGACAGGGGTCCAAAACTAATAAAATAAGTTTTTTTTATATAATGCGTGACTTTTTTTATCTAACATAATTTTAGCATATTTAACCAGTGTATGATTCAATTCTAACTCAAAACACTATTTTTTTCAAATATCTAGTATTCTCACAAATCAATGAAAACTGACAAATTGTGCAAGAATAATTTAAAAAAAAAATTTAGCACCACATCTTTAAACTTGTTTGGATTATACGTTTATGTACTAATTAAGCTAATGGTTCTAGGAATTAGGAAGATTATTTATTTATATTATATTTAGAGTATGTGTGGCTACATTTGCGTGGAGAGTGGAAAACCATTTGAAAAACCTCAATACACCCGACCGAGATCCAAACCTCGATCTCACCGTCACTAGTGGTCTAGTCTGTTGTGAGATTAGCACCTTAGACCTTGTGACCACCAAAGCGGGTTTTAAAAAATTATTGATATATATTTTAGGGTCATATAAAAAAACTAGCAGTGGCATAAATAGAAAGCTTGGAGAGGTTTTTATATTTTCTCCAGGTGAATACAGATGCATTATCTATTTAATGTCTTCCTTATTACTACCCCTTAAGATTAAGTAATTAAGTAGACCCGATAATAAAATTTCAACAAAATAAACTTATTAAAAATGGAGCAGTGTGGCAATGTATCAATTAATGTGGGTGAGAGAGTAATACGAGATAAAATTAATACTATTGCTATTTTCGTTTAACTAGAATAGGACTTACCATCGGGTTGGATGCAATGTGTAGAGTTTTTGGTAATATGGGTGTGTCCTGTTTTCCGGTGGACACTTTCATGGGAGTCGCCGACTGGATTATACCAGACAGCATTTGTGGGGCCCCTGCAAAAACAAATATCAATAAAACCGCCACTAATATAATTTTATGCGTAAATAGAACAAGTGCAAATTATATTTACCATTTGGATAAATATGTATCCTAGCTGAGAGAGAAAGAAAGTGTTATTGAGAGTACCCTAGCTCATGATAAATTTTAAAAAAGTATCCTATTTTAATAACTTTCAGAATGTCAGAGTTTATGTTATAATTAATGTATCACTTACTGACCCAGAAAGTCGAGATTCAACTCGGAATAGTTCCAAACTACCCTCAGAGTGGTAGAGTGATTATAACAGCAACCTCACTATAATCAGCTCTAAAATTGTTTTAGCACCGCGTCTTACTACCCATTTGGGTTATACGCATATATACTAACTACATTAATGGGTTTGAGATGAGGAAGTTTGAATTTTAAAGGAAGTGGAACCACATTTACATTGTGAGAATGAGAAACCATTTAAGAAAAAACATTCTCAGTAAACTCTACCGGGATCGAACCACGGCCTCCTTGTCATCGGCAGTCGAGTCTATTTAGAGAGTGATGCTTTAGACCATGCGGACACCGAAGCAAGTTCAAATAAAGTTATTAAATAAATATTAAATACATTATCTGTATTTTTATACATATTACATACTTTTGGGTAGTTTTGCGCCAGTTCAAAGGGCACAATCATGTGATGTGGACTCGATTGTTTGTTCACTAGGAAAGGGGAAAAACACAAAACAAACAATGTATAATATAATCTATCACCACTATACTCTGTACATGATAAATTTATCTATTCTAACAGTTGAAAAGTTATTAAAACAGAGAAGCCGCTAAAATATGTTACATTTCTTTCAAATAATTTATTTCAGATTCAAAATAATAATAATAATAATAATAAAATCTTTTAGTATGACTTAAGGACATTGCCTACCTGTGATATTACATAGGGCTCATAATCCAAATTCAAGTCTATTTTAGAGACTTTAAAGTAATTTCAGGTCAGAAAAGGGGATCAAAATAAGGACCTCATAAAAACTATGGAAACAACAAAAGTCTCATAAAAGTTTTTAAACTCTTTTCAATGTATATTAACTCTTTAATTTCGTTTTAGCCATATTATAAAGAGTACATTTACAACTCTACTCGTTATTTCATTTTAATATGGACCCTAAATATTACACATATAGCTTTGGTTAACAGTTTTACTAGTACTTTTCTTTCTTGGCTGACCTCTCAAAGATGAAATTATTAAGCAAGATACTTTTTTCCCCAATTTTGTTTTGCTTGTATGGGTGTTTCTTTATTGGCCTTTTTCCATCACGTTTTAAAATTTGATTTTAATACCCCATGAGCTACCTGCAGTTCTTCAAAGATTTTTCTTTTCGGAGCATATGTAATTCATGATGATGTTTGCTTAAGAAGTTTGTCCACTATATCTTTTTTTCATGACTTTTTTTTTACATAGCAAAATTTGTCTTCGTATTGTCCAAAGCCTTCTTTTCTTCACTTTTTACTCTTTAAGATTTCTTCTTTTGCCCTTTCTCTTTCTCTCTCAGCTTATCTTATCTAAGACTCTTTCTCCTAGCTGAGTTTCCTCTAAGTACTAATGATACTTCTTGCATTTCCTTCATAAACAATGAATGAGCTTTTTATGATCAGAGCACAAGCAGGATTATTGCAATAAAACTTCAAGGGGTCTATGACATTCAATTATACATTCAAAGCTCTTTCTTTCATAAATGCTGTCTTCTAATCACATGTCCAGATGTTGAAAAGCCTCACTCAACATTGCCATTACCATTTGGCGATGAAACAAACAACTACTTTTGTTGCGTTATTGTTTTTTTTCTTTACTTCAAAAAGCCTGTTTCCAAAATGTTTCAAGGCCTGTCATTAAAGAGGCAGTTTAATGTTGTAACCAGTATGAAAGGTTTCAAAACTTATCAATTTTTAAAGACATTGGGGCCTGAATTTTTGCAACTTATCTAAAAACGTATACTGAAAATCATAGAAAAAACCTAATTAATTACTGAAAAAAAATCATGTATCCATTTTAAAGAATTTTAGAGACTTATGATTAAAAAAAAGTATTTTTAGGGACTTGGTTTCAGTTTATGGACTTTAGGGTCCAAGTATGAGTTCCTGGCAGATAAAGATAGGACTTCCCATACATTGTGAATGTATGTTTTATTCAGTGAGTCTATATTAAGACAAAAATCACACATTAAAAAAAATAGTTCTACAGTGTCAAAAAATTATTATTACCATCATCTTGATGCAATTTTTTTGTAAACATATTTTTTATCATCTACAACTTAGGCTTAGTGTGTTATTTAATGCTCATTCTATAAAGAGCATCACATAATAATATAAACTATTTTTTTTAAACTTATTTTAATTTAGTAAATAAATGTTTAGCCTACTCACTCTGTATCGTGTTCTTGGGACTCTGTATGCTGAGGGTCCTCAAAACTTGAGCACCAGACGATGTCAGGACAGTCGCAGCCTGAAATAAAAAATAAAATAAAATAAATCAATATAATTCTAAAAGATATTTGCAAGCTATATATAAAATTAGTTTATTGTGCACCACCTCTTACTACCCTTTTCGGATTATCTGCACATTTAAAGTGACGCGAGTAGCGCTGAGTAAAGTAGAATTTAGAGAAAAAAAATTTAATAACATTTGTGTGGAAGTAGAGTGAAAACTTATATGGCAAACACCTTGAACACACATAATACATATATACAATTAACAGCCCCGTGTTTTTCCTCAACAACTTAGAAATTTTAAATTATTCTTTCAAATATATTTCATAACTATTCCTAATGATTAAGTGTTACCCACATAAGTTGTAAATAGTCTGAAAAGTCATTATCGCAATAAAACGATCTACTTGTAGATCCAGGTTTGAATCCAGTTCAAGCCGAGGGCGATTTTTTCTAAGTGGTTTTCCACTTCCCTTCCATCTAAGCTTCCCCTAAATTGAACGTTTTCCATCCCTAAAAGATTTGCATAATTATTACCGTACATATGCGTACCCGGTACTATCAAAATTGACTATGTGACAAAAAAAAAAACACAATAGGTTTGATCTATATTTAAAAGGGTGAAATATCTGTTTCAAATGATAATTAAACACAATTACACTCAAAATTGAGGACTGCGCCCCCCCCCCCCCCTATTCGTTGTCTGGGAGAAATCCCAGTAAATATCAACGCCTTATCGGAGAAATACTTGCGTTATCATGGTAGAAAGGAGGTGAGGATGTTTGTCCCATGAAGCTATTTATACACACCGGCCCGGGTATGGATACGAAGGAAAACCAACCAGATTGACACACAAAATCTTATCTATAGGACGTGCGCGCGAGAGCCAGTAGGCAGCCACTATCAAAGCCATCCTTAGCAAACGTGGGGCTCTGGGCATACATCGTTTGCGGGGCCCCAGGTATTTACTTCGGCCAAATAATTATAATAATAATAATTTTTTTACACCACGTCTTACTACCCGCTCGTATTATACGCTTTAAGTACTAATTACGCTAATGGATTAGGGAATTGGGAAGGTTTAATTAGAGGAAGTGAACCAGCATTTGCGTGGAGGTAGAGTGGAAAACCATCCCCAAGTTCACCCAACCGAGATTCGAACCTCGATCTCCCCGTCCTCAGCAGTCGAGCTAAACACGACAAGCGCGTTAGCCAACTACGCCACAGAGGCGGGCGCCAAATATTTAAATAACTTAATTTTATAACAATAGTTTGCACATTTTCACTCAATTTTTTACCTTAAAAGGTATATAATAATTAGGGCTAGAAGCCTTGTTTTTATACATATAAGGGTTGGTTTATCTCCAACCCTTAGTTTGATTTATTTCCCTAATGAATTTGATCTGTATGAAGGTAGAAAGAACCACTCTGCCAAGTTTGAATAAAATCGGTTTACGCGTTTAAAAGCTATCTTAAGACATATCCACCTCAGAAACAGATCAGACCAGTGAAGTTAAAATGGGAAAAACTTCTCGTTTCACTCGTTCAAAAGATCAAATCACATGATTATATGTTTTTATTTTTTATTTGACACTCTTGACAACATTGACTACTCTAGATCGCCTATACAGGCAGATACGAGCGCACAAGCAAAATTCTCCAATCCCAACTTGTTTTTCTCCCCCTCTGTTACGTAAACCAGCGCGGGACCCTGTGAGGCCTCACCGTTTGTACGAATACGTAAAGGTAGAACTGATTTTTTTCCCCAAGCTGTAAAATAAAGTTATTCCTACGTAAATTGGACTACAGATATATTTGAGCAGTCATACTTTTCGATTAAAGTCAACACTGCTAACATCCACGGTCCTATTAGCAGGCTAACTAACCCCTCTCAGTCCGTTTTGTCGCAAGACGAACGTGTACCGGGCGGTCACACAAAACTTGTTGAGCGAATGCAAGCTACAAAGAGAGGGGTGTCAAACACCACAGGTCGCGCCAAGCATGTCGACAGCACGAGACACGGGACAAATTTATTAACAGCCTGTGGTGGAATTTAGCTACTCTTCGGCTCTAACACAGCCCGTTTGAAGAAAAGGGCTTGTCGTACAACCCCTACAAGGAAGGCGCGACTAGGGCCTTTTATATAGGTATAAACTTTATTTTGTTACTAATGGACATTCAAAGCACCTTTTAGAAAATGCAATTTTTTTTTGTGGTCAACAAGATAATATTTCACTATTTTAATAGTGTTATTTTATGGGCAGGGCCGGGTTCACCCCTAAGCCCCGATAGGCCCTGGCATAGAGCGCAACTCTCTGGAGGATGCCACTTGAAGGGCGAATGTTAAGAACTTCGGCCAGTAAATTTTTGTATATATAATTTAATAAACACGTCTCCATATAAATAAGGCATTGAATAGGTTATTGGTGCTGCGACCAATACTATCATGTCTAAAAAAAAAAAGTTTGCTATCGCATTCATTTAGGGAGCTATTTATTTATAATATTTAGTATATTGGTGTGTTCAAAAATATGAAGCAGGTGGCGAAAAGTGTATTGGCATAATAAGGAAATTACTTGGAAAATACGTTAATTACTCAAAATATGCGGCCTAACACTAACGGGCAAAAATGTGTAGCTAAATTATCTTTAATACTAATAAACTCACTTTTTTGGTTTTCCTGGCGGATTCTGTGTCTGGGAAAGAGGGGGGTGGAGGGAAGGGATGGGGCGCAACGTCGACAAGGGCCTAGTGAGTTTCCGGCCCTGTTTATGGGGGTAAGTCCCAGTGATAAAACTTATCAAAAGTGATAGTTATTGATCACCACATGAATTGGCGTATGAATACATGAAAGGAGTCATCCATAAAGAGGGTAGTGTTGTAGGGGGTAGAGGATGAGCTCTAATTTATTTATTTGAAATATTTAACGTGCACTTTCTGAACCGACTGATTATATCAGGACACGAGAATTTCTATGAGCGAGAGCAAAAGAGCGTACAGATTTAACCGGGATATGATTTCTTCCAGTGTTCTTTTAAATGCAACAAGAGACACGAGACCGACGGCTTTACTTCCCATCCGAAGGAAGTTGTGCTAACGATTTATATCGCTTCAAGAAAAATCCATCGACCTCAGCTGAGTTTGAACCCACTAGCACCGGATCCTGAGGCAAGCAATTCACTCCTAGACCAATGCGGTCAACAAAAGTAAAGAAAAGGCGTTACGTGGTTTATCGGTGACCCCCAAAGTAGATCTATACTTCATTCACGGTAGGAATTACTCTCTGAAAGGTCTTTTTTCATGCCAACATCCTTCTATATAATAGATTTCTGGTAGGCAAAAAGGCCTTTCAGAAAACAATTTCTATGCTGAACAGACTTTAGAATCTTTTATATCCGTCAGATAAAGGCCCTTTTTCCTATAATCGGGCCTCAGCCTGTACCCCAATTCTTCGTGAACCGGGAGATTGACGGACTAGACTATAAATACGAACCGAAATGTGAATTCGTCTACAGTAGCCTCATGGCTTCTTTGGTGCTGAGTGACAACTCACACCTGACGGCTGAAAGCTTTGAAAAGTTACCAGACCAAATATGTATCCCTACGCCGAACCATATGATCTTCAAGAACATGTGTTTAGTAGCTGTCACTTCTGACGGTCAAAGTTTAGGTATATACTTAAATGTTGACTGTCAGAAGTCAGCTGTGAGCTGTCAGTCAGCACCAAAGAAGCCATGGGCTACTGTAATCTTGACTTGTCGTTGTCAACCTCCTCACTCCTATCCACTAGATTAAAGTTATTTTAGAACCGCGTCTTACTATCCAATACTACACTAATGTGGTAGGGACGAGAAATATATAATTGGGAGGAAATGACACACCTCGGTGGCAAAGTTAGATAACGCGCTAGTTTTGTGTTGAGCTATACTGCCGAGGACGGAGATCAAGGTTTGAATCTCACTCGGGTAAACTGGGGTGGTTTTTCCTAAATAGTTTTCCACCCTCCCTCCATGCATCTGCGGGTTCACTTCTTCTATATTCAACCTTCCCAATTCCTGTATTGTAATCACTATCTATGCATATAACCCAAAAGGGTAATAAGAAGCGGTGCTAAATAATAACAATAATGATAGGAGGAAATGTACCCGAGCTTGCGTGGAGGGAGATTGAGGAAACTATTTAGGAAACACCCCCTTCACCGAACTAGATTCGAACCCATTTCTCCTAGGTCAACGAACAGTCCAGTATATTGCGAGTGACTCCCTTAGACTGCGCGATCAATGATGCGAGTTATAGGTCAATAGTCGAAGATAGTCATACCATTTAGAACAGGGGTCTCCAAGCTACTGCCAGCTGGCCACATCCAGCCCGCCACAACATTATATCCTGCCCGTTCCAAATTTTTGAAAAAACCAATTAATTGTTTCTCTTCGTTCTTTATTAACCGCACAGTTTATTTGACAAGTTCAGTTTCTGTCCGCAAGTCATGATGCTGTCGGAATTGCAAACCCTCATTTTCAGTCGCAGGCGCCATTCCTTATACCGACAACAGAACGGATTGACTGACGATTTTTTAGGTAGTTCCAGTCTCCCGGCAGAGGATTATCAAAGGAAAGTCCCGAAAAATGTTACCTAATTTAAAAACAAGTAATTATATTGACTAATTATTATAAATATAATTTATTACATATAAATTGATTCATCTCAAGAAGAATAATCAACGTCAATCACTTTTATCAAACGCTAACTGGCCTTGGAAAGTGGCATTTTTTACAGACGTGACTGGCGATATGACTTGAATCTAAATTTGCATGTTGAAACAAATTTGATTTATGATCTATTTTCGCATGTCAAGACATTCAGGCGAAAATAATGCTACTAGAAAAACCGGTGAACGTTACTTTGGCCCGCAAAAACGTGTAAAATATATTATTATTAATAATAATAATATAATAATATTTAGCACCGCGTCTTACTACCCGTTCGGGTTATACGTTTTAAGTACAAATTACGCCAATGGATTAGGAATTGGGAAGGTTGAATTAGAGGAAGTGAACCCGCACTTGCGTGGAGGGAGAGTGGAAAACCATTTAGGAAAAACCACCCCCAGTTCACCCGATCGAGATTCGAACCTAGACCTCCCCGTCCTCAGCAGTAGAGCTTAACACGACAAGCGCGTTAGCCAACTACGCCACCGAGGCGGGTTGTAAAATATATTATGTGGCCCACATAACAAAATGTTTGGAGACCCCTGATTTAGAAGAACGAAAACAAAAGAAAACACACTCGGGGGCAGGAGCGGCAATGTTGGCAGCCCTTCGCCCTGTGACGTAACGTTCATTTATTCAAGTGTGGAGCGGAACCAGAGTGCTGGGGTAAGGGAAGGGAGGGGGAAGTAACCCGCGACAGGATGTTTAAATCCTCCGGGCTCCGGGGGGGTCACAGGTACGGGTATAGCCCTCTGGAGAGGGGGAAACCTGTCTTCAAGGGCCCCGTAAGCCTCTGGTCGCCTTTCCACAACAAAATGCATAGCGAGCGCGGCTATTAAAATTAGACCTCAATTGTTCCCTTATGCTCCTGTACATACAGGGTCGATGTTTTTGTACATAATTAAGTACCAAATTCAATACAACTAAAAATATATCAGCAAACTACCAGATGCCATGGCAACTTTTAGTATAACATTATTATCACGTAAATTTGTATTTAAATTTGATAAAAATGCCATAAGAAATTCATACTGGAGCCCTCATAATTTTGTTTACCATAATATTATGAACAATCAATGACGACTATTAAATTTTACAAGAATCAAAGTATAAAACAAACGGAAAACAAATGTATAGGCTGCGCATTTGGCAGAAATTTCCTTTATTCAGATTTGCAAAAAATTGGCAATAATAATTAATTATGCTATTTTAAATTGTAAAAAAAAAAATTATAAAATTCTTCGTTGAACTTGGTATACCTATGGCGGAGCTATTTCCCTTTCTTTAAAACAAAATCTCGTAGTTAAAAAGACCATATAAAAAATAAAAATTGCTGAAGAAATGTATGAATACATTTAACCTTTCATGAGTGTCATTCTATATGTAGTGAAAATACCTAAAAGCGACTGCTGAGATCACATGATTTGGCGTATGAATAAGTGATAGTAGTTCTAGTAACTTTATTAGCTGTCAAAGAAGGTCCTACCTATGAAAATAGTGCTGTGGCGTCAAGCATTCTTCAACAAGAATGAACACGTCGACGTGTGAACTATGATTACATTAAAATGTATTAAAATAGGATTTTACCACAAACACTGGTGTGGCAGGGAGAGAAAGGGAAGAAAAGGGAAATAAATTGTAAAGATCAATAGGTCCTAGCAGACTTAAGACATGATTGGTCATGAACGATTATGGTTGGTAAAGATCGGTCATGTTCCGCTATGATCACCTATGATCGTCTACTATCGGTTATGATCACCTATGATCGTCTATTATCGGTTATCATCACCTATGTCCACGTTCAGACATATTCAGACAGGGTTTGAGTCATCGGGTATGGAGGCAACCATCTTGGATCCGCCTGCGGGGGGTATTTATACGAACCGGTAATATAAATAGTGGTATCAAGGCAGCCTACCTACGTTATCTTTACTCACTGACTTAGCAAATTGCTGCCATTCCCACTGCACATACTAAACCAAAATAAGTACTCAATTTGCACTTGGTTATTATTATTATTATATTATTATTATTACCCCACGACCTTCGAACAGACAAAATAAAAGACTAACACATCTAACAATAAATAACCAATCATATCAGCAGGAATGCAATACATATATCTTAAGTAGCAAGACACCATGTCACGCAAGGTATTCAGCAAACTATTATTTAAGAGCTATGACTTTTCCAGAGTATAATTCCCAACAATCATGTCAGTTGAAGGGTTCCGTTAAAGCGTTTCATGCCTAAAGCATAGGGTTGGGAAAATATCGATAGTCACTACTACTATTGAAATAAAAGTTTAATTTTTTTTAGTGAATAGGGGGCTATATAAAAATCCCAAAAATACGATCAAGTTTCCCAATTCGCGATGATTTTCCCCTAACCAAACCAATTTCCTGGCTTCTCCCTGTTTTTCAGGATGTACATCCTGTTTTATATACATTTAATATATATATATATATATATAACACGCGATCAATAAAATGAGGATCGATGGTCACGGTGTCATACTCATCATGTATAGTTTCCCGGCGAGGGCGGGGTTCGAATTCCGGCCGAGTACACAGCGAGCGTTGTCTTTTCGCTAAAGGTTCCCCAAACTAGCGCAAATTCGAGTGAATTTCCTACGGATCATACCTTACTCATTCCTAACCAATTAATATTAATAAAAGCTGAAAATTCTTGAAGGGTTGTATTTAAGTAAGACACGTTTTAAATATAAAATGAAACTAAATAAGGTATCCTTTAATTTCAAACGAAACCAAGAACTATTCAGACCAATGAAACGTTAAAAAAAATTGTTCACCGCGTCTTACTCGCATAGTGTACTTAGGCTCTAATGTGTTAGGGATGAGGAAGGTTGAATTTCAAAGAAGTGTACCCTAATTTGAGTGAGAGTGGAAATCATTGAGGAAAAAACACACAGGAGAAACGATCACGATTCGAACCCATATCTCCCCATCATCGGCAGTATAGTCTGTGGGGTGCCGCCTCGAACCATGAGGCCACCAAAGTGGGTAAAAAAATTATATTAAAAACGCTAACAGGGTAAAGATGAAGAAGGCATAACTTTGAAGACAGTGTATTCGAAGTTACATAGAAATTTTGTGTGAGGGGGAGGGGCGGTTGATAAACCATTTTTAAGAAAACTAAAAAAAACTAAAAAAACAGCATCGTACACACAGCCGGGATTTGAGCCCCAACCTACTAATCACCAGAATATAAATCTAGATGAGCTAGACATTTAAACCATGTGTACACCAAAATGGGTGGATGATAATATTTATTCGCATTTAGTCTCAGAAGATATAAAACAGTATCAATATGTATTATCTTTTCTTTATAAGGTGACCTGGGGTCTAGGGGTAAGGTGTCAGACTTCTATGCTGGGGTCCGGGGTTCAATCCTCGGTCCCGGCACAAATTGTATCTGATTACCAAAACCCATCCTTCACCTCTGACAAGACATCTTGTGAATGTGAGAATGCCAGGCCTCCACCGTGGTTCGGATTCCACGTTAAACTGTAGGTCCTCCATTTCATCTCACAATCACCCTACCATTACACATTAGCGTAAGTGCGTACAACTCGAACGGGTAGTAAGACCCCGGTGCTAATAATAATAATAATATAATAATAATAATAAAATTTTATTTATAAAATGTAATTTGCCTGCTCATTAGTTATTTTTTTTAAATCCTTCCATGCAGCGAATGTTTTGTTGTGGCTCTCGTACGACGAGTCGAGAAATTTACAACCATATTTCCCAAAGGACGTCGATACTGTTTCGACATGGGAAAGAATAAGGGAGGGTTAGAGGGGGGGGGGGGGGGAGAATACATTTGAGGAGAAAATAAAAAAGTCTCTTTGAAATCGCTAGCGTCACGCTAAGGCTACCCCTGCTCAAAGTATAATGGAGAACCTAGCTGACTGTTATTATGTATTTTAAAGTATAACCGCTACTTTGGGTTACGTAGTATCGAAAAACAAAACGGGACGAGACAACTACTTAGGCCACGTTCCGAATACTAACTTTTTTTTTAAAATTGGTACAATAGCGCTAGTGGGCAGGATTTTGTTTAGTAGTAAAACGTTAGTAAATACTTGATCTTATGGAGCAGGAATGATAAGAGTATCTCTAAAAGGAAATGCACCATCATTCTCTTGAAGAACTCGCCTAACTCCTCGGTTAGAGTTTGGCAATACTTCCTATTAATGATGGGCTGTTAGAATCAATTTAGTTATTTATACTAAATCATATTTTAAAATAATAAAGAAACATACATACATACATATATACATACATACAAAACATACATACATACATACATACATACATAGGCGGGGGAAAAGGGATAAGGGGACAAACAAACTTCTTAGACCCACTTTCTTTTTTAGTTCAGGAGATTTATACAGTCAAGGGTTAGTGAAGTGAGTAAGTCAACAATTTTCAGGGTTACTATACTTTCTCTTTTGATAATAATAAACAAACTAGAAATTTGTCCGACAAGCGTCGCACTTTATGAATAATTCGTTGATTATTATTATTATTATTATGATTGTGAGATGAAATGGAGGACCTACAGTTTAACGTGGGATCCTGGCGTTCCCCACATTCACAAGATGTGATTAATACACGTCTTGTCAGAGGTGAAGGAAGGGTTTGGTAATCAGATAAATTTGTGCCGGAACCGAGGATTGAACCCCGGACCCCCAACACAGAAGTCTTGGCACCTTACCCTTAGACCGCCAGGTCACCAATTCGTTGATAACGGCTGCAACAGGCTAGATTAGTTCCTTAGCCCAACCAGATCTTTTCTTTCCAACGAAACGACGTGAAACACGCTTACCAAACAGTGCAACGAACTCTAGCGTGTGCCTGCCGTCACAAAACCGATCTAGGTACCGATGTACAATATTGTCAACCGGTTCGTTTTTCTCACGCCCGCGGATTGAATGTCGCTTCCGACCTCTGTAGGTATATTATTCAAGAGAACGTGGGTTCTTCTAATAATTTATATATTGCCACCGTAGGCTCGAGTAAGCGAAAACGAAAGAAAATTCAAAAGTGTGTTTTACTTTTCCCCCTTACACTTAGGGCCGTATGTAAGAACTTGACTAAGAGAATGAAACGGCGGCGATTACATTGGATAAGAATTCGTACGATAAATGTTTCTTACGAATTCATACTAATAGGTCTGGTAATGTTAAGACAAAGTGGTTACATTGGATGCAAAAACGTGGTAAGGGTACTTACATTATTATTATTATTTATTATTATCATCATCATCAGCAGCAGCAGCAGCACCACGTCTTACTACCCGTTCGGATTACGCGCACTTACGCTAATGTGTAATGGTAGGGTGATTTTGAGATGAAATGGAGGACCTACAGTTTAACGTGTAATCCGAACCACGGCGGAGGCTTGGCATTCCACACATTCACAGGGTACTTGCAGAATCTTGAGAACGTTGGTTGTTTCAACCAATTGCACAATAGATCTGTTGTCTGAATTTCACTTTTTGGAAAAGTCCTGCGTTAAAGGTCCTGTTGTTGGACAAGAAAGGCGAATGGGTGAACAGCTATTTTTCATCAAGGAATGAGAACGGGGAATTCATCAGATCGTTTTAAGAACTCAGAAGTGATGACCAGATTTTTTTTTCTCAATATACTCGAATGAAACAATCTACATTAAATTATATTTTAAAAGCTGTTGAACCACTACTCCATAAATACTCTAATATACTCAACATACCATCGGAAAGGGTTCTAACAAATACAGACATAATGGTTTCACATTTATTAGTAGGAGATGCAGCATATCTCATATATATTTGGTGAGACATTTTCTGGACAAGACCTCTATATAGAGCAAAAAGTTTTTAATCAAAATATTTCTCGAGCAAGACGCCTTATTGAATGCACTTTCGGTATCATTACCTCAAAATGGAGAATTATCAAAAAGGAAATAGAAAATTGTTTGAAAATGTCGATTTAGTTGTAGATTAAATTTGTAAAGTTCGAATCTCGATTGGGTGAACTGGAGGTAGTTTTTCCTAAATGGTTTTCCATTCTACCTCCACGCAAATGCGGGCCTCACGTCCTCTAAATTCAAACTTTCCAATTCCTAACCCATTAGCGTAATTAGTACTTAATTGTATAATCCGAAGGGGTAGTAAGACAAGGCGCTAAATTAAATTAAAATCTTTATTATGGTATTGCTTACATTTTTATCCCATAATCTATCAGAAACCAATAATATTAGCTACGCACATCTATTTTGACCCCAAACACTCATCTTTTCTTACGAAATCTGATGATTAAACAACATATTTTGTTCGTACGAACTCGTAAGAATATATTGTAAGAAATATAGGCACGCACATACAAATCTATTGAGTTGTTTACTTATTATGACTTTGTGAGAGTTCGTTAGATTTCTTAACAACCAATTTTCGTACGAATTCTTATCCAATATAACCGCAGCCTTAATGGACACTAGCGTGGCTTTGCTTGTGTCATCACAGGTTAAAAGATACACCTTTGGTGTGCTTGAGACCAGACTATCGGTCCACTAAGCATTCACTAAAGTTCTTGCATACCACCCCTAAACTCAGCTCTTTGTAGCGTGTCTGCCTACTGAGATATGGATTCCGGATTCGATTCTGGGATATAGTAGATATTTTATATTTGTAAATCAAATTATGTTACATTTGTTAAAGTGCGTGTTTCATTTAGTCGTGTGTACTTAGTACGAGTTTTTGTTCATATTTTTTAATCTTATAAAAAAATTATGTTATTTTTCAATCAATTTTAGGTAATCAAAATCCGTGCCGTGGTGATAAAAATTAACGACCAGAAGCTGGGTGTTGTATCTATTCTAGATTTAAGTTAGTTAGTAGGGGGCTGTTCTTAAATAACCTAAGGTTTTATTTTGGGAGAGGAGGGTTAGTAGTATTTTCTTACGAGACGGGTGGGGGAAAGGGGTGGGTGTCATAATACATCATACGTAAGGTATTTTTTCATCAATGTTTAATGTGAGTCAAAATCTATTTAAAAATCAGTAGGCCTAAAATTCTGAAATGTTTCATTTTCATTCATTAAATAGCCCCCTTTAATAACTAATTAGCACTGTTTAATAGAAATAATTAAAATTTAGACTTCATATTTTTTTTTCAAGATAGTTTAAAATTACTATACACATGGCAACCGACTTTTTGTTTTAGTAATAAAGAAAATTAAAATAGCTTAAACGATTAAAATAATCCGAGTTTACTAAATTGTAAAAAACGCGTTAAAGATAAAGGCAGGTCGAAAATCACGAGAAAAAGTCTTGGTTAGTTTTAGAAGCCCCCTTAAGTCGTGAACCGATATAATCAGTAGGTTCAAAATGTGCACGTTAAATAAATAACTTAAAAAAAGAAAATATAAAAAAAATCACTATATGATAAAGATAACGACTCGCTACTTTCTACTTCGCAACGGTGGACACGTAGGGAAAAAAAATGAGATTTCAGTTCCATTTTAAGTGATTCACCTGTGACGCGGAGATAGGAGTTAGAATCCCGGCCTGGTGTTTATGGTGGGTTTTTTCCTATTATTATTATTTATTATTATTTAGCACCGCGTCTTACTACCCGTTCAGGTTATATGCTTTAAGTACTAATTACGCTAATGGATTAGGAATTGGGAAGGTTGAATTAGAGGAAGTGAACCCGAATTTGCGTGGAGGTAGAGTGGAAAACCATTTAGGAAAAACCACCCCCAGTTCACACCCGACCAAGATTCGAACCTCGATCTCCCCCGTCCTCAGCAGTCTAGCTTTACACGACAAGCGCGTTAGCCAACTACGCCACGAGGCGGGTTTTTTCCTCTTAAATAGTTTTCAACTCTACTCTCCTACATTTCTCATCATTATACCGTCAAAGTACATTTTTGGAAAGGATAGCTCGGTAGGCTAGTAACTAGTACGGAGCACGTGGAAAACCAAGTAGTAAAACCCCACTATTTTTTAAACTAGGCTAATTAAGTCTAAAAAAAAGAATATACCACCTGTGAATTAAATGATAAGAAATGAAACTTTATCAAGATGCGATTAAGTGTATTTTTTTAAATACAGTAAAACCCCCGTTAGACCGAAATTCCGGATAATCCAAACACAATTTTCGTAAAACACGAGGGAAAATAAAAAAAAAACTAAGACAAATGAAATATTATGTTAGTGATAAAAAAACTCTAAATTAAAAAAAATGTTGTAAGAAACCGGTGATAATAAGTGCAAAATAACACATTTAAAAAAATGTAAAAATTTAAAATTTGTGAAAATACTTTGCCTCTCCGCCAACTCTTCCGTATTCTTCCGATTAATTCTAGTTTTTGTGGCATCCGGTCAAGCTTCGGTCCCAATTAGTTCGGATTAACAAGGTCCCAACTGTAATATACTTTAATCCAGTCACAGTCCACTGAACTGTCAATCACCCGCATCGGTGGTCACGATGACTAGACGTCAAGGTTGGTTTGCCGGTAACGGGGAGTTCGGGCTTCGAATCTCACCCGGGTGTACTAAAATTATTTTTTTTACTTTATAATTGGTTTTCAAATTTTCTCTCCAAGCACATGAGGGTACAGAATCTTATAATCTAAACTATAGCTTCCCCATCCCTGACCCAGATGTATTATATAAAATGCGGATATCCCGGACGGATAGTTAGACGAGGATACAATTATATGATTATATTCAATGAGAAAATGGCGAGCCGGAATGTGATTAAACTGCTTAGTGAGAGGATGTGAACTAAGATTGTGGTCGACAGGGGCGCACCCAGGATCTTGAGCTAGGGGGAGGGCGGGTTGTTTACATAATAATTTTCATATTGCACCATTAAATATTTCAAATACTATAATATTTGGAAATTTGATTCAAAGTAGAGGGCTAAGAAAGATAGAGACCAAATGATTCTCCTAAAAAAATAGGGTCAGGGGATTTCTTCCCCGAATAATTTTTTTTTATTTCAAAGGATGCGAATGGTAATAGTCAAGCTAATTTGTACCAAAATCGGAGCGTCGACCTACCCTCTGTCACTGTGTAGGCCACTGGTTAACAGTTCTGTGTTTACACATTCTTCTTCCACACCAGGATTTGCAGTTGGTGGGGGTATCTAATAATATATCAACTGCCCCTTCCCCTCTTTTTGATACAAGAGAGTTTACATAATTACTCTAAAATGATAATTTCAATTACTGTACCCACTTTAAAACTGTATGTACAAAGAGTAAAGACTTTAACCATTTTTAGGAAATATTACAGTATCACAGGTCCAGTTTTCATTTAAGTACAAATTTACAGTAAAGTTAAAAATCAACATAAAAAGTATCCCTTTGAAAATCCTAATTACTGCACACAATTATTTGTTTTATATCAAATATAATTAAACAAAATATAATTGATTGACAGAACATAGTGTTAATCATATTTTTGTAATCTTCTTAATTTTCTGGGGAAGGAAGGGCCTTCAACCGATATCGTAATGCCAGCCTTCCAGACAGGTCAGGTCAACCAAACCTTGTCGCCAAAGCGATTTTCATCAAAACCGTATCCAGAAGGACCCCTCCCAAGCAAAGTACCTCTCATAGATAGATACCACTGTCACTGAGTGAGATAAGTGAGAGGGAGAAGAAGTTGGACAAGAAAAGAGAGAGGGTGGGGAGAACTTAAAAAAAAAATGAGTTCCGATTATAAAAAATATTATCGGCTTAAAATCTTAACTTGAAAAAAAAAGTTGCAAGAGAACAACTTTTTTTCTTCTTAAACTGACTGTACATAACCGTCACCCACGGCCAGTGGAGTGTTTGAAGAAAACGAACGCGACACACACGTGCCACGTGGGTGAGAACAGAAAAGACGCTGAAGCCAAAGGAATATTATAATATTATGAATGACTGGCTGTGCAGAAGAAGAGGGGAGGGCAAGCCCCCAAGTGAGCTAGATGAGACCCTAAAAAAAAAAAAAAGAAGATTGTGTAACAGCTGTCCCCCCCCCCCTCCCCCCCAACACCACTATTCAAGTTAGTTACTTATACACCCTTCTTTTTTTCAAGCGCAGGACTTTCGAACTCTTAACTTGAGTCTTGAGTCACAGCGACGGTTCGTAAACTCCACCAAGCCAGGTATTCCCGCCTCTTCATTTTAACGATAAAAAAAAAAGATATCCCTACATCACCCTCCTCTCTTTCCACTATTCCATAGCGCACCACCAAAAACTTTACCATTCGTCGACTTTATTATTGATATCGATATATTTAACTAAAATAAAATTAAAGTACACCGCAAAGGTGGTCGCATGGTCTAATCAGAGTGGTTCCCGAAACTTTTTAAGACGACAAACTTTCACTATCCACGCGATTTTAATTATGTTCTAACCTGCTTCGGGACCTCCGTTTGGTGGTCGCATGGTCTAAGATCAAAGATAAAGTCTTCAACCCACGGCTCGCGGAAACATTACAAATAACATATATAAGTATTTGTGATTTTTCTCATGAACTAATTTTAAATTTTTCACGAGCCATTGGGCCCAAAAAAAAAGTTTACGCGCGCCGCGGGTTGAAGACCTTTATCTTTGATCTTAGACCATGCGGTCACCGAACGGAAGTACCGAAGCACGGATACGTATGAATACGTATTTTATTTATGTATTTACGTTATTTTATACAAATGTACCTTGAACCGGCTAATGAAAACTCTAGTAGACAAGGCGCCCCCCGCTGTGAAACAACAGAAAGAGAAATCCGAAACTTCACCACTCGGAGACAGGCTAGAACCCAAGTGTAAGTCTATAAGAATATTTTATATGTATTCAATCAGAGTACTGTAGTTACAGTACAGAGGCCCCCGAGAGCCAACAAAAGACAGAAACGTCCCTTGGAAGATTGAAGATACCTGCTTTTAGGAAATTAATTAAATAGATTGCAGATGACAAGGATATTGATATTCAAATTCTGGTCGGGTATAGTAATCCATTTACTTTGCTACGAAGCCCGTTATGGAAGTCTTAGATCGTACCAGACAGAATCCCACCGTACAGTGTATAGAATGTAATAAGAATTTCGTTTTGAAAGGCCTTTTATACTGGATTCTGGTACGAAATAGGACCGGCGCATAACTGTTGGGCCACGGGACCCCTTGTCTTAAAGGTTCATGGCTTAGTTGGGCGACGATCGTTGGCAATGAGAACTATAACAGATAATTGACCCGCGGATAGATAGGAATTCTGCCCCACCAATCTTATCTATACTAATATTATAAAGAGGAAAGATTTGATTTTTTTTTGTTTGTAATGGATAAACTCAAAAACTACTGGACCAATTAAAAAATTCTTTCACCAATATAAAGCTACATTATCAGCGAGTAACATAGGCTATATTTTATTTTGAAAACTAAATTTATTCCTCATAAAAATGTCGATAGTATATTATATAGTCGTTGGAAAAAAAAAGTTGTTGAAGTGAAAGTGGGGTTAGTGAAGGGGGCAGGGGTGAATAAAGAGGAATGATATGAAAATAGAAGGGAGGATAAAAAGAGGGAGGGGGCTATACAGTGATGGTAGGACTGTATTAAAAAAAAAGTTTTGTTTTTATATTGACATGATGAGCATTATGGATGATTTGAAGCTTGTTTTACAGGATTCTTTACAATATTTTTTTACGGGGAAGGGGGCTAGTTGCTTTATATTAGGTTAGGCTTGGTTAGGTTAGATTAGCATTTTGTTGTCTTTACTATCCATCACTTGCTGTTTTTCGTTCATCTTGAGAAAACATTTACAAACATCCTAAACGAGAGCGCCACAACAGCCGAGATCGAGTTAGTAGTACACCAGTACGCTTTGATTACAGTTCCCAAGAAGGAACTCGTGGACCAACTGAAGAGTGGAGTCATCCAGTGCGATGACACATCTAAAAGAATAAAGGAAGGGGGGGGGGGGGGGTCAGTCAGCAAAATATGAATACGATTGTGTTACTGACAATGTGAGGGCACTGCGACCTTCAGACTCGCTGAATTATGCAAGGAAAGGGAGGGGGGAAAGGTATTCTCTTTGTCAACAACACAACTGGCACAGTATTAAAATAAAACCAATCGATGCCCCATTACTGGGACGGGTAGAGAGAAAGAGGTAATAATCCTTTACGCAACCGCAAGCCAAGGGGGATAATGCATAGATATACAACATGATCTGAAATTAAAATGAAGCAGAGACCCGAAATTTTCAACCTTTTTAAACTTGCAAAGCACTGAACAAGACGTAAAAATGTAAAAACCCAACATAATGTTTTTTTTAACGGAGAGGCTTCATTTAAAAAAAATAATGACTATTAAGATTGTCTAAAAGTTCAATAGCTGACATTCTAATAATGTAATTTTTTCTAAAATTTATTTTGAGCATGAATTTAGATAAAAAAAATTATTCCGTAAACTTATTCTCGTTTTTTGTATTACCTTGCCTTAACACCCGCGGCAGACTTGCTTATAAACGCTGCGATTTAGACGCAAACCTCTAACTACAGATTATCCACCCTAAGCTGGGTAGAAATGCGAACAAGTTGCTTCGACCCGTCACATAGTTTATATTAGTTTTATTTTTTAACCGCGCGTCTTACTACCTATTTGGGTTATACGTTTATGTACCAACTACGCTAATGGGTTAAGGGTTAGGAATTATGAATTTAAATGAATTGTATCCACATTTGCATAGAAGTGTAGTGGGAAACCCTATAGGAAAAAACCCTTCAGTACATCCCACCGGGATCTACGATCTCACCGTCATTGGCAGTCTAGCCTATTGCAAGAGTGACGCCTTAGACCATGCGGCCACCGAAGCGGGTTATCACATAGTTTGATACAAAGCAGTATCAAGAGTTTATGTTCTGTGAGGGGGTAAGCCGGTTTTTTCAATCCCCCTTAACCCAAAGATCAAAATCCACCAATCACACTGCACGTCCGGATTACAAACATTGTAATTACACTAATGGGGGAGCGATGAGAAAGGTGGGATTATAGAAAGAAAATTTTTTCCCCACATCTGTGATTTGTTTTGCTATAAAGATATTTAAATTAGCATGGATTCAACATCGTTCTTAAAAACATCGATGTTCCCACGATAAAAACATCGACCATAAGAACGATACATCGATGTTTTTTTTATGTTTTGAAATATTTTAGAAATATTATAGAAAAGTGACCTCACTTTATGTCTTGTGATTCTGTTACCATCACACGGTTTAAAGTGAGATCACATCACTGCCTCTAAAAATGCGCGTAACTCAATTGAAATATACATAACAATAAAGATATTATAAACATAACACTTTACTCACAATATATAACTACTAACACTCCTTAAGTTTAAAAACCACTCAAAACGGCGAATCAAGCACTTTTAGGTTAGGTACGCAAGGTGTCAAGTCAACGCGTGTTGACATCAAAACATTCACAAACGGAATGAATGAATGTAGGAAGGAAGATGATTGAACGATGTTGATGTTTAGTCATTTTGTGGGCGATGTATCGCTCATCCAAACATCGATGTATCGTTAGAATCCCTAGCTGCCGTTCGTTTTCGTCTCCGCAAAGTAAGAGAATACGTTGGGTTTGATTAGGGCAGGGGGGCAAGGGTGGTCATATTGAACCTTTCAAGTGGGATTAAAGGGTAATCGAGTTGATTTAAGTATATTTGTAGTTTTTATAACAAAATCTAATTTTTGGGGGGAAAAAATTATTTAAAACGTTTTGTTTAAATTTCTACATAAAACAATCTTAATTGTTCTTGAATGTTTATTGAAAGCATAACAGAATTTGACAAGAGCTTGTATATTCAATTGAAAGGTTTCTGATATAATGCAAGTGTGTCCATGACAAATATTTAAAAACTGTTGAAATTACCGGGATGGCCGCTCTAGCTTCAAAATAAAATTAAAGCATAATTCCCGGTTTTCCTGACAAAAAATCCAATTTTTAAGTAGGCTTTTCCTCAGGATCTGATATTTTGACAAATTATTCTTAAGTTTTTGTTTTGTTATGTAAAAAGGTTTAGGAAACTCCAAATTTTAGTACTTATCAAGTAGTGTTTTTAGTGCCCCACCAAGATATTTGTTATGCTCTACTACCCACGAAGTTTTCAAAATTCGGCTAGTCCTATAAGCAGTTTAAAGCGGTCCTTACCTGGAAAACTTCCATAACTAAGATGTCCTTATTAATATTAAGTATTTGGTGTAACCCTCGCCCTAAAATTCTAGATGAACAAAATTCAAGCAAAATTTTATTTTATTTGGGTAAACTTTAAACATACACACAATCTTAATATAGGTCTAATCGGGAATCATCAACAAAGCTGGTTCACCTGAAATTGCCTTTGCGAAAAAAAAAAAAAAAAAAAAAAAGTGTGACACGAGTTAATGTGAATATAATTGACGACTAAAAACTTTGCCACGGAGAACAGTTTCTACCTACCCTCCTGCCCTCCCCCGTCCCCCATAACCAGCCAACAGCACACACACACATCCAAAATAAACCAATCAGATTCTGACCAACCGCAGTACTCGCGTGGAAGCAAAAATTTGTAAAAGGGGTGTTAGAAAAGGGGAAGAGGAGGAGGGGGTACGGGGCTGAAAAATCATAGCTGGTCTCTCCCTCTAAATCCCCCTCCCCTTTTTTTTTCAATCATCTCAAGGTGTAAGGACCCTACAAGGCAATAACATTACGCTTTTTTTTTTAAATGTATATTACCAACTTTAGACATTTGGTTTATATCCATTTACTTTTTTCCATTCAAATAACTTGTTGAAATTTATAAATACTCTCATCAGGGTGATCGAGTGGTCCGACGCACATTACTTTCATTAGTGGAGGCGGGACTGGGGGAAAGGGGCAAGGTGATATAATTCCCTTCCTCCCTTGAATAAACTTTACCATCCATATTTATTTTAATCTTTGAAATTAAGTAATATGAAGCTGAAAAATAGCTTATCACATTCTTTGCAGTTAAAAAAGTCATCTAATTTTCAAAGAATTTGCTAGGGGAAGACCATTCCAAATTGCTTCCTAGGGGCATATATAATAACTCGCTTTGCTCGTTGGGGGCTCCGCCCCCAAACTCCCAGTGAGTTTTCTTTGCAAGTGGATGTAAACTAATATAATTCCAGAGCCGTTTTTTGATAGGTATTACCGTTTAGCCACAAGAGACCTCCAAAGAAAGGTCCGCACCGACTTTAATGTTGTTCCGACATTTTGAGGTTTTTTTCGGGGGTTGAAAATTAAAATGTTTAACTTTTATGAATTTTCCCGTCGGTTACAGGCTAGAAGCTAGAAGTTTGCCATATTTCAAATTTATAACTCATCTGGAAGTGGGTAAACAATGTCAGTGAGTGAGTCAGCCGTATGGCTTTATAGTAGCATAATATAATATAATACAAATTTAAGGGGGAAGCCCATTGCAAATATCTTAGAGAGGCATATGTTGATATTGTATTACATGACACTTATTATGTACATAGTTATACATACACTTTACTAGGTTATTATCAATAGATCATGGCGTATTCGCGTTCATTGTAGGATTTATCCAATGATACCCAATGTTTACAGGTTTATCATTTAAACAAAAATTATTAAAAATTCAATTTATGTTATATTTACTAGGGTAATTTAACTCTCTTCCCTTAACACTTCCTAAAAACTTCTGAGAGGTTTCAATTCTCCAAAATTTACCAGTAGAGATCCACTCTAAATAGCTTTTAGAAAAACCAATTAGACTTTGAGGCTTTTCAAATAGCACCTTTTTTTAAATTTATCAAATGTCCTATCTTGGACAATTAATAAGGCACCACCGACAAAGAGATTCGTATTGAAATGGATTGCAGTCACGGGAAGATCCAAGTTTGAATCCCGGTCAAGTGTACTGAGGATTATCGCTAATGACGATGAGGTGAGATGTTAGGTGGTACAAGTTCGAATATAGACCGGTTACACTGGGTGACGGTAGATATGTGAAATGAAAGGGGAAAAATCAGTTATTTTATTCTGGAGGGGGGGGGGAGAAGGAATCCAGTTATTTTAATGGAACGAATACAATAAAAACTGTCCAAATTTAATGTATTTCTTCTCACACTCACTTATCGACTACAGCGCTTATAGCGGTCGAATGTGTCCCTAATGTCATGTCTGCTGTAGACAAGATATGTTAATACTTTATATTTATAATCAAAGCCTTTATGATTATATCTCCTTCTCCCGGGATTCAATATCTGAACATTTTAACTAAAGATTTTCATCTCTAATTGCCGGTGTTTGCTGACAAATTGGAGACGACTGAATTATATCCATTTAGACAGTTCTTAAAAAAATAACCCCAAATAAAAAGTCTGATTTGTATTCATTCTCATAATATCTACAAAATCCTTAAATATATCCATTCAGACATTTTCTTAAACAAGCACCACAAATAAACAATCTGATTTGTATCCATTTCCATAATATCCACAAAACCATGAATAGTATCCATTCAGACATTTTCTTAAACAATCACCACAAATGAAAGTCTTATTTGTATCCACAAGATATATTTGCATTATATCTAAAAAAGTACTGAATTGTATCAATTTTTGCGGTGCCACTTGTCTGATAGATGGCAGCAGCAGACTCTCCTTAACTCATTCCGTGTTTACTAAAGAGCAGCACTATCACTATGTTAATATTTAAAAAAGATAAATACTTATTCGTATTTCTTTTAAAAGAATAATTAAAGGGTAGGCTACTTTACAAATGATTGATATTTAAAAATAATTATGTTCTAGTTTAAAAAATTTAATATTTCAGGATTACGAAATTTCATTAACAATGTGTTGACGCTTGAAAGGTTAAGTTTTTTGTTACATATATAATATATTTCCATCTACTAGAAAACTAAATATGTTGATAATCAGCTGTTTTAAGTTAGCGTTGCAATGCATTATGAGTCAACATAAAGCGTGAGAATTGATTGGCCACCGAGGTAGATTCTGCTTTTTAATCTCGGCGAACGTGTGAATTAAGATTTAATAATAACAAATTTACTGCAGTAAAATGCTGCAATACTGATAACTTTTGGGAAGCTTCTTAAAGTTTTAGACAAAGAAGAAATGTTTCAGAACCCTTCTTCTATAACCTTGCTTGGTTAGGCTTGCCTCTATTATGTTGAGATAAGGGTACTAATAGAAAAAAAAATTAGGATCCATCATGGTTTTTTTTACCATCGAGTCTTTTTAGGAGCCGAGTAATCAAAGTAAAACCACCTCCATCTTTTTAACTGCGTTTTTCAACCGATGTTCCTGGCACATTAGTGTGCCGCGAGAGTTTGAGGAAAGATCTAAAAGAAGCTAGAAAACAATTTTACTGATAAAGATAAATCTTTGAAAATTCGTAATCAATATTACTGTCAAAAATAGTACATTGATTAGGATTTGAGCTAGTCATCATTAAAAAAATGTCAATACAGTAGCGACTATCTGGCCTAAAGTGAAGGCACTCCACGACGGATAATAGAAAAGTCGGATAGTACAGAATCCAAATGTAGATGATGTTCAGTCTGAGTTTGTTTCATATAGCTTCCCCTCGCGCACATCCCCCGTGACAAAGCTTCTGTTTCCAGCCAAATCAAAACAGTGCTTCTCTCTCCACCGGCCAAGAAAATGCGACTGCAATAGTAGGCCTACTGTAGTATACGCAAACCGCATGCATAGCAATTATGCTTTGTCCATTGTAACAGTTGTTATGTGTTTGAGTACGATTTATTTTTATTAATTACTAGTGGATATGTACCGGTTTATTTTAAAACGCACTTGTTAACACAGAGAACAGGGTTGGATATTCGCGAATCAGTGAAATAGTTTTTTTTAATGATTAATGTCTCCTGAAAAAATAAAACAGCTTTTGTGCCTTGACAACTTTAGCGCCTTGTTCAGCGTGGGCGTGAGTTGACAAAGTTGAAACTCTATAAGCTAACGAAAGCCTCCTCTCAGTATGACGCAACCTTAAATATGTCTACTCTTTGCAATCAACCATGCAACAAACTCTCGCTGAGAAATGATAAGAGCCATACAAAAACAAAGTTGAGAAGTTGGAAGGTACGTTAAAAGCGAAAATACTCCCTTCAACTTCCCGTAAACATCCAACCAAGAATATCACCTCATAGTCAAATAAGGCACTAATTAAAAGCAAGAGCGGAAATCCAACTTTTTTTCCTCCTCCTCCTCCTCCCTCCCCTCAACGGTATATATTTGTATGGGTGTGTGTTTGTATTCTACGCCCCGCGAGAAAAATCGATTCCGGACTGCAGTTTTCTGCATGAAGAGATTTCCCATTGGCTTTAGTCAACGCTGAAGCCGGTCTCGCATGGGAGGTGGAAAATAACAGACGAAGAGACCGTAGCACCAGTGACGCTGCCGGGATCATTATTAACTTAACGTTCACGTAGCGTAAAGAAACATTATGATCATGATTCAAATAATGTAACTAACAACTAGAGCAAAGAAAAGACAAAATAAATTAAATGTTACAAATTAAAAAAAAAGTGTTAGCTAAAATGGAACAAGAACAGTTAAGGCTGATCACAATGATCAGGCAACGACGTTTCGTTACCCGCGAAACGTGGACAAACTAAGTGAAATCTCCCTTAACGGATACCTAAGAATAGAGGATTCTTCTTTATAACGGACAGCTTAAATTTCCCCGGCAAAATAACATGGACTCTTACGGTGGAACCAATCACCTCCCAAAAACGGACACGGACATTCAGTGGCGGCTCGTGTACAGGCACTGCGGAACTGCAGCACCTCCTATTTCCACTTGATATTATCGATAACAATTAATATAATGAGTACTTTGTTCTTTAATTCTTTCTTCATTTTTGTAGTACAATATATATTCCTTAAGCTTAATGTCAGTACTTCAATAGCCATCCCCAGTTTATGAAAAAGATACAAAAATATTTGTATGGAACTGTACGCTTCACAAGGGGGGGGGGGGGAGAAGGCGGGACTGCCAGGTAGAGAGAGCACTGTTGCTCTCGCAGTGCCGGCTCTGGCGTGATGGTGGAAGGAAGTGTTTTTTTTTACTCAGCGTGTGTTGTGCTTAAAAACCGTGTATCATATTCTTGAATGTGATAAGTTAAATAGTGTAGAATTAGATTATTCTGCTTCCAGCTATTCTATTTGATTCTTTTTTTGTCAGTTCTTTTATTTAACAGAAAGACTAAATGCACTTGCAGTACTTTCAATGGAGAAAAATCTCAACTGTCATCCAGAGATTAAGGAGAAAATTATTGAACTTTTTGCGCAAATTAAAACAATAAGAATGGATTTCATTTTTAAATGAATAGATCAAGCTTGAACTGTAACAATTTAAGTTAAAGTAATAAGAAAGTTTTTTTTTTGCTAAGATTTTATAAAGTTCCTGAATGAATTTTCTTTTTATCGATATTTTTTTTTCTTTCACACAATTTTAAAACAAAGGCTAAACATTTTCTGGAGCAGCAACCCCACTAATGTTAGGTACGAGCCGCCACTGCGGACACTGCTAAAGAGTGATATCTATGGACAAGACTTTCTAAACATCACACAAAAATTAAGAACACCAGTACATAATACAGTATTTGACTGTAAGAATGTCAGATATGCCGATGTATCACGTGAAGTATGAGCCTACTTAGTAGTGACTACAGTACTTCAAGGTCGTTTCTCCCCCTCTGCCGAGCCATCAGCGGGAGTTGTTCCAGCAGTTTAATCTGTGCTCGTGCGCACATATAAAACTGCACTGTTGAACATTTCATTTGCGTGTGGTCCTGTGTATTATGCAATCTGTAGAGTAAGCTACGTACAATATTTATTCATAAGTCTTAATAAAGCATGAATATAATACTGAACAGTGCAGTAATTAGATTGTTGTAGTTAATAATATTATTTTTTTTAAATAAAGGACACTTTTTTTTAATTTAGCACCGCACTTTACTACCCGTTAAGATTATACGCTTGTGTACTAATTACACTAATGGTTTAAATATTAGAAGGTTATATCAATAGGAAGTGTACCCGCATTTGCGAAGAGAAAGAGTAGAAAAACATTTTGGAAAAACTACCCTCAATGTATCCGACAGAGATTCAAATCTCGATCACCCGTCTTCTGCTGCGAGAGTATCGCGTGATACCACGCGGCCACCGAAGCAGGTCGACACTTCTTAAAATTGAACATCTTTTTGAAGCCGGAAGGTGTCTCCTACCAACAGAACACTGTATATAGAAAAAGTCGTTTGCACACAATGAACATACGAGATACTAAACCGCAGTGAAGTTTCTCGCTATATGATTGGCCGGCAGTAAAGTGTAATACACTTCACGTTACGTGAAAGTTCGCTTTTCGCTAAGTGAACGTCACGTCACGTCAACGTTAAGTCAAAAGTGCATCGCGATGTCTTTCATTTAAAAAAAGACGAGGAGAATATTTACCTTACGTTGTTTCATTTAGTGAACGTTACATCAATCTTGATCCCTGCTAATTGCTTGTGTTAATTGCAATATTTCTTCTATCAGTTTGTAATAAGAATAAAGATAACTTAATATGAGGAGATGTCTAATGGTATTAGGCTATTTCTGAATCAAGTAATCGTAACTCTAAGAAACCCAGACCCCTTACCCCTCCAATCATTTAACTCTCATTCCTTTTCATTTAATTAATTTGAGACCCGCCTCGGTGGCGTAGTTGGCTAACGCGCTAGTCGTGTTGAGCTCGACCGCCGAGGACGGGGAGATCGAGGTTCGAATCTCGGTCGGGTGAACTGGGGGTGGTTTTTTCCTAAATGGTTTTCCACTCTCCTCCACGCAGGGTTCATTTCCTATAATCCAACCTTCCCAATTCCTAATCCATTAGAGTAATTAGTACTTAAAGCGTATAACCCGAATGGGTAGGAAGACGCGGTGCTAAATAATAATAATAATAATAATAATTAATTTGAGGAATTTAACGTACACTTTCGGAACCAATTATTATATTAGTACACGAGTATTCCTACGAGCAAGAGCGAAAGAGCTAACACGTTTTGTCAGGAAATATGTTTTCAAATACTTTTTCAAGGTTCTTTTACAAGCCACAATCGATACGAGACCGATGGTTTTACTTTCCCTCCAAAGGAAGGTGAGCTACGAATTTTTTTAATCGCTCAAAAAAACAACAACCATAGAACCCGGTTGAGTTTGAACACACGAACATCGAGTCCTGAGGCACAAGCAGTTTACCCCAGTGAAGCCGACCCCAAGACTGTCAACTTATGGTTGAATAAATTAAGTCTCAATTTCCCAAGAGATTTATTTTTAGGTCGTGCTATTAACATTCTGGAACCCATGTTAACTGTTTCACGAATTTTCAAAAGAAAAAAATTAGATATACTGTTTTCTAAAAGTTAAAAAAAAACATATTTTGACGGTTTTCTGAACGTCAAAAGAAAACAAATTGTGGTGATATTTTTTTAAGTCCCTAAAAACCCAATGTTGACTGTTTTCTGAACATCGGAATAACTTGAGGAATGTATCAAACCGAGGAACAGGGTGAGCTCAGAAACAATGCGTATACAAGTTAAGTCGTTGGAAATACTTAGGCAAGATTTTAAAGTGTGCTGGGCAAGCACATTTACAAGGTCACCGGATGGTGAAGTCACAATAATATAACGTGGTATAAACAAAAAATAAAACGTGTAGGATTTAGATGAGTTGTGGATGACGCGCATTTTATCAGTACGGTTGATTTAAGTTCGCTGATTCGCTATTACTATGAAATGTTTGTAATTAGTGTATGTATATATAAATAATGCTTTAAAAAAATTAGTTTGACGGTAATTTCCCTTTAATTTTGCACTTGAATGCCGTGGCGTAAGTTGTCGACTCCGACTTAGGGCAGTAATAAGTTACACCATCATTTTTTTTTGTAAATAATATATATCTATTTTTATAAAATATAGGATAAAAGAGTTGACACCACCTTTGAAAAAATGTGTGTTAGCCTAATACTTATTACATAATATCATATTTAATTCAAACTTGATCTTTATATAACAAACATTTAAGCCAATCATGTCAAAAATATTTACGAAAGATCTATGAATTTATAAAAAAATTGAAGTCACCAATGTCGCTCCATTAGTTAAAAGGAAAAAGAGAAAGAAAAAAACACACTTTAACCGTGACCTTAATTAAGGAGTTTAGTGTTTAAATATTGGACATTTTTAAATGCTTGGCATGTAAAGGTTACTTTAAAAACGCTTGTAAAAGTTTGATAAAAGATTTGTAAAAATGAATTATTTTATAAAAGATCTTTGATAAATCCAAAGAAACACATTTCTTTTATAAAATAAATGTGACAGTGTATTATAGCCGCTAGAGATGCTCTGCATGAAGTAACTCTTGCATATTTTACCGTTTGGACCATTTTTTAAGGTCTATGCAGGGGGAGTTTTTTGGTTATAAAATAACACCAAACCCTAGGTTAACCTTGACGATAAAAGCTTAGCTTAAGGTGTGGCAGAAGGGAGCGCCAGTAATTTTACAATTTTTATACCATTACATTTTTTTGGCTAAAATAAATCAAATATTTCTCCAGTAGCAACATAGAGCTTAGTTTTCTACACATGCTAATATCAACAAATCTTGAATATTTGTCAAGGGTGTCCTGGAATATTGTAAAAACTTTTTCTCTTTATTTAAAAAGTTTGACAAAATTCCAGGACAACCTTGACGGATATTCAAGATTTGTTGATATTAGCATGTGTAGAAAACTAAACTCTATGTTGCTACTGGAGAAATACTTGATTTATTTTGGCCAAAAAAAATTCAATTCTATCAAAAGTATAAAAATACTGGCGCTCCCTTCTGCCGAAACTAAGGAGAACGCTTAACGAAGCACGTTTGCGTGCAAGTAGAGTAAGAAAAACGTTTGTGAAGAATCACTCTCAGTAGACCCGGCCGGGATTCGAGCCTCGAACTCCCCATCATTAACAGGCCAGTCCAACACGAGACTGACGCCCTGGACCAATGGCTTGCAACCCTGGAGTCCCGAGTTGTTAAGGGATCGCCGATTTTTTGTTACGGGGGACAGAGGAAATTAAAAAAAAAACCTAAGTAATATCCAGTTTTTGTAATAAGCAAATGTAATGAATAATAAAATTAGTTTAGATATCAAGAGTTGACAGCCTTAGAAATATTTATAGGGTGCAAAAAATTACCGTAAACGTAAGGTATAAGATAAGACCTCACGTAAGTAGGAAGAACCGTTAATTGTATTTATATGGTGGCATGGGGTTTTTAAATAAAATAATCCTTCATTGGGGTCGCAGCCACAAGAAGGTTACACATCAGTCACTACCTTAGACCAGGGTCTCCAAGCCTTTTGCTATGCGAGTCACAATATATTTTACACATTTTTGCGGGTCAACGTAACGTTCACCTGTTCTTCAAGTAGCATTATTTTCGCCCTGAATGCCTTGACATACGCAAATAGATCATAAATCAAATTTGTTTCAACATGCAAATTTAGATTCAAGTCATATCGCCAGTCACGTCTGTAAAAAAAATGCCACTTTCCAAGGCCAGTTAGCGTTTGATTCTTCTATGTGAGAAATGAATCAATTTATATGTAATAAATTATATTTATAATAATTAGTCAATATAATTAATTGTTTTTAAATTAAGTAACATCTTTAGGAACTTTCCTTTGATAACCCTCTGCCGGGAGACTTGGAGACACCTAAAGATCGTCACAGTCAAGCCGTTCTGTTGTCGTTAAAAGGAATGACGCCTGTGACTTAAAATGAGGGTTTGCAATTCCGACAGCAATCTGGCTTGGTGTCACGAGGGTAAGCACGCGTGCGGACAGAAACTGGACTTGTCAAATAAACTGCGTGGTTAATAAATAACGAAAAGAAACAATTAATTTCTTTTTTGATAACATATTGGAACGGGCCGGATATAATCTTGTGGCGAGCCGGACGTGCCCCGCGGGCCGTGGTTTGGAGACCCCTGTCGTAGACCATTCGACCAGTGAAGACCGTGTTATTTCAAAAATGGTTTGATATTTAAAAAAATCGATCACGCAAAAAATGATGATGAAATGTGTCGACATGTCCCTATAGGATTAAAAATCCTCAGTCTAAATAATAAAAAAAAGGCCAATTATTATTAGGTGACAACGTTACAAGTGAAATTTCTCAGTTATGCGATTAAAGTAAAATGGTTAGTTAACGTATAGTAGGATTCTGGGTAGAATAATTCAAAAAGTTGTTTAAATATAAGTTATTTCTAATATTTACACTTAGAGTAGGATGAACTATAGCTGTTAGCGTTGATTCATATTACTAATATAGTAACATGATACCAGTGATGACAAAAAAAAAGGTTAGAAAATAAACTGTTCTATCCACGGGAATCTAACTATATCCACTACTAATTATAAACTTTCCCAAACAAATTTAATAGTTAGATTTTAAATAGGGGCACACTGTTTAAATGGTGTTCCAGCTCTAGAGCAGAGGTCACTCACTAACTCCATGTCCACGGGTGTGCGTAGGTCCTTTTGCATACACCCACAATGATATTCATATTAAAATTTAATTCCCTTTGAAAATATTATTATTATTATTATTAGCACCGCGTCTTACTACCCGTTCGGGTTATACGCACTTACGCTAATTTGTAATGGTAGGGTGATTGTGAGATGAAATGGAGGACCTACAGTTTAACGTGGAATCCGAACCACGGTGGAGGCCTGGCATTCCCCACATTCACAAGATGTCTTGTCAGAGGTGAAGGAAGGGTTTGGTAATCAGATAGATCTTTGCCGGGACCGAGGATTGAACCCCGCACCCCGGCAAAGAAGTCCGACACCTTACCCCTAGACCACCAGGTCTCCCTTTGAAAATATAAAATAGACAAAATGTATTTACAAATATTTCAAACATGTCACTAATTGCAAGAAACAGTTTTTTGATAGCAAATTACATGATGGACACACAGAAAATTGGGCAATGTATTAAATAAAAAATGTGCACTAATTCGTGAAAGTGAGCTAATAATATATTTTTTTGAAAATCCGTTTAATATCGCGGATAACAGAATTATTGCTAAATATATGAATTAACTGTACGAAATAAATGTTGAAGAATTATTGTAATGAGAGATTTCGGAACTACAGAACAAATTTTGCTTCAAGGCTTGCTATACAGACAAACGTTGCCAGACAATGATGGACCATACAACATTTCCTTCGACGAATATAATACTAGCGATGAAAATTATTATTTTGGATCATATTTTCTGTGCGAATCACCACTCTTCATAGTGAAATTAGTGAAAAAGAAATATAGACCTCACCTTTAAGAAATGCAATGTCAAATTATAATCCGAAAGATAATCAGTGAAATGTAGCTCTAGCCATTACATTAAAAGTTACATATTGACATACTTTTTTTTTCTGAATGTTTCATTAAATTATATTTTCTTTATAAGATAGTGTGACTTAAGGTGTTGACATAATAAATTATTTATATTAGCTTACATGTATGTAAAAATTATATGCGCCGGCGAAAAAATTCAGAAATTCAGATTCATCTTGCTAACACAAAGGTTGGAGATGACTGCTCTAGTCTACGGCTTCCCTCCACCCCCCCCCCCCCCCCCCAAAGAGAATCACCGAATACAACACGAGACCTCTGGAAAGGTCTTGTTAGAAGGCGGTAATTCCCCCCCTACCCCCGTGTTACGATAGAAACTACAGCATTACCACCAGCATACTTTTTTTTATTCCAAAATAAAAACATTTAGACTGAAAGAAAGCAACTTAAGGTGGGGGTGGAAAGATGTCCTGGAATTTAATGACAACTTTTTCTCTTCATTTTAAAAAGTTTCTCAACTAATGCCGCTATACTCATGACATTTTACTTATTCTACAGCTGTTTATATCATCATATGAAGAAAACTAAACGCTCTATGTTTCGACTTGAGGAATATTTGATTGATTTTGACAACAACAACAACAAAAGTTTTTCTCTATAAAAACTGAAGAAAAAAAACAACGCTGGCTTTTTCACGCGTAACCTTCCATCTCACCTTAAATCACAAGCTGATTCCTCACAAACCAATAGTCAATATATCGTATTTTCAGCCGATAAGTAATCAAATTAAGAAATGTGGTGATGAAAGAGAATGGGGTAGAAAGAAGGCAAAGTTTCCAGACAGTTCCCCTTCAATTAACTTTTCCGACGGCCCCACAAAAACCATCAAGTATGGCTTTACATCGCTCGGAAAATAGATCCTAACAACAAACGTAGAAGAACACACCACGTCGGCTTAAAAGAAACCTTATAAATACTTGAGCAATATATGAATACATAAGAAAGGATGGGTTGGTGGAGGAAGAGGGGTGCAATCTTTTTAATGAGAGGCCCGCAGGTGGAAGAGATGCGGGGAATACGTTTTAATGAGGGGGGAAGAAACCCCCCTCAAGTGAGGAGTGGAACGAGAGAAACTGTGGGCGGGGGTGTCAAGTTTCTTTCCTTCAGGGTTTTCTTTGGCAGGGGAAAAAAGAGGGGCTAAAAACAAACTTCTACGACATCGTATAACCTCATGAAAGAATCTCAAAAGATTGCACCCGATTCTTTTGACGTTCCGTCGTGTCTTGTCTTCCGTAACATCGTTCCTTTGGTCTAGAACAGGATACAGTAGTAATCACAGGATCCGGAAAGTGTAGGTGAAAGAAGTAAATCATATATGCTTTCAATCTTCGATTTAAGACTAGGAGCGCCATCTATTGAGCGCTACTCTAACTCTATATTTGTATGATTGTTTTAAAAGGTAGTGAACTAAATTTATTACTGCATATTGTGTTTACATTTAAAAATCTTTAAAATTAATTTCAAGTATTTTAATCAGTTAAATTAAGTAAATCTAATGGGGGGATATAGGTTACTCAAGAAAAAACAGTATTTTTGCAGTTTTTATAGCAACACTGTTTTTTTTTGGTCGAACTATATTAAATATTGCTTCAGCACAAACATAGAATTTAATTTTCTTCATATGGTGACCAAAAAAATTGTTGAATATTGTCGAGGGTGTCCTGGAATTTTCGTAAAACTTTTTTTTTCATTTATCTATAATGCCGTTATGCTTATGACAGATATTCAACAACTGTTGATATCACATTGGGAAGAAAATTAAACTCTTTGTTTCTGTTGAAGCAATATTTGATTTATTTTGACCAAATAAAGTTTGCTATAGCAGGCTGTCTACTCAACTTGACCAATTAAATACCTCCCCCCCCCACGTGTTTATTAATCTTTTACTGGGAATTATCTATACTTATAAAATAACATGTCCTGATTGATTGACTGACTGACTGATTCATCATCGCCGAGCGCAAACTATCAAGGCTACAAGCATGAAATTCGGACTGTATATTCATTTTGTTATGTAGGCACCCACTAAGAAAGGATTTTAGAAAATTCCACCCCAAAGGGGTCAAAATAGGGTGTATATGATAATATGTATGAAAGTCCGTCATTTTGAAGTTACATAAACAAAATTTTGTATTTAGGTTATTGACGTAAAACAAATAATACTGTTTCAGGAATTTTGGAAATTTTATTTAATAAGGGATGAAAAAGGGGGTGAAAGTTTGTATCGGACTTGCATTATTTTTGATCTGAGGTCAAGTTATGGTCATCAACGTAACGTAATATTTTAAATTAATCTGTAAATACATATGTATATTTTCGTATTTGTATATAATCAACTTCCACGCGAGCAAAGCCGCGGGCAACAGCTATCTAGTAAAATATATTACATAGCTACAAATGGCGTTCCTATCAAGTTTAAACACTTACTGATAGTGTTATACAACCCGTATGTTGTTTGTACAGTAGCCCCATGACTTCTTTGGTGCTGACTGACAGCTCACAACTGATTCAGACAGACTACATATAGGTATATATCTAAATTTTGACTGTCAGAATTGACAGCTGCAAAACATGTTTTTGCAGATCATTTGTTCGGCACAGGGATTCATAATTTGGTCTGGTAACTTTTCAAAGCCGTCAACTGTCAGCTGTGAGCTGTCAGTCAGCACCAAAGAAGCCATGGGTTACTGTACCTTGAGCGCAAGTTATTTTTCGAAGTTTTTTTTTTTTTTCAAAAATATAACCTATTTAGGGGTCACCCATAAGCCACGCAACTCTGTTGAGAGGGGAAAGAAAGGGTTTAAGGGGGAGCTCTAAAATCTACATGCTCTGTTACACTTTATAATGTTGAAAAAAATATTTTTTTATGTTTTCATCTATAGTAAATCTTCATATAGAAACTTTTGATTTGTAGTAGTATTAAAAATGAGTACCTCTTTTAATGCCACAAAAACTTCCCAATGAAATAATAATATTCACCCTTTATGCGAAAAGAAACGTAGCATAGTTTGCGACGGGTTGGAGGGTTAATGTAGCCATGGTGTTGTATGGAGAAGGCTAGGCAGGGGGAAGTGGGGGGGGGGGTTAGCGCTACGTTGTTTATGGATGATCTCTTAGCCTTAGTTACCCATTGAAACGAAAAAATAAAACCAAATTATATATTATATTATATATATATATATATATTATATATATATACACACATCGTATTTAAGCAACATTCAACTTATCGCGGATTTTAAACTTGCGCGGAAACGAAATAACCGCGTCAGTCAAATACTTAATGTACGCGAATATATTAGCAGATTAGGTCAAACGGGGGAATGACTGATAACTTAATCCCGACTAAATATACGGTCCCTAGTCCCACTTATGGATAGTCACATTTTCACAAAAACGGTAAATATCCATAAATAGAATGTAAACCATGTTTACCCAGAGATAGTGAGAATTGGTGAAGAATAAACCTGTTTGACAGTTAATAAAATATACCAAAACAATTTCCAACGGGTACTTAAGACGCGGTGGGAAAAAAAAATACACACAGAAAAAGGGACAGTATTTTAATGCTTTATATACACTCCGTCTACCCTGAAATATAGCACTGTAGCAGCCGCACCTTGACGTACTACACTATGGTCTATGGGCATATATTAACAGTTATGCCATAGTGGAAACGTGCAAGGTAGGCTTGCCACACTTCATTGTAAACGAAGTGTGTATCATATTCCATCATCTAGTAGGCTCTAGGAGCCTCTTCACCTAAATAAGAGGTCGAGATCTGCCACTAAAAAACAATGGTTCCTATTGAAAATCAACCAGAAAACTTTCACCTCTAACCAGCAAAATGTGATGAACGCAAAGCAATGCAATACACCGAGGCGTGACGCGTTTTTTTAAACGAAAGCCCCTCCACCCCCACCCCCTCTCCCTCATTTTATGAGGTCATGCCACAGACACAGACACGATATTTTTCGTGTCACGTCCTGCGTTGTTTTGTATATCTTTTGTCGGGTATTATTTTACTATATTCATCCCCCCCTTTTAAAACAGTCCAATTTTCATAGAAAGGGGTCTTAGAGAAAAATACAAAAACATTTTATGCGGCCAAAATTCATGGTATTTTGCTATATTGTTAATGGTATGTATCAAAAGTGACCGCTAAAGATTACATGACTTGACGTATGAATACGTGGAAGTGGATTTAGTAGCTTTTCTAGTTGCATTGCTATGAAAATTGAAATGTATATGTTAACGTTATATTGAGGATATTGGTGCAAAAATATCTGTTTCATTTTGGTAGCAAAAGAAAATCGTCTGGAATATATTTTGCCATACAAGCGATTGATTCAAAGATATTATATTATAATAATATATACTGTCTTTAGGGTGGGGATGAATGGAACAAGATAAAAGGGCAACGTGTTAGCAGCTTCTCTCTCTCTCATATATATATATATAATATATATATATATATATATATATATATATCCAAAATAAAGTCAAAATTGCTTCAGTACAAACACAGTTTAATTTTCTTCACACGGTGATTTCAACAGTTCTTGAATATCTGCCAAAGATGTAGGTCTACTGTAATTTAATGACAATTTATATCTCTTCATTTATAAAGTTTAACATCTAATGCCACTAATCCTATGTTTATTTGGAAGCAATATTTGATTTATTTTGCCCAACATTTTTTTCCATGGGCCTTTTTCTCGCGATCTTCGCATCCTCACCTTAAGTTCAATCATGTAAAAAACAGTTCAAAGAAAAATTCAATTAAAAACAAATGGGTTTGTTGAGAAAGTTCTAAATGCAAAAAGTGCCAACTCAACATGTTATACTCTGGCAGATCATACGGTTTGGCGAATGGATACACAAGAGTAAATCTGGTAACTTTTATTAGCTATCAGTTATCACCATCCCCAAGTCACGAATCGACTTTATTATCTCGTCACATAAATGATTAACGGCGATTCGCGAAGACATCCACGACATTGCCTGAAAAATATCCTTGAAAAACAGTTTTCTTTCATGCCATTCACGATGATTAAAAGACAACAAAATAATAATAAAAAATTTGAGTGTATTGTCAAGAAACTAATAAACGGCATATTTTGTCCCTTGATGGGAAGATTTTAAAACATATATAGATATTTTTTCGTCTTTAGAAGTGTTTACCAAACTGTGGTACACGTTGCCCAAGGATACGCGGCATGCCATCAAGTTTTATTCCTTTATTTTAGGTAATTAATGAGCACTTTATGAACCGACTTGGATTATATCAGGACGACTTGAACTTAAGTCTAGAATAGATAACCTCTAGTTCCTCGGCCATTCATACTTTCTTTGACACTGCTTCATACTACCCGTTCGGGTTATACGCCTATGTACTAATCACACTAATGTATTAGGGCTTATGGAAGTTTAGTTTAGAGGAAGTGCACCCCATATTCGTGGAAGGAGAGTGAAAACCATTTAGTTAAAAAACTTCAGTGCACCCGACCGGGATCGAACCCTGATCTCCCCATCGCAGGCATTCTAGTCCAACACTAGAGTACCGCGTTAGACCTCGCGGCGACCGAAGCGGGTGGCCATTAGTTAATATCCGTGAAAGGAAGAACTCGGACTTCACCCAAGCCGAATATATAAGCCGGGACCCTTAGCTGAATAGAAGGACGACTTCGCCTAGCTGTCGAGCCCCAATGATAAAAGTTGCAGGCTCGCAGTGAGGCCGATGGCCATTTTGAGAACTTCAGTAATGTGGAGCTGCTTAACATTATAGGAAATACAAACATGACTTATAGCTCGGAAACAAGGTCAAATGGGACATGTTTATATTAACTTTTTCAAATGGTTTGTATGTCTCTTGTCCACTTCTGAAGAGAGTCTCATATGTTAAGGCCTCTACACACACGAATAATAAAAGTTCTCACCCGCTTCAGTGGGCGCGTGGTCTAACGCGCTACTCGTGTTGGAATAGACTGCCGAAAACGTGGAGGTCGGGGTTCGATCACGGTTGGGTGCACTGTTTTTTTCCCTAAATAGTTTTTCCACTCTTCATTCACGCAAATGTGGGTGCACTTCATCTCAATTAATCTTTCCTAATCTCTAACGCATTAGAGTAACAAGAACATAGTGTACAACTCGAACGGTTAGAAAGACGAGGTGCTAAAAAATGTTATACAAAAATGCATGCTGATTTTAAAATTTTTACACGGACTTTGAAAAATCCCTTTATTTTCCCTTGCAAAGGTTATGTTTCTATATTTTAAATCATCTATGACAAAAAAAAAGGGAGGGAGTGGGACATTGCACACTGTGGTTTGGAATTGTGCACTCGAGTAAGTAGGACATGTCAATAATGACATTCAAATAATAAAACGACATTTCGTGTAAAGAGGCGTTTATAAACGATCTCTTATCGTTCACGCCAGGCTGTGATATCACGTCAGTCCTTACCCCGAATCGTGAGACCCAGGGTTCGATAATGATCGAGCACATTGATAGCCAGCTTGTTATATTTTTAATATATTACCGTTTCCTTAAAACAAACATACGAGATATACTGTGGATTCACAAGTTCACCGAAAAACTAGCGCAGAACAGAATCGTGGTCACGTGACGAGCTCTAAGCCAATCACAAGATTTCCGCTTCATCAGCGCAACCTGTTCTGTTTTAAGTTCAACTCATTTAGTTCGTCCGCTCTGCTCGAGATGTTTGGCACAGGAGAACCAATCAAATCTCAGAACCAGCCATCTCAAAACAGTGCGCATGCGCAATTGACAACGCACGCGCTCTACAGCCAGAAGCTAACAGACAGCTTTGTTGGCCTTTGTGGCGAGATTTGAAATAACCGTTAATGGAAAGTATGCTTATCGGTGTATTGGATTGTGCCACGACACAGCGTTATAATTTGTAAACATCAATAGGGACAATGATCTAAAATATATAATGTACATCCACTAGAAAATAAAATAAAGTGGGACCTCTCCATATACCGAACTTTGGTATATCGAAATTCTCTATTTATCGAAGTTTTGGTGAATCCCCTTGACATTACATAGAAAAACTGTTTCTATACACTGAAAAAAATCTATATAAAGATTTATTTTTTCAAGACGATTCGGGAGTTTCCCTTCGTAATGACGACGGTATAAGAAAAAACAAGTTAAAAAAAATAGAATGGAGATGTCGCATGAAGAAGGAAATGTTTAGCCAAGGTCATTTCGACGCCGATCTAGGTCGCCTGGAGAGGTCTCCACTCTCTTCTCAACACTTTCCAAAAGCAGCCTTCCACCCCTATAGATCAAGTTCAGCCCCCCTAAGCCTTCTATATCGAAAGTTTGGCCGAGTTTTTAACACATCACGTCGTGCTCTTCAATTCACAGAAAATTTTCCTGACGATGTTTCGATATATGGAGGTCCGAATGTATGTTCATAATCGGCTGTTTTAAGTTAGCGTTTCAATGCATTATGGGTCAACATAAAGCGTGAGAATTGATTGGCCACCGAGGCAGATCCTGCTTTCTATTTTCGGCGAATATGTGAATCAAGCTTAAGTATGAATTCAGCTTAAAAATCAATACCAGGATTTTTTTAAAGTTAAATTTAACGTCTACTTTCTGAACCGATTGATATACCAGGTGAAATAATAAAAGTATATAGTTTTTCTAATTTTAAATCGAAGCGTCCATTCTTATTCTTTTTAGAAACTGACATTGGTTTAAACATGTAATAATATTTCCCACTCACTCCCCCATTCCCCTTTTACTTGAACTAGATAATTATCGGAAAACCTTTGGAAGCAACATGTGGTTATTTACCCTCCCCCAAGCACGCAATTTGGCTCCCCGTGTACAACTTCCGGTACGTCGAGGTAGCCACAAAGAGGTTCATGACAGCACCAGACCGCCGCAACTAACACCAGAGTAAATAGCAATTAAAATTATACCATGATATTGGTAATAAACCCGTTCTGGAAGGCCTTTTATCCTACCATAATACCACCATGCAGCTTAGGATTCTGGTATGAAATAAGTCGTTTAAGAACGGACTTGCGTGTTCCTACTACTGTTCTGGAAGGCCTTTTATCCTACCAAAATACTACTATGTAATAGAATTTTGGTATGAAATAACGCCTGATGTAGCTTTTACTTGGACGAATTCGAATCGGACTACTTCCCATTTCCCCTTTCCCCATCGCAAGAGCGCCTATTTCTGACCTCGGGTTGGTGATCACTTTTGTCACCCATATAATCTCCCCATTTCGTCTAGGGTGGGGTACTTTCTAAGTGTAATTATAGGGGTGATATTTACTTAAATCACACATTTGCTAATGTCCGATTTAGATAGGAAGCAAAATTTTTGACCGCTATATTTTATAAAATAATTTTTAATATATATATAAAAGTCAGGCCATGTGATCTTTAAACTGTCACCTTCATAGTTATTATCGATAACTATAAAATAAAAGTAGCAATAGAGTATTGTTGTCAATATTTTTTTTATTAGCATGTCTTAATACCTGTTCGGATAACACACATACAAATTATGCTAATATCCACTTCGGTGGTCGAACGGTCTAAAGAGTCACTCTCCCTGTTAGGTTGACCTGTTGATTAAGAGGCAGAGGTTCGAATCCCGTTCGGATCTATTGAGGGTGGTTTTTACCTAAGATAGTTTCCCTCTTTCATTCCACGAAATGACTTATTATGTACCACAATCCTACTACATAACAATACTATGGTAGGATAAAAGCCCACCATAACGAGCTTCCTACCAATTTCATGGTATACTATTTTTTATTATTATTTTTTCCACATTGGTTAACATTTGTGATTTTCAATCAATGTTTGTAATAAAAGATATTCTACTTGCTTTAAGTTAACACCATTCCAACTGTGGATCGACTGTAGACGAGTCTGACTTTTGGTAGACGTGCGATGCGCCGTATAGCTTCGCATTCACCAAGTAGGTAACATCGTTAAATCAGAGTTAGTTCAATTCGACAATAATTTATACTCGAAACAGTTTAGAGGGGAGGGGGCATTCAAGAGAAGATACCCGGGAAAGTCTTCACATCTTTACATTATACTACTATAAAGTCAAATGGCTGGCTGACACACTTACCAGGTGAGCTAGAAACTTGAAATTTGGCAAACTTATAGCTTCTAGCCTGTAACCGTCGGGAAAATTCCACAAAGTTAAAAAAAAAAAAAAAAATTGAACCTTCGAAAAAAAATGCAAAATGGCGGACCAACTTTAAAGTCGATGCGAACCTTTCTTTGAAGGTCTCTTGTGGCTAAACGGTAAGATATAACCAAGCAAATATATAATCTGTGTACAACCCACTTGATCTCGACATATCATGTATGTGCAGGTGGAGCCGATGCTAGAGCTTAAGGTTTCGCCAACGTGAAAATATACAAGGCCGTTCCAGACCGCATCCTACACACCAAGTTTTTTTTGGGAGTCCTGCGCGGTTAAAGAGGGTAATGAACGCTTCACGATCGAATAACCGGTGACTACGACAAGTACAGTCCCATTTTCATAGACGGGGGCCTATCTGACAGCTAGCACCGCGTCTTACTAACCGTTCGGGTTATACGCTTTAAGTACTAGTTACGTTAATGGATTTAGGAATTGGGAAGGTTGAATTAGAGGAAGCGAACCCGCATTTGCGTAGAGGGAGAGTGGAAAACCATTTAGGAAAAATCACCCCCAGTTCACCCAACCGAGATTCAAACCTCGATCTCCCGGTCTTCAGCAGTTGAGCTCAACACAAAGCGCGGTAGCTAACTACGCCACCGAGGCGGTGACAGCTAGAAGTCACTAGATCTAATTTCAGATGATATCCATACGCTCAGGATATGTGATCTGCACATACCAATTTTGATATACATCATCGCTGTTAATAAAATAACTTATTTTTATCCTTAGCAACACGTCTTACTACCTGTTCAGGTTATACGGTCATGTACTAATTACGCTATGGGTTTTAGTGATTAGGAATGCTATATTTAAAGCAGGTGTACTAATATTTGCGTGGGGGTGGGGAGGAGAGTGGAAAGCCACCCTCAGTACACCCTTAACCGGGATTAGATTAGAGCTCCGATCTCCCTATCGTCAGCAGTCTAGCCTAACACGAGTGACGCCTTAGACCATGCAGCCACCTAAGCGGGTGATATCAACGTTGAACGCAAAGAATTAGTTTTTAGTTTACTTGTCTCTCTTATCGGACTGTAGATTTATTTTTAGTCGTTTCACCAAATTTAAAAAATAAAATAAAAGGGTAACTAAATTTTATACGAGTTATGCTATCCGTCTGAGTGATACAGATTTATCTATACTAATATTATAAAGAGGAAAGATTTGATTTTTATTTGTAATGGATAAACTCAAAAACTACTGGACCGATTTTAAAAATTCTGTCACCAATATAAAGCTACATTATTAGCGAGTACATAAGCTATATTTTATTTTGAAAATTTTAATTATTCCTCATAAAAATGTTGATAGTATATTATATAGTCGTTGGAAAAAAGTTGTTGAAGGGAAAGTGGGGTTGGTGAAGGGGGAGGGGAGAGGAAAGAGGAATGAGATGAAAATAGGAGGGAGGGGGCTATACAGTGATGGTAGGACTGTATTTAAAAAAAAAAGTAAAAAAGTTTTGTTTTTATATTAACATGTGATGATTTGAAGCTTTGTTTTACAGGATTCTTTACAATATTTTTTTACGGGGAAGGGGCTAGTTTATACTAATGGGGTAAGGATGAGGAAAGAGGCATTTAGAATAAATTAAGGACCACCTATATTTGCGTCGGGTGAGAGTGCGAAACCGTCCAAGAAAACACAACTCATTGTACACCTGATTGGACTCGAGGCCCGAACTAGCAGACAGGACAAGACTGACGCCTTTGTCCACGTGCCACCACCGATACAAGCCAGAGTTCGTTGGGTATGTCCAGCTGGCCTAGAGGATGGGGGATCAATAGCCATACCCGCGCCGGTGAGGCAAGCGGACAAAAAACGTCGAGAGGTTGGGTACCGAATCCCGACCGGGTGTAAAGGTTTTTACCCAAAACTGTTAACACACTCTTCCTACCTACAAATGCGAGTAGATGGCTTCTAAGTTCTACCTTTAGCACCCATTCACCTTTAATTTAATTACATGCGTATAGCCCATAGAGAAATCAAGACACGCAGAAAGAATCAAAATAGTTATTTAAGGTGGGATGGAACGGGATAGATAAAAGGCCAGTGTTTTGGCAGTTTTTAAGGCAAACACTTTTTTTTTGCCAAAATAAATAAAATGTTGTTTCAGTACAAACAAAGGTTTAATTTTCTTCACATGTTGATATAAACAGTTCCTGAATATCTGTGTCGTATGGTGATATTATCTAACAAACTTTTTAAATGAAGAGGAAAAGTCATTAAATTCCATAACAGCCTTGACAGATATTCAAGAAATTGTTGGGTCATCATGTAGAGAAAATTAAACTAAATGTTTGTACTGGAGTAATGTTTTATTTATTTTGATAAAAAAAAAATATTTTGCCATAAAGACTGTAAAAACACCTCTTCTTCGTCCCTTCCCTTAATAAAAGTGCTGTAATCCAACTAGAGAAAGGACCTTAATTGGCTTGTGTAGAAAAGTTACTAGATTTAAATAGGGCTGCATATTAATGATGTTAAGATATCTCAAATTATTTATAAAGGGGTTTGATATTTTTTAAATATAGTTTTCAACAAAAATGTAGGCGAAAGTTCTCACGAGTTAAAAAATTTAAATTAAGGTTAAAAGAGTTTTAAAAACATGGTGTGATTACTTACATAAAACACCTTAAAACACTCAACACATTACTTTACTTGATAGAGGAAGACAAGAGCTAGGTTTGTAATACTTTGCTCTAATCTCAAAAGTACACATTTTCACATCAAGCGTCGTTTTAAAACTTTTAAACTCAAAATATCTAAACCTTTTAACTGGTCAGGAACCTGCTGATAATTTTGGCTTAATTTTTTTTAAAGATAATAAAAAAACATCAAACAACTTCTTAAATAATGTAGGATTTTTATTATTATTACTAGCACCGCGTCTTACTACCCGTCCGGGCTATACGCACGCTAATGTGTAATGGTAGGGTGATTGTGAGATGAAATGGAGGACCTACAATTTAGCGTGGAATCCGAACCACAGTGGAGGCTGTTATTCCACACGTTCACAAGTTGTGATTAATACACGTCTTGTCAGAGGTGAAGGAAGGGTTTGGTAATCAGATAAAACCCGCCTCGGTGGCGTAGTTGGCTAACGCTTTGTCGTGTTGAGCTCGACTGCTGAGGACGGGGAAATCGAGGTTCGAATCTCGGTCGGGTGAACTGGGGGTGGTTTTTCCTAAATGGTTTTCCACTCTCTCTTCTCCACGCAAATGCGGGTTCACTTCCTCTAATTCAACCTTCCAATTCCTAATCCATTAGGGCGTATAACCCGAACGGGTAGTAAGACGCGGTGCTAAATATTATAATAATCAGATAAATCTGTGCCGGGACCGAGGATTGAACTACGGACTCCCAGCACAGAAATCTGATATCTTACCCCTAGCCCGCCAAGTCATCTGTAGGATTTTTAAACGTCTGCAACGCGTCTCAATTGTTAGATATAGCCACATTCTGAAATATGTCACTCTATGAAGAGGTTAAAGGATTTCAGCCTAAAGAGATGGACTATTGGGTGGTGAGATCTAAGTTTTGATTTTAGTATTATCACATTGAGACATTAAATGATCGCCTTAAACAAATACAGTTTTAAAATGTTGTGAGACACGTTACTAATTTAGTTTCCTTTTCCTATGACAAATTAGAATTCTCGCGCACGCGCATAACCATGACTCAACTTTGTCTAAAGTGCGTTGGAGCGACGGAAAGAAGTCACGAAAATCACATGTTGACTTTGAAAATTGAGATTAGTATGCTCAACAAAGGCCGTAGCCAGCCAATAATTACGAGAGGGGGGGGGGTTGGTGAGCACATCCCCAAAACTGCCGAAGGATGGAAACAATTCTAAACATTAAACACTTCTAGGAGGCTCTCTGAAGTCCTTTTTATGGTAACACAGCCCCCTAATTTGTAAATGTACCTTAATTTTGATATTGTTTGAACCCTAAATAAAGCCATTTATATTTTGTTCATAAATTTCGGGGGAGGCGGATTTGAATCCTACCCCCCCCCCCCTCTATGGCCTTGTACTTAACTGTGTTAAAGGATTTATGGTGTGTATTAACTGGAACAAAAGTGTTAAATGTTATTTTTACTATTGTAAATAAAAGTTACATATTTTTTTTTAGTAAATGTGTGGAAAATTCCCAGAAATTTGATCAAATTTCCTGACTTTTCCCTGACCAAGCAAATCCCGAATTTTCTATGTCGCTAGAACTGTTAAAAATAACAGTAATAATAATATAGTAAAATTTTATCAATTTTAGCTGAAAAAAAGTTTACGTTTATTAAGGGCATCTCTATGTAAATTGTTGTGTACCATAGCGTTTATATGAATAAATAAAAGAGCTATGTTCTGACGACAGAGCTAAATTATCGGACCTCTCTCAACATGTCGCCGTTCTATCGTGCGTCTCACCCAACCAATTCAAAAACATTATGTCCTAGGGGAAATGACGGGGGATATGGAGCGTGTCCTTACTGTATGGAACCGCGCAGTATTCACGTTCCGCCTGCTCCGAAGCACGAAGTCCGCTTGGCGGGAAATAAGGAGCGAGAGAGAGAGATAATATATATATCCCCCCCATGAGGCCCGTACCCCCCCCCCCATTCTTCCGCGCGCGCACGACGTCACTAGCGAGGGCATACACCCAGTAGTGACGTCACAAGGCCCGGTCGGTTGGCGGGAAAACAGATCTCTGGTTCGCGCCCTCCCCAGCAAGGGCGTGTGTACACGCTGTTCCAATACGGTTAACATCGGCCACCTTTTAATTTGGGTATTAATATCTTGTAGTATCTATACTCGGGTGACCAGACGTACAGTTTTTATCAGGATTATCACTTTTTTTTTTTACTGTGGTCCCGTTGTCCCATGAAACTTGAATTGGACGCTAAATTGTCACGTTTTATTTGAATAATTAAATTTAGCAGCGTACCCTAGCCGTTCGGGTTATACGCTTAAGTACTAACTACATTGATGGGTTAGGAATTGAGTAGGTTGAATATAGAGGAAATGAACTCGCATTTGCGTGGAAGGAGAGTGGAAAACCAGCCCCAGTTCATACCCGAGCGAGATTCAAACATCGATCACCCCGTCCTCGTAAGTATAGCTCAACACGAAAATAGCGCGCCACACCACCGAGGCGGGTCCCTTGTTTATTATTAATAGTCAACTAATGTGAACGCACTCCTGTGTCGAAATTTGACAGTCTGAGAGATGCTGCAACGTGTGGTAGCAATGCTGCATCAGCTGTTTAAACTAATAACAAGAGGCAAAGATGGTGGTGTGTGTTCGTATAGTGTAGTACATTTCTCAGTCCACTGGTAAAGTCTTATTTCTGTAAGTTACTATGACATTATATAATGTAAAGCTTATACTCTACAATACTCTTGAATTGAATACATTTTGAAATACTATTAAAATAATATTTAGCACCGCGTCTTACTACCCGTTCGGGTTATACGCTTTAAGTACTGATTAAGTTAATGGATTTAGAATTGGGAAGGTGAATTAGAGGAAGTGAACCCACGTTTGCGTGGAGGGAGCGTGGAAACCGTTTAGGAAAAAACAACCCTCGTTCACACGACCGAGATTCGAACCTCGATCTCCCCGTCCTCAGCAGTCGAGCTCAACACGACAAGCGCGTTAGCCAACTACGCCACCGAGGCGGGTAAAATAAATACTATTAAAATTTAAAAATAGTGCTGAAACATAACACACTTCAGTTCTATATTCCAAGTGGAAAAAGATATATTAATCGCATATTAATGAATTTTTAAGTAGAGAGAAGCACATGAGTCCCGTTTTTGTCCCCCTTTTTTTAAAAAGTTAGGTAAAAGTCAAACTGTCTTATTTTTTGTTTGTTTTGAAAATCTGGCCACCCTAATCTAGATACAGGGTAACATCAGCGTACGATTTACAAACTTAACTTTTAGACGAACCGTCTTAAAAAAAGAGACCTTTCTTGATTATTCAAAAAGTAACTATATCTCCAACCCAGTTTTCATAGGTAGTCTCTTCTAAAAGACACGAGCGTATTTTTTCTTTCTACATTGATAACATTTTATTATATTATTTGAGTAATTTTTTTAGCACCCCGTGGGATTAATCGTTTGGGATATATTATTATTTACTCGAATGTATTAGGGATAAGAATGGATTTAGAGGAAGCGGCCGTCGAGAATATTGATTATATATCAAAAGTAACTGCAAATCACATGACTTGATGTATGAATACGTTTAAGTCTGATAACTTTTTTCTAGCTGTCAGATGTGTTAATTCCTTAGAAGAGGGTGTCTATCGAATTGGAGAAATAAAAATTAGCTACTTTTTGACCAAAAAATTCCTTCGATAAGCGGCCGAACATTGTATCATGAATAAGGCATAATATAATGCACTCGCAGGAAACATTTTCTTTTACTAGATAGCGAATGTTAACCTTGTTCTTTGTATCACGATAAAAACAATTATGCAGCTTGCAGCTAGCACAAGCCATCACGGCTTTCGACGCGTCCGCATTACGATTCGCAGGAAATAAAAAAATATATATTTATGTTTGTGACTTTATGACAAAGATATTGAAAATTAGTGACTTTTCAGGAAATCCCGCGACCTTTATTGCAATTAGTGACTTTCGTGATCCTGTAGAAACTCGGGATAAATTGTTACCAAATCTTATAATTTGGGGGGTGACCTGGTGGTCTATGGGTAAGGTGGACTACTGATCTAGGAGTCCAGGGTTCAATCCTCGGTCCCGGCACAGATTTATCTGGATTACCAAACCCTTCCTTCACCTCTGACAGGACATCTTGTGAATGTGGGGAATTGCCAGGCCTCCACCGTGGTTCGGATTCCACGTTAAACTGTAGGTCCTCCATTTCATCTCACAATCACCCTACCATTTCACATTAGCGTAAGTGCGTATAACCCGAACGGTAGTAAGACGCGGTGCTAATAATAATAATAAATAACAACAGTCGCAGATATATGGAAAGGTATGTATGTAGGTGTTAGGGGGGAAAAAACTGAGAATAATACGAGACCACCGCACTCGTGTCTTGACTATTCTAACCCAATCCTCCCCAAGAAGGCAGAAGCTATCCACATCAGCAAAACACACACAAAAAAAGCTTGTAAATAAGAGCTGCGAAAGCTTCACAACTACCCTCAACGAGTTTGATTACGACAGGGGAAGAAGAAAGAGAAGTAGGACCATCCAACTTTCTTCAATTCTCCTTTACCACTCTTTCCATTTCCATGAAAAAAAAAATCTCTTTGCTATTTAGAAGCAGAAGGGGAGGAGGAGAGGTAAAGTTGCATTGCAAACCACGCTTATATGCCTCTTTCCTTCTTGGATCGCAACAATGGATACTCTTCGACTTCAAACTATTGTGAACAAGACTGATGAAGGAAAAAAATGTGAGGAAGGGATGTATAGCCGGCTAAACTAGTGTGGCGGTTGTCACCGAGAATGAAATGGTATCGACTCCAAAGACGGTAGGAATTTTCTACTAGAGAGAGACTCCAAAGACGGTGGGAATTTTCTACTAGAGAGAGACTCCAAAGACGGTAGGAATTTTCTACTAGAGAGACACTCCAAAGACGGTGGGAATTTTCTACTAGAGAGACTCCAAAGACTGTGGAAATTTTCTACTAGAGAGAGACTCCAAAGACGGTAGGAATTTTCTACTAGAGATAGACTCCAAAGACGGTGGGAATTTTCTACTAGAGAGACTCCAAAGACGGTGGGAATTTCTACTCGAGAGAAGACTCGAAGACGGTGGGAATTTTCTACTAGAGAGAGACTTCAAAGAATGAAAGAAGTAGAAAAGGGAGAGACGGTAGGATTACTTAGAACTATATAAAGGGAGTGGGGGCAATGAGATTTGGAAGCAACAACTTTAAAAAGTCTGCATTAAGTTCTGAAATGATTTTAAGAATCTTTTATTTGATTTAAAAAGGCCTCGCAATGTGGCAATGATCTCTTAATATTATGAACAGTCAAGAGTGTGAACTTTCATTGTCACTATAATAGAATTTAGTAAGCAGATTACCATCCTTATTTTGGAGGATCTGAAATAAACAAAGTTTATTATGAAATCTTAAATCCATTTAGATCTGTTTGGGGGTACAGGGCTAAGTTCCTGAAAGGTGTAAAATGTAAATAATCTAATTTGGTATTAAAAAAAAAAGTCAGGTTATGGTGCCATAGCTATTTTTAGCGCCTGTCTTAGTACCGATTTGGTTTATATGCATATGCTTTAATTATGCTAGTGTTTTAGGGAGGAGGAAGATTGAATTTATAGAAAGTGATGTCCCACATTTGCATGAAAAAAAGTAGAAAACCATTTTGGGGGGAAAAAAACCTAAGTACACCCAACCTGGATTAGAATTCAAGGCATCATCTTAAAACATATGAACACCAAAGAGGCTGATATTATAGTTTTTTCATGAACTATCCCGTCCTATAAACAACTGTAGGGTTTCAACGACCCATAAACAAAAAATATATCATTTACATTATCTGATTGGAAAAAATAATAAAACATAACACCTAAAAATATAGGTTTAACAAAGTGAAATATAATTTATAAAATGCTTACATATGAATGATAAAAATGCTAAATAAAATAAAGGCTGTATTAAAAAGTCAGATTTAATATAAAGAACCATGCATAAAACAAAACAATGAAAACTGGGTGGCCACTCAAACTATAGAATTCAGCAAATTTCCGATTTTCTTGGGGGGAGGGAACTCAATTTAATTTCAAGTCTTTTCCTCTGGCTGTGAGACTGAGCACATTATTTTGTAAAAGGTGTGTTGAATTCACCAACAAATTTTATTAAGTGGTACAAGTATTGGTAATAAGCCATCCACCAGACCACTATGAAAGTTTGGAATGGCCTACCCCTATATGTTTTTATGAGTGGTCCTCGCCTTTAAATTACTGACAAGACAGCCAAATTCAAGCACTTATTTCTGGGGTTTTCCCAGATGCACATAATTCAAGCATAATTTCCAGTTTTTCCGGTCAGTGGCCACCTGGAAAATAAAGTTAGTATGAATTTTAGGGCACCCACAATCATGTGCTTAGTTTGCAATGTCAAGTTCCGGTAACAAGCACAAATGATATTTAAAATAGATTAAAGTCATTGTGAAACATGCACGTGGATTAAATTTGCTTACCAGTACATACAAATGGGTTAATGGCCTACTTATGAATCATTCATTATGAATAAGAAAGAGAAAAGTCAGTTATTTCCCTAAATGCAACTGTTTGGGGTGTCCTACACACAGCGAAGCTTTGATTTACAGTCTACGTAGTAACGTATATTATGTTGATTGTCTCAAGTTTGCTCTTCCATTCTTCCTTGTGCTTAGGGTGGCATACTTTCGTGGTCGCGGAAATGAACTTCTGAGTCCCTAATTTCATCGAGTAAGTAAGGTCTACAGTGTTTATTTTAGTTACAAATGTGGTATTTAGACAGTTAGGTGGGAATATGACAATTACAGTTTAGTACACATCAATAAGTGAACAAAATATATTGTCGCAATGATTTTTAAGTTACAACACTGTTCTGAAACTTAACCTGTTGTAAGTGTGGGGTGTATCTGTATACTGTCTCTACTATTCATTACTGCCAAAGTAGCAAGAAAAACATCTTACCTGATTACCATCTTGGGATGGTGCTTTAAATATTTTTGCTGTGGAATTGATTGAAGTGGCAGAGATCGGCTTAGAGGGTGTCGTCTGAACAACTTTGAAGACTTGGGGTTGACCTAAAACAGAAAGATTGCTTCATAAAGAAGAAAAAGAAACAAAAAAAAGCAATATATTGAGTAATATGTTTTAAATTTGAATATATTTTCATGATAAGTATGAAGATTTACAGATTTGATAAGGAGATGCATGTTTAGTGTTAAAGATAAATATGTAGGCCTATCTAAAAAAATAACTTTTAGGATAAAGTTACTTAAGTATAATGTTTAGAAAAAGTAGATCAAATGTAAATAGGGTAGAGAAGAGAACATTTACATTTGAAAAATTGCTTTTACAGAAATTAAGATGTGCAAACCCAGCCATCACACCAATAACGCTGATTGGCATTGCATGTCATTAAATATAACATATACAGTAGCCCCATGGCTTCTTTGGTGCTGACTGACAGCTCACAGCTGACTTCTGACAGTCAACATTTCGGTATATACCTAATTTTAATTGTCAAAAGTGATAGCTGCTAAACACATGTTTTTGCAGATCCTATATGGTTCGGCGTAGGATACTTAATTTGGTCTGGTAACTTTTCAAAGCCATCAGCTCTCAGCTGTGAGCTGTCATCACACCAGAGTCAGGTGCTACTGTAATATAAGCACCAAAGAAGTAATGGTGCTACTGTATATATAATAGTGCAGCATTAAGACAAGTTTACACGAGACAAATAAGGAGGCAAGTCGAGTCAGGTGATTAGTTGTGTCCCGCTACTAGTCACATGTGGACCACTACTTAAAGATAAGGCATTTAGGGCGCGAGTAATGAAGCAAGCTGGCAGGCAAAACAGGCAAATAGAAAGAAGATGTTCTATTTTTGAGCACACTTTCCTACTTCCCACACAACACATATTCTACAGTCAAGCTGTCTGTTCTCTTGACCGGTATGTAATCACCTGTAATTAGTGCAAGTGAAGCCTTGTTTATGTTTCATATGATATTTTTATGTTCCTGCTACCATTTTAGTGTTGGTGTGAACTGTTTAACATTGTGACTTAAAGTGATTAATATATTTGCCCATATGTGAACAACATTTGCATATGTATGCTATTCCCCATAAAAGAAGAAATAGGGTAACTTGATCACTTGCCTCTTTACTTGCCCCCATACAAACCAGCCTCTTTTTTTAAATACTAACATTTGCTTGTTAGAAAACTTTTAGGCACCAATTATTCAAGGGTTCCATGGCAGATATATAAAGGTTGGTTTCCACTAAAGTCAGCTAAAGTCCTTCATTGGCCCACTGATATAGAAACATAAGACCAAACGGCCACAAAATCTGGATACTAACAGAATAGTTATGACCTAGCCACAAAATGACCTGGCACTGACATCCTATTGGCATGCCACCACTGTGCCTTTATTGTTGGAGCAACAGGTAAAGAAACACTAATGTTTAGTTCCCACTAAACACTACTTTACTGTTTGGCATTGGTCCATTGCTAAAAAAATATATATATCTGGGCACCGCTGCAAAAGCTAGTATTGGTCCAATTTTGGGTTGACAAGGATTTAACCGTAACCATTAGCTGACAATAGCTCGGTGATAGTAAATTAGAATGTGGTATGAAGGACAGTTTAGAAAAGAAAAAAATTATATATATTTTTATGGTCAGCAGTGATAATATTTTTACTATATTTTAAGTATTATTTTTTATATAGTTACTTACTACTACACTTACTATTATATTATTATACAGGATGATTCATATAAAACTAATGCTTTTCATTTGAATACATAGTAATGCTCCAATTTGGCTTTCAAATAATGCAAGATCTTTAGGAGTTTTATTTATGTCATGAGATAGCAGAGTGCAACATAAGATCTGCCACCTGTTTCAACATTTTTATCTTAGTCTTATACATTATTGTTGTGGCGTTTCAGTACACACAACAGAAGCGGCTGTTCCTTGTTAAAACCAACTGAATAGCAAATTCGGTTAGGTACAGTGTTGCAAAGAGCCTTCTATACAGAATATGATGATCGCAATCCTCCGGAGAGGAACAAAATACTGGCGTTGGTAAACAACTCTTGTGAGTGAAACCAGTAAGCAATGTCATCTGAACTACCAGTGGTTGCTGTGGAGGTTCAGGCCAACTGCTGCGGTCACCACGCAAGTAATTAGGCGTTTGTCAAAGGTGACAAGGTACTCATTCTCTGTGTGTCAAAGAGTTGTGAAGAAGGCGAAGCTGAAGCGTAGCCATATAGGATGACGGCAGTTCACCGATTGCTGGAGCCAGAATAGTACCACGATAGTAATAAAACATTTGTATTGACAAAACCAACCAATCTCCAGATTTTCTCACTGTACGACAGTGTCTTAGTTTATCTTCATTCTAAAGCAATTTAAATAACATGTGTTCCAGGCAAACCTTTTTTCCTCCATTTTCTTTACTAAGTTACATTGTGTATCATTAGCCTAAAAAGAACCTAAAGAAAATTAAAAAGTGTAGCCAATTTTAAAAATTAAATAAAATATTTTATTGAGCTAAGAGTGTATTTACACAGAGGCCACTTAGTGGCTGACACACACCAGTGTCACTGGCCACTACAGTCACTTATAGCAGCCACTTCAGTGGATTATATTAGCTACAACATGCTTTTTGGGCCGGTCAAAGTTAAAATGGTGATGCGTGCGGATATTTAAGTGTTGTTACTTCTGTTAGGAAAAATCACAGGCGAAACTAAACAATGCATGTTCCCTTTGTTGATTGAAAGATCATCAAAAGGACTTTACCATAAGCTATACAAAGATGATATACAAGATGATATGTTTTTTCGATACCTTAGAATGCCAAAAATTCGTCTGATGAATTATTCTAAGATGTTAAGGGCTTATAATATAATATACTAGTACATTATTGGCTCTCGGCATGGTGATCCCAGCTCCACAATGCTCAACAGACTGATTTAAAATGAAATGGCTGGTGGCTGTGGATCTGTCTAAATGCACCAATGTATTATTATTATTATTAGCACTGCGTCTTACTACTCGTTCAGGTTATACGCACCTGCACCAATGTAAAACAATGGTCTGCTAGTAGTGGCTCGATCGCACCACAGAGCCACCGTTAGTGAGGGCGATCTTCTACCCATCTACCATGGCCTACCCTCACCAATGCTGTGGCCCTGTTTGACTTAACCAATTTGATCCTATGTATAAGTAAAAGTGGCAGTGGCTGTGGCACACGTCAGCCACTAAAAGCGGCCCCGCGTAAATACACTCTTAGGTCACAAAAATCACATCAAGCATAGATTATGGGTGGTGGTAGCCACTGTGTTAATTTTTATTTTTTTAGATCTTTGCTCAACATTTTTGTTTGAAAGTAAATATTTAAAATAAGAATCTATAATGACCTGCCAAATTATGCCTACTAACAGCCTGCAGTGACAGAATTTGATTTGCCCAAAACATATTTAGGCTTAAAAGATTAAAAGACTATTGATTAAATTTTTTATGATAGCTTATTCTGTATAAAAAAAGTTCTGCCTGGGAAACTGTTACTAGGCATTATTTGGCATGTCAATGTGGAATTATATTTGTTATATTCGATTTTAAACTAAAATTATAAGAAAAAATCTCAACAGAGGTGTTAAAATGTGATTCACAAAAAATGGCCTGAGTTTTAACAACTTTAAACACATCACTTTTTTTTAATGTCCCCAACCCAAGTTTCCTACACAAAATCATGAAAATTTTTCCAAGGACATTTCAATAAATTTTCAAGTATTTTCTACAATTCCTCTCGGGCAAGTGTATAAAGTAATCCTTGCATAACACGTCATTACATATATTTTATTTAAAAGCTATACACTCACGTACACCTGCACCTTTCCACACCTTTATTATATTTTAATGTATTCTATCGGCACGAGTTATTCAAGTAATTAAAATATAACAAACTCCCTTGCAAATAATAATCGGTGAAAATGTGGGTTTACTCTTTCAGAGTGATGAATTAATGGCCTGGGGCTGGATGTTGTGTCTGTTCTAGATTTTAGTTAGTCCATAAGCCACGTGCTAATGAGTCGGTTTATAAAGTGCATGTTAAATATCCAAAATCTCAATGTTTCATATTGAGCATGTAAGTTTATCTTATGTAAATTACAAAACAAAGAAAATATTGATACAAATGACAATAATGCAACCTTGTTTTATATTAATAAATGATTTAGTAGCTTAATAAACAATTTAAAGGAATTTAGTGGGATTCAGATATATTGGAAATTTCATCTATTGACTTACATCTGTTTTATTCTTGTTTCCTACAGTTTTATTGACCTGTTTAAAAAAAGGGGGACAAAGCAATTTCCAGGACAACCAAAATATTCCAGGAAAAGATTGGAGAAATAGAAATTCCACAACATTTCTAGGCCTGGGTGAAATATTTTAAAATTCCAGGATGCGTAGAAACCCTGCCAACTCCTACTATATTTAGGACAGACAATTTCCCCAAAAACATTCTCTTTTTCGAGAAGTGTTATGTCTGACTCCATTTTTCCTCAACACCTGTTGTCCGTATATCAGATTTTAAGCCCTTGATCATGTATTCATAATCATCAACAACCTTCAAAATGTGAACCACATATTCCACCCTTGTACTTTTCTAGCACAAAGTCTCCTATGTTTGGTTGTCCTATTTCAAGGGTTTGCAGTTTGGTGAAACCATCTGGCCCTGGTCCATCGAAATTCACATCATCCAAGGAATCTTAGACCCTTCGTCCACCGAGAAAACCAAAGCGATGCGATACAGCATAGACAACTGGTCACTTAATATAAGTTTCCCCGTTTTTCATCCACAAAAGAAACCTATTTTCTATCAGGGAGAATGTCCTCGTCTCATGAGGACCTGGTTGTTGGCTACATGTGCTTAAAAGCTCATAAAAAAAAAAGGCCCGGAAACAACTTTGGAATCATGGGATTTGAAGGGAAAAGAAAGGATGTTCAAAATTGGGGTTATTTTCTACCCCAAGAACAAAGTTTACATCAGCGTTTGTTCTTTGTTTAACATTCTCCATGGCATTTTGTCCACCAGAAGTGAAAATTTGCAGGGAAAACGCAAAAATATCGAACCTTAAGCTTGCAGAGATGTAAATAAAACATTGTACAGCTCCACAAGTGCAAGCCGCAACAACTAATAGGCAACTTAGAACCTGGTGACCAACATGTACTGACAAGCGCTAAAGTCATGGGCTGTATCTGAATAGTCAAGTACACTTGACTTGATGCAGTCTTGATAATTTTACACTTCTCGCGGTTTTCATAGTGAAGACTGAATCAAACTATTCAAACGGCAACACACTTGGGCCCACAGTGCTGCTTCCTACCGAATAATTTGTGCAAGTTGGTGCTCAACAGACGAAACGATAATACTAAAACATTTGCCAGTCAAACACCGCTTTCGTATCCATGGTTACAAAGACCTCAAGAAAACTGCACCGGTCTAGTCCGCGACTATTCAGACAGATCTACACTTGGTCACGTGATTGTCAATGCAGCTATTAACACCACGAGCCAACGCGATGCCCATCGGCTCCTCGGTGTATGAGTGAATCATTGTTTAAATGCAAAAGTTGCCTAGGTGATTGGTTTCTTGGTCATAAGTGATTAAGCACTTGGTTTTGGTCTCCTTGGTGGACAAAGGGCTTAAACTTTCATTAATTTCTTCTTTCCTCCATATACAATTTTCTGATGCTTTTTTGTTTCTTTCCCTTAGGCTTTTATTTATTTTCTTCTTCTTTGTCTCTTTTATGTTCCTTTTTTTTCCAAGTCATTTTATTTATAATTTCTCTCTTTATTATCAACTCTTCTCATTTTTCAGTGGTTAGAGCACAACCTTGAGGGTCCAATTGGCACTCAATAGTGCTTAAAGGAAGTCGAGTAGGGTGTCAGTATGGCCGCTGTGTTCATCCTCTGCCCAGGACTCGGAGTTAAAACAGAAAACTATTGAGACTACAGTCATTCATTCACTTATTTATTCATATTTTGATATAAACAAACTTAATATCATCTACCAGCAGAGAGAATGAAAGTTGTCGAAATACCTCACAAACATTTTTGGCCCAAATATTAGTTACTTCAAACTTCCCGCCATCCTAAAAATAGTAGTCAGAGGTTTATCATTTTCATTAGAGAATGTAAAACTAAAAGTGGCACAGACATTATTTTTAAATAATTTTCTAGCTTTAGAAGTTTTTTTTTTTTTACTGCATCACATTTACCCAGATGACCCTATTGTATATATGGTTCCTAATTATTGTCTAGTCCAATAAAGCAATAATTTTAACAGATGGATCTAAATTGTGTGTGTTTATTATGATTATTATTAGTGCTGTTTGGAAGGGTTTTAAACTTTATTTAATCACTTTTCCTCAATAAAAGGCTTAAGCATTCCTTACTCAAGTTGTTTTGTACTTAGGCCTAGTGCCCATGGTGCGAGTTATTGGCTTTTCAGTAAGACAATAGCTGGCCTTTCAAATGGGTGGAGAGCTGAGCTCTGATGTATTGACACATGTTGTCCACACAAGGTATTCAGTGGCATAGTTAGAGGCCATAGTTTTTTTAAACATAAAAATGTCTGAAGAACTTATAGAGCTCTTATTCATATGGTATTAGGATAATTTTCATTGATGCTGTGGGATGAATCATCAAATATTATACTGTACACATGTAGAGGCCAGGAATAGGACAAAGAGTGTGGACAAGTGAATGGCTGCGTTAAGATAGCTAAGAGCCCTAACGGCAATATAGAAAGAGCTGTTTAATTACCAGGGATGTGGAGTCAGTATACAAAGCCAACCGATGTCTATATTTTTCTAATGTTTGACTTTTTACCAGGGATGTGGAGTCAGTATATCAAGCCGACCAACGTCTATATTTTTCTGTTTGACTCTTTACCAGGGATGTGAAGTCAGTATACCAAGCCTTTGACTTCTATATTTTTCTAATGTTTGAGTCCAATTGAATCTGACTGACAGACTCAAAAACCCTGGCGATTACAACGTGAATATAAATCTGTTGTGAGAATAACACCGCAATCCTCAACTCCTTTTGCATCACCCAGCTAACCTTTGAGGCTGGTCACTTTTAAATACACATCACACAACATTGAGCTGGCAAGGCCTACACGGATGGCAAGAATAATTACTTGGGGCACTGCTAGATAGCACCAGCGCAGCATGCTTGACAAAGCTATTCTCAAGGATCCAGAATGAGTCGAACCACAAGAGACAGTAACAATATCCCAAGACAGTAGACAACTATAGGAAGGGTTCTTCTTTGTTAGTGAAATGATATTGCTGTATATATGATTTCATACTTAAAATGTATGTAGGCCTTACTACTATTATTATTAGCACCGCGTCTTACTACCCATTCGGGTTATACGCTCTTACGCTAATGTGTAATGGTAGGGTGATTATGAGATGAAATGAAGGACCTACAGTTTAACGTGGAATTCGAACCACGGTGGAGGCCTGGCATTCTACACATTGACAAGATAACTTGTCAGAGGTGAAGGAGGGGTTTGGAAATCAGATAAATCTGTTCCGGGACCGAGGATTGAACCCCGGCCGCCAGCATAGAAGTCTGACACCTTACCCCTAGACCACCAGGTCACCTGTAGGCCCTACTAAAATTAAGGTTCATTACCAGCGTTGTAACAAGTTTAATAACACCAACCATTCAATGTGCGGGCACAACCATGCATACACAACAAAGTGTGAAGCTAAACCTGCAAGAGTAAAATTTAAAATGACAGTGGCCAAAGCCACACACTTCAAAATGCTCTCAGTCTTATTCTGCGTACCCGAGTAGTCAGTGCCCAGTAAAACCAAAATATTTAAAGTATTTGGCTTAGCCAGCTACTGACTAACTCGATAGTCAGTAGCTCGGCCAACATGTCTATACAAATGCATTAGTCGACCCCTAGTCACTGGCTTTTATCAACTCACAAGCCAACTTCCACCATGTAAAACAGCCATTAGATAAAGAACTTCGGCTCCTAACACAAACAACCAAGAATTAAGACCATATAAAGTAGAAAATTCAAACGAGTTACAAAACTATATAAAAAATACTTGTCAATAGAACTAACACCTACTACATCAATGGGCAATGTGGAGTAAGCGGATAGTTTGACGGTAGTAATGAAGTCAAGGTTTGAATTCCATCCAGGTGCAATTAGGACTGAGGGTAGTTTTTGCTAAATGGTTTCCTCTACCCCTCTAAATAAATTTGGGTGTGTGCACTTTCTATAGCCGTTTCCTCATTAGGTGCTATTTTTTAGGTATTTAACATATACTTTCTGAACCAAGTGATTGATTATATCAGCACATGAGTTATAAACTAACTTAAATCAAGAAGAGAGACAACACCCAGCCCCTGTGGTCTTTAAGTTAATTTGTCAATTTAAAATGGAGAAACCCAAGTTTCACTAATTATAATTTTTTTAGCAATGCTGGGAATCACACTCAGGGCCCTTAGATAAGTAAAAAGACACATTAACCACTGAGCAAAGATGTCAGACTAGAGGTATATACTGATAAAATGTTATTAGTCCATACGGTTAGCGAGTAGAGGTGTGAAAAAAAAAGTCAAACCTAAAGTTATTTAGGTTAATAACCCTCCCATGAGCTGATTTGATTGGCTACACATTCTGCCGTGCCACATGTTGATCTAGTTGGCTTTCTAAATTCGCATTTGTTCTGTCATTCCCCAAGAGATAAGGTGGGAATGTATTATTTTACTAGAATGACAACATTCCCCAAAAAAGATAATTATATTACGCCTCATAGATAAAGTAGAAATAGGTCACAGACAAGGTATACACCAGAATCACAGCCTTCAGGTTAAAATGGCTGTGCTCCACGAGAGAGCGCCGAGTTCTTCAATGTGGGTATCTTTTGGTGCCATCAAAGGGCATAGTAAAAAAATATTTTAAACAGAGTTTCAGTTGCAGGGGAACACAAACATATCCTTCTCAAATCAATCAACCGGATTTAAAAAAGCAAGGTTTAGGTAGCAGCCCATCACCTTCTTCACATAATCTTACCTCACCAAGAGTTAATCCCCACCACAATCTTACAATGGTCTTTTTATGGCAAATATGTTAAAAGTGAATTATTTGACAACTGCACATTTGGGTGCTATCAGTGAGCTTTGACACTAGCGAACTCCAGTGTTGATGGACTCAATCTGGCTCAAGGAGTGCAGCGAAACTTCCGTAAGGACGAGGATCTGGTGTATACTCATCTGTGGAAGTGTATTATTATGATATAATGTAGAACATTATATTAAGCAGATAAAAATGTTAAGAGCATCTGAAAAATTGCTCCATTAATAAAAGTTTGGTGATTTTATTTTGTACAGCCTTGTAAAAATTATTAACTAGATGCATGGCACACTTCAGCAAACAAATCCAGGGATGGGTCAATAGTATATGATTGATCAAACAGCGTAAATTTAGTGCTGTGGGTTGTCATAGATCGGGTCCTCATAAAGACTTATGGAGCCTAAGTGTGTTTGTTGAGAAAATTAATTTAACTAGAGACCTTTTGCTTTTAAAGCCCCATATCACTGCGCACACAGGTTGAGGCATAAACATACATTGGTATGGTTTGTTGGTGACAGAGAGGTTGGGGGTTTATGAATTTTAATAATAATAATAATAATATTTAGCCCCCGTCTTACTACCCGTTCAGGTTATACGCTTTAAGTACTAATTACGCTAATGGATTAGGAACTGGGAAGGTTGAATTAGAGGAAGTGAACCCGCATTTGCGTGGAGGGAGAGTGGAAAACCATTTAGGAAAAACCACCCCCAGTTCACCCGACCGAGGTTCGAACCTCGATCTCCCCATCCTCAGCAGTCGGGCTCAACACGACTAGCGTGTTAGCCAACTACGCCACAAAGGCGGGTTTTATGAATCTTGATTGGGTGTATCGAAGGGTGATGTTTCCACAATTATTTCCCACTCTCTTTCCAAACAAATGTAGGCACATTTCGACCTGCGGTACTGTACTCCAAACTTAGTGTTCATTATCCCTAAATAATAAATGTAAATATTTGGAGGGATCAAAGGGTTCTTAATTTAACCAAACTTCCTGCACACAAGTTATAGGGGTACAAATAGGTTATAGCCCAATTTTCTAATGAATCAGCATATCTGACACTTAGAAAAAGTTACTAGATCTTCTTTCACGTACATATTTATATGTCAAATTTGTCACATACTGCTGTCATATTTGATCGATACTTTCAATATCTCAATCTGTGGAGTCGGCAGGTACAACACACCTTCAACTCGTATGTTTTTCTACTGTCGACTCAGATTTCTTCATAAATAGCAAATGTACTGTATACTATTAATTTATAATAAAACAAATTTACTGGATAGTAAAATGGTAGCTATAGGCAACTCATCACTAGGTACCGGTACCAGGTGACTCGTCAGTCTACTTAGGTTGATAGAACATATGCCTATAGCCTGAACAAGAAGTAAACGTGGTGATAAAAAAAATTATATAATATAAAATATATTTATTTGAGTAAAATTTTTTGATAGGCTAAGCTTAAGAAAAACTTTACCAAATTCCTTTGAAAGTAAATTATTTTGAAGCCAAAGTCAAGAGTATTTCTACCAACTTCGACTCTACCAAAAGATTTATCTGATTGCCAAACCCTTACCTTCACCTCTGACAAGACGTGTATTAATCACAACTTGTGAATGTGTGGAATGCCAGGTCTCCACCGTGGTTCGGATTCCAGTTAAACTGTAGGTCCTCCATTTCATTTCACAAGCACCCTACCATTATGCATTAGCGTAAGTGTGTACAACCCGAATGGGTAGTAAGACATGGTGCTAATAATAATAATTATAATAATAGACTCTACCAAAATAGATTTTGACTCCAAAGACCCCTGATAACAACATCCTACCTATCCTGCAATAATGGAGTGTGTTGTAGGCCTAGAGTCTACTTGGTGTAACCATTTTATAGTGCCTAGCCTTTGGCCTACCTATATAATTTTTAGGGACAAAAGATATATGCCAAAAAGAAGTGATCAAAGTAGAGTATCTACAACTACCTATAAGTGTGTTAAGGGTAAAAACAAGTTTACCTAAAATAGTAATATTTAAATTACAATAATATGGTAAATAATGAAGCTATTAAGAAATTGTTGGTAATGGTACATACAAACCGATCCTGTAGGCCTACTATTAGGACGGTTTTTAATAAAAAACTAACATGTGATTAAACATGTAGGGCTATTCAATAGGAAATGGTGAATCGAATGATACTACTGGTATTTAATTATATTTACTGTATTTGACATTATTTTATTTTTACAACATAATAGATAACTCACCAAAATCTAGGTCCAAACGTAAACATACTAATCCCTAGTATACGAACATGTGGTTTGATCTAAGGACCATCAAGATATATCTTATACTAAAAAAGTTTAATCATTTATTTTGTGAATATTAATTGAGATTATGGTTTATAAGTGAATTGAATGGTAGCATTGTTAGAGCAAGTCAGCTGAGTAATTTGTACCATAATAAAGGTTAGGTTTTAAGTTAGGTTGAATAAATAGCCTATTTAATAATAAGTATATATATGAATACATTAATTGACCTTAAAATGTATATATTACTTTATTTAAATATATTGGGCTTATATGTGACTTATGGTGTTTGTGCACACACCTATCTTTACATTTTCAATTAGTTCTAATGCAACCTTGTGTATGTTTGCTAGTTATGTTAACTTGTTATTAGTGGATGTGTGTTTTCATTAACTGGATAAAAATATAGTTATACCGGGATCACGATCAAACTTAACGTATGTGTGATCACGATTCACGTAACTTAACGTAACAACTCGAACCAAACATCTAGATTCTAGAGTAGATTTTGTGATCTGTGATTAGTACTATTAGTATTAGTGTTTATGACCTGTTCTAATGTTTACTGTTTTCTACCAATATCAATCATTTTTATTCTTTCTAAAGGCTTTTATTCAGAAAATACATTTAATGTATAATATAAGTTTTAGTTGATTTATATTTTAATAACAAGAATCTTTTTTGTAAGCAACACATACAATTTTATATAATAAAAGCTTTGTGGTTTTAACTTCCTTACAATATTTTAATAATTAAGATAGTTAAATTTGAATGAAGTCTGTTCTATAACGTTCTATAATGATACGAAACTAGCGCTTATTTTACTTAAATGTCTAATCACTAGAATTAAAGCTAAAAAGTAGACCTTGGTCATAATACCAACAAATAAATTACTAAATTGCCCTGTTCACGTGATACCCTTCAAGTAACGTAAAAGACCTCCCAAGACATCTTTTACTTTAAGTTAACTGCAAGTCAACGTTAAGTTAAGTGCATCGTGATCACACATGAGGAGGTCCTTTTAAGTGAATGTTATGTTAAGTTACGTTAAGTTGATCGTGATCCCGGCATTAGCGACGTAAAAGAGATTTGTCTGTTGCAAAAGAAAGCGAAATTTGGTCACTGCAGATGATTAATGTGTATTAGGCCCTTATAAAGATGTTGAATCACTTAATAGGCCTACCTGTATGGACTTTTTTTGAGAACTATAATTTGCATATTTGTGCTGCGTTTGTATTTTTATAATTCTTATGATGTCAAATCCTAAGTTGCTTTGTTAATCTGCTCTATAATATAGGGCTCTGTAAGACCTAATCTATGTAATTTCACAAAAAAAATTTATGTGTGTGTAATGGTTAGTAGGCCCTACACATTTAGTGATTTTCGGGCTTAAATGATGGCATAAAAGGTACTGTTGTGATTTATGAGTTTTGATTTAATTGTTTATTAATTTATAGCAATTATTTTTAATAATTTGGATTGAGTTTTAGTCAATTCTCCATCACTTTCAGAGTTTACTGATAATATAAAATTGTCTTAATTTATTATTTGGCATTTATTTAAAACAAATTGTTTTATATGTACCGGTTTTTGCTCACCATCCCTAAATCACATTATTTATACACAGCAATTACCAACACAAATGCTACATTATGTACAGTAATTCTTTAAATCAAAGCACTACAATAAGCTAATGCAACTATCAAAATAATGTGTTTGAATCTAAAAATTAATTTGATAATTGTTATGTGAATAAATTGAAATGGTAGGCCCTAACTGTCAATAAACTTTTTGGCTCAACACAACCAAACCTACACGAAATGCGCGCAAAAATGTCACAACAGTATAATGGTGTGACATGGTTGCTATCACATAAAATAAAATTAATAGCATTTGTATGGCTTGAATGTTCCTACTTATGAAGTTGTGAAAGATTAAATTTAAAATATGTTATCCCCTTAACACAAAATAATTATATAATTTAATAAATTACAAAACAAATCATTCTAAAGTTTGCTGACTTAATGATAATATACAAGATGATGACCCTATTCTGTAAATTAAAGTTTGAGCCTCGTACAAAATGATTTTCAGGAAAAAGAAAAATATTTATAAATCAAGTGTTCAGCAACCAGTTTATGTACATCGAAATTGTTAGAAACTTTTTTGTGAAAAATTAGGACCTAAAATTAGAGGTGCTAACCACAGCTCTCTCATGAGCCATGACTGAGGTCGGGACAATCACTGGGTAGCATGCAAAATTTGATCTACTTACCGTTGGCATTGTGAATCAAAAAGTTCACCGTATTGCTTTGCTGTGTCATTTTCGGACCTTCCCCTTTCAATTTAAACGCCCTATTAACGCGAATATGTCCTCAAAAACCTTCAAAACCAGACGATCATACGGACTCCGAATTTAGCAGTCTTCAACGAGTGACCAAAATGGCGACTGCAACAGCACTACATTTCTGTCTTCAAAATAGTCGTTAAACTATTTTTTTCAAACTCGCGATGTGCTAGTAACGTAAATAAAAGCCTAATTTTTCGTTGAGAGGCTACAGAAAGTTAACACACTATAAGGAAACCCGAGAAACTATTTAGAAAATACAGCAGTTTCGTGCAAATACACCTGAGATGAGCTTGGCGGCAGGCACAAAGCATACCAGCTGATTGGTCGAATTTCATCACGTGGTTCCAAGTCAGGTCTTGTTTAAGAAACGTTTGGCATTGAACCGGATATGATGTAGAAACTCAAGTCGTAATTGGTCGTTTCGTTTTGACGGCCCTTGTTTTGTTCCTTAGTGTAAGGGAACCGGCAAAATGGTAGAAGAGTTAGCAGCGACGCTGCCAGATAATGTTTTAGAAGTTATATTTTCGTACCTGGACCTTCACGACCTCAGAAACTGTTCTCTCGTGTGTACAAATTGGTATAGGTTTTTGAATGATGAAAATAATGACGTGTGGAGGTTACATTGTATCCGTAAGTTGGCCGAAGAAGCCCTCAAGTCGGACTTGCTTTCATCTGTTCCAACATATAAAGCGAAATTACGTGCATTCTATCACGCGTGGAACCCAAATGACTGCTCGAGAAACGTTTATATAAAACCTAATGGCTTTACGTTGCATAGAAACCCAGTGGCTCAAAGCACAGACGCTGCGCGAGGTAAAATAGGATTTAGGCATGGTAGGCATGCCTGGGAAGTGATATGGGAGGGCGCCCTTGGAACAGTCGCAGTGATTGGTATTGCCACCAAAGAAGCACCCTTACAGTGTCATGGTTATGTAGCTTTATTAGGGTCCGATGATCAGAGCTGGGGGTGGAATTTGGTTGATAACCATCTTCTTCATAACGGTGATTCCCAAGGAAATTATCCACTTCTCAACAATGCACCAAAATATCAGGTTTGTAGTAAATGAAAGCCACGATTTTAAATGTCATGTCCCTAATATTAGCAACAAACAAATTTAAAAGTCATGATTAATAAATCTAAGGTTATGTGGCGAAATGAACCCAATCTTGTTGTCCTAGCTGTCAAATGAGGATTGAGGGAAAAACTTGTTAAACCATTTAACCTAATGAGATTTTTGAATACTATTGAGGCTTATGCATTTTAGGACATAGAACGCTAATCTATCCCATTCTCGGTCATTTCTTTTATAAAATAACCAAAATTTATATTAAAGCCGTAGGGCCTACATTTTTACAAACATAAAAACAGGTAAAATCAATAAGAACAAAAACTTTTTAAATATGAACAAGTTCCACCCACCTACATAATATTGATGGCAACATAGAAATAACAATACAACTGGTTTATATTCATTATTATGACACTTTCGCAACCTAATTTAGCTTAACCCAACCTTTCATGTGACAAAATTAAATGTATAACTAGCCTATAGGTTACAATAAACTGCTCACTGTAATAATTAATTGTAGGTGGTACACATACAATGTCAGAAAGGCTTATTGTTTTAGTGTGAAGGATCGTGGTTGTAACACACAACACCTTGGGATGATGTCACATAGACATATCTGTTTTGGTGCACCGGATCACCAATGTAACTCAAAGCACCATGGGAACGTTACATGTTACCATTTATATTTAGAAAGTGATTTGAGCGATGTGTTGTCAAGTTTTGTTAAATATAGTGTTTTTGGTTTTAGAAGCACTGCGTCTTACTACCCGTTGGGGTTATATAAGCCTAAATTTAATTAGTGTTTATTTGTATTTGTTTATTTATTTAGCGCCGCTCTTATTAACCATTTAGGTTATATGTTTAGTGTTTATTGAAGGTATTAAACATTTATAAATCTAGGTGTCATCCTATTCTACATAGGCTAGGTGTGTAATAAAGCAAATAAAATAATCATCTAAACATTATACCATAAAATTAAAAATAGACTAAAACAGGGTGGATAAAGTGAAGGCTGCTATTACCATATTTTAAAATAGACCTACCTTGTAGTTTTAAACAAGTAATTTATATTAACATAGACCTAGGCCCTACTGTGTTTTTTCGGCAGTCTAGTTTGAGAGATTAGCGCCTTAGACCATGTGGCCACAAGTGGGTTCAAACTAGGTTTACTAATAACCCTGGGGCCTGTTTAATAAAACTACAGGTCTACAGTTTACAAGTTACAAGTGAATGTCTTGAAAATGTAAATATAAAGGATTTCACAAAAAAAAAAAAGTCTGGCTATTTTAGAAAGTACGGGGACGAAACCTTAGAACTGCCACCTTTTTAAAGGTGAATTTTTTTTGTTAAAAAACCTGAAAAACCATTATTATTATTATTGTCCGTAAATTTCCGAAATTGTGATACAAAATAAAAGTAGGTGACAAAAATATCACTCACTTCTTTCTCTTAATATTCGGCTTTGAAAAAGTGACTAATTTTTTTTATTGCCATCCAGTCCCGTACAAAAAATTAATCTGTTATCATTTATGTACGGTATATAATAATTTAACTATTATCAATGGTTTGAGGGGAAGGTTCTTAATAAATCTGAAAGTAACACTAGACTATAGTAAATACAGACCACACTACTGATTACTGATTAGTCTACTGACCAGGCGCCTAAATCCAACATGCAATGATTTGTCACTTGACCGCTCCCGCGCTGTACCCACGGGCGTATATTATGTAAGATAATTTAAGTGAACCTTCGGCTTTGGCGAAACCTTTGGTCTAATATTGGCTGTAGCCGATTATTTTGCCAAAGTTGGCTGAAGCCGAAACCGAAGATGAATGTTTGGTCGGACACTTGTTTACTTTTAAACTTTAAAGAGTTTTTGAGTTGTCTAAATGTTGTAAACCTAAAATAATTCCAAATAAATATAATTTTATTATCATTGAATTCACCATTCTTTTTATAGTTAACAATTTAGGCTTATAATTATACAGTAGCCTACCTAGTATTACATTTTTAATGAATTAGACCTAGTATCTTTAAGTTAAATACAGTGTACATTATTACAAGTCATCTCTTTTAGCCTATTTACAAGTTAAATAGCCTATTATATACAATTTAAGTCCCCATTATTACCTAGCAACCAATAGTACACAAACCATTCTTAAATATATTTTGTGACAGTTATAGACCTTAATTAAATATCAGAATATCAGTTACTAAAAATATTTAGGAACATCTAGTCTCCAAACCTCAACCATCACCTTGTCTCCTAACCTCTTAAGTCTATAAATATATTACATAATAATATGAATCAAATAGCCAAAGCTATTGTTTATGCTTTTTAGTGAGGATTACTCCATCTAGATATAATATTCTGAAAATTGAAAAAGGACACCTGGACACGAGAATCAAACCCTGGACCTTTGGCTTAGTAGCATTGGCATACTAATCCAAAGTTCCCGGGTTCGATTCCTGTGTCCAGGTGTCAATATTTCAGAATAACATAATAATATGTTACTTAAAATATGGAGTGAAATAATTTGACTGGAAAAATGGTCCGGTACATAACAACAACCTATTGGATTTTGTGCCCTCGATCATTGCACGAGTGTTATTTATAGACCTCCACTGGTGTAGTTTATACTTGTATAATATCTGGCAATTAAAAATTAGTAGATGTGAATGTAACCCTTATAGTCTGAATGTTTTTATCATGGATTGTGGCTCTCACTTGTTCTTTGACTTTAGGTTGGGGAAAGAATTAGAGTGATCCTAGATTGTGATGATAATACGTTATCGTTTGAGAAAAATTACGAGTTCCTTGGTGTTGCATTTCGAGGTAAGTTTGTCCATTTACTTAGTTGTTAACCAAACTAAATATCAATTTTGCATCGACTTCTGTGTAAGCATAGCTTATGCCGGGATCACAATCAATTTAACGTTCACTTAAATTTTCACTTATGGAAATATGCAAGTGTGTGTGTGACCAGGATTAATGTAATGTAAAAACTTAAGCAAAATACAGAAAATTAATTTGAAATGTTTGAAAACAAATTGTTAACTAAAATGATTGCCAAGCATCTAGGACTGATCATGCTACGAATATTTACATTTAGAAGCTTCACTAAATATACCAAATAAAATGTAACAAGAGGCTACAAGATGCTTTAAAGTTCACAAGACACATTCAAACTACTGTGTAGGGCCTAATGGAAAAATTAGTTTGAATGCTGCTGGTACCATAAACAAACAAATGTAATACAGCTCTGTTGGCATTGTTAACAAAACACATTTGGCTAGCTGAAACATGTGGTATCGGTACCCTTAACTTAAAGTTCGCGTAATGTGATGCCTCATCCAAACTGTTGCCGAGGCAACCTGGACGAGACACTCGGCAAGACTGTACTAGCTGAGTAAAGACAATAGCTAACTCTCTACACTCTCACCCACAGTCAGTTTTTTATTTGTATGCCCGTGTTGGAGGATGTCCAACTTGATATATAACATCAAATTATGCAACTCTACGCTCCGTTCAATTTCTTCTCTTCTGTGTGGTGTCTACCATCCGGGAAAATGGGAATTAGCCGGGAATTTGAAGTGATCAGGAGAAAACAGCAATAAGCCGGGAATTTGGTAAATCGCAATAAAAATCCGGGAAAATGATATTTTAATCATTATTATTATTATTATTAGCACCGCGTCTTACTACCCATTCGGGTTATACGCACTTACGCTAATGTGTAATGGTAGGGTGATTGTGAGATGAAATGAAGGACCTACAGTTTAACGTGGAATCCGAACCACGGTGGCGGCCTGGCATTCCCCACATTCACAAGATGTCTTGTCAGAGGTGAAGGAAGGGTTTGGTAATCAGATAAATCTTTGCTGGGACCGAGGATTGAACCCCGGCCGCCAGTATAGAAGTCTGACACCTTACCCCTAGACCACCAGGTCACCCTAAATGAATTAAATCTGATGACACACCAAGTGTCAACAATCTGGGTTCTAATTGTGCATTGACTGGATGATAGTGTGGCGGTACACTCGTATTCGCATCTCACGCCATTTGACTTGGACACCATAGACGGACACAGGCGTCACCGAGGTGAGGCGAGAGCACCAAGTAGGCCTTCATTCTCGCACTCGGGCTTCCTCGGGTTGTCTCGGCAGGAGTGTGTATGAGGCATAAAAATACTCTCCTGGGCAAGTCTTACGTTATGTGAACTTTAAGTTAACTGCATCCTGATGGCTTGCATTTAAATTAAAAACACAAGGTGGACCTTTATGTTACATGAATGTTAAGTTGATCGGGATCCCATAATTAGAGTCTGCTCAGATAGCTTACAGTAGAGCCTAGTAGGCTTTTGTTTTTGAGCACCTAAATTAGAGTACCAGTAACTATTTTCCATTCATAGCCCTAATCCTATATACAGGGTTGCCACATACCTGGAGAACCGGGAAAACACAGGGATTTTTTTCAAGGGTGTACGAGTAGGCATTTTTCACTTTGAGTAGAGTTCTTATTGAGTTTGAAAGATAGCATGAATTTTATTTTCTATTTTGGGTAATATGGAAAAATTATTGTTCCAAAAAAATTTAAAGTTGATTTTTTTAATAGATCCATTTATAAATCATAGAAACATAGATTTTTAAAAAAATCATATTTTTACTTTTTTTTTTTTCAATAGACTAAAATAAATTAATATTGTAGCACTCTATTTGCTTTGACATGTCTTAAAATTGAATAAAATGGATTAAACTCCGAATTTTTGAGAGAGAGAAAATGAAAATTACAAGTACCGGTATACTCAAATTTTTCAAGTTTTGTAAAAATCTTTGAATTTGAGCAGCTACCAATACTCGATTTGAACGTGAAGTTTTAGTAGTTCTACTTGCACACCCTAATTTTGTGCCAGGAAAACAAAAAAAATCTTGCAAAAATAAAAAACTAATAAAAATACTTAAATATTTGTGAATTCGGAACATCTAGGTTTGAGCTTTAAGCAAATTTGTATTGAAGTAAAAAAAAGTGAACTGAAAAAATAAGCACGCTGATTCGTACACGTCTTATCCCGGAACATTGGTTTGCTTAATGATTTTATGTATATATTTCTCTAACAAGCTCAAATCTTAAACACCAAATAAATAAATTTTATAACAAAATAATTTTAACTTATCTATACTTCAATAGAGCTTTCTGAAAAATGGAAATTCGTTCTAGAAAACACAGCAAAAATTTTAGTAAGAAAATTGGGTTAAGCCTGATATAATAAACTTAAACTGGAATAGAATAACCAGGACCTGTCCTAATACTAGAATCAAATTTGATTAAGGGAAAAATTATGGCCTCCACACAGGGATCAAACTCAGGACTTTAGAATTAGTTATCGTAGTTTGTCTTGTGTCAAGAGCCACTCCTTACTAGTGATATCATATAAATCTGGCTATCTTTCACTAGATACGAGATCAATCAGGATGGCCCTGGGTCAGAGCAGAGCAAAGGTCTGTAGTTCATTTCAAATGTCCAGTTTGACACCTTTCCTTCCCTTGATAGAATTTCTGGTTACTATCATGATTTGTCTTGGTGATAGCCTCCACATATAAATTTGGATAAATACCTGTTTGGCCTGCTTCGGTGGTCAAAGGATCTAAGACATTAAGTCACTCTTGTGTATACAGAGACAACCGATGATGGGTGCGATCGGGGTCCAAATCCTGCTCTATATATATACAACATAATAGTGTAATTCAGAGGTGGCCAAACAGTCGATCGTGATCTACTGGTTAATCGTGGTCACTAGTTTGGTCGATTGATTAAAAAAGATTGAGAAAATAGAGTGTCTGTAGATTTTTCTCAAATCAACATTAGAAAATTGAATTATCAAAGCTGTCTGACTGATGACTATTTACAATCCTGCCTTTGTTTATGGCAGAGTAATAATGAACTTTCATTCAACAAACTATCCTATGATTATGCAGTGTCATGCAGCAACTTCAAACTCGCCTTCAGTACACTTGACCGAGATCTAAAACCGGAACTCCACACCACCAGAAACCCAATGTTAAAATAAAATAGCTATGATATACTTGGTCTTACTGTGACTATTCAGGCACCTGGTTTAAACTTGTACAAGAATAACAGTTTGGACTATTCACTGCAGCCATGTGAAAAAGATTGGGGTCACGGACTCCCCACCAATAAGATCTATAATAGTTCTTAAATAAATCACAATTTTTGAGTGTGAAAATAATTTATATAGTCTTTATTCTTTAAATTTGATATTTTCTTGAATCCTAGAATATATATAAAATCATTATTTGAAGCTTTTATTTCCCCGCCGCCTCCCCCCTAAAGTACTTTTTAAATTATAGGGCCTATTTTTTGTAGCTTAGCTTAAAGATGAAAAACAATTTTTTAGTCAGTATTAATTAGACAGAGATCAATATAGTAATTTAGTTGAATCTTTTAACTGTTGCAAAACTTGAAAAAGTAGAATTTAGTGTAGGCTAGTAACGAGTTAAATGAGGTCTTTATTTTAACTTATAATATCAGAGTTCCCACACGTCATGGAAAACCTGGAATTTTAAAATATTTCTTCCAGGCCTGGAAATATTATGGAATTTCTCATTTTTTCAATCTTTTCCTGAAATTTTCTAGGTTGTCCTGGAAATTTCACTGTCACCCTTTTTTTTAAACAGATCAGTAAATTACTATTTTAAAAATTAGATAATCCCTATATTCATTACTAAGGAATAAAAGTAATTAAAACCATTTTTATAACAACTATTTGATTTATTTATTTGTGATATTTATCGTACACTTTCTAAACCGATTGTTTATATCTGCACACAACTTATAAACTACAAATATCTAGGACAGGCATGTATTTTGCCAAGATTACTTTATACACTTGTCCTGGAGAAATTGTAGAAAATCGTTGAAAAGTTCTTGAATGTCTTGGAAAAAATTTCAAAATTTTGTGTAGGAACCCTGAATATTGCATGCCAAACTCTTTAAATATATTTCTCAAATTATTGCTTGTATTGGGTTCCAGGTTTGCCTGACAAGAGACTGTACCCTTCAGTTTCTGCGGTTTACGGCAACACGGAAGTTTCCATGGTCTATCTCGGGCCACCGTTGATGGGTAACACTTGCTAATGTGTAGAATCATGACAAATAAAATCAGTTCTTTCTCTTCGCAAAAGACACAGTGCGAGCCATACTGTGCGAGATTGTCAGTATTGTCTAAGGGCTATCTATCATCGGATGTGGGCTTCGACGTGTGCATTGCAAGCAAAGTTAAAACAGTAAGTGGTGTGTGTATGCATGTGTGTGTCAAGACTCGGCACACAATTTTTAAACTTGTTGGAATGAAAGTCTAACTTGAAAATTCTTCCCATTTTTGTAATATCTTTAAATGAAAAAACAGATGTATTCATAAGAAATAGTGCCTCCTTTCGAAGGCGTAATGTGCCCCAAATTATTGCAAAAATCCATCTTGTCAATAATACAAGATTTGATTTTTCTCTCAAATTGTTAATCACACTTTATTCCTACAAAACTTTGGAAGAGATTTATATTTAAGAAATGTGCTGCATATAGTTTTAACTTGAATTGTTTAGTTTTTCTAGCCAGAGTGAATGTAATTAATTACTTGAAATCAATCACTTTGAATGTTCCTTTTTTTTCTCATAACTTTTTAGAAATTCCATTTATTCTAATTGCATACCAATTAAAACCTAGCCTAGGGCCTACTTTTAAAAAAAAAATCCTTTGAATTCCATACCTTTAAGTGAAATCATAAGGGATAGTTCTATAAAATGACTGTTGTGATATGTTATTGAATTATTCTTACTAAAACTTATTTTAGGAATGGGGAAGCAAAATTGGATATGGCCTTCAAAGGTAACAACACCCTTTTCATAATACCAATTCTACATATAATTTATTTTTAGTAAAAGTTATTTTTCTCAAGGCTCAGAAATTATTTTAAAATGAAATATTTTCATCAATCATCTATTTTATGGTTAAAAGATGACAGAACTGAATTTTTTTTAATATTATCCATAATTTATCAGTGTAATATGTTTTGACATTACAATTGCATTCAAGTGGTGTTTTTTTTTTACTCAAACTTTCCACTCACTCGAAAATCTAATGTCTGGCAGTGCTTTGCTGACCATAAGTTACCATCTAGTTCTTATGTTCAAAGGTTTCCGAAACACTTAATCATTGTTTGAAAATTAGTAAAAAAATTTTGATTTCAGTGTAACACTTTTCCTTAAAAATGTCGCCTTGTGTTTTCAGGTCACAAAAATGTCACATAAACATTAATATTATGTTTGTAGCTCAGACAATAACAGTGAAAGATTAGTGAAGCCTCTTGAAGATGACATATTTTTTTTCCCTCCCTTCCACCACGTTTTACTATCCATCCCATCTATCTGAATTTAGTTACACTCATGGGATTAAGGATGAGGCGATGTAGCCAAACTTGTACAAAGGGTAAGTGGGAAAGCATTTAGTTAAAACCAGCTAGTTAGTACATCCGGCAACGATTTGAATCACAACCTCATTCCCGACAAATAAGACAAGACAAACTTTATGTTTAGTTCAAATGCTCACTAGTGCGGGTGACATTAGCTTACTTATAATTTTCTGTACCTTCATATTTTAAATGTACCCTTAAAGTTGGAAAGCTTATCTAATACGGTATCACTATGGCACAACTTATAAGATATAGACATAGTGTAATCCATCGCTTTGCATCATCTTTAAGGTTTAACCAAGTGTACATTATTAAAAATTTTAAAACCTATAAATAGTTGAAAACATTTATGCTTTTAGTGTTAAATATTATGTGCTAAACAAAATTTTGATTTTTTAAAGCTATAACTTAAATTACATAGCCAAGAGTAAAAGTATGCTTATATCCCTAAACTATAAGTCCTACTAATATAAATGTAGTCAGCATTTAATCCAGATGGGTTCTAAGATGCAGGATATAAGTGCAGTTGGGGAAGGAAACTTTGAATAAAATGCGCCTGTAGTCTTCTCTAAACAGGATGAGAAAATCAGAGTGTGGAAAACTGCCCTCGGTGCGCCTTGCCAATATTCAGTCTTAGGTCAAGGCCGAACATACAGCTATGACGCACTAGTTCTTACTACTTTGGTGATCCCTACCTACTGTGGTAAAACATTCGAGTGGTGTATTCACTAAAAGTACTTTCATCCATCAAACTTGTGACATGAGCAGCCCAATCCACTTATTATTTAGCGACACAAATTCAAAAGTTCTAAACCAATTTAATAGTGCAACTTCAGCATTCAAATATCTTGGGAGCTATGCCATTTTTTAGAGGCATACATTATGTAGATTTTAAGTTGTCCAAATTAATCTGGTTCTGTTTAGCACTATGCTTCATACTGGTCTGAGTTTTGAATGCCCTTGCCCTGGAAAATTTCAAGATATAGCATCATCATCTTAACGGTTTTGAGCCTGCGGCCAGGTTATTTCAATAAAATGCCTCCATCTTTCTATACCTATCCACCATTCTTCTCTCAATCCAACACCTTAGCTCAGTCGGTAGTGTGTCTCTACTTAGCTAAGAGTCCTGTGTTTGATTCCTGGCCTAGTCGATAAATTTATCATTGGTGAAATGTGGATTTACCCTTTCACAGTGGTGAATTAATTGTCATGGGACTTGATTTTGTGCTTGTCATAGTCTTAATTTAAATTAAAAAGCATAGGGAGCTATGACAGACCTAGCAAGCCGCTAGTGGAAAAATATATGGCTTGAATAAAAAAAACTTACCTAGGCCACAGGCTGGAAACATTAATGGATGTAAAAAAAAAAAAAATCTACTCTCACTAGCACATTTTCTTTTATCTGCTCGTCCCATCTCTTTCTTGGCCTTTCTAGCAGTCTTTTTCTTTTCCATCCTCATTACATGCCCACACCATCTCAGTTTTGCTTTCTCTACTATCTCATGTACTCCAACTCTTTCCCAGAGAACTTCATTTCTTATCCTGTTTCTCCTTGTGACGGCTAACATGCTCCTTACAAACCTAATTCCTATGGCCTCCACTTTCCTTGTCTCTTTTACATATAAGACATAGTATCAGCTTATCAAATTATTATTGGGTGACCTGGTGGTCTAGGGGTAAGGTGTCAGACTTCTGTGCTGGTGGCTGGGGTTCAATCCTCGGTCCCGGCACAGATTTATCTGATTACCAAACCCTTCCTTCACCTCTGACAAGACATCTTGTGAATGTGGGGAATGCCAGGTCTCCACCGTGGTTCGGATTCCACGTTAAACTTTAGGTCCTCCATTTCATCTCACAATCACCCTACCATCACACATTAGCGTAAGTGCGTATAACCCGAACGGGTAGGAAGACGCGGTGCTGATAATAATAATAATAATAATAATAATAATAATCAAATTATTGTTGAATAAACTGTTAACAAGCAAATTAAACTTGCAGGCACACAAACCAAATGTTGGTGTGGTTTTGTCGAGGTTTGAGTCCCAGCCAGGCGAACTAAGATTGTTTTTCCTTAATGGTTTCCCACTTGAGATGGTTGATAAGATTGTTTTTTCTAAATGGTTTCCCATTTGAGGTGGTTAATAAGATATGGAGTATGTAAAATAAATATAAAGAACTATTACACATATGTTTCATGAATGTACACTTTTCTTAAATATTAGTTTTGGTGATATATTGACAAGGGTACCATCGATTTTGTCCAGTGGGGTAACTTTGCCAAATTTTGAAGGAAAAATTCCTCAAATAATTACTTTAAAGACCACTAGATTCACCTTAATACCTTTGTAGTATCCTGAGGTGATTGTAAGACACGCAGGAGTTATTATTGACATACTGATTGGTTCGCTGTGAGAAAATCTGTTTTATTGGCAGTGTTTGAACAAACAATCTTTAGTGTCCTTGTACTTTTGTTGATGCAGCCAAAATACCTAAAATGTATGTAGCGACAGAATTTTGAAGAGAAGGAATATTAAAATGACATAAGAATAAATAAACTGGCTCATTTAACACCCGTTAGGGTTTCATTACCCAAAGATGAATTCTCTGTTTAAAAAACATGGTTAAACGGTATGGGGGGGGGGGGAGGGCAAAGTAACCCCTCTATGATAGGTGTCTTTGCCAACCCACTTCATGATTTTTCTCTAACAGGATGATTTACGGGACATCTATGAACTCTCCCACAAGTGTGACAATTTTTGGTTCTTCAAAATTCACTTAAGCACACGAATTTGGGATGCAAAGTTTAAAAGTGGGCAAAGTCGATAGTAATGTTTGAATGTAGTGATGGGAAATTTGTTCTTATATCATCTATCAGCATTCTAAACCAAATTTATATTGGCATGTCATGAATTCAATTGAAACCATGATAATTTAAAAGGTGTGGTTGAAAATTCCTTTTCCAAAACATTGTAAGGTTGTAATTTAAGTGTCAATGCGATCTGAAAATGTGAATCCTATAATATAATGGATTGTTGGTTCATTGTATGAATTTTGGGTGGTCAAATACCTAGCTTTTTTTTTTTTACCTGTGTACTTATACTTGTTTTATTTATATATATAAATCATTAATTGTGAAAGTTGAAAAAAGCATTTATTGAGATTTTAAAGTCTCCATTTGTGGTTTTATTTGTTACCAATGGTTTTGATATTTTCTGTCATATTTTTTGGGGATATTTGTGAAGGCCATATCATTTTAAATATCCTACTTGAGTGAAATTTGTTTGCAATGCATACTGTTCTTGTTACCGTACTTTTAATTCCACCACTTCATACTTATATTATATTTTTATCTTTCATAATATCACTTTTGGATTGCATTGCTACATTAACCTTTGAGGATTTATTATATGTTTCTAAATATAATAGCTAGGAAGTATTTTAATAAAATCCAGACTAGAAATAAATAAGTTTTAGTTTCAGAACATTTTAATGACATTCCTGAATGGGGTGTAATATATTTGTTTACCTTTCTCTTTTATTCTTAATATTTTTGAAGTTTTAAAAGTATATCGATTGAGGACGATGATTCAGATCTTACTGTGAACAACATATCATTTGATATGATTAATGAACTTAAATATATTAGGGACATTTTTAACTAGCGTTCATATAACAATATTAGAATGGAAATTAGGAAAAAAAATACAGTTGGGAAATGCATCTTATTACTCGGTCAATAGTTTGTTAACATCTCTCTTACTATCAAGGACTGTAAAACTCAGAACATACAAAACAATAGTTCTACTGGTTGTTCTTTATGGTTGTAAAACATAGTCCCCATAGCTTTTTGACGAAAAGAAATTTAGGCTGTTCGAAAACAAGGGGCTTGTGAAGATATTTGGTCCAAGAAATGCATGGTATTGGAGGAGGGTACATATATTCCATTGACGATAGGAATTACTCTCTGAAAGGTCATTTTTCCTACCAATATCCTACTATATAAATATATTTCTGGTAGGGAAAAAGGACTTTCAGAAAACAATTCCTACGCTGAACAGACTTTAGTTATGAGTTGCATGCCTTGTACTAATCACCAGACATTGTTAGGATAATTAGATCTCACAGATTACAGTAGGCAGGAGAGTCAATGGGGTTTAAAAAATAGTTTGTTGAAAGGTGTTTTAACAGTTTCAACAACAGATGATTCATCATCTTTGCCATTAATTCTTTCTCCGGTTCTAAAAGATTTTCATTGATGAGCTCCTTTATATAAAACAGAAGTAGGTCATCTTCGGGCCAAGCCTATGAAGGTCATGATTACATGTTCTCCTCTACCTTAAGATTTAAAACACTAGGGGAACTACTGTCAATCGGATGACGTTCGTAATTCTCATTGTTGTGTCTACTTACATATGACAAGGGGAGACATATATATTGAGGTTTTTAACATTTATTTTTGTATAATTTGAATGCATTACTTAAAGATTAGGACTAGTCTTACAGTGTGTCACTATTTTCTTTAGGGCATAACATAAGGCTATGCTATGATCCTCACTATTTTTGTTACAATGTAAGGTTGTGGCTAACATCCACATTAACATTAAAATGCTCCTTTATATTGGTATGAATGCAATATATATTATGAGGTCACAGTTTGTCTTGATTTATAAATGATAGATTTTGGTTAAAACAAATGCCTTTCAGGATGATTTAAGGTTTAAGATCCCGACACGTTGATATATAGAGATTTTACTGTGATTTATTTTTAACTGATATTTAATTGAGAAGAGAAATACAATGTGTATTATTAAGTAACCTTAAATAACCCTGTAATTAGATATTGTACAAAATATACATTCTACCTCTATTTGTTTTCACTTCTTAATGTACAGTATTTAGTTTACATTAATAGTATCACAAAACATAACTTAACACCTAGTTAACGAACAGTTAAGTGGATGGTTAAGTTACAATGAATTTAACGTGACATAAGATTTGACCTACGTTTACGTTGTGTTTTCAAGTTTATTTTATATAAGTTTTGTATATTACACCTTATTGGGAGACTTTTAAAATTTACCTATCCTTTTTTTAACACACTTGTATTGCTATCCATAATTAAGGTTTTGTAGTAGTGCAATTTTTTTTTTTTTTTTACTTTGGAATTTCTTACTTTTACTGTGATAAATGTTATTTTTGTTGTTAAGTTTTACCTGTACAAATTCTTTTTATATAAGATTATATATAATTAATTTATCATAAATCTAATAGTCTAAAAGGAGTATTAAATTATTGATCTTAATAGGTTGGCAAAAAGAAATTAGAGAATATATTACCCATACCCATCTCGCTAACTTTTGTAATTTGGGCTCTTTCGATTGTTGCTCTACATCATAGTTGGCCATCAAAATAAATCTTAATTTGAGTCCTTGTAAATGTAATGATTGTTTATGGCTTTTATTGGCTTATCACTTTTATTTGTAAGTTAAAAAAATAAATCCAACAGAAATGCTAATAGACATCAATGTTTGTGTATCATGTTAATTCTGCTTATCTAAGTCACAACTATAATTCAAACATTTGTTTTTTCCTAATAATTTCAATAATTTTAACCTTGATATACTTTAATTGGGGAATACAATCGATACCTTAGTGACTGGGAATATTCTTTATATGGATGTATGTATATGTATGTGTTATTTTAACTATCACCTGTATGTATTATCTTTACAGAAACTGTTGATACATTTTAAGATTAAATAGAATTTTAATAATATTTGACTAGTTATGTTCTTACCTACAATTCTAATGTTTAGATTTACATGAAAATTTGTTAAACTGGGTTGTAATACGCGAATTGGTGAGCTAGCTCCCAAAAGTTGACCAAAGAGTTTATTAAATGTTGGCTAAAATAATATCATTTTTAAAACCACATCTCATAGTGAGTGATAGCCTAAAAAATGTAATGAGAAGTCCTGCTCTCTTGTGTTGAAATGCTGAAGGAGCGTTTTCATTGGATATATATTTTCTATTAAACTAATTTAAGGGTCAGAATAAGAAAGATAATGCTTAAGGAAATCAACTAAAATTCTTCTGTTAAGAGAGATTGTGCACCTGTCCAAGATTTGAAAATAGGTTTCCCGAGTTAGATTAAAGCCTCTAGCCCGAGCTATCTATCAAATTGGTATGAGTGGCACATGTGCAAGGGAACATTGCTGTCAAAGTGTGCTGTAAAAATATAAATTAGCCTAACTTTCCCATAGATAAACATAGTATTATATGTATTACAAGTGTTCAAAAGCATAACGGCCATATTTCTATACTTAATGGAAAGGTTGTGGTGGTAATTCTGATTCTGACCCAGGGAGCAGAGGTTCAATCTTGCACCAGGTAAAGTTGAGCTTCATGAATTAATTGATGATTTAATAGTTTCTTTTTACTGTTTATTCAAACTTAGATTTCACACTCTGTTAATTGTGTGACCTTATATTAGTTTGTGTAAGTTTCATTCTACTCAAATAGTCTGTAAGATGTGCAGAACTAAACAAGATCATCTACTCATCTCTCTTTTAATGGCAACTGAATCTCCTTGGATTTTCCCTTCTTTTTGCTTTTTTTTTTCTCCCCTATATTTTTTACTTTCTTCTTTCTAACAGTCTCTACGTATCTATCCCTCTATTATCTCCTTTTCTCTTATCCCCCTATTGCTCCCTTTTCGCACTTGCCCCTGAACTATTAATTCTTCCCTCACTGCCCAACCAGCACCTTTATCTTTTATATTTTTTCTCTCAACCCCTCAAGAGAGATAAGTATAGTGATATTAAAAAATATCGAACTTGATATTTTGGTAAATGCTGACGTTTCCTAACCCACTGAAACTCAAAAAGTTGTTTTCGCGATAGTGTGTATATCTTGGCTTAAAGCCAAAACCATTTTACTGATCGAGTTAAAACTTTGTATCTAGGGTTTTCATAAACTTCCCTGAGGAGTTCTTGAAACTAAATATGTAACCCTAAAGTTAAGAGCAGTTTACTCAAGAGCTAAAAGAAAAAAATCTCAATCTGCTTCCTTTCCACCCGTTTCATGTCTGAACAGTCCAAGTTGTCACTTGTGTTAAACTGGCAAGTACAGGGAGATTGGGGCTCGAATCCTGGTCAGGTCAAATGAGGGTGTTTTTTTCCTAAATAGTTTCCCACTCTCCTTCCACACAAATGCGGATAGATTACCTCTAACATGCTCATAATTTTTTAGTTTTGCAATGACAAAAAAACTGGCTTTTTATATCTTATAAGCCTGTCAAGCTTAAATTATATATTTTGAGATAGTTTTATGACAAACAAACCTAGGTAAATGCTTTTGGGATAAACTCAGATTTCCAAGGCGGCTCTAGCTAAATGCTTTTGTGATAAGCTCTAAAGATTTGTACACCAACAACACAGTATTACAACCTGGTAATAATTTTCACTGAATCAGTGAATTTAATCTATATGTTATCATTTGGACAAAAATTGAATTGTTTTGAAAGGTTTTTAGGTGTGCATTTGTTAAAATTCATCATTCCAAAGTGTATCACATGTGTGACACATCATTTAACTTGCATTTATCAAGATTTACGACCAATAAAAATATATTTAGGTTGTTTGACTAAAATGGCTAGATTTGTGTCAAAATTGATATCGAAATTATTTTCAAAATCTGGACACTAATCTTAGGATTAGGCCTATACTTATATTTTGCAAAGCCTAATAATAACATGTAAGAATGAGACAGGATATAAATTGCAGAGTCTGAGCATTCATAAGGATACAAAATTTTATTTTATTCAAAAATTTTATACATTGGGACCTCTATATATCGAAAAAAAATTCTATGTATCAAATTGTTTTCAAGAGAATTGAGATTTTACCCCCATAATGACGATGGTCTATGAAAAACATGGGAGGAAAAAAAATAGAATGGAGATGTCGCAAGAGGAATAAGGAAATGTTGGTCAAAGTCATTGCGACGCTGACGGTAGGGAGGGGGGGGGGGATTGTTTGCACATTTGTCTCGCTCCCTTTCCACAAGTTGCAGTGTTTAACATTACATCCTGGTCTTTAATTTGCCTAAAATATTCCTGACAAGTATTTTGTGGACTTCATAAGTGTGAACACTTTTATGATGAATCCTCATCGAAATTTACTGTGTAGCATGACATTAGAAAGAGTGTCACACAAATGTAAATACATTTAAATATTACACCCAACATGTTTTTAAGGTATGTTCAACACATTTTTTCTTGTTTGTTTTAATTAAATTTATGAACATAACTTTTACATAATGTGATTAATATTAATTTAAAATGAGTACATTGATTAGGAAAAGTTTATAAATACAATAGAGTACACAATATGAATAAAGATTGTTTCTTTTATCAATTTTTTTATGGAGGTCCGACTGTATATTCATTATTTACCGAGATACACTTTATCTTAAATGAGGTTGAACTTGTGTTTATAAATGGTTTTTGGTTCATATGTTTGGTTTGGCGGGGAAGTTAGATTATTTATCCACACAATTTAATTTACTTGAGGTAGCCAGCTACAACAGGTTTTTATTACTAGGAATACCAATGGCATATGAATGCCTGTACAAAACTATGTTGCAATTTTTTGAGTCATTGAAAGAGATTTACTAGCTATTTTTGAAGATTGTCATATTTACTATTGCAAGAAATACAGCAGAAAATATTGTAAATCATACTTTATGGATTTACTAACCTTTAAGCATTTTTATTCTATTGTCAAATATATATATATATTAGTTTTAAAATTACTTAAAATTGGTTGTATCAGTGAAGGTAATAACTTTTATTTCTGTCTATGGAAGAGGACGATTGTTCTGTTTCTAAACACACATTTAAGCATTCATAGCTGGATGACCTGAAGTTAAAATTTATGTAACTTGTCTGATAATTTTAAAAATAAAATATTGTTAATATGTGATTAGCTAGAAGTTTTTTTTAAAGTGTTTCTAAAACTAAGATGTTTTTAGTTTTGGACCTGGAAAAATATATTGGTGTATTTTTTTTAACAATTGTTTACCAGGAACCTTTCAAAAATTTTTGTGTCCCCAGTTTTGTATTAGTCACACTCATAGAAAATAATCTCGTAATTGTTTCCAAGTTGTGTTTATGGTGATCTCGTTTATTTATAAAAATAGAATTATTCAGTATTCTATTCTTTAATATTGTATAAGGTCATTGTGACGCAAATGGTTTTGACAGTTATCATTGGGTGTGACCATTTCTCTAGTGATAGTAAATCATCATCTTCCTTTTTTCTAAACGGCTGCTCTTGTCTAAAGGCAGTGACTGTGTTCAAACGTTTGCTGTAACGATTAATCCAAGTGTCTCATTGAGTGAGTTATTACAAATTGTTCTTGCACTTTTACTGAAAGCTGGGAGTATACTGGTCGAATGTGAAAATACAGGTTATTACGCTAAATAATTACAAAAAAAAATTAATGATTTAAGAAGAAAACAACCCTAATTAGTTAAGAAAACTAGCAGGGCATAAACATTGCCAAATTATCATGGGTTCTCTTCCATTAAAGGTTTTTGTATCAATGAATTATACCGATTTAGCTGAATTTCAGTCTTTTTGTGTTAAATGTGTAAACAAACATTACCTTAACCTGTTGCCTACTATGAGATATTATTTGTCGACGATTAAAAATAATTTGTTGGTATCGAATACAGTTTTGTTTTTACCATGGCATATTTTAGGAATACCTCATCTTCCTATCCTAATCCATATCATAATAAAAATGGAATCATAGTAGATCTCTAGAGACTTATATACTTAAGGTAGCACACCCTAAATGAATATCTGTGGAATCTGTTTAACTGCCAGGGAGATAAAGGATTGTAAACCACACCAAGTGCGCTGAGGTAGGATAGAACCCCATCCTCATGGTGCAATTTTACAATGTTGGTATCCCTCCTGATACAGTCTTCTATTAAGGTGGTAGTCTACCAAAGCACAGACATGCCATGGAGATGTTCACATATCTGGCATTATTTAAGAAATAATTTTCTATTTTAAAATATAACTCGTGACAAATTGGAAGGTTGAAAGTATCAATATGTCCCTCATCACATTTATATCACTCATCATCATATACCATGTCATTTAATCTACTCGATGTATCAACAAATGAAGCCCCTCCACCAACTTTGATTATGTCAACATGACCCTTAAAAGAATTAAAAACCTAACATTTTAAACTAGCTTTTTTCCACCAACAATAAATGCAAAGTGTTACTGTTTTAAGATTAAGCTAGCAATAGATTTTCTGTCATCATTTTGAGATAATTAAGTATTGTTCATTGGTTTTTAAACTTAATAATTTCCATTGTTAGGATATATAATATATATATATAATATATATATTAATATCTTAAACTAGGCTGTTACCTCAATTCAAGATAAAGTTTTTTTCATCACGTTTTCAGGTTGGTCTCATATATGAACTCTTTAGAGGTAAAATACCTGCATTTGTGGGGAAGGAGAGTGGAAAACCATTTAGGTAAAACCACCCACAGTAGACTATTGGGATTCGAACCCCAATCTACCCTTCTTAAACAGGCAATTCTAGCAAGAGAGTAAGACTAGGGGTTTTTAACCATTTTACGATTACAGACCCCCAATGGACTGTTCAGTAAGTCCCCATACCCTCTTCACTAGACTTAAAACCATCACTATTCTTATTAGGTGCCAGTATGACCTTAAAACATGTCAATAACCAGGTTTAGCCTTATGTATGGATAGCTAGGAACAGAACAGCAGAAAGAAACTCATAAGGATTTTATCATTTTTACCTATTTATAGAAAAACAAATCACAAACACACCATCCATATTGAAAATGTTGATTGCTTATTATAATCTAACAACTTTATTTTTAAATGGTTCAGATATTGAGTCCCTTAGACCAGGGTCGGCAACCAATTGATTGTGTAAGAAAACTACATTGTAGTTAAAAGTTGATCTTTGGATCTTCTAAATTTGAAAAATTTTTCAAATTTATTCCACATAGTTTTTGAGTGTGGCCAAAATAATCTTGTTTGATCATAATTAGTTGTTTTTTTCCGTTCTAGGGGTGATTGTCTAAAAAGCAAACAGAGTAAGGGAGATTCAAGTCATAAATAGGCAAGTGCAAGTTTAGACTGACATCAACAGCAGATTCAAACTATTTTTCAAAGCTTAGATTTGTTTTTATTTTTTAATGGGCGCACTGAACCTGTCCTTTTTCCTAGGAAGTCTTTGGCTGTTAGTGTAGTCTTCTACTACTGTAGCTTTGTTCAAAGTTTTGCATGTGCTGGCTAGGAATGAAAAACCTTTCAACGATGATAAGCTCGTGAAGTAAGCCTTTCTTGAAGCTGATGTAGAACTATTTACTTTGTTCAAAATAAAGAAAAAATATTAACAGCCATTGATTTGGCCCAATTATCAATGTGCATTATGACATTTCTATTCGAGCTCATGGTCACGTAATTATTATATTATAATTATTATTATTAGCACCGCGTCATACTACCTGTTCGGTTATACGCACTTACGCTAATGTGTAATGGTAGGGTGATTGTGAGATGAAATGTAGGACCTACAGTTTAACGTGGAATCCGAACCAGGTGGAGGCCTGGCATCTAATCACAAGATGTCTTGTCAGAGGTGAAGGAAGGGTTTGGTAGTCAGATAAATTTGTACCGGGACCAAGGATTGAACCCGGACCCCAGCACAGAAGTCCGACACCTTACCCCTAGGATCACCGTCACGTAATTAATCAAACTCAAGGTTTCCCTAATATTTTACATATGGATTAATCAAATGCTATAGTTGGCATATTTCAACTAAACACTTTTGTGAATATGACCGACGATTTTTCAAGTGAAGAGGAATTTTTGAAAATCATATAAATAGCCAGAACAGCTACCGGAGCAGATAATTTTTGCCAAATTCAAAAATAGGCAAATAGAGTGTGCTTGTGAATTGACAGGAATTCATAAGGGCTTTCTTTCATTACGTCTAAAAGCTTAACAGTTTCCATAATTTCAGGAAAGATCAACTCCATCCGGGTATATAAACTAGAGATAGTTCAGAGAGCTTACTCAAAAACTTGACTGTTAGGTTGGAGAGAAACTTCTTCACAGTGATGTTGTCAGCTAAATAAAGGCAAAATCCTTTGTCAATTCATAGAGCTGCTGCCGCAAATAAAATATTGAGAACAAAAGGACTGCCCAGAACTGGAGGATTCATAATTGCTAATATATTTTGTATCCTTAATAACACAGTTTAATAGACTAAATTTGTAACCGCAAGGTAAAGACAAAAAATTATAAAAAGGATTTCTGTGGTTTAACCATTTTGAGGACAATTACTTTTCATAAAATAAATTTAAAACACTTTACTTCCTTCTTAAAGGTGTTTAATTATTTTGATGACCAAAACTTCAAGCCAGAAAATCAACTCAAATCATCAATGATCTGAGAGTCGAGCTTAATTAAAGATTCACAATCTTACATCTCTTGGTTTTTAATTTTGAAATTCCATCTAATCAAACAACATTCAGTTATCCGGTAGGTATATTTGGTTCCATGCTAAATTTAAATTTTATTCCACATCAAAAAGTTTTTTTTTATCTTATTAGTTTAGCAAATTGTGAGCCCCACATTTCTTAAACCAATTAAAATGTTTAGATTTTCACTATTTTTTTATTTTTAATCATTTGGCTCAATTGTCCTAACTGCCTAAAAATATTTACATTTTATAACACATTTAGAAAGGGTTTTTTCTATTAGTTTTAAAACCCTAGCTCCCCATCAACACACATCTTGATTTTAAAAAAACATTCTTTTCTAGCTATTTGTGAAATTTCTTCTCATTCCCCATTTTACCATCATCTCCATTTTTAATTTCAAATTATAAAAATGTCTCTTTACCATCTTGCCAAATTTCTATTGTTATTTTTTATCACATCCATAAGAGGTTTGGAAGTTTACAGCCATGACTTTCTTGTAACCCAATTCAAATTTTAAAGGTTCGTAATCTTTGGTCTGGTTTAGTTATTTTACTATACATATAGTTAATAAAAATTGCACTTATTTACAATACCAAGGAGTGTTTTATATTTTTTGGAAACTTTGAAGGGAACGCCGTTCCATTTTATGAACTTTGATTTTAAAATTTAAGAATGTTCAAACCTTCACTGCAGTTTGAGGTAGTCCTTACACATGCCTAACAATTTAAATCTTCTCCCACATTGATAAGTGGTTTATTCTTTTAGTTTTGAAATTTCGAAGCCTCTCCGTTTCACCAGCTCCCACTTATAAAGAGAAAATATAATATAGACTAATTTTTATATTTAGTGTAATATCGCTACATTTATGGCAAATTTAATTTTCTACCTATCCCATAAAAAGTATTTTCCACTTGCATACCAACCCTTTCTTCCTCCCTCCACACCACCCACCGTCTTCTGGAGGTCCATTTGGAAATTGAAAATTTTCATACCTAATCTTTATTCGTAGATCTTAATAGTCCCTAAACCCAGTTGTCAAATTTCAGTCTTATCCCATAGAAAGAAGAAGTTACATGTATCCCTGTACTACTCACGATTTTTCAAATTCCCTCTTAGAAATTTATATTTGTATTTAGTTATCTAGATAGGTCCTTTTGTCTGATTATCAAATCTAAATTTTCCACCCTACCTAAAAGTATTTTTCCCTTATATACCCCACCTCCCCCTCCCTTACCTTATTTCCCGAGGTTTCATTTAAAATTTCGAGAGTCTTCTCGTTATTTTAAATGATCACTTTACATTCCTTCCAAATTTCAATTTCCTTCCACACTGAGAAGAAGTTGTTTTTATTAATTTTGTAAGTTACAAGTCCCTTAACCCCCCCCCCCCTCCCCCCTCTTTGCTTACCTTACCCCATATTATGTCTACCACTTAGAAATTTCAAATTTTAAGACTTATTTGGTTATCTGGAGACGCCCTTCTACCTGCCTGCATGCCAAATCAAGACTTTTCTACCACAGTTTTAAGGTTTTCGGACTGTTGTGATTATTTGGAGTGGTCTTTTTTTACCTTCCTGACAAATTTTTAATTTTTTTACCTCACTACATTTTTTCTTCTAATTATATTTCCTATCTTTATTTTAAAATTTCTTGTTTTTAGATTTTTGTGGTTATATAGAGAAATCACTATCTTCTGCCAAATTTATGTTTTCCAGCTCATCTAGTTATCATTTCCTGACATATAGATTCAGCTTCATATATAGAGAGATACTACTGTGACTCACCCTCCTTCCTTTTTACACATGATTTTAAACGACAATCACGGTCACATTCCCTTTTTTACTATTCCTCAATAAAGTCATTAAAAACTTGGTGCTAAAAGAAACATTTAGTATTGATAGCTTAATATAAGAAAATAAAAATAAAATGGTTATTTGTACTTTTTTCCCAATAAAAAATTATTTCTCTTTAAAATGGGGAAAAAAAATGGCATAGCTGTCAAACAAAATGTGAAAGGTCGAAAGGTCACACAAAATACCTAGTACAATAGTGACCATAAAGTGCATTCTAGAATTCAACTTTTATTTTAGAACTACTTTAATATTTTGTTCATGGTAATATTGACCTTTTTTGACAACGCATAAGTTATGTAAATGGTATGTATCCAGCAACTCACAAATATATGCTTGCCAATTTTGATAAATAAAGTCAGTCTTCTTCACTTGACAAAATGAACAAGGTATGTCAGAGAGGTTGAAAAATTTTAATCTGTGTTGACTAATATTTCAATAATTGCCAAAACGTCAGGAGTTAGCGTGATTGGACTTAAGTAAAGGCCATTTATTGCTAGCCTCTGAATAAGGATGAAAAGAAGTGGTACACCATAAAAACAATATGTTGCTACTTGTTCCCGACCGCCATCGAACTCTTGCTCCTGAGGTGATCAGGACCCAATGTTGGCGAGTTCAAACCTAGCCAGTGTTGGCGTATTTTTCTTAAGCGATTAAAAATCCATGAACACAACTTCTTTTGGAGGGGAAGTAAAGCTGTTGGTCCCAAGTCAATTGTGGCAACTCTGGAAGTTGACATGAAAATGCCTTTCCGGCAAAACTAGTAGACCCGGTTCAGAAAGTGCACTTTAAATACCTCAAATAAATAAATAATTTTTCTTTCCTAAAAACAAATGGTAACCTTTAACCAAAAATAAAGAATGAGGGAGGTCCGTGTTTAAGTAGATACCCATAATGATACAAGGTTGATATTTTCCTTAAGTGTTATCTCCAATGGAGTTTGCCAGTTTTCAGTATCTAAGTCAAGTCTTCATTGGCAGACTTGCTGGACTTCTCCGCCTCGAGGAATATCTGATGAGGGACGGTATATTGTTTCCCTCCATTTTTTTTTCTACTTGAACTAACAAAAATATTTTGAACACAGTCATTGCTGAAATATGGTTTAAATACTTGAGTGCAATCTTTTTTAAGGTATTATGTAATCTGATTATAATCAGTAATTATTTATGTTGCTTTTAGTATTTGAGAGATACCTTGTTGCATTAACCATTGCTACCCTCTGTGTAAAAATACAAAATTAATTATTTATATAAATTGTGTGTGGAAGTATTTTATGATTGCAGGATTGGAAATAAGGGAATTCTGTAAACTTTGGGGAAAGGTTTTTTTTTTTTCTGTACTGTTATTTGCTGAACGATAGTTGTTAACAATAAGTATCTACTTTCCACGAGAAGGATTAAAAATCTGGTTTCTTGTAACACATTTAGAAAAAATAATGCATTCATTTGTGCCAAATATTAAACTTTATAATAAATTTGTTGTTAACATTTTGTTTTGGTGTGAACTGTATGTGAGATAATACTACAAAATTAAATGTTAATAACGAAATGGATAATACTGAAAGAAAGAAAAAGTTATTCCTGAAATAGCACTTGTAGCTATATTGATAAAGTTCTTACTTTAGGTCTTGTTAAACAAACTTTTTTTTATATCTATCTAAAATTAAAATGCTATTAGTTTATGTTTATTAAAGCAAGCTCCAAAACATTAGGTTACTAGAAAAAAAATTACCATATAAACATTTTTTATCATTCTAATTTAAAATATTGCCAAAGTGAAAGCTCTTGAACTTTTTGGCACCATTGTTTTTTCTTTAACACATAGCAGCCAAGGAATTAAAAAAAACTCATCTAGGTTTCACCAATCAGGCCTTGGTCTCACATTACCTAAATATTTATAAGAATATTTGATATATATGAAATTAGAGGTCTACAGATGACTTAATTGGCAAATATTTATTCATCTTTTGTCAAAACAATATAATTTTAGGTTATATCTACACACCAATAATAGTTATTGATAGGGGTGTGAAAAGCTTCGAAATTTCAACTTTAATTCGGAATAAATATCAACTTCGACTTTACCTTGAAAAAAATTCTGGCTTCAACAATTACAAAGCTTCGCCAATAAAGAGGTTGATAGCCAAAATACTCAATTTATAGGTCAATTATTCCCATTTTGAGCCATTAAAAATTGATAGGCATACAAAAATGTCTGAAGTATATGAATTAAAGGTTATGATGATGGCTGGATCAGAATTAAAAAGAAATAGTACAAAAAATTGTGCAATAAAACGTTTTATAAATAATTTTGGGGCTTAAAGATGTATAAATAGCAATAAAATATTTTTTAAAGTATAAAACCACTAACAAAAAAAAAATCTGCTGTGGCTGTGTTGGTGCACACTCGGAGGGGATCTATCGTGACTGTTACGCCAGCAGTTTATATATGTGTTGGGAAGTGTAAATAGATGAAAAAAGTTTAATAATGATTACAATTTTATTTATCAAAGGTGTATGGTAAGAGAAGTAAGATACAAACTGTACACAAGATATATCCAAGTTTCTGGCAAAAGTCAAATCGATACAAATATTACCGAGCGTGTTCGGCTTAACCGATCTTCCGAAATCCACATCCATTTTGTCCAATCCATCTTCCGAATTGGTGGCATATTCGCTTACGCCATTTACATCCATAGGTTTGTGCACTGTCACTGCCAAAGTGCTGGTGCAGTCAGTTTTACGCTGCACCGATTACAATTTATTTCGCTTTCGATACTTCCTTATTTGTTCCAACCCAGACATTGGGGTATTATTGGATAGCTGACGAGCTGTTCTTTCCAGTCATATACATTTGGAATATTTCTGGCTGGCTTTCCACCGAATATAGGCGGAAATTGTTGAGGTTTTTTAGAATTTTTCAACTTCACTCCACATTTTATTCACCAACACTGTAATGTAATTTAAGTTTTATTAGCTGCTATCTAGATATCAATGACGAATCTTTATTTCCTCAGTTATCGAATGATGTCAATTTGGTTTAGCTACCTATAATATCTTATAAATTATTAGTCAAACCTTAATGAATGATTTTATTACAAATTTTTCATCCTATATCCCCCTAGTACTGTTTTGAATTTAAAGACATATTCACGTCAAAAATATTCAAACTTTAACTTTGCTTCGAGAATATGTTATATATTCGATTCAAATTTGATTTGAATTAAAAAAGTGTGCTTCACACACTCTCAGTTATTGATGAAATATTATTGCGACTTTTGTAGTAGAGTACTAATTATGATCAATATATTATGCAGACTCATATTGTTGGAATCGATAGTTTACAAGTTGACTCTGCCGAAGCTCAGGAATAAGGAAAGTTTGTGATGTATCGTGACCATTGAGATATAAATTTACATTACTGACTTTTTTTTTTTTTTTGTGAGAGTATTTTAAATAAAGGGTATTTTCCTTTCGTTTTGAGAATTTAACTAAGCTAAAGAAAGAAAAATATGTGTATATACAGGTTGTATCGATTTATGTGGGAAATAACGGGTTGTGGAAAGTAAACCTCGAAACAACACAAAATGTCCTTATGAACATATGCCCTATGGTCATTGGTTCTCGAGATAGGGTATTTCAAGCTTCTGCTGGAATTGGTAAAAGCTCTATTTGATACACCCCTGTTGCACCTCTTGAAGGTGATGCATCACTGCTGGTACACAGGCAGGGCTAGAGCTACATGAAGAGAAGTGTATCAAATATGGCTACGCTTATGTACTAATTATTCTAAAGGTTTTAGGGATTAGGAAGGTTATATTTATATGAAGTGTACCCGTATTTTAGTGCAGGGAGAGTGGAAAAACAATTTTGGAAAAAAGCCTTAGTACACCCAACCGAGATTTTTAACCTCTTATCTCCTTGTCATCGGCAGTCTAGTCTACTGTGAGGGTAGCATATTAGATTATGTGACCACCAAAGTGGGTAAGAAAGGCTATTATTCTTCTGTTAGTATTATTAGTACTTCACATTTGCGTAAGTCATTCATATTAAAATTTATAACATTTTAAATAAAAACAATTGAATGGGATTAAATCAAAAAAGATGTTGATCTATTTGAAATATTTTTATTAGTGTCATAAAAACTGTGCCAGAAATTAAGATTATTTATTATCCAAGATTAGGGATGCAACTATAGTATAGTCTCAAAAAGTAAACTAATATTTCACAGTATAGAATAACAAATACTATTTAGTGACTGACAGTTTGGGTGACTCACAACTACTGTTTTTCCCTGGACATAAATGAATGACATGCAAGTCTTTGGAGATTCATTTCTAAGTTTGTTATATAGATAGTCTCATCTCGATTGGCAACTAGATCGAGCACTGTGCTTTAGATTATTAGAGCAGTGTTTCTCAAAGTATGCTCCTCGGAGCAGTGGGGCTCCCTAAGACCACTTCAGGGGCCTCTTATAACTATAATCTTTATGGAGCTGTATTTTTGAAATATACTTCAACCAAAACAAAATATTTCAACATATTTCATTAAAAAGAAGATATGTTATTCCGGCTGTTTTCTATAAAGCCGGATTAAAGAAACGTGCAAAAATGGCACCATTGTCACTAAAAAAAAATTGTTGTTTGAAAAATAATGGTTTATTTATTTATCAATTATTTATTATATGGTAACTATAAAGAGAAATGATCCACTTAAAATATTTTTGGGACTACGGGTGTAAAGGGTTTCAGAGGTTAAAAATATTGAGTACCGCTGAACTAGAGGAATGGGTTATTGAAAATATGGGTTATATGTATGGTCCTTAAAACCTTTTCTATAAGCTATATATATAGTCCCATCTACAATGTCAACCGACCTTTACCTATATTTAAAAAAAGGGCTATGGATTAACTGGAGGGATTTTATATTAGAGATACGAATTATATATGCTGCCTTATTTCCTAAAATCTATTAATTTTTGTCATTAACAAATACGAATGTGACCTATACATTAACACGTTTGCTGTTCACAATGTGTATGTGTAACAATGCACATGAACAGAAGTGTGAATCAAAAGTTTATTTGTTAGATACGAGGTGCACGTTGTTGTTGGTGGTTCATGACTTCGTGAGCAATAAGAAAAAAAAGGTTGAGTCTGTTAATTAAAAAAAAAACGATAACCTTGACAATTTTGAGGTCTAATTTTCCCTGGACACTGTTCATAGCAATGTGTTTTTCGTTGTTTTTTAATTAGCTTTTTAAAAATTGTATACATTTGTACCAAAATACGTATTAATTATCCAAGATCCACATGTGAGTCATGCACATAGAGTATCCATTGTTGTCAGCATGCTGATGACGTGTGTGCGTTTACATTGAAATAACAATTTCTTTTTAATATTTAGTTATCATAAAAGTAACAAGAATAATTTTATATATGCTAAATTAAAACAAAAAACACAGCCACCACTAGCAATAAAGGTCAGCAGTTAATGTGTTATAGCAATTTTTTTTATACTAAATCTTGTATGCTAGTTTTTACTGCTATGGAGAGAACTGACTTGCATCACCACTTTATTACCGGTTTTACAGAATTACCTTTCTTCATGGTTTCGGTGAAGATAATTAGCACATGTTGTATAAATGATATTCTTAAAAACAGGATGGCACATTTTATGTTTGGAATATAAAGTTTCAGTAGAGCTGTAATTTGCTTGGTCATAAATGATAAATATTGATTAATAATTTCACTGTCCTAAAAATAATAAATTAAATACTATTTAAAAAAATACATCAAGATGAAATTAATAATTAAATTAGTTAATTGAAAATAATTAAGGTATGTGTTATATAACTTCCATGTCTAAGGTAATTTATTTCAATTTTGCTCTGTGATTAAACCATTATTTTAATATTACCTGCTCATCTCCGACCCCTCTTTTTAAAACATTGTATTATACCAGTCTTTTTCAAAAATTTTAGAACCATGACCCTAGAGTTTAAAATGAGAAACTATTATGACCCATCTAGTTTAAATAGGCATGGATGAGGGTGAGTATTTTTTTATTCTTTTTTCTACCAATTTTTTATATTATTCTTTATGTTTAAATAATTATAAAATTTCATATTTCAAAAACTTTTCGTGGCACACAGTTTAGTAACCCCAGTATTATACAATAGTATACCATAATGAACCTTGTAAATTGTTTGAGTTTATTTTAATATCCTGGTGAATTCTACATTATATCTGTTAGTTTTTTTCTAATGATTTAATTGCTGTCTTAAAAGTACCAGTTTCTGAAGTAATCATCAATAAAAATTGGTTATAAAAGTGACATAAGTGTGCAGGTTTGTACAAATTGTGTTAAAATATAAAACAAAACAAGAGAGAGTATTTTTATTATATACAATTACAAAATTATTTTCATACTGTGGTATTCTTATATTAATAAACCCTGACTGACTTGTTTGTTTTAGCTATAATGATGAGTTACTAATGGTATAAGAAAAGCATAGATTGGTGGGGTCCAGGTGCTCAGGACCTCCCTGGAATTTTTTAGTGACCCCCTTAAAGGGGTTCACGAATACATATAAAAACCTAATGTTTTAAGATTTTACTCTACTACAGTTTTAATTGTATATGTCACTAAACAAATATTAGTTAATGAATATTTTAATATTTACCTTTCTACCGCCTCCCTCATATATCTATTTATCTCTAGATGTAGGCAAGTTGGTACATATTTCATAAGTGTAAAAGAATTGATAGGTAATAAAAAAAAGATTTATTTTACAAATAACAACAATGGTGATATGGGGTTTACAACAGTTAATGATAGAACTTAACAACTCCAAAAACATAGGAACTACCCGTAGTACGGGAAAAGAATGTGTCCAAGGCGACATGGCAACAGTCAAATGGAAGATAAGTTGATAAATGGTATAGGATTGCTAAACAGCACCAGACTTCCACCAAAAAGGTCTAAAAAGAGAACATGGAGAGTTAGCAACTTATAAAGCAAAATGGCTAATCCTATGTTTTAGAGTTACCAAGTAACATGTCGGACAAGCTACCTAGCTTGACTGAACAAAGGAATGACATCCAAAATAATAAACAATAATATGACCGTGGTTCAGTTACACTAGTCGATGACTAACAAACAGGTGTCCATATAAAATTGGACGATGGCCAATCTTTCCCAGTGGGTATTGCCAGAGCACTCAATGGTACTTTTATACCACTATCCACTCCCTGGAGTATACATCAAATATAATACACACTAACTCAATACTTAGGACCCAATGAGGTGCCCAAAAAGGGGCAAATGAAAATACTATCTATGTGGGCCACTATACAAAACTAGCTGTGTTCCGCACTTTGCGTACCCAAAATAGTAACACAGAAAAAGGGGTGGCAACAAGAATGCTGTTAGATACTGACCTAGCTATATTCCGTTCACGATAAGTTTTTACCTGGATGACAGTTCGAAAATCATATGTTTAGGTATTAAGTTGCCACACTTGTAAAAGATCACAGTTTTGTTATAAATGTAAAGATCTTTAATTACCTGTTATATATTACATTTAAAATAACGTAAACTTAAGTTTTCTCGTACTATTTCATTTTTTTAATAATTTATTTTTATCCAACTCGAAACAATATTTTAAACATAATTAAAAGTACTTATTTTTCGTTTTGGAACGTAACTGATTTTGTGTAATATAGTGCACACATCAATATATTTTAATACAGGCATCGTATTTACTTGGAAAAGAGAAAATGGTTGTCATTTTTTTACATACAATAAATGTTTTTATGATTATTTTATCGTATTTTGAAATATTTAACTGAATAAAATATTTTCATCAACTGCATGTCTGCATCATTGTAAAAAACTTGTTTACCGCCATGTTCAATCATATGGTTTAGATTTGTCATTCGCCATTTTGAAGATATGTTCGTTAGACGTTTTTGTGAAAGTGGTGTTAATATTTTTTTAAGGGGAATAAAACTATAAATAAACTTTGTGTCCGACCTCAAATAAATATATAAATAATATTGGCCTAAATTACTGTGGTAAACTATCACTTTAATATAATACCATCTGTTTTCATTACAGTGATCCAAGGTGATAGAGATCAGCTGTTGACTTAGTGATATATTAGGGATTACTTCTAGTAACATTTTGAGCTGTCATCCAGGTAAACTTAGCTCGAGAATGCCTTATTGGTCCTCAAATAAAGGCATTAGACAACCTGCGTGTAGCCATACAAAATTTAAACATGGCGTAATGACATATAGTGAAGTCATGAGGACTTAAAAACGAAACAAAGAACTCATGGAGGAGAGGAGGCTTAAAGTTAGCTCCTAAGAAAACGTAGTTATATAGACTAGCTAAACAAGTCTGAATGACTTGAAAACACAATTGACATTCCGACAAATTAAACTAAGTTCGAAGGACATAGAAAAGTGAACATTGTCTTAAGGGCTATCTCAACAAGTCTGAAAGACTTGGAACCATAATTGACATTCCGACAAATGAAACTAAGTCGGAAGGACAGTCCTTAAGACTATATTCTTTTCTATCTCAATTAGTCTAGAGAACTTGGAAACATATTAATACTTGGATCAATAAAGAAGATTGTCGAGGCGGTGATAACCACGTCCTAACCATCGTGGTCAGCAGTACTTTCAGGTTCTGGAGGAGAGAGGTTCCTCCTTCGAGGATATCCAAAGATAAACTACAATTTGTGAGCCTAGGGATCGCCCCATTATATACTATTTTTCTGACTAGTAAATTGGGCATGTAAACAAGGAAATAGGCAAGGGAGGGGGTGTTGGAGCAGTGTAGAAATAAGGTTCCAAGAAAGTCCACTAGGGGAGTAGTGTCCGTAGCTCGCGGCATCGGACCAGCGATATGCAGCTCTTTCTTCAATATTGAGTTCAAGGGGTTAGACGTCCGTTGAAACTGTCACGTCTTCTACTCCGCCATACTTGCAGAACAATTGGCGAAAGCATGGTATTCGAATCCGGGAACATCCATGTAATGTGAGTAGAACATAAATGATATTATTGCAGAACATATCAATTTTAACTCTCTTCTTCGGATTCCTTCATATTATTTTAGCATTTGGTGCAGATTATAGCTTGTAGATATCATTTGCTACACCTCCAAGACACACCTTGTAAAATTAGCTCTGTCAACATTTCAAATATTAATCACAACTTGTTAATGTGTGGAATGCCAGGCCTCCAACGTGATTCGGATTCCACGTTAAACTGTAGGTCCTCCATTTCATCTCACAATCACTCTACCATTACACATTAGCGTAAGTGCGTAAACCTGAACGGGTAATAAGACGCGGTGCTAATAATAATATTTAAAATACTGTACTTTTTTCTCATACATTCATTTGGCATTGAAAAATAAAGGACGTTTCTTGGAATGAGCCGAGTAGGTGGGTCCAAGAAAATGAGGCAAACATTTCTGTTATCACCTGTAAGGTCTTACCTGAAGAATCGTCTTAAGAAAAGAGCAGCGTAAATAACATAACTTTCAGAAGTGGAGTTTGTAGCTTATGTAGGTAGGTAAGTTGACCTTCGCCCACCCATTATCTCATCATACCTAATTACTCAAAACATGATTTGCTAACTATGATAATTTTGACAGAAAGGGGAGGTACCACTCCTAGAATTTCTTAGTGGACCCCTTCCTGAAAAAATGAGCGTTCTACCTCCTTGGTTATAAGTGTTTGAAATTCCATTAAGCTTGCAAAAGATAATCCGTTACAGATTATATTACTGTTAAGAAAAATCATTATTAATTATTCTAACTTAATCAAGTCTAGATTTTCTAAAAATAAGCTTAACATGGAATGAATGGTTTTTGGTTATTTCTACCCCTCAATTGGAAAATATATTCAACCTTAATTATCTTATAATTATATATGCTCTTTAGTGCCATTTTCTGCTGTTATTAATTAGATTAAAATTAATAAAGAATAGAGTGAAAAAAATTAAATAGGAATTGGAATTTTGTCAAAACTTTTTAAATAAAGAGAAAAAGTTTTGACAAAATGCCAGGACACCCTTGACAGATATTCAAGATCTGTTGATATTAACATGTACAGAAAACTAAACTCTACGTTGCTATTGGAGAAATATTTGATTTATTTTAGCCCAAAAAAAATGTAATGCTCTAAAAACTGTAAAATTACTCGTGCTCCCTTCTGCCGCACCTTAAGTATGATGCATTTGTTTGAAGAATTCATTTGTAAAATGTAGGCAGTTTTCTTGTACAACTGTGATTGCCAATGGCCTCCCTCCATTCTTCTAAATTGCATCTGTAATGTGTTCAATTATTTCATTAAATTCATGGTAGAACTGTGTCTTATGCGATGAGAACTTTAAGCTTCATAACACTCGCAGTAAGAACAATTTTTAATTTGTAAATTAAAATCTTTCTACTAGCAAAGTTCTACTTTATTGGTACCGGTATATATTACCTATAAGAATAATACTATACAAATTAAATAAGAATTAAAGGAACAAACCTTCATAAAAAATACTTAACTAATATTAACGCACAAAAAAGGGAGATATAGGTATCTCAATACTACTACCAACATGCCATAAAATTTCATTTTACATAATTTTAATGAGATTGACGCCATATTTAGAAGAAATAATTGTGGATCATCAGTATGGATTTCAATGAAATAGTTCAACAACATGTCAGATTCTTATTATTCCGCAAATATTAGTGGGGGGGAATTGAGAATACAACATGACGGACGCTCAATAAAACTTAGATTTTAAAAAGGCCTATAAGATTCAGTTAAAATAAATAAATTATATGAAATTTTAATTATGTTAGCGATACCCCAAAAACTTATCAAACTTATTGAGGTACTTCTCGACACAATAAACATTTCATACGGAAAGAATTTCAACTTCTTGAAGAATTAGGGGTGAGAAACTTTATCAGGCGTTATTTTGACTTTCTGGCATGTAAACTCCGGTTAGCTTACCGAGGGGAACTTCCAGTAGTTTTGTGTAGAATGTTTTTACATCTTTTGACAAACATTGCGGATATATATTCAACTTTAAGTACAAAGTACGTTAAGTGTTTTTTAAAATGGGTTCAAATAAGTGTGCTAAACCAACTATTGACAGTGAAGGACTTTATGTCCAATTTGCCATTTGGTACTGACTGTACTAGAACGCTCCTCTCACCCCTTAGCCTTTCATACTCTAGAGCGTTTGCAGCGCTTGACCACGAGATGCAATGTTTTCTGTGTCGAGTAATATGTTTGTTTGATATGCTTGGCAGGCTATGGGCTGTATATCACTTATCAGATATTTTATAGATGTACTAGATAGCTGTTGCCCGCGGCTTTGCTCGCGTGGAAGTTGATTATATACAAATACGAAAATATACATATGTATTTACAGATTAATTTAAAATATTACGTTACGTTGATGACCATAACTTTACCTCAGATCAAAAATAATGCAAGTCCGATACAAACTTTCACCCCCTTTTTCATCCCTTATTAAATCAAAATTCCTGAAACACATATTTATTTGTTTTACGTCAATAACCGAAATACAAAATTTTGTTTATGTAACTTTCAAAATGACGGACTTTCATACATATTATCATACATATTATCATCCCCTATTTTGACTCCTTCGGGGTGGAATTTTCTAAAATCCTTTCTTAGTGGGTGCCTACATAACAAAATGAATATACAGTCCGAATTTCATGCTTGTAGCCTTGATAGTTTGCGCTCGGCGATGATGAATCAGTCAGTCAGTCATGACATGTTATTTTATAAGTATAGATAATTGTTTGAAACAGGGAGATTCGCTTTCCCCATTACTATTAATCTAGCCTTCGAGTATGTGATTAGACTAATGCGAGAGAGTAGGAAATGGTTGACATTAAACGGTTAAATGCAGTTATTAGGGTATTCGGATGATATAACTTTTTTTGGGAAATAGTAAAGAAGATCTTGCAAGAAATACCAAATTTTTATTAAAGGCGAAATAGGTTTAGAATTGAATGCTGAAAAGACTCAGTATTTTATAACACAGAATACAGATTGGGGACAATAATATGGATATTACTGTGAAAAAACATATCATTGGACAGAATTAATGAGTTTAAATAATTGGAACGATATTAGATTGGAAGTTAGGAAAAGAATACAGTCGGAAGATATTAATTGGTCCAAAAATAAATGAGGCCACTGGAAAGTAGAGGAGGTTGAATAATAATGAGCTACATACCCTGTACTCATCATAAGACATTGCTAATATAATCAAGTCTCGTAGATTACGGTGGGCAGAATATGCATTGTGAGAAGGTATTGACTGGCAAACCCAATGAGAAGAGACCATTGGCAAGACCGAGAAGAATATGGTAGGATAGCATTAGAATGAATCTAAAAAAAAAATACGGTGTAATGAGATTGTCTGGATAGAACTAGCTTAAAATAGGGATAGGGTGTAATGAGGTGGACTAGATAGAACTAGCTCAAAATAGGGATAGGTGGCATACTTTTGTAAATGCGGCGATGAACTTTGGAGTTACAAATGCCATACATAGAGCAACAATTTTCAACCAATGGTATGCAAGGTGTTGTCCCAGTGGTACTTGTGAATGCGAGTCAAGGTTTCATTGAAGAGAAATGAGCTCCAACTTCATCCTGGTATGCTAGAGGACATAAGACATAAGAAGCCATTGTCAAATTTTGGTTCAAGACTAGCTTACTTCTCTGAAAATATTGACTCTTAATATTGGATCAGTGATCAATTTTCTGATCGAGATGCTTTCCCAACGGTGTTGACAAAATATGGATAAGAACACAGTTCACTGAACTATCATTTGGACTGAAAAACATATTTTCAAAACTTTCTCTTTCCGAGTTTTGGATTACAGCACGACGTGGCTACCCTGAACTCGCCGATGCGGCCATAAAGTTCTTAGTGATCTTTTCGACAAAATATTTGTGTGAATTAGGACTTTCTTTGCTTGTTTTCGTCCAAAGTACATTCCGGAACAGACTAAATGATTGATACTAAAACTAAACAAATGTATCATATTCTGAAAATAGAAAAATGACACTTGGACACGGGAATCGAACACAGCTTCGGCTATCTGATTCATTAATATATGAAGCGTATAACCCGAACGGGTAGTAAGACGCGGTGCTAAATAAAAAAAATTAATATATGCAATCCCGTACAATTATAATATAATTGTCAATTGGCTGCAATCATGCCAACTACCGAGTCGCCTGTGGCTGCGTTGTCTGATGGCTGTGATCTTATATAATCACATGTTTATAAGCTGACGACTTCCGCACGTCCATCATAGACTCTGCCTGAAATATGAGTGAAGAATGACCATGGGCACGGGACGAATCCTGGTTAGCTCAGTGGTAAGAGCATTGGCGTACTAAACCGAAGGTCCAGGGTTCGATTCCCGTGTCCAGGTGTCATTTTTTCAATTTACAGAATATGATATCTAAGAGGTACTAGCCTCACTAAAATGCATAGATGATAGCTTCGGCTATCTGATTCATTCACCAAATGTAGCCTGATCTCAAGAAACTGGTTTCAACTATGCAAGCTCAAGTATCTCATCAATAATATATTTTGTCACTTCCATTAAATTCACATTTTAAAAATAATATATGTATAATTGAGTCACTAAGCATGAATAAATTATTTTTCACAATACGATTCAGTCTTTAAAAAATTATTTACCTCTGCTAGTCTATGCAATTTTAGATATTGGTGGTACTTCAGATAATCATAGCATGGAAAGTGGTACATTAGGAGAAAAACGTTTAAAAACACTGACAGAGTAAGTAGGTAATATATTAAAGAGTAGGATTATATATTTATGTTTAGTATTTTATATATAATACATTATTTTACTGTATCTACCTGTAAGTTTGGTGCGACAGTCTTGTAAATTAAAATATTCAAGACAATTTTATAACAAAGAGGATTAAGAGGAAATATAGGAATCATACTTTACTAAACATATTAATTAATAGAAATACAACTTATATTATAACTTTTAATTTGCAAAGATAACAATGAGTTAGAACGATTTATTTGAAAAGTATGACTAGCCAAGGATTCAAACTGAATATTTGGCTATTGCACTCCCAGATCCATAGTTTGAATTATGGATTTGGAGAGCGCTATGGAGGAATGTGTCTAGACCTTAGATATTTCAGTTGGTAGAGAGAGATGTGCCGTATTTACCACGAACTCATTTTTATTTTTCAAATATATTGGATTAAAATTACTAAAACAAAATTATGTAACTCACGTTCACAAAATAAACTAGGTATCAATGTAAAACATAAAACTGTGTAATGTGCACGCTTCCAATAATGCATGTAATGAGTATATCAACCCTAATATTCAATAAAGCTTTGCAAGAAACACTAATTTAATTTGAGCTAAAAATAAACATATTGCTTAAAAAATTAGCAATGACCCATACAAATTCTAGCTTACATTAAAACACATCTAATTCGTCTTTGTTTATGTTTTTATTATGTAAATAACAATAAAGCAATTACATAACTACCGATTTTCTCAATTTTAAAATATGTATTAACAACATTAATACAAAATAAAAATTAAAATATGGTATAGATGATGTGCTATAATATATAGACCTATAAATGTAGGCTTTTATCCTTCTCTAGATCAGTGAAAGTCTTTTAAACACAATTTGATCACTCCAAACAAATGTGAATGCATTTATTTCAAGCACACCTACCTCATCCTTTATTATTAATTCAAACCGTTTAAAAAAATCCAATGTCCAACACAGAGACAATTTAAAGTGCTAATAACTAAAATATAAACTATACCATTGGTCTGTTACAATTATTGATAAATATTATAAATGAATTTAGAAAAAATATATCTCTAGATTATAATACTTTTCCTAACTTTAAAAAGAGACATCTTTATAGTTTAGTTAAAATTGAGCATTCTAACAATAATACTTAGTTGAATTGTTTTATTTTATTTGCACATTGCAAATCTTTAAATTAGCGATTTTAACAAAACATAACTTACAAACTAGCTTAAAACTAGAAAATACATGTACCCTTCAATATTCTTATCATTACTACGAGTTGAAAGTATGATCTCAAATTCTTCAGCATTGATACACTTGTTGAGGGTTCATGCTTCAAATAACGTTCATGACTGAACTACATAATAGTTTTAAAGAAGGAATACAAAGAAAAGTTCTTCACAATGTGAGATAAAAAGTTGCAATCCTCCATTACCGGCTTCATAGTATTATTATTATTATTATTAGCACCGCGTCTTACTACCCGATCGGGTTATACGCTCTTACGCTAATGTGTAATGGTAGGGTGATTATGAGATGAAATGGAGGACCTACAGTTTAACGTGGAATCCGAACCACGGTGGAGGCCTGGCATTCCCACATTCACAAGATAAATTGTCAGAGGTGAAGGAAGGGTTTGGAAATCAGATAAATCTTTGCCGGGACCGAGGTTTGAACCCGGCCGCCAGCATAGAAGTCTGCCACCTTACCCTCTAACCACCAGGTTCACCGGCTTCATAGTAGTCATCTAGTGAAACATATATTAGTTATCATTGATCCATCAACTAAAGATAAGTTTCTGTTGAGGCAATCATTTCTACTGTCTATTTTACATTATTTACAGAAATTAATATATTTTATCATCGTAAGTACCTCTGACTTTTACAAAAGCATCTGCAACGACATATATTGATCAATCCATGTTTTAAGAAGCCAAACGAATGCCAAATTCAGCTAATGTAAGTTTGTTTCAATATCAGGGTAGAAAAGAGGTGTCGTTAAGTAACCGGTATCATATCTCCTAGGTATGCATTCATCAACACCAAACTTAACCACAAACACAAACCGAGAAAGTATTTCTAGTGAGATGAGACTGGAAAATCCATATGAAACTCTAAAGTTGTGTCTTTCCTAGATAGTTACCAGAAAAATGTATATATCGGTAGTGAGAAATAGAAAAGTACCCAAGCACTACCAATTCTTGAACTCAAGAGCCTTCGGCACTACTGCGCCCGTCATGCAACAATGTGCAGCAAAAGGTTGATTTTGAAACATTTCCAGAATGTAATGAAAATGTAATTAAGTAATTTAAAACCAATTTTATTTTTAAAAATAAGGATGTTATTCCATTCACATTAGAAAAAATTCTCCACTGTAGCAGTGTTATGGAGGTATGATTTTTACTTTAAATACAGCATTTAAGATGCACTTCCAGAACCTCATAATTATATAAACACATGAATTACAAACTCACTTAATTCTAGAACAAACATTAATTTATAATTGTTTAAGAGGAAACTACATTTTCATTAACTATAAATTATTTGTCAACCCGAGAAACTAACTCATTCATTATGTAAACCTACTTTTACTAGGTGTAGCTATTAATTATAGGTGCTATTTGTTCTGGATCAGAGTAATTGGTCTAATTTATAATAATATTACATATTAAATACTTAACTTAAAAAATACTTTCTACATTTATGCAAATATTAATATATAAATAAGTCCTTGGTGGTGTATCTTATAATTGGATCAAACAAATTATTGGGCGTGGAGGATAGAAAAAATGGCGTATAAATAAAATATTGATAAAACATGGTGAAAATCCAGATTAGTTGTTGGGTGGTTATGGCCAAAATAACTATATCAGAAATCAGAGAAGGCTCTACTTATACAATATATTTATGCTGATATTTATTTTCTAAGTAGTTGACATGAAGACACTATTACGTAATATACCTTTTAGTTATTAGCTACTTATTGGCGGAAGTGTAGTTTAGTTGTACGTTAACCTGTACCACAGGTCTTATTAAACTGTGGGTCCCGACTCCAAATGGGATCGCGTAACTCAATGTGGGGATGGCTAGAATTTTAGCAACATTAAAAGGTCTGAACACGTAACAACCAAAAATTATTTCAAAATCAAACGCGTAATGAATCATTTGGATGTCTATAAAATCATTTATAATGGTCCGTATCTTGAAATTATTTTATAAAATTAGGGATGTTTGAAAAAATATGTATATAGGTTGTCCCATATTATATATATTTTTTAAATTTCGATTATACTAGAAGTAATTTTTTAGCTTCGTCCTTTTTTTACGAATTTGAAAATTTCTGAAGAAGGATTAGGCAATGCTATTTCCTCAGAACTTTTTTTATATTTGGGTGCCGCTTGAAGCCCCCTAAATATTTTTGAAAATTTGATGAATCTGGAAGGTACTTAGAGTATTATTCACCTGCAATTTATCTTAAAACAAAATACTTTTAGAACATATTAGGCGCGGTATTTCTATGGCATACTTATGAGAATTATAATCTATTTGGAATGTTAGTTTTGTACATTGTTTTAAAAATATATAAGGGCGAAAATGTATTTAGCCGATTGAGAAAAGTTTAATATACGAGTAAAGGAATAACTCAATAAAGATATATGGCACTTTTAAAAAATAAAGCTCCAAAATTTGACATATGCGTATCATTTATCATAGTAAAAATTTTTGAATTTACATTCTAAAAGAGCTTGTCACTAGGCCTATATAACAAATTCAAGGGATTTTTATCAGATTAATTAATTGCGTAAGTAGGTACTGCTAAATTTGTCATGTTTTGCCGTAAGACTTTTTAATTTGTTCAGATAGACAAAGTAATAATTGTTTCGAGGGTAACAAAGGTGTCTAACACAGACATAAGGTGACCTGGTGGTCTAGGGGTAAGGTGTCAGACTTCTGTGCTGGCGGCCGGGTTCAATCCTCGGTCCCGGCAAAGATTTATCTGATTACCAAACCCTTCCTTAACCTCTGACAAGACATCTTGTGAATGTGGGGAATGCCAGCTTCCACCGTGGTTCGGATTCCACGTTAAACTGTAGGTCCTTCATTTCATCTCACAATCAGCCTACCATTACACATTAGCGTAAGTGCGTTAAACCGAACGGGTAGTAAGACACGGTGCTAATAAATAATAATAATAATATAATAAAATAATAAACACAGATATAACAAGTGTTTAATGTCTATCTCTTATATTAGCCAGGTCAATGCAATAATTACAGGTGTATGTTAGAACAGGCTTCTTAAACTGTTTACACCCGTGATCCATATTCGGTCATGAGATTTTTACGCGACTAGTATATAAATAGGTATACAAATCAAACATTTACTGATAATAAATCATAAAGAAATGTTTTTTAAAATTTCATTCTTTGGTATACATATCTATAATATGCCTAACTAAAATTCTTTTAATATGCACAGCATAATTTTAACCGAAAATGACCGTATGAATGAATATCGAGAACCATAGCCAAAAGTACCCGAAAGAGGGGCTATAAGCGTGCCAAGTTTGGTTATGACAAATAAATTGTATCAAATATAATTATAAAAATACATAGTGGTTGTTGCTTTAATTGCTTAGCTTTCTTTACAACAGTAAAAATAAAGCATACTACATAAATATTTATGACTATATTAATATACATAGCATACTGTGTAAAATATATTTTTTGGAGTAATACTCATGTTAATCGGTTGTCATGTAGTTTGTAGACATAATTTTAGGTTAAAAACCCTTATTGAATTCAATATCATGTACTGTCAAATTATTCAATCCTTCTAAGTAACATAAAACAATTGTATATATAGGTTTGCTTAAAATGTGAGAGTTATTTTAATTCATTTTAAGAATGTCCTTTTAATTCAAGAAACAACACATAATATTGAATTAATTCTACATAATATGATTTTAATTTATAATTATAATGACACTGTGGCATAAAAGTAATACATTGGCGGCTCGTAGCTAAATTTAGTGGGGGTCTGCTCCAGAAAATCTTTAGCCTTTGTTTTAAAATTGTGTAAAAGGAAAAATACATGTATAAAAAGAAAATTTATTCAGGAACTTGATAAAATCTTATATAAAAAAAAAAAATTACTTACTTTAACTTAAATTGTTACAGTTCAAGCTTGATTTAATCATTTAAAAAATGAAATCCATTTTTCTTGTTTGATTTGCGCAAAAAGCTCAATAATTCTCTTCTTGATCTCTGGATGACAATTGAGGAATTTTTTTCGCAATTGAAAGTACTTCAAGCGCATTTAGTCTTTCTGTTAAATAAAAGAACTGAAAAAAAATCAAATTGAATAGCTGGAAGCGAATAATCTAATTCTACACTCTTATACACTTTATCACATTCAAGAATATGGTACACGTTTTTTAAGCACAACACATGCTGAGTAAAAAAGAACATTCCTTCACCATCACGCCAGAGCCGGAACTGAGAGAGCAACTGTCCTCTCTCTACGTTGGAGTCCCGTCTTCCTCCTCACCCCCCTCCTATGTGCGCATGCGCGCAACAGTCGATCACCACGTCGTTGGAACTGTGAAGCGCACAGTTCCATACAAAGATTTTTGTATTTTTTAATAAAATGAGGGATGGCAACTGAAGTACTGACATTAAGCTTAAGGAATATATATTGTACTACAAAAATGAAGAAAGAATTAAAGAAAAAAGGACTCATTATATTAAATGTTACAATAAATAAAGTGTAGATAGGTAGTGTTCAGTTCTGCACTGCTTATACACAGTCGCCACTGATTCTACCTAATTACTCTAGCCCGAGAATCGAGTGTACATATCAGATAGAGAAGTCTAGGTAGATTGGTTCTAAGGTATCTAGATAGACCTAGAGAGAAAAATTTGGCTGCAGTGTACACATTGTTTAGAGAAGCTCTCGATAGAATAAATGCTGTCTAGCTATATTTTAATCTACAGTGTACTCGTATCTCCCTAGTCCCTACTCCCTAGTCCAACGGTTCTCAAACTGTGTGTACGCAAATCTTCTCAAGGTGGTACGTAAGCAGACATGACAGTACTAACATTTTCTCCTCAAGTTGAGGAACTTATTTGTGTATAGCAACACTAATGGCTCGTCTACAACCTGCACACCATTTAGCCGGATCGCACTACGCAATCTTAAGCAGACTCGTAATTATGCTTTCACTTTATACAAAATAGCCTGTTTACAGTGAGAAGTCGTTGGACTTTATCTCAACCAATAGGAATTAAGATAAATTAACGACTGAATAAAATAATAAATATACCAAAGAGCCAAGCATTGATGTCGCTTCGTTAAAAAAAAATTATCCCAAGTAACAAACTAACCATATATAGTCCTTATACAATGGCTTTTTATGTCATAAAAAGGAGGATATTCTTTAACAACTGATTCAATTAAAATATTATCAAAATCAGTGGTAAAAACAAGCCACACGCCATGCCACGCCACCACGAAACGAAGGTTTGAAAATGGAATTTACCTTATTAGAATTAGGTGAATTTTGGCTAAAAACTAAAAATGAATATCAATCGCTGTCCAGAAAAGCATTGTTGTTTCTAATTCCATTTGCAGCCAACTATCTTTGTGTGACTGTATTTTCTACTATGGTGACAGTAAATAATAAATTTCGGAATAAACTGAATCTTGACCAAAATTTTTGCTTAATATTAAGTAAAACTGAACAGGACATCTCCTCGATTTTTGAATCATGCAGCACAATCCTAGTCACTTAATTTTTAGACTTTTAAAAATATTGTAACTTTATTTTTTTTAATAAGTAACAGATACTTTCAAAACAGTTGTAATTTTTTTACTGGTCTATCATTCCGAAACATAGCTCTATCCTAATTAAATGTTTAAAAGTTCATTGATACATGACTGATCAGTAATAATAATGAGTGGTACAAGTAAAAAAAGGGTTTGAGAACCAGTGCCTCAGTCTGTATTGATGTTCATGACCTACAGTTACGTCTAGAATTATCATTATACGCTTTAAATTATTCAAAACCTCTTGTATTTTCTGTGTATTTAGTCTTGTTGTTGTAATCAATAACATAATTATTGTCATAAATTGTTATTGTTAATTCTTACTTAGCGTCGGAATGTCTTAATTTCATCAAGAAGCACATAGCAGAGAGAATAATGGAAGATTAAAAAAATATCTTGGGCAATTAGAAAAAGATAAAAACTTTTTAATAATAATACGCTGTTGTGCGTGCTCATAGCTAAGTACATTATGATTTGTATTTATATAAAATAATACAGATAGAAAAAAATTGCCTTTTACATTATTTAGAATTTAAGTGTTTTGTGTTTATCTTTTGTTCACTAAATAATCTTTTGTCACGCATGTGCAGACATAATGATAATCAAACTAATTATTTACTATTCGCAATACCTATGCGGCAGTACAAAGGAAGTTAGTGTGTAGACTGTAGAGAATAAGTTGTGTGTAGAACAAGATATGCAGAAGAACTTTCTATTAAGGTTAAAATAATATATTCATCTTATCTATTAAAGTCTTAATTTATTTTATTATGAATAAGGAGACTATATTTACTTTGCTGTGAAGTGTTTTGTCATAGTGAATTCTCAAATACGTGTATATAATTTTACAATACTTATTTTGAATTAGATATGGTTCGGAACACTAGCTTCATTTTTACATTAAATTTGATTATTTTTAATTGGAAACAATTTTAAGAGAATGTCAACAAAAAATATCACAAAGAGTATAATACTATTTTCTAAATAAATATTTAAATTTAAGCTTATAATGCCAGTAATAGATAAAATAATATGTTACAAATGTTAAATATTTTCTTATGACGCTTTATTCAAACTTTAATATGAACAATTTTACTTATATAAGGTAATCATCCTATTACGGTAAATTAAGCATAATAAATTCACCTTAATAAGTTATGAATAGCATAACATTTAAAGTCATATCAAAAAATTAATATTTGGGTTCTGAAATTTTAAATTGCAAGCTCAAAATGAATATTCAGTTAAGTTTGATTGTTATAATAGCGAAGTTTTTGATATTTTCTGGATATCAAGTTGAAGCTCAAATTACCAATCGCTTTGAACACAGTTTTACTAACAAATTAGATGAAATAATTCAAAACATTATAGAATCAATTCCAAATAATGGAGCAAAGCCAATGGCAGTCGCCTTTGTACAAGAAACTGCCTTCATTTTACAAATGAATTCATCAAACAAGTGAACATTGCTAACTTACCTGTGTTAATGTTTCAATTGTTAGAAAATGTTGCTTTGGAATTGGATAAAACATATACAGAGGACGTTATAAAAATTGGAATCATGGGGCTACCAAAAGCAGTATTTTGGTTTGTTGAAAAGATTGATGAATATTATTGGACACTGTTAACAAATTTTACATCTACTTTTCTTGGTAATCCGAGAACCCCATTTATAATAATAATTACTTCACACGATCAAAAAGAAGCACATATATTTCAACAATGATGTCATAGGACCTGGAGGAATATCATATTTTGAATGTAGTGGTGATATCTCTTCATACAAGTATTTATCATATAATAGGAAATATAACATACAATCATTCACAAAACGCAACTGCATTATTTTACAATCAATTTCAAAACAATCATTCCTTTTTTAATATGTTTAAAATGTCAGCCAATAAAATATACCATTTATTTTCAAACAAACTGAAAGACATCAATGGGTATGAAATAATATTATCTCCTGGCAGATATGTATATGGTCTAAAAACAGAACGTATTAAATGTGAATACTACACTATGAAAACCTTTATACAAAGTATGAAAGGAACAATGATAATATTGACGCCCAATCAAAACGTTTAAACCTCTCAGGAGAAGGGAATCAAATGCACATTAGAAAGAGAACTCCAGACATTTATGGAAGCGGGTTCATAAAACATTCAGGAAATCTTTTCAAATCAACATACTCCCATGAACAGAGTTGCATGAGCATCATTGTGCCAAAGGCACTTCGGGTTCCGCAATATATGAATGTAATTTTACCCTTTTCTGGTAGTGTTTGGATACTTTTCTTTTTCTCACTACCAATTATTACATGTTTTGGAAAATATTTAGGAAAGATACAACTTTAGAGTTACAAACAACTTTAGAAACAGTTCGAGTATTTGTGACTGGTGGTACCATTCTCTCACCAGTCTCATCTCATGAGAAATATTTTCTTGGTTTGTGTTTGTTGTTAAGTTTGGTGATGATGAATGCGTATGTGGGATCTTTGACCTGTTACTTAACGACACCTCATTACTACCCTGATATTGAAACATGGGAGCAATTATCTGATTCAGGTATTAAGGTGGGTTTGCAAAATATGGCTGGGTCAGATAATATTTTAGACGTTTTAATGAAAAGCACTGACCCTAACGATACATTCTTTATAAAGACTGGCGCAAGAGTTTATATTATACAAGATATAAAACAGACTCTAGACACGATTGCCTTTAATAGAAATTTATCTTATGTTGATGCATCGGTTATAACCAGATTGTATACACAAATAGGTGACTACTATGAAGATGGTTATCCGCTATTACATGTAATGGAGGATTGTGAAATCTCATTTCGACTTGTGTATCACTTTCCTTTTGTCTCCCCCTTTCAAGATCAATTTAATCTTCTTAATAGAAGGTTATTTCAGTCAGGATTATTCAAAAAATGGTTGCAAGATGATGAATTTGAGATGAAACTTTCAACTAGTAAGAAGAGTAAAAGTGGAGAACTTAAACCGCTGAGTATTGGTCACGTGCAGACTTCATTTTACATTCTTGTTGCAGGTTTTGTTTTGAGCTTTATTTCCTTATTATTTGAGGTTTTAATCAATATTTTTGTACAATTTCAATATAAAAATAAATGAATCATTTCGCATTATAGCAATGTTGGACTGGACTACCAAAACACAGGACTATATCCCCGGTGGGCCGGTTTGTTTTGGTCTGCTAAAAGTAGCAATCACTTTAAACTGAAATAAAGCTATTAAATTAATTATGACCCATGGTTTATATATTCAATTTTAATAGAAAATTTCCCACAAGTTTAAGTGAGTCAGTTTGAGTCTGCCCATAATCTAACTTTACATAATTTGTGATGAACTAACTTGCATAAAATGTAAAACCATCCTGATGTTTGTTTATTGGAATTGCTTACATAAGATTCCTACAGCCAAACGTAAAAGAAATGGTTTAGTCACTCTAGTGACTAGTGTTATAGTGATATGGGATTTTATCGTGATATTTGACCAGCGATTGGGCATCAATTATAATGGTATTGGATTGTAAACTTTGATGTCGCGGATGACGACGCGTGTATGCCTTACTACGCATTTATACACGGTTATGTGATCTGATTATATTGTGATTCTTATTCTTATGAAAAGAGTAAGACTTTTAATGTCACACACGATTTATATAGATGATTACACTTTCAGTATTGTAGATTTTATCTTAAAGTGATACAGTTTTTGTGTGATAATACTATTTTTCTGTGTCAAGATAACTATTTTCTGTATTCCGGTTACGGTGTAATGTGTACTAATATATTACTTACTGTCTGATATTATGCGCACAAACTGCTTAAATATGACCTACCCCTTGCTTCTTGGACTCCATGTCACCAATGTTAACACTAATAGAAGAACTCCTGGTAACCTGATGTTGTGAAGGCTAGCTTCCTATCGGGTAAAGGGAGCCAGTATACCAAATGAGTTTCAAAATACAACGGAGTTTGTTTTTTAAAGAAATAAAGTTTTAAAACGTAGTGTATTGAAATTACTTTTGAAAAAGCGTGAATCTCAATGGATGAAATATTAAAATGAAACTTTACATACAGTTCTTTAAAGAAAAATACACTTCAAACTTGACTTTTTGAATATATAAGAGGGGTCAAAAACAATATCATTACAGTGTACAAAAACTATTACTGCTATCTTTATCTTCGTCAAAACCACTTAATAAGAAATAATTTCCAAACAAAAATTATCAAAAATAGACTTCTTAATCTACTATCGTCAAACATCCATTAGTATATATGATTATGTCAGCTATAGGTAAAAACTTTTGTTTCTTTAATCTATTGACTAACTTAAGACCCCATTTTATGGAAAATTAACCATTTATTAAATAGGTTATTCCGCTCTAACCAAAAATTCAAGTAAAATGCGGTTTTCATAATTCTTAGTTTCAAAAAAGCACAGTTGAGATCCGAAGTGTGTTTTGCTCATTGGAAAATTCTTCTTATTCTTCTCCAGTTGTATTAAACATATTTTGAAACGGGTTGACTGGCTTACATTCCAATGTTATAAAGTATAATACAGAAAACTGTACCCTACTTTGACGCCTGGAACAAGCTGTATTAGGTTAATTATTTAAGCTACCCGCTATCCTTGGTGAGAGAGATTAATCAGCTATAGATTAATACGATTGTTGGTACTACGATATTTCTAGTCAAACCTAGCGGAACCTTATTTATCTGCAAAGGTTTTAAAAACAAATTCCACTAAAACAATTATTTGGATTGTTTTCCTTTGTAAATGTTTTGTGAATTTAAATTAGCTAACAATTAGCTATCTTAAGTCTGTGAATTTTTAAAAATTTGGATGTCTATAAAATCATTTGTAATGGTTCTTATCTTGAATTTATTTTTTTAAATTAGAAAATGTTTGAAAAATATGTATAATGGTTGCCCCATATTTTATAATTTTTTAAAATTTCGATGATACTAGAAGTAATTTTTTAGGTTCGTCCTTTTTTTTACGAATTTGAAAATTAGATTTCTGAAGAAGTAATAGGCAATGCTACTTTCTCAGAACTTTTTTTTTTAATTTTGATACCCCTTGAAGCCTCCTTAACATTTTTTAAAATTGAATGATTCTGGAAGGTACTTAGAGTGATATTCACCTGAAATTTATCTTAATAATAAATGAAAACCACAGGGGTAAAGGGAGGTAAGTCAACACTACAATATTTTTCAGGAGAGTAATTCTTAACTTCAAAACGTTGGCATGTTACAACCGTTTTTCAGATTTATTTCAAATATATATTATAAATGAACACATTATTTATGATGATGTCTTGATAATTTTTATTTATTTTGTCTCAGTAATTTGGAGGAAAAAAAAAGTTTTTTTCTTCAAACGTACAAACTTACATGGAAAAAAAGAGGTAAGTCACAATATAAGCATGAACTAAATGTGATATTCAGAGGTAAGTCCATTTTTTTTAAATACATATTTTTTCCATACAAAATAAACATTATAAAAGAAATACTATGAAATTAAAACTGTACAAACAAAATATTTACCATAAACAAAGTAAAAATTAAACAGAAAATGTATGTTACACTCAATAGAAAAATACATTCAGTCACAATTTAAACCTTTGATAAATTTAATAATTCCACTATTTCAAATAATACACCATTAATATATTCAAATGTAACATTACACAAGAAATCATTTGAAACAAATTTTGAGGAAACATATGATTTTACCATAATCTATGTAAAAATAAAACTGTTTTACTTTTAGTCACTTATAACAAAACTCTATCAAATTAAAGTTAAATCATGTGACAAAGAGAGATAAACTTAAGCACATTTTTATTTAGTTAGGATACTAGGGTCCAGATATTCTTATAATAATGGCATTTAACTATTTCTTTGGAATGTCACTGAAATATTTCTGTGCATCTTCCATGCAATAAATCTTCAATTGTTGCAAATCATTGTACTTCTCTCTTGATACTGGCAGTAATCCTAAAAAATAAAAGATATATATATATAATATATATATATATATATATATGCATGTACAATTTATGAATTTTACTAAACATTAGGAATATGAGAGCACTATTAGATAATGTTATAAATATTGGAAATATACATTAACTTACCTTCATATGCGCGATGAGGGTGCAAGAATTCTCCTGCTGATTGAGATTGATTATTTTCCTTTCGCTGCCTATTTGGAAGAGTGACCACTGATTATATCCATGCTCCATTGTAGGAATCTCTATGGATGATTTTGTTCTACTTTTAACTCCCGCACCGGACGAGAAGGGAATACACACTTCTTTCTGTACAGTGGCTCCAGAAAGTTACTCCAATCCCTTATAATGCTTTGGTCAACTTCTATAACTAGAAATGGTTCAGGTTTAGAACGAGCTTCTGCGATTACGTTGACCCAATCTGAAGGAAGCTCTGCTCTTGATTTCATGTTGAGAACACCCATATCCTTATCACACTCAAGATAAGAATGTCCACGTATGGGAAAAGTCACATGAACTAATTCTAATCGTTTAGTTTCATATACCAGGTAGTGGAGATATCTAAACAGTGTATAATTTTTATTTTGACCTCCACATGAGTCACAAAAAATCTGCAAATATTTTACAGACGGATCAAGTATGTATCATATGTAATGGTCAAGAAATGACACTACCTCATTAGAGCCCTTCTTGCCAACTGTCTCAGGGTAGACATAAAAGGTAGCCTTATTGTCTGAAAGTTGATGAATATTGAACAAATAAAATGAGAGCTGTCTCTTGTAGTACACGATATTTGTAGCAATGTTTGGACAGGGAAGATTTTTCTGGAAATCTATTGAAATGGCTTCAGAGTCCTTTGATTTTCTACTTCTTTGTCGAGCTCTTCTTTTCCTCTCATAAAAAGTTTCAGCCTTCATTCTGTGTACTTTGTTTTCTGTCTCACATTTTCTAATTTTTTCTTCTAGCTCATTTTTTTGGTGTTCTTCCACAGTACGTATAAGTTCCAAACGAAAGCCTTTAATGACAACTGTACATTCATCACATGTACTGCATGTGTCCTTTCTAGGATAGCCAAAGGATATATTAATCTTTGTGTTGAAAATTGTGCGATAGGTTTCATATGAAATGTTATTGTTAGGATGTAAGTCAGTGTACAGTGAATGCATCTTTTTAATACTTAATTCTTCAGGTAAATATACCTTCTTTGTTCGATTTAAACTATAATGGCTAGTGCGCCATTTGAAAGATTTTATGTGATTGCAAATCTTGTCTGTAGTTTCATCTGAGAGTTTGTGAACTCTATTTTTGTGCTTGCCTCTTAAATCAACCTTAGCCATTCCATTACATTTTAAAGATTTCTGTATGTTCTCTAGTCTTTTTTTGCTTATCCCATGTATGGAAAGGAATGTTTTCTGACAAACTATTATTTCTGTCATTTAACTGTCTCTCACAACTCTCACTTTGTAATAATACATATTGTCACGTAAAGAAGCCTCATCTTCATTCAATCGCGGTCTTCTACGCTTCACCGGAAGAACTGAAATCAAACCCGCAAGGTGTTGGGTTTGTGAGTTCCAGTTTCCTAAATTGTTAAATTTGGTGATAGATTGTTGCCTTTCAGACAGTGTTATTTTCAAAAAACATTCTTTCTTACACTTGCAATTCCCACCTAGTTCATGTGATTGTGATCTGATTTGTCTAGCCACTTCCGACATTCTACCAAGACTTTTACGTTTTTTAGTAGAGGTAGAAGCAATTCCCTCATTTTTAATATTGTTTGATTGCATAGCACGACTATTACACAATTAAAAATAATACAATTAAAAAATAACACTATTAGAATTAGCAATACAACGTAATTACTTGAGAACTCTCACAACAACATGCGCCAAATGAAACAAAGGAAAAACTACTTCAAATAACAGTTGTGACAACATTTGAAACAAAATTATACCATAATAATGTTTCACTGTGGACTAGCCTCTCCCAGTATGAGATGGACTTACCTCTCTTTTTCCTTGGGTAGGTTATTTCTGAAGTGCCATAACTTTGTGACTAAGCATCCTAGAAATATACATTGTTAACAGAAAGATAGTACCTTCAAAGAACTAATAGATGGCAGCAATAACTCAATTTCAACTAAATATGGACTTACCTCTCTTTTCCCCTGTGGTCTTCAAATACTTTTAGAACATAACTTGCGCGGTATTTCTATGGAATACTTGGGAGAATTATAATCTATTTGGAAAGTTATGCAAGGCCACATTTTAGTTTTGTAAATTTTTTTAATAATATGTAAGGGCAAAAATGTATTTAACTGATTGAGAAAAGTTTATTATATGAGTAAAGGAGACGGGAATAACTTAATAAAGATATCTGGCACTTTTATAAAATAAAGATCCAAAACTCGACATATGCGTAGCATTTATCCTAGTAAAAATATTTTGAATCTACATCTTAAAAGAGCTTGTCACTAGGCCTATATAACTTATTCAAGAGATTTTTACCAGATTAATTAATTTGCTAAGTAGGTACTGCTAAATTTGTCATGTTTTGCCGTAATAAGACATTTTAATTTGGTCACATAAAACCAAGTAATATTTGTTTGGAGGGGAACCAAGATGTTTAACACAGACATAACAAGTGTTTAATGTCTATCTCTTTCACTAGCCAAGTCAATACAATAATTACAAGTGTATGTTAGAGCAGGGCTTCTTAATCTGTTTACACCCGTGATCCTTATTCGCTCAAGAGATTTTCACGCGACCAGGTATTTAAAATAGGTATACAAATCAAACACTCACTAATAATAAATCAAAAACAAATTTATTTTAAAATCATTCTTTGGTATACATATCGGGTGACCTGGTGGTCTAGGGGTAAGGTGTCAGACTTCTGTGCTGGCGGCCGGGGTTCAATCCTCGGTCCCGGCACAGATTTATCTGATTTCCAAACCCTTCCTTCACCTCTGACAAGACATCTTGTGAATGTGGGGAATGCCAGGCCGCCACCGTGTTTCGGATTCCACGTTAAACTGTAGGTCGTTCATTTCATCTCATAATCACCCTACCATTACACATTAGCGTAAGTGCGTCTAACCCGAACGGGTAGTAAAACGCGGTGCTAATAATAATAATAATAATAATAATAATAATAATATACATATCCTTTTACCATTTATTATTTAAAGACGAAAACAAATTTGCATGGTAATGATATAAATGTGGCTGTTTATTTTTAATATAATGAACTAAATCTTGGCTGAAAATTTGATAATGCAGTTTGTAGAGAATCTTAAACATTTTTTTGTATTTGATAGTTATTTTTATGTTATAATTATCACTGCTGATATTGTTGTTTCACATAAATACTTAGTTCAAAATTAGAGATGTATGTTTAGGGCCATTTTAGAAATTTTTGGAAATTCTGTCCTAATCTCAAGCCAAAATTCACAAAACGATTTTTTAGGAAATTCTAGTTTTAAACCTGTGTATCTTGATAAAACTCGGCCAATTCTCCTTGCACGTTTAATGCCAGATGACACACGTATTTATTTTAATTCAGTACGCTTTATGAATCTTAGTTTTATATAATAAAAATTTTAAGAGAGGTATTTCTGAAACTGTGTCTCCAGGCACTTCAGATGATCAATATTATAACTCTTAAAATTAAATCTCTGGGAAGTTTATTTTCAATATAAAATCATCTGTAGCTGCAAACATTTCTAAAAAAAAAATTTCAACACCATTCTTCCTTTTTCAGCAAACCTTTATATTTTGTTTATAAATGTACCAATTTGTTGTGCGTTCAGAGACTAGGTTGCAGTTAAGTCACGTGATACTACATGGGCGAGTGCTGCCAGAAACAATTATGATTCATTACGCGTTTGATTTTGAAATATTTTTTGGTTGCTACATGTTCAGAAACCTTTTAATGTTGCTAAAATTCTAGCCATCCCCACATTGAGTTACGCGATCCCATTTGGAGTCGGGACCCACAGTTTAATAAGACCTGTGGTACAGGTTAACGTACAACTAAACTACACTTCCACCAATAAGTAGCTAATAACTAAAAGGTATATTACGTAATAGTGTCTTCATGTCAACTACTTAGAAAATAAATATCAGCATAAATATATTGTATAAGTAGAGCCTTCTCTGATTTCTGATATAGTTATTTTGGCCATAACCACCCAACACCTAATCTGGATTTTCACCATGTTTTATCAATATTTTAACTATGCGCCATTTTTTCTATCTTCCACGCCCAATAATTTGTTTGATCCAATTATGGGATACACCATCAAGGACTAATTTATATATTAATATTTGCAGAAATGTAGAATGTATTTTTTAAGTTAAGTATTTAATATATAATATTATTATAAATTAGACCAATTACTCTGATCCAGAACAAATAGCACCTATAAATAATAGCTACACCTAGTAGAAGTAGGTTTACATAATGAATTAGCTAGTTTCTCAGTTTGGCCAAAAATTTATAGTTAATGAAAATGAAGTTTCCTCTTAAACAATTATGAATTAATGTTTGTTCTAGAATTAAGTGAGTTTGTAATTCATGTGTTTATATAATTATGAGGTTCTGAAAGTGCATCTTAAATGCTGTAACTAAAGTAAAAATTATACCTCCGTAACACTGCTACAGTGGAGAATTTTTTCTAATGTGAATGGAATAACATCCTTTTTTTTAAATAAAAAAGGTTTTAAATTACCTAATAACATTTTTATTACATTCTGGAAATGTTTCAAAATCAACCTATTTGCTGCACATTGTTGCATGATTATTGCAGTAGTGCCGAAGGCTCTTGAGTTCAAGAATTGGTAGTGCTTGGGTACTTTTCTATTTCTCACTACCGATATATACATTTTTCTGGTAACTATCTAGGAAAGACACAACTTTAGAGTTTCATATGGATTTTCCAGTCTCATCTCATTAGAAATACTTTCTCGGTTTGTGTTTGTGGTTAAGTTTGGTGTTGATGAATGCATACCTAGGAGATATGATACCGGTTACTTAACGACACCTCTTTTCTACCCTGATATTGAAACAAACTTACATTAGCTGAATTTGGCATTCGTTTGGCTTCTTAAAAGATGGATGGATCAATATGTGTCGTTGCAGATGCTTTTGTAAAAGTCAGAGGTACTTACGATGATAAATTATATTAATTACTGTAAATAATGTAAAATAGACACTAGACATGATTGCTCTAAACAGAAACTTATCTTTAATTGATGGATCAATGATAACCAAAATATATATTCTACTAGATGACTACTATGAAGCCGGTAATGGAGGATTGCAACTTTTTATCTCACATTGTGAAGAACTTTTCTTTTGTATTCCTCCTCTTAAACCGTTTTGTAGTTCAGTCATGAACGTTATTTGAAGCAGGAATCCTCAACAAGTGTATAAAGGCTGATGAATTTGAGATGATACTTTCAACTCCTCATAGCAGTGATAAGAATCTGGCAGGGTACATGTCTTTTCTAGTTTTAAGCTAGTTTGTAAGCTATGTTCTGTTAAAATCGTTAATTTAAAGATGTGCATGTGCAAATAAAATAAAACAATTCAACTAAGTATTATTGTTAGAATGCCCAATTTTAACTAAACTATAAACTTGTCTCTTTTGAAGGCTAGGAAAAGTATTATAATCTAGAGATATAATTTGTCTAAATTCATTTATAATATTTATCAATAATTGTAACAGACCAATGGTATAGTTTATATTTTAGTTATTAGCACTTTAACTTGTATCTGTGTTGGACATTGAATTTTTTTCAAACGGTTTGAATTAATAATAGAGGATGAGGTAGGTGTGATTGAAATAAATGCATTCACATTTGTTTGGAGTGATCAAATTGTGTTTAAAAGACTTTCACTGATCCAGAGAAGGATAAAAGCCTACATTTATAGGTCTATATATTATAGCACATCATCTATACCTATTTTAATTTTATTTTGTATTAATGTGTTAATACAATTTTAAAATGAGAAAATCGGTAGTTATGTAATTGCTTATTGTTATTTACATAATAAAAACATAAACAAAGAGAATAGATGTGTTTTAATGTAAGCTAGAATTTGTATGGGTCATTGCTTATTTCTTAAGCAATATGTTTATTTTTAGCTCAAATTAAATTAGTGTTTCTTGCAAAGCTTTATTAAATATAAAGTTGATATACTCATTAACATGCATTATTGGAAGCGTGCACATTACACAGTTTTATGTTTTACATTGATACCTAGTTTATTTTGTGAACGTGAGTTACATAATTTTGTTTTAGTAATTTTGATCCAATATATTTGAAAAATAAACATGAGCTCGTGGTAAATACGGCACATCTCTCTCTACCAACTGAAATATCTAAGGTCTAGACACATTCCTCCATAGCGCTCTCCAAATCCATAATTCAAACTATGGATCTGGGAGTGCAATAGCCAAATATTCAGTTTGAATCCTTGGCTAGTCATACTTTTCAAATAAATCGTTCTAACTCATTGTTAACTTTCCAAATGAAAAGTATAATACAAGTTGTATTTCTATTAATTAATATGTTTAGTAAAGTATGATTCCTATATTTCCTCTTAATCCCCTTTGTAATAAAATTGTCTTGAATATTTTAATTTACAAGACTGTCGCACCAAACTTACAGGTAAATACAGAATAATAATGTATTTATATAAAATACTAAACAAAAATAAATAAATTTATAATCCTACTCTTTAATATATTACCTACTTACTCTGTCAGTGTTTTTAAACGTTTTTCTCCTAATGTACCACTTTCCATGCTATGATTATCTGAAGTACCACCAATATCTAAAATTGCATAGACTATCAGAGGTAAATACTTTTTTAAAGACTGAATCGTATTGTGAAAAATAATTTATTCATGCTTAGTGACTCAATTATACATATAATGTTTTAAAATGTGAATTTAATGGAAGTGAGAAAACATATTATTGATGAGATACTTGAGCTTGCATCATTGAAACCAGTTTCTTGAGATCAAGCTACATGTGGTTAGTTTTAGTATCAATCATTTAGTCTGTTTCGGAATGTACTTTGGATGAAAACAAGCACAGAAAATCCTAGTTCACACAAATATTTTGTCGAAAATACCACTAAGAACTTTATGACTGCATCGGCGAGGTCAAGGTGGCCGCATCGTGCTGTAATCCAAAAATCGGAAAGAGAAAGTTTTGAAAATATGTTTTTCAGTCCAGATGAAAGTTCAATGAACTGTATTTTTATCCATATTTTTCCTTTTACACAATTTTAAAACAAAGGCTAAAGATTTTATGGAGCAGAACCCCACTAAATTTAGCTACGAGCCGCCACTGGATTACTTTTACTGCTACAGTGTCATTATAATTATAAATTAAAATCATATTATGTAGAATTAATTCAATATTATGTGTTGTTTCTTGAATTAAAAGGACATTCTTAAAATGAATTAAATAACTCTCACATTTTAAGCAAACTATATTATATCAATTGTTTTAATGCTACTTAGAAGGATTGAATAATTTGACAGTACATGATATTGAATTCACATAAGGGTTTTAACCTAAAATTATGTCTACAAACTACATGACAACCGATTAACATGAGTATTACTCCAAAAAATATGTTTTACACAGTATTTGCATATGTATATAATTAATATATAGGTCTATAAACCTATTTATGTATGTATGCATATATTTATAATTTTTACTGTGTACAAGAAAGCTAAGCAATTAAAGCAACAACCACGCATGTATTTTTATAATTATATTTATTCAATTATTTGTCATAACCAAACTTCACGCTTATAGCCCCTCTTTCGGGTACTTTTGGCTATGGTTATCGATATTCATTCATACGCCATTTTCGGTTAAAATTATCCTGTGCACTGTACAAGTAATTTTAGTTAGGCATATTGATAGGATATGTATACTAAATAATTATTTTAAAATACATTTCTTTTTGATTTATTATCAGTAAATGTTTGATTTGTATACCTATTTTATATAACTGGTCGCGTAAATATCTCTTGAGCGAATAGGGATCACGGGTGTAAACAGTTATGAAGCCCTGTCTAACATACACCTGTAATTATTGTATTGACCTGGCTAATATAAGAGATAGACATTAAACACTTGTTATATCTGTATTAGATACCTTGGTTCCCCTCCAAACTATTATTATTTGGTCTATCTGACAACGGAAAAACATGACAAATTTAGCATACCTACTTACCAAATTAATTAATCTGATAAAAAAAAACTTGAATAAGTTATATAGGCCTAGTGACAAGCTCTTTTAGAATGTATATTCAAAATATTTTTACTAGGATAAATGATACGCATATGTTGAGTTTTGGAGCTTAATTTTATAAAAGTGCCAGATATCTTTATTGAGTTATTCCCGTCTCCTTTAATCGTATATTAAACTTTTCTCAATCAGCTTAATACATTTTCACCCTTACATATTTTTAAAACCATGACAAAACTAAAATGTGGCCTTGCATAATTTTCCAAATAGATTATAATTCTCCCAAGTATTCCATAGAAATACCGCGAAATTATGTTCTAAAAGTATTTAGTTTTAAGATAAATTTCAGGTGAATATCACTCTAAGTACCTTCCAGAATCATCCAATTTTCAAAAATGTTAAGGGGCTTCAAGGGGCATCAAAATTTTTAAAAAAAAATAGTTCTGAGGAAGTAGCATTGCCTATTACTTCTACAGAAATCTAATTTTCAAATTCGTAAAAAAAAACGATGAACCTAAAAAAGTACTTCTAGTATCATAGAAATTTTAAAAAATTATAAAATATGGGACAACATTATACATATTTTTCAAACATTTCTAATTTTAAAAAATAAATTCAAGATAAGGACTATTACAAATGATTTATAGACATCCAAATTTTAAAAAAAATCACACACTTAAATAGCTAATTGTTAGCTAATTTAAATTCACAAAACATTTACAAAGGAAAACAATCCAAATAATTGTTTTAGTGGAATTTGTTTTTAAAACCTTTGCAGATAAATAAGGTTCCGCTAGGTTTGACTAGGAATATCGTAGTACCAACAATCGTATTAATCTATAGCTGATTGATCTCTCTCACCAAGGATAGCGGGTAGCTTAAATAATAAACCTAATACAGCTTGTTCCAGGCGTCAAAGTTAGGTACAGTTTTTGTATTATACTTTAGAACAGTGGAATGTAAGCCAGTCAACCCGTTTCAAAATATGTTTAGTAAAACTGAAGAAGAAGAATTTTCAAATGAGCAAAACAAGTTTCGGATCTCAAATGTGCTTTTTGAAATTAAGAATCACAAAAACCACATTTTACTTGGATTTTTGGTTAGAGCGGAGTAACCTAATTGATAAATAGTTAATTTTCCATAAAATGGGGTCTTAAGTTAGTCAAATGATTAAAGAAACAAAGTTTTTACCTCTAGCTGACATATTCATATATACTATTGGATGTTTGATGATAGTAGATTAAGGAATCTATTTTTGATAATTCTTGTCAGGAAATTATTTCTTTTTCTAAGTGGTTTTGACGATGATAAAGATAGTAGTAATAGTTTTTATAAGCTGTAATGATACTGTTTTGGACCTCTCTCATATATTCAAAAAGTCATGGATGAAATGTAAATTCTTTAAAGAACTGTATGTAAAGATTCCTTTTAATATTTCATCCATGGAGATTTACGCTTTTTCAAAAATAAATTTCAATACACAACGTTTTAAAACTATCTTTCTTTAATAAAACAAACTCCGTGTATTTTGAAAATCATGACATGCTAATTCCATTTACCCAATAGGAAGATAGCCTTCACAACATAAGGTTGCCAGGAGTTCTCCTATCAGTTTTAACACTGGTGACAAGGGGTCCAAGAAGCAAGGGGTAGGTAATATATAAGCAGTTTGTACGCATACTATCAGACAGTTATATATATAGTACACATTACACCGTACTCGGAATACAGAAAATAGTTATCTTGACACAGAAAAAATATTATCACACAAAATCTTATCACATTAATATAAAATCTACAATACGGAAAGTGTAATCATCTAAATAAATCGTGTGTGACATTAAAAGTCTTACTCATTTCATAAGAATAAGAATCACAATATAATCAGATCACATAACCGTGTATAAGTGCGCTGTAAGGCATACACGCGTCGTCATCCGCGACATCAAAGTTTACAATCCAATACCATTATAATTGATGCCCAATAGCTGGTCAAATATCACAATAAAATCCCATAATATATATATATCATATATATATATACACTATACACTAGGTGACTAAACCATTTCTTTTACGTTTGTCTGTAGGAATCTTATGTAAGCAATTCAATAAACAAACATCAGGATGGTTTTACATTTTATGCAAGTTAGTTCATCACAAATTATGTAAAGTTAGATTATGGGCACACTCAAACTGACTCACTTAAACTTGTGGAAAATTTTCTATTAAAATTGAATATATAAACCATAGGTCATAATTAATTTAATAGCTTTATTTCAGTTTAAAGTGATTGCTACTTTTAGCAGACCAAAACAAACCGGCCGACCGGCGATATAGTCCTGTGTTTTGGTAGTCCAGTCCAACATTGCTATAGTGCGAAATGATTCATTTATTTTTATATTGAGATTGTACGAAAAATATTGATTAAAACCTCAAATATAAGGAAATAAAGCTCAAAACAAAACCTGCAAAAGAATGTAAAATGAAGTCTGCACGTGACCAATACTCAGTGGTTTAAGTTCTCCCCTTTTACCCTTCTTACTAGTTGAAAGTTTCATCTCAAATTCATCATCTTGCAACCATTTTTTGAATAATCCTGACTGAAATAACCATCTATTGTGAAAATTAAATTGATCTTGAAAGGGGGAGACAAAAGGAAAGTGATACACAAGTCGAAATGAGATTTCACAATCCTCCATTACATGTAATAGCGGATAACCATCTTCATAGTAGTCACCTATTTGTGTATACAATCTGGTTATAACCGATGCATCAATATAAGATAAATTTCTATTAAAGGCAATCCTGTCCAGAGTTTTTTTTATATCTTGTATAATAATCATATTTTGGTAAGTCATTCTAAAGAATGTATCGTTAGGGTCACTGCTGTCCAATAAAACTTCTGCAATATTATCTGACCCGGCCATATTTTGCAAACCCACCTTAATACCTAAATCAGATAATTGCTCCCATGTTTCAATATCAGGGTAGTAATGAGGTGTCGTTAAGTAACTGGTCAAAGATCCCACATACGCATTCATCATCACCAAACTTAATAACAAACACAAACCAAGAAAGTATTTCTCATGAGATGAGACTGGTAAGAGAATTGTACCACCAGTCACAAATACTCGAACTGTTTCTAAAGTTGTTTTAACTCTAAAGTTGTATCTTCCTAAATATTTTCCAGAAAAGTGTAATAATTGGTAGTGAGAAAAAGAAAAGTATCCAAGCGCTAACAGAAAAGGGTAAAATTACATTCATATATTGAGGAACCCGAAGTGCCTTTGGCACAATATGCTCATGCAACTTTGTTCATGGGAGTATGTTGATTTGAAAAGATTTCCTGAATGTTTTATGAACCCAGCTTCCATAAATGTCTGGAGTCCTCTTTATAATGTGCATTTGATTCCCTTCTCCTGAGAGGTTTAAAACGTTTTGATTGGGCGTCAATATTATCATTGTTCCATTCATACTTTGTATAAAGGTTTTCATAGTGTAGTATTCACATTTAATACGTTCTGTTTTTAGACCATATACATATCTGCCAGGAGATAGTATTATTTCATAGCCATTGATGTCTTTCAGTTTGTTTAAAATAAATTGTGTATTTTATTGGCTGACATTTCGAACATATTCAAAAAGGAATAAATTTGTTTTGAAATTGATTATAAAACATTGCAGTTGCGTTTTGTGAATGATTGTATGTTATATTTCTATTATATGATAAATATGCTTGTATGAAGAGATATCACCACTACATTCAAAATATGATATTCCTCCCAGGTCCTATGACATTCTTGTTGAATATATTTGCTTCTTTTGATCGTGTGAAGTAATTATTATTATAAATGGTGTTCTCGGATTACCAAGAAAAGTAGATGTAAAATTTGTTAACAGTGTCCAATAAATATTCATCCTCTTTTCAACAAACCAAAATACTGCTTTTGGTAGCCCCATGATTCCAATTTTTATAACGTCCTCTGTATATGTTTATCCAATTCCAAGCAACCATTTTCTAACAATTAAACATTAATACAGGTAAGTTAGCAATGTTCACTTGTTTGATGAATTCATTTGTAAAATGAAGGCAGTTTTCTTGTACAAGGGCGACTGCCATTGGCTTTGCTCCATTATTTGGAATTGATTCTATAATGTTTTGAATTATTTCATCTAATTTGTTAGTAAAATTTGTTCAATGCGATTGGTAATTTGAGCTTCAACTTGATATCCAGAAAATATCAAAAACTTCGCTATTATCACAATCAAATTTAACTCAATATTCATTTTGAGTTTGCAATTTAAAATTCCAGAAACCAAATATCATTGTTTGATATGACTTTAAATGTTATGCTATTACATAACTTATTAAGGTGTATTTATTATGCTTAATTTACCGAAATAGGATGATTATCTTATATAAGTAAAAATTGTTCATATTAAAGTTTGAATAAAGCGTCATAAGAAAATATTTAACATTCGTAACATATTATTTTATCTATTACTGGTATTATAAGCTTAAATTTAAATATTTCTTTTTAAAAAGTAGTACACTGTTTGTGATAATTTTTGTTGACATTCTCTTAAAATTTTTCCAATTAACAAATAATCAAATTTAATGTAAAAATGAAGCTAGTGTTCCGAACCATATCTAATTCAAAATAAGTATTGTATAATTATATACAAGTATTTGAGAATTCACTATGACAAAACACTTCACAACAAAGTAAATATAATCTCCTGATTCATAATAAAATTAAATTAAGACTTTAGTAGATAAGATAATTTACGTATCTATTATTTTAACATTAATAGAAAGTTCTTCTGCATATCTTGTTCTACACACAACAACTTATTCTCTACAGTCTACACATTAACTTCCTTTGTACTGCCGCATAGGTATTGCGAATAGTAAATAATTAGTTTGACTATCATTATATCTGTACATGCGTGACAAAAGATTATTTAGTGAACAAAAGATAAAAACACAAAACACTTAAATTTAAATAATGTATAAGGTAATTTTATTTTTCTCTATCTCTATCGTTTTATACAAACACAAATCATAATTACTTAGCTATGAGCATGCACAACACCATATTATTATTGAAAGTTTTTATCTTTTTCTAATTGCCCAAGAGGTTTTTTTTTAATCTCCCTCTATTCTATCTGCTATGTGCTAGTTGAGGAAATTAAGTCTTCCCGACGCTAAGTAAGAATTAACAATAACAATTTATGACAATAATTATGTTATTGATTACAACAACAAGAATAAGTACACAGAAAATACAAGAGGTTTTGAATAATTTAAAGCGTATAATGATAATTCTAGACGTAACTGTAGGTCATGAACATCAATACAGACTGGGGCAGTGGTTCTCAAACCCTTTTTTTACTTGTACCACTCATGTTTATTACTGATCAGTCATGTATCAATGAACTTTTAAACATTTAATTAGAATAGAGCTATGTTTCGGATTGATAAACCAGTAAAAAAATTACAGCTGTTTTGAAAGTATCTGTTATTTATTAATTTAAAAAAAAAGTTATAATATTTTAAGGTCTAAAAATTCAGTACTCCATGATTCAAACAAGCGAGGAGATGTCTTGTTATTATTATTATTATTATTATTATTATTATATTATTATTGTGGTTTAAAGGCCCATCGACACATCTAGGTCATTAGGGCCATGAAATATATTAAAAACATAATAAAATCTCCATAGGGGAAAGAGATAAAACATTCACCATCTGAGACACTCCATAGGAGTGCTCAATTGGACTCTTGGTATAAATTAAGTGATACACCTGCTAAAAAAAAACCACAAGTGTATCACTCCAATAAAAAGACAAAACAAACATATTAAAATATAACACGTTAAAAAGACAAAACATGTTAAAATGGTAATACGTTAAAAAGACAAAACAACATGTTAAATTGTAATAAAACTGTTAAAAAGATCTCAATATGAGATAATATCCAAAAGAGCCACTTTATAAAAGTGACTCAAATGGCATTAAAAAGATCCGCCTGGCGTATAAAACGGAGTAAACAAATAACTCCATCCGCACTATCGCGTAATAAAAAACGTAAGTCACCTTTAAAATCAAGAGCCAGACGGATAGGGCTAGTTTGCGACACTCCACCAAAATGTGATGCACACTAAGGGGAGTATCACAAAACTCACACACTGGAGGTGGATCCCCTCTTAGTAAAAAACTATGGGTCAATGAAGTATGCCCGACGCGGAGTCTCGTCACGATGACCTCCTCTCTTCTAGACTTTCGTATAGAAGAGGACCATCGCGACACACCGTCCCTGATGGACCGCAGCTTGTTCTGAGCAGGGGTCGAGACCCACTGCTCGTGCCAGGTGCGTAAGACTCCACGCCGAACATAACCCTTTAGATCTAAAAACATGACACCCAAACTCGCCTCCGGAGGCATACGTGCTGCCTCCTTGGCTGCCTGGTCCGCCAGTTCATTTCCTGGAAGACCAGCGTGACCAGGAATCCAGCAAAAGGCGAGCCGGGTGCTTAATGAATCAATTTTTAAAATTTGTTCGTGAATCATCTGCACGAGAGGATTCCACGAGTAGAGAGTGGACAATGCCAACATAGCACTCATGAAATCCGTGCAGATGAGGACATAACGGTGACTACTTCGGTAAACAAAACACAAAGATTTAAAAATGGCATATAATTCAGCTGTAAAAACACTGGTTTCATTAGGTAAACCAAATTTAAAATTGGATCCTTCCACAACAAAAGTACATCCCACGGAGACTCCAGATTTAGAGCCATCAGTGTAGATGCGCTCAAATCCGTGAAAGCGAGTGGAGAGGAGCTCATTAAAAGTCCTCTCATATACAAAGTTTGGGGTGGTCGCTTTAGGGAACTTGGCAAGATCAAAATGGCATTTCGGAGGGCGTATTTTCCAGGGAGAAACTCGACCTGGTGATGTGGGGATAGCCTTTGGCAGGACTATCCCACACGTGTCGAAAACAGATAGCATCCGGATTCCAACCGGCCTTGTACTACGCCATTTAGTTTCATACAAGACACGGTTAGGGGGATGAAATACAGGGCGGTAAGCAACATTATTTGGCATGCAATGCAGTTTCGACACGTAAGATGCCAGGAGGTAAGACCGCCGGTAAGAAAGAGGGGCTCACCGGCGTCAGCACAGATGCTGACGACTGGACTGGTACGAAAAGCACCAGTAGCCAGTCGAATGCCAGCATGGTGGACGCTATCGAGCATCTTTAACTCCGAGGGTCTAGCGGAACCATATACAAAACTGCCGTAATCAAGTTTTGATCTCACCAAGGCTCTATAGAGACGCATCAAGGTTTCCCTATCAGCACCCCAAGAGCGACCATTCACAACTTTAAGTAAATTCAAAGCTTTAATACACCTCACTTTCAGGTCTTTGATGTGGGGGATCCAAGTTAGTTTAAAATCGAATAAAAGTCCCAAGAACCTTACGGTCTCGGAGACAGGTAAAACAACGTTGTTCATTAAAATATTGGGGGCTGGCTGTATTCCACGTAATCTATGGAAGTGGACGACAGTCGTCTTGGCCGCAGAGAAACGAAAGCCATTACGAGATGCCCACAACCATAGATTGTTTACAGCGAGTTGTATCTGTCGTTCAGCCCTGTGGAGACTTGATGAACTGCAATAAATTGCGTAGTCATCCACAAAAAGACATGAACGGACAGGTACGTGCACGTTGTCCACGATGCTATTTATCGCGATAGCGAATAACGTAGTGCTTAAAATACTACCCTGAGGCACCCCATTTTCTTGAATAAAATCATCGGATAAGGTGTTGTTTAACCTTACCCGGAAGTGTCTATCAGACATAAAATTAGATATAAAAATAGGGAGGTTCCCCCGGAACCCCCAATTAAACAGGGTTTTTAAAATGCCGTACCGCCAGGTGGTGTCGTAAGCCTTCTCCAAATCAAAAAAGACAGCCAAGAGGTGCTGTTTATGGAGGAAAGCGTCACGAGCTGCTGTCTCAAGGCGAACAAGGTGATCCACCGTGGATCGGTTACGGCGAAAGCCACATTGCATATTGGATAGTAGATTGCGGGATTCTAGATACCATATAAATCTTTTATTGATCATTTTCTCTAATATTTTGCATACACAACTAGTTAAGGCTATCGGTCTATAACTAGTTGGCTCTAATTTATCCTTGCCACTTTTATATATTGGGATAACGGTTGCTTGCCTCCACAGTGTTGGGAATTGACGAGATTCCCAAACACAATTGTAGAGGTCTAAGAGGAACGCCCGTCCAGCAGGGGGCAGTTGGCGCAACATTTCGTAATGGATATCATCAGGGCCAGAAGTTGTATTGCCCGCCTGGGACAGGGCATAGGTAAGTTCCTCTTTAGTAAAGGGGGAGTTATAATCCTCCCCCCGACTTTGGCCAAAATCAATAGTAAGGCGCTCGATGCTGCGCTTATGCACCACGAACTCGTTAGAGTAGCTCGCAGTGCTAGAAATAGCGGCGAACATCGAGCCCAATACATTGGCGACCTCCATAGGGGAGGAGACAAGTGAACCGTTAGACATGAGTGCGGGTATATTATAAATGGTATTTTTGCAACTACGTACTTTACGAATGTGATCCCAAACCTTGGTTGTGGGAGTGGAAATAGTAAGGGTAGAAATAAACTGTCTCCAAGACTCTCTTCTGCTTTCTCGAATAATACGGCGAGCTCTAGCACGTAGAATCCGGAATGACTCCAGATTCTCCGAAGTAGGACGTCGATTAAAGATACGCAGGGCTCTTCGACGGTTAGAAATAGCCAGCCGGCACTCCTCGTTCCACCAGGGAACAGGACGGTGGCGCGGGTTTGGCGAGGATTTAGGGATGGATGCCCTCGCCGCCGTTATGACCGTCGAAGTAAATTGCCCTGCCTTAACATCGACGTCGGGAGAATGGGGTTCGTCGAATAAGGCGAGCTCGCGGAATTTATCCCAGTTAGCACGTTTAAGAACCCATTGGGGTAACCGTGCTGTACTGGGAGGATCTTGGATTTTTGAAAGCAGAATTGGAACGTGATCGCTGCCACATAGGTCCGAGTGAACCTCCCAAAGGAAGTGAGCAGCAATCCCGGGGCTACATAGAGCTAGGTCGATGGCAGAGGATACACCATTAAAGGTGGAGAAGTGTGTCTGGGTCCCGGTGTTCATTAACACCAGGTTTCCCGAGACAAGAATATCCTCTACCATCCTCCCGCGGGCGTCTGTAATATTAGACCCCCACACCAGGTTATGCGCGTTAAAGTCCCCCAAGATGATATAGGGGGCGGGAAGTTGTATAAAGAGGGCCTCTAGTGTCCTCTTGGAAACACGTTCACCTGGCGGGAGGTAGATGCAGCATACGGTTACCTCCATAGGAAGGGAGACTCTGACAGCGATCACTTGGAGATCAGAAACAATATTAATATTCTTATGATATATAGTACTTCGTACGAATATAGCCACACCTCCGCTAGCCCGATCAAAGAAAGGCTTGTCGGTACGATACACATCGTACCCACGAAGCATCGGGTTGTCAGTTGGGCGGAAGTGGGTCTCCTGCAAGCACAAGATGGAAGGATGCAGGGAAAAAATTATTAGTTTGATTTCCTCTACACGAGCATAGAAACCCCTACAATTCCATTGTAGTAGCGACATAAGTTATTAGTATGAAATTTAGTTATCCTCGCAATCCATTTCACTATCCTTTAAGAATAAAAATTTGTTGAGGCCCTTTTTAGGCCCTCTTGCCTTTCCCAGTCTCTCCTGTACCTCTCGCTTCAGGAGAAGCTTCGGCTTATCTTGGAGAGACTGGGTAGCCGGATCCTTGTTCGAAGGCTTTAAGGCCTTCGACGCTTTTTTAATAAAATTTTTTTCGGCGGTCTCTCGCTGGTCCTTCTTCAAGGCACCAGTGGGACTCGCCATAGCGGCCTCACCTGTTCCGCAACTCGTCCCCACCTCCGGAAGCCCAGAGGTGGGTGTGAGAGGCTCAACAACGGCCGCCCTTGTTTTAATGCCCCGAGGCGGGCCTGGGGGTGTTCCCCGAGGCGGGCTCGGGGGTGTTCCCCGAGGTGGGCTCGGGGGAGTTCCTCGAGGAGGTCTCCTCGGTGGTATAGGTGGGGGAGACGATCGTTGTGGTGGTTTGGCCTCCTTTAAAAATTTAGGCGCCACAGAAGTTGGCGCGGAATCAACATAAATGTCTCGAGAAGAGACCAATGGCACTGGTCGCGTTGGCTCCTTAGCAATATTAACTGCGCAATGGCAGTTGGGACAGTTTATATTTTGACTGACAATCCGGCTATATGAAGTTTGAAATACCGGAGCTTGACTTGATACGTATTCCTTCGTGCCTGGGCATATGAGATCTTCTTTTCAGATTGTATCTCCAGGACTTTCTTCTCTACCTTCCATTTTGGACAGGCCCGAGACCAGGCGGAATGCGGACCCTTGCAGTTGACGCAGTATTTAGGAGACTCGCATGGTGTTTCGTGAGCCTCCTGTCCACAATCCGCACAGGTTGGCTTACCACGGCATCGCAGCTTCGTATGCCCAAATTCCTGGCACTGAAAACAGCGCCGAGGGTTAGGGACATACGGCCGGACCCTGAGCACGTGGAAGCCTGCTCGGACCTCCTTCGGAAGGGTAGGAGTCGCAAATGTGAGGATATACGTATCCGTCTTCTTTTCTTGTCCATTCTTTTTTGTGACAATACGGTACACTTCGGTGACATGCTGGGGGAAAGCTCCTCACAGATCTCCTCAATGCCTACGCAGTCGAGGTCATAACAAGTGACCACTCCCTTGCAAACATTGAGGAACCTGTGGGGCTCCACCTTCACCTGTATATTTACCGTATTACTCAACGGTATTTCGGAGATCTTCATAATATTTGAGGATTGAGTGTCGGTCATAGTCTGAATCATAATGGTGCCATCGCGCAGTTTCCTTATTAAAACGTCAGATTTTGCTGCTCCATTTATCACTCTTTCGAGGATAAATGGGCTGACACGTTTCAGATCTTCACTTTCCTCCACTCGAGACATCACCAGGAAGCGGGTCTGGGGCCTCACCACTTCCTGGCTTTTCATCAAAACAGGGCTGGACGGCCTTACCCGTTTCCGCCTCTTATCATTAATACGGCCTTGTGAAGGGCCGGGCAGTAAGATGCCAGCAGAACTTGGCAGTACGTTGCCAGCGGACAGTAAGGTGTCAGCTGTGACAAGAGACTCAATCATGAGTGGGAGGACAACCTGCAAAAGTACTCGGATCGTAGACCCTGGTTGATCCCAGTTGGTTCTACCACATAGGGCCCTGTTAACTCTTCCGACAAGAGGCTCCATAAGACGCTAGACATGACAACCTTCATATGGAGCATCGCCGGAAGAGAGGTCACCGCAGCAAGTATATGCAGGAAAGTGCTAATTTTACGTCCGGGACCCTCATGAACGCAACCGGTCTTTTCTCAAGGTAGGGTACCCAGTTGTCATCCCTAAGGCCCTTCTACCAAGATATTACAACCAGCGCACTTTCATTCGGGAGCTCAAGGCAGTGGTATCCAATAATAAACAGAGAAGAGCCGGGTTAGTTGCCAAGGTCGTCAACGGAAAGGCCAAAGGCCTCTGTGCAGGATGAACGGTGGGGGAAAGGAAGAAAAAGGTAAGGGTAGATAAAGCGAAGGGGGAAGAGTGAAAAAAAGGGGAAAGTGAAGGAAGAAGAAAATGATGTGAAAGGAAAGATATAGGATAGGTTTGTCCCACACGAGGTACGTCCTGCACAGAATCCTCCCCTTTTAGTCGCTTCTTACGACAAGCAGGGGTTACTGCGGGACTATTCTAAACCCCGTCCCGCAGGGGGAGAGATGTCTTGTTCAGTTGTAGTTAATTTCAAGAACAAATTTTGGTCAAGATTCAGTTTATTCTGAAATTTATTATTTACTGTTACCATAGTTGAAAATATAGTCTCCCAAAGATAGGTGGATTTAAATGGAATTAGAAACAATAATGCTTTTCTGGACAGCGATGGATATTCATTTTTAGTCTTTAGCCGAAATTCACCTAATTCTAATAAGGTAAATTCAATTTTCAAAACTTTGTGGCGTGGCGTGGCATGGCATGGCGTGTGAATTGTTTATAACACTGATTTTGATAATATTTTAATTGAATCAGTTGTTAAAGAATATCCTCCTTTTTATGACATAAAAAAGCCATTGTATAAGGATTATCTATGGTTAGGTTTTTATTTGGAATCGTTATTTTAACGAAGCGACATCTATTCTTGGCTGTTTGGTATATTTATTATTTTATTCAGTCGTTAATTTGTCTCAATTCCTATTGGCTGAGATTACGTATTACGACTTTTCACTGTAAACATGCTATTTTATATTAATTTAAAGCATAATGACGAGTATGCTTACGATTGCGTAGTGCGAGTCCGGCTATTAGGTGCGCTGGTTATAGACGAGCCATTAGTGTTGCTATACACAAATAAGTTCCTCAAATTGAGGAGAAAATGTTAGTACTGTCATGTCTACTTACGTACCACCTTAAGAAGATTTGCGTACCACAGTTTGAGAACCATTGGACTAGGGAGTGACCGTACTAAAGATACGAGTACACTGTAGATTAAAATATAGCTAGACAGCATTTAATCTATCGATAGCATCTCTAAACAATGTGTACATTGCAGCCAAATTTTTCTCTCGTGTCTATCTAGACTACCTTAGAACCAATCCACCTAGACTTCTCTATCTGATATGTACACTCGATTCTCGGGCTAGAGTAATTAGGTAGAATCAGTGGCGGCTCGTGTATAAGCAGTGCAGAACTGAACACTACCTATCTACAGTTGATATTATTGGTAACATTTAATATAATGAGTCCTTTTTTTCTTCAATTCTTTCTTTATTTTTGTAGTACAATATATATTCTTTAAGCTTAAGGCCAATACTTCAGTAGCCATCCCCTAGCTTATGAAATAGATACAAAAATCTTTGTATGGAACTGTGCTATTCACAGTTTCAGCGACGGTGTGATTGACTTGTGCGCATGTGCACATAAGAGGGGGTGGGTAGGAAGGCGTGACTGCCACGTAGAGAGAGCACTGTTGCTCTCGCAGTGTCGGCTCTGGCGTGATGTAAGAAGGAAGTTTTTTTTTTACTCAGCATGTGTTGTGCTTAAAAAACGTGTACCATATTCTTGAATGTGATAAAGAGTAGAAAAGTATAGAATAAGATTATTATTCATTTAGTTTATTGATGAACAATATTTCAATAAGTAGTATAAAAAGATTCATTGTAATACCCCAAACAGTTTTCATAATATTTCACATAACAGTCGTTTTTAGCTCTATCTTTAGGGGTGACTAACACTCTTAATATTTAAGATGGATCCTAGGTTGCTGATGTGAATTATTCTATTTTACTCCAAGGAATAGCCTGCCAAAGTTTGATGCAATGTTTTAGATACACGTTGTATATACCCAGAGATTGCAAAAACCAGTATCTAACATCTAAAACAGTTAGTACATCTGAAAATAAACAAATGAGTAGGATATATTTTCACTACGCCCTCCTTTTTTGTTTTAAATCAAAGAAAGGTACTTATAGTGTTATGTCGTGTTGTGTTGAAGGGTTGATTTTTCCTCCCGCTTTAAAATCGACCTAGTTTTGTGGGTGAATAGTATCTGATACACTTATTTTAAAAGAATAATCCTGTGTGTTTACTGGTGAAACTGGTTAAAGAATCCAAATACTGACAGTAAAGGGTAAAATTTCCCTCATATATTGAGGATACGAAGTACTTTTTGGCACAATGATGTTCATGGAATTATTTGAAAAAAAAAAAGGAAACAATGATTTTAAAATATATTTGTATGTTTTATAAACCCGCTTCTATTTTAGTCTGGAATTATCTCTTTGGTGTATGTTTGACTCCCTCCTTCAGCAGGGCTTATTATGTTTTGGTTGGGAATTAATATTGTTATTTTTCTGGTCATACTATGCACGAAGAGTTTTAATAGTATAATATTCATATTTCATACGTTCTGATCTTAGACTCAACACAATTTAGTTTGAAATTTCCATTATTTGTTAAATTACTTGTATATCACCACCATATTCAAAATATGACATACCTCCTATGTACTGTGACACTCCTGTTTAAATAACTTTAAATATTTTTGGTTTTGTGAAATAATTGTTATTATAAATGTTGTTTTTGGATTGCCAAGAGATATAGATGTAAAATTTACTAACAGTGTCCAAAAATATTCTTAAATTTTTTCAATAAACCAATGGATCTATTGAGCGTAATTTAATCTGTATGTTTTATTCCAAATTCAAAGTATCCTTTTCAAACATTTGTAGAATTAATACAGGTATGTTAATGATGTGAACTTGTTTGAAAAATTAATTTGTAAAATGAATGCAGTTTTCTTTTAAAACTTCGACTGCCATTCTTTTTCATCCAATCTTCGAAATATATTCTGTAATGTTTTGAATTATTTCATATAATTTGTTGGTAGAATGCGATTGACTAACTTAGGTTATACTCGATATCCAGCATATATATTTAAAAAAAAAGTCATTATCACACTTGCGCCAAGGTATTTTTTATTTTGTCAACAAAAATACAAATTTTTAATAAATTTATTGAAAGAATACACTCTTTATAAAATAATACGTAATACAAATTAGGTTTTTTAAAAGTACTTTACAAAACAAACAAAAAATATAAATAATACTTCATAATAAATAATTCCGTAATATATAACAATTTAAAAGAATAGGGAAATACACTCATTTCTCATATTAATTAATATATTAAACTGTCTTTTTAAATTTTTTTCAAACCATTTTAAATATATAAGTATCAAATTTGATGTGAAAATTATGTTCATTTTAAAATTAGTTAATAAGTTTTATCTTAACAGTTTACTGCCACATAGTAACAAAATAATTCACTAAAACAAAATAACATTTATCTCCACGTTTGTGTTTGGATTTAAACTATCATAGATGAAATAGTTTACAAACAAATATTTATCAATATTTTGTGTTAGAACTTATTTATAACTTATCCACAATTTAAGAGTTAATCCTGTAGACTATTATTTCCGTGGTGTTATCGTATATTTATAGTAGCTATTAAATAATTAGTGATAAATATCTTGCTATGTGCGAAGAAAACTTACTAGACGACTAAAAGGAAAAAATAAAAAGAAAGCCACACGAAATGTATTACGAGTTAATTATTTTTTATGTGTCTTTTATTGACACAATGATAATGTTAAGACAATGTCAAATGTGAATCACAGTATCTAAAATTATATATTTATATGTCAACTAAAATACACGGTCCACCTAAAATTTATCAGCAATAAAATTGAATGTGAAAATGAAACAGATATGCCAGATTTTTTTTTTTTTTAGCACTGCGTCTGACTAGCCGTTCGAGCCATACGTTTTGAATTTAATTATTTTTCAAACTGGTTTTATAAAAAAAAAGTCAGCAGTTTTACCAAAATTGAAATAAAACAACTCAACAAAATAATAGATATATGTTTGTGCTACCAGATTTAAACTATCATAGAGACAATACTATAAACATATTTCTTTTTAAATATATAGTTTTAGTAAGATAATTATATTATATTGGGAAGAAGGTACAGTAAAGGTGGATAGAAACATATAAAAGGAACAAACACAATATGGATGTTAGAATGAAAATGAGAACACAGTTCACACTTTACACTGCTGCCACTGGACAGAGATGGATGGTTACCTCTTCAAGAAAATCTATCATTACCACTCAATCCCCCGGCCTAGTTTTCATTCTACCGGAACTCATCAGGAGGGAGTGTGGAACGTGGAACTCTACTTCCCATAAGAGGAAAAAATAAAACCCACCAAAGTGTGAAAAAGAAAATTTGTAAATAATGATAGGACACTTAGATAAGAACATGGAGATGTTGTTTTCGTTCATTTTATATATCTTTTCATCGGCCTTTTTCCTAACTTCTTCAAAATATATTATATGTAGGCCTATGTGAGATTGTGACATTCTTTGAACAGCTACTTTTTTCCCTCATATAAATTTATCAGTCCCTTAATGGTTGGAATTTATCTTATTAAAGTTGATTAGTTTATTATCTAATTGAGTAGAGAAACTTGGTGACCTGGTGGTCTAGGGGTAAGGTGTCAGATTTCTGTGCTGGCGGCCGGGGTTCAATCCTCGGTCCCGGAACAGATTTATCTGATTACCAAACCCTTCCTTCACCTCTGACAAGTTATCTTGTGAATGTGGGAATGCCAGGCCGCCACCGTGGTTCGGATTCCACGTTAAACTGTAGGTCCTTCATTTCATCTCACAATCACCCTACCATTACACATTAGCGTAAGTGCGTATAACCCGAACGGGTAGTAAGACGCGGTGCTAATAATAATAATAATAATAATAATAGTAGAGAAACTTAAACAAAGTCACAATATGAAGGATACTTGCTTTGAAATAAACCCTAAATTACATTCATAGGACCATTCATATGTATGTCTAATTAGGGTGATTAAACTTTTAGTGAAAGTAGGCATACCGTTAATTGTACATTATATGCGCTAGATCAGTGGTATTCAAACAGGGTTACGCGTACCGTTGGGGGTTAGTGGGGAAGGGGGCAAACGAAGACAGCTTAGAATATAATATACTAAGTTTAGATATATATATTATATCATGATAAACACCGAATAATTAAGGCCAAATTTAGGGTTAGCTACAAGAAACCCGGACGTAAGGACATGCGATTTGTATCTCTTGCCTCCGGATGTTTATGTACACTATAGAATATGTGAAGTTTGCATAATTCACCAACAAATTTGAGAATATAACTTTGAAGATAAAGTTTTTATTTGGGGTAGACAAACAATTTTTTTTAATACCACTGCGTTAGACAACACGGTCCAAAATCACCATTGATAAAACAGATTTAGGCTTGAATATTTTTAAAGTGCGCAAACTTTTTTTTTTCAATCTGCTATTTATTTATGTAGGTATCTTACAAAATTACTATCATGTGGATCAAGCTGTTAGTAAGTAACCTTTGTGTTAAAAATATGCCCACTAACTCAAAATAATACAATGTAGTTATGCTACTATTTAAAAAACTAATTTGATTATATTGTTTTATCAGTATTCCTAATATTCAAATAAATATGTAATCAGGAGGTTTTGACTTTCTCTTCTTCTAACTTCTACAATCACATAAATAATGAAAATCATATTTACCTTAGAAATGATAATGTATTTTAAATATAAACTTATTATTAGAAATAAATTTACAGTAATTTTACAGATTCAAATATATATGTTTGAAAACTAAACATTGATAAATAAATTAAGACTGTGTTGTTCAATAAGTTGACAGCATAAAATAAATGTTAGTAGTAACATGTACAACATGTTGGATTTTAATTTATTTAAAGTGTAATAAATTCACAATGATTTAGTTGAATGAACATTAATATGTTTTTTATTTCTAAAATACTAATAGGTCTAAACTTTCATCAAAACTATTGGTGTGAATATATAAATTACAATACAAACAAACAGTGTAATAGAGATAAAAGTCAGCAAGAAATGAAAATAGAGGTATAAATATAGTCATAAAACTATTTATCACTCTTCTTTCGACCAAAATATCTATTAAAACGGCTGATTAAAATCTCAAAGGTAAGTAAAACGCAGCTTAATATTAGACCACCGGTCAGAATGTAAAAAGAAGTCTGTACATGGCCAATGGTCAACGGTTTAAGTTTAACACTCTTACCCCTGTTTCGAGTTGAAAGTGTCATCTCAAATGCATCATCTTTAATCCACTTGTTGGTTATTCCCGCTTCATATAATTTTGCCGAGTAAACATCGAAATGGTCTTTAAGAGGAGAGACAAAGGGAAAATGCATCACAACAAGAAATAGAAAACTACAATCCTCCATTACGTATAGAAGAGGGTAGCCATCTTCATAGTAATCATCTAGCTGTACATACAATTTGGTTATCATTGCTGCGTCAATTAAAGATAAGTTTCTGTTGAATGCAATCGTGTCTAGTGTCTCTTTCACATCCTTTACAATAATCATTCTTCCTACCACTACGGTAAGAAGCATATCAGGGTTTTTCATATAAGCATCTGTGACATCATTTGATCCATCCATCTTTTGAATAGACATAACAATCCCAGAGTCAACTAATTGTACGATTGTTTCAATATCAAGGTAGAAATGTGGTGTCGTTAAGTAACTGGTCATAGCTCCTAGATACGCATTTATCACCACCAAACTTAACAACAAACACAAACCAATAAAGTATTTCTCATGAGTTGAGACTGGTGAGAAAATGGTGCTGCCAGTCACAAATACTCGAACTGTTTCTAAAGTTGTTTGTAACTCTAAAGTTGTGTCTTTCCTAAAAAGTTTCCATAAAAATGTAATAACAGGTAGTAAGCAAAAGAAAAGAATCCAAGTATTTCCAGTAAAGGGTAAAATTACGTTCATGTATTGTGGAACTCGCAAAGCTTTTGGCACTACTGCGGTCATGCAGCACTGTGTCAAAGGATATGTTGATTTTAATAAATTTTCTGAATTTAGTAAAAATGCACTCCCATATATGTCTGGGATCCTGTCTTTAATATGAGATTGTGTCTTCCCTTCGGCGGGATCTATCATATTTGGTTTGGTTATCAAAATTGTCATTGTTCCATTCATATTTTCAATAAAGGTTTTAATTAAATAATGTTCAACTTTGATAAGTTCTGATTTGAGACCATACATATATCTTCCTTGAGATACTGCTATTTCATGTTTCTTTATGTTGTTAAGTTTGTTTGAAAACAGTTTGTGCATTTTATAGGATGCAATTTTGGTAAGTTCTATAAATGAGGTTTTCTGTTGAAACTGATTGTAAAACCATGCATTAGTGTTTTGTGTAGGAATGTATGATATAATCCCATCATTTGTTAAATAGCTTTTATTAAGAGATATCACCACTACATTCAAAATATGATATTCTTCCCACGTCCTATAACATTCTTCTTTAAATATGTTTATTACGTTTTGATCTTTTGAAGTGATTATTATAATAAATGGCGTTCTTGGATTACCTAGAAATGTAGATGTAAAATGTGTTAACAGTGTCCAAAAATATTGGTCAACAATTTCAACAAACCAAAATACTATTATTGGTAAACCCATGATGCCATTAAACATAACCTCCTCTCTATATATTTCCTCCAAATATAAAGTATCATCTTCAACAATTTTTAGAGTTAATACAGGTATGTTTGTAAGGTGAATGTGTTTGAAGAATTCATTTGTAAAATGCAGGCAATTTTCTTGCACAATTGTTACTCCCATTGGGCTCCCTCCATGCTTCGAAATTGAGTCTGTTATGGTTAGAATTATTTCAATGAATTGGTCGATAGAACCATGCTCAATATGTTTCACTATTTTAGCTTCAACTTGATAATCAAAGTATAAAAAAAAAGTTGTTAAAATCACATTTGCACCAAGATTCATCTTTAGTATTGTTCATTAAATACTAATTTTTAATTTAACTTTAAATAATATATTATTTACTAAACAAAATATATTATATAAAAAACTTGATTAAAAATTATCAATATTTTACTAATTTAAGAATATATCAGGTATTGTATTTAGGTGTGTTCTCAATTTTTTTAAGCTATTTAAATTTTTTCAGCAATAAGATTTAATGTGAATATGAAGCACATATGCTAAAAAAAAAAGCACTGTGTCTGACTAACCGTTCTGGATATACGTTCTGAAGTTAATTATTTTTCAAACTGGTTTTATAAAAAAAAAATCAGCAGTTTTATCAAAATTGAAACAAAACAACTCAACAAAATAATAGATATATATATTTGTGTTGCCAGATTTAAACTTTCATAGAGACAATACTTTACACATACTTCTTTTAAAAATATCGCTTTAGAACTGATCCACAGTATAAGAGATTTGCCCTGTAGACTGGCATTACAGTGGTGCCTTTATTACTTATAGTAACCATGCAATAATTAATGACATAAAAATATGCCTGTGTGACGAAAGCTTATCCAACGAAAAAAAAACTGAATTTATTATGCGTTAATTATTTCTTTCCACGTATTGTTATTTTATTTTGTATCGACAAAATGAAGTAATGTCAAACCTGTAGAACTGTATTTAAAAATATATATGTATATGTAAGAGCTAAAAATTTAAAAATATATATATAACCTTAAACATAAGGTATACCATTTTAAAATATTATAATTTAAATTATTTTATAATACATTTATCAGATCTATATTGGATGGATAAAATTAATATAACCAATAGTCTAGCTAATAAAGTGGTTTAGTAGAGGTGTTTAAACCAAGGCCAAGCCTTCGACTCTGACTCCAACTCCTAACTTATCCTTACTTATAAAAAATAATAGATTGCGGCCATGTTCATATTTAAATAGTCTAATTAAGACTTGGATTAAACTATTACCAGTATTCCTAACATCACTATAAATATGTACTGAGGAGATTTTTACTTTATCCTCTTCTACTTTCTTATATAAATCATTACAATGAAAAATATATTCTTTTATCATTGCTAATGTTTTTTTATTTCATATATCTAACGTGTACTTTCTTAACCGACTAATTATTTCAAAACATAACTTATAATCTAATTAAATCTAGAACATACATAACACCCAGCCTCAGGCCATTAACTCATTATTGTGAAAGGGAAAACTCTAGTTTCATCAATGATTCATTTTTCGCCCATCCTAGGAATCAAACCCCGGTCCCTTAGCTCAGTAGACAAACAAGCTACTGTCGAGATAAGGTGTTTGACAAATGTATTTTAAATATGGATTTCTACTTGAGAAGAAACTTAAGGCGATTGGCCGTTTTCATTTGGCGTGGAAATGCAGGGCCACGGGAACAAACGGTTATCTTCGAGAATTTCAATTGTTTTGCAATTTTCTTTTCGGAAACTGTTTGTTCGAGAATAGAAGCATGTTGATTAAGTTATACTTTCTATCATTTTAACAGTGATCAAATATCGATAAAATTGGCTGGCCCATAACACAAAATAAGAAAATATAACAATTAATACACATTGATACATTATCTTAGAAGGGGTGTTGAAAACATAAAAATAAAAATTCCATTCTTTCTCGAGAAAATTGATATTTTCAAAGTATTATTTTTCGTTTGATGGTAGAAGGAAATGAGTTATTTACTTTGAACTTTTATTATAAAATGAGTATGAACTATAAAAGGATATTTATAAATTGTACAATAGCTAAGTAGTAACACTACGCGCAAGTCTTCGTCACATCATACAGACCATAAGCTTTTCCCTGGTCTTTTATGCCCTTCAGACCCTACATGAGTGGTAACCCAGAGCCCTTAACCCGATCTTGAACAACAGGGGTGACCTTGAAAAAACAGCTCGATGTTCTTCCCTGGTTGCTAAGTCGCTCACAAGATTGTAACAAGAATTAAGAGCGTTCATCATAGCAGGCCCAACTCAGCTCCTGTCTCGTGCGAGGTATGGAGGAATTAAAGGGAAAAGAAATGACCAAGATATGCAAGAAATGTTGTCAATGCATTCGTATTTGAATGATTACTTGAAACTTTCAGCGTTGATGCTAGAGGAAAAAGAGACAAAGTTTCTTGTCAATAACTACAGTACGTCCCTTATAATACAGAGTAAAGATTTATACAGAATGCTTAGCTGTGAAGCCAATCCAAAATTTCAAACCACCTTTCCAATGGATTTTTTTTAAATCCAAACATCATCTACTATTTCAACAATTTTCTGTATTAGAAACTTATATTAACTCTTTATATCCATTAATGTTTAATTAGAAATGATCCATGTGCGATAGTGTTAGTGTAAATTTGTGATTTTGAACCGACTGTATCAAAGAGTTGATTGGCATGTGGTGCACATTCTTATTAAGAAATCTCGACTAAACTCTAACAAGACTGTGACAAGCCTTAATAATTTACATTATAGGCCCACTAGGGACGGTCCTAGGGCGGCACACTTTGGATGACATTATTTTTACTATAATATTTTGTTTTTAATAATATTATATTTATAAATTATTGACTAACATTATCGAAATAGTCCAAGCTAGAATCATAATTACAATATTTTTTTAAATAATGTACTTTGCGATCGCTATGTAATTGACGTCAGTCTTCCTTTCTTCATAATGTTAACTCAAACTACTGTAGGGCATGTACAGTACCTGCCTGATTATCTTTCGTAGAAATCTTTTCTTGAATAATAATTTCCGCCCCCCACCGCCCACAACACCGCTACATTAGAAACTTGTTAAAGTCCTTGACAATTGTTAAAAACACCTGATTATCTTCATATAAATCTTTTCTTGAATACTAAATTCCCCCCCCCCCCCCTCCAACCCTCTTAACACCTTTTCCTTCGAATCTTCCTAAAGCCCTTGAAAAATAGTTAAAAACGATTGATCAGCTTATTTAGAAATCTTTTCTCTAATACTAACTCTTCCCCCCCCCCTCCTCCCGCCAACCAAACTCAAGAAATATCCTATAGCCCTTGCCAAAAACAAATTCTTTTAGGAGGTGGTGGAGCGCATAATATAAATATGCCTAGGGGGCAAATTTTTTAAATCCTCCACTGCTAAACATGACTAGCCTCTAACAAAACTGCAACAATAATGAAATCACACGTGATCGCTCCTAAAAAACTGCACAATTCTTTTATTACATAATCGCATTCCAGCTAAGGGTTAGTGGACCATAAGTAGGTGACAGTCTTGCTCACATCTGCAAAACTACACATCTAAACACTTCCACGTTCCACTATAGCAATTTGAACTGTTGACTCTACATACACATGATTTGAAAGATTCATCACATATTTGGTGTAATGTGAGCAGATAATTCTATATTTAGTAATAATTTGTTTTAAATACTCTTAGAAATGTTTGGGTGGAAAATAAATAAGTATTTATACCCTCCACACTTCTGTGACTAAGTTAGAAATTCATCGCGGAATTGTTGCAATTAAAATGTGTGGCTGCTTGTTCATAATTTTCTTCAAAGAAGTTTACAGCATATTGATGAGCATTGTCTTACTTTAATAATCTCTATTCTCAAATGAAATCTTACTTTTAAGAAAATAATTATTTTTTAAAGGACGTCATATTTTTATATTTGTTATATCCCAGATTTTAGGTGGTATTAAAAAAAAATAGTCCTTAATTATTGTAATACTCATATATTTCACAAATCTATTCGAGAAGTCAAGTTTCTAAGGGTGTATATATGTTTTTCTAAAATTCGATTGTTTAATATTCTTAACTGTCGGTACTTGATCTTCGCAAAGTCATTGTCTCATAATATAACTCAAATATAAAAATGAAAAAAAAAAAAATCAATATGTATAAAACCTACAGGAGACATAATAAATTTTGTTTCAAACTTTTTTTATAGTTAAAATCTTTTAACACTATTTATATATAATTTTAGTTGACCTCAAATTATTTTTAAGTATATAACTTCAATGAAATAAACGTACAATTTGAAAAAGTCTTTTCAAATGTTTTGTGATATATTTGACTCGTAAACATTCATAAAAATGGGTAATTTTTTAAAAACTTGGTCATATCATCATCTATACTTATAAAATAACATGTCCTGACTGACTGACTGATTCATCATCGCCGAGCGCAAACTATCAAGGCTACAAGCATGAAATTCGGACTGTATATTCATTTTGTTATGTAGGCACCCACTAAGAAAGGATTTTAGAAAATTCCACCCCAAAGGGTCAAAATAGGGGATGATAATATGTATGATAATATGTATGAAAGTCCGTCATTTTGAAAGTTACATAAACAAAATTTTGTATTTCGTTTATTGACGTAAAACAAATAAATACGTGTTTCAGGAATTTTGGAAATTTTATTTAATAAGGGATGAAAAAGGGGGTGAAAATTTGTATCGGACCTGCATTATTTTTGATCTGAGGTCAAGTTATGGTCATCAACGTAACGTAATATTTTAAATTAATCTGTAAATACATATGTATATTTTCGTATTTGTATATAATCAACTTCCACGCGAGCAAAGCCGCGGGCAACAGCTATCTAGTAATGGTATAAAAAATAAGTTGTGACACGCAAATAAAAGGTTGTCAGTCAGATAGAGTACATTTTTATGTGTCGCACAATATTTTGGTTTATAGAACACATTAATTTGTTTCTTTTAAGTCCCACATCTTTTTAACCTTTTTGGCTTCAGTGTGTTTAGATTAGAAGGTTGAGATTAAGGTAGATAAAATTTATATGAAATGTTTCTACATTTATGAGGGGGAAGAAACATTTAATCTCAATCAATATTCCAGTCCCAATTCCCCCTATCGTCAGCAATCCTGTATTTTGAGGGATTTAGAACTGACAGCAAGCTCTCACTGTGTCCGTTTCATAACATCAGTTGTTTATTATTATTGAATAAAAATGAAGGTTGAATAATACCTAGTTTATTTTTTATTCATCATTATGTCTGTCTGTGAAATTTCCCCATTAAGTTACACAATGATACGAACCATATATTACTACAGTTTCTTCGTGCGCAATAAGCTAGGCCTATAAGCAATGTATTCATTTACCAATTTAAGGACAGAATGAGGCTACAAAATACATAGGAATCTATTAAATGTTCTCTTTATTCATATTTTACTATAAAGAATTCATTTCGCTTATATTTTATATAACATAATCTATATTTCCATTAATGGGTTTTGTTCGTGTAGAAAGTTAAATTTTACAATATAGGAAAGTAAGGACTTTGAAGCAAATATTTATTGGGGGAAGGTGGGATAGTTCCGCTATAAAAAATTATTAAAACCTAGATTCGGGATACATTTTATACATTGTACAATTTGGGGAATAAATTCCGGGTCCTGGTCCTAAGAACCTTAATAGAAAGAGAAAAAAGGTCAAATACACACTTATTATTATTGTTATTATTATTATTATTATTATTATTATTGCCGCGTCTTACTACCCATTCGAGTTATACGCACTTACGCTGAAATGTAATGGTAGGGTGATTGTGAGATGAAATGGAGGACTTACAGTTTAACGTGGAATACGAACCACGGTGGAGGCCTGACACTCCACACATTCACAAGTTGTGATTAATACACGTCTTGTCAGAGGTGAAGGAAGGGTTTGGCAATCAGATAAATTTGTGCCGGGACTGAGGATTGAACCCCGGACCTCCAGCACAGAAGTCTGAAATCTTATCCCCAGACCAACAGGTCACCCGTAACCTCCTCTTAAAGACTTCTACCAGTTATCTTGGTTAAATAATTGATTATTAACTAATCATGCAGCGGTAGTAATTGGTTCAAAGCGACATTTAGACTTTCATATCTCTTGCTTGCTAATGGAATTGGTAGGTGCTTTGATATTTGCATTGTGCTTTGCGGTTTTCACATCCATTTTCTTTGATAATGAAGGTATGTTTACTCAGGGCTATCTTCCTCATCTCAAACAATAAAAAAAAGTCGTTAATCAACCTTTATGTTCAACTTTCAAATATAAATTTAAATATCGTCAAAGCCACAGGTTTAATTTTTATTAATATATGTCTATTATCTTATTAATCATTACTTACTAATTTTATGCTTAAGAAGATGGCAAATCAAATAATAGCAGGATTTATAAAGTGTGTTAATTTTTAATATTTATACAACTAAAACAAATCTCCATAAAATCACAAGAGGAAATTTGAAATAAGAATAGAAGCTATATTTTGTATTGGCTTTTCTTTTGCATTATAAAAATTTTAATTTGTAAAACTTTATAATTCCTAGTGTAATGATATATATTTTTTATTTCGTAATAATTCAAGTAAAAAATTCCGACTCTTAATATAGTTCAATAATTAATGAATAATTTCAGAACATTGAACTCAATGAATCCCAATGTGTTTTGCTCTTTTGTTGTTCACTGTCCCACACCCCTCTTTCGAAAAATTGTAAAACACAACTCCAAGAAAAAATTCCGTCTCTCTCCCTCCTTTCTAGAAGCTAATGGAAGAATGGTAAAATCGAAGGAAAGAAGGAACCTTTCAGAAAGAATTCCTTCAAAACATATAGTCTACAAATAAAAAAAAGGGCTCCTCTTCTCATTCGGTCCACAACCTTGCTGTAGGAACGGTCTGTGACGCACTAATCCCTAATTTCAACGTTAAAGTGTGTAATGATATGAAATTATACATATCAATATGTTATTATTCAAATCTATATTCAAAATTACTATATTTAATATTCGAGCGGGCTGTAAGATTTATTTGTGTAGAACTGTCGAGTTGTAAGGTGTGGTGAAATCCTTCTACGTCTCTATTTAAAAAGACAACGCACTTTCCGTGGAAAGAGACGCACCTGGATGACCTCACCCCTTTTCTTCTAGGAAGCTTCGAGAAGGAAATGTCGCTTGATATACCCCTTCAAATGCGCACATCTCCTCACTGTTGGTGATCCTTCCTTCTCGACAAGAACACGTATAGCTAAGATTCATTTAACGCAATAGTCGGGCTTTTATCAAAATATAAAATGCGTGTGATATCTAGCTAAAAGTAAACAGTTTATTCATTTAAAATTAAAATAAAAGACTATAAAAAAAACACCAGAACTTTTAATTTATAATATAATTAATTATTAAAATAATATCACCCTTACGATGGCGTATAGACATTTCTTATCAGGCTAGCGTTTAAATTATTACAAGTGTCACGTATAAAAAAAATTTGTAATAATTCTGAGTCAAGTGATTATACGTCAAAATAAACCAATTTAAATCTAAATGACTTGATTTCTATTCAAGAATCAATCTAATCTACTTAAGGTAAAGTTAATATAATCAAAATTCCTTAACTAACGATTGAAATGTGAGACACGAATCAGAGAAGAAAAAAAAAGTACGTAACAATATAACCCGACTCGAGGAACTTTACCAACTCGTAAGAAACGATAATTCAACAACTCCCAGAATCTGATCTTATAACGAAGGGCACGACTATACAGACAACAAATCCCCCAAATAAATTTCCTTACACTGGTTTGATTCGATTGTCCGTCTTGTTGTCGTCTTGTAACGATGATAGTAAATAGGATAGGCCTATAATATAATATACAAATACTGTTTTAAAACAGAAAAAGTATTAATATGTATTGTATTATATTATATCATATAAGCTACTATTTACGATAAGTCTTAGGTATTTGATTCTTACACACACATACACACACACACACACACACACACACACACACACACATATATATATATATATATATATATATATATATATATATATATATGAAAAGTCTTACTTATTTGATTCTTATATATAAGAATCAAATAATTAAGACTTTTCGTAAATAGCAGGTCATATGATATAATATATACAATATATTATAACTTTTTTCCTGTTTTAAAACAATATTTGTATATTATATTAAAAAGGATATAATATAATATACATAATATAATATATATATAATATACATAATATAATATATATATAAGAAATATGGATACATTACAAATTGTGGTAATTGACTACGGGGCTGGGAAGATGTGAAGATTTGGGGACTTTTCGTGCCATTTATAGTCACCGAGCTATTCTCTTAACCATGTTGAATGACAGATACTGATAGGAACAAACTTTTTTGACAGTTAGAAAATTACCATCATAATTTTAATATATTAACAAGTCAACTCATGTAATCATCGTTGGACACATTTGATAGATAATATCAATAAACATTAAATAAAAAGAATAATAATTGATTAAAATATTATCAATTTTTTCGCTAAAACATGTTTATATGTAAATTTGTAAGTAATTTAAATAATGATTGTGTGGTAAACTTGTATTAATATTGTTAGTTTATCAAACAAAATCTAACATTTGGGGTAAATATACTATTTTAGCCTTCACTTATACTAATTAATAAAAATCACTATTCATTACACACTAAAATAGCATAGATACATGCTGTCATAAATACTGTATTTATAAATGTTCAAAATAAGCCTTTTTGGACTTCATTTCGATATTATCTTTTACCGTGCTTGGTTTTTACTTTCTCTTGACTTCTCGGAAAGAGAAGTATTGTGAATGCCAACAAATTCAAACCCGCGATTTAGATAAATGTCGACATTTCATGACCACTGAAACAATTAGTATTTTTGTCTGTTTGTCTATTCTTATGGCCTAGTTCCGAAACCATTTTACCTATTGGGCTAAAACTTATTATCTAGGATTTTAGTAAGGCTCCCGTGAGGTTTTTATGGAATTAGATATCAAACCCTAAAATCAATGGTAGTTTACTGAAGAGAAAAATAGATGACATCGATTTTCTCAAAAGCCGATCTAACGATTTTTTATTAAATTTTGTATCTTGGCATGTTTTAACATTACAAACAAAATGTAAATTCTCATTTTCCCGTGAACATGCCTTTATAAACAGTTTAAAGAAGTGGAGATTTACAATTTTGATCATATATATCCGCAAATACTTGAGATACAAAATAACTTATCATTTTATTATTATTATTATTATTATTATTATTATTATTATTATTAGCACCGCGTCTTACTACCCGTTCGGGTTATACGCACTTACGCTAATGTGTAATGGTAGGGTGATGGTGAGATGAAATGAAGGACCTACAGTTTAACGTGGAATCCGAACCATGGTGGGGGCCTGGCATTCCACACATTCACAAGATGTCTTGTCAGAGGTGAAGGAAGGGTTTGGAAATCAGATAAATCTGTGCCGGGACCGATGATTGAACCCCGGCAGCCAGCACAGAAGTCTGACACCTTACCCCTAGACCACCAGGTCTCCAACTTATCATTTTAAAGTTGTGTAACTACTAAGAATAAAAATATTTTAATTTGAATATTTTTTATAATACCAAGAGCTTCTAAGCTTTAAGCATATATCTTTATATATATATATATATATATATATATATCTATATATATATATATATCTTTTTTATATAGTAAGCCCCTATTTAGAAATATGAAATTAATTTATTATGTTCTTTGTAGGACGTGAACCCTTCTTAACAAAAACATAAGATACTAGCCCCCTTCCCCGTAAAAAAAATATTGTAAAGAATCCAGTAAAACAATTTTCAAATCATTCATCATATCAATATAAAAACAAAACTTTTTTTTACTTATTTTTCTTTAAATACAGTCTTACCATCACTGTATAGCCCCCTCCCTCTTTTTATCCTCCCTCCTATTTTCATCTCATTCCTCTATAATTTTGTTTGCTCTAGGCGCGAAAGGAGTAACAAATTATTAAAGTCAAATTAATTTTTAAGCTTCTTACACTTTTATTTACTCCGCTCGTTTCCCCAAATTTTATTTCAATCTTTTTTTTTTTGTTCCTCGTCACTACATCTATTTCTCTTTCCTCAGTCCTCACCCCTATCCCCCCCCCCCCGCACCCCCTTCACCAACCCCACTTTCCCCTCAACAACTTATTTTTCCAACGACTATATAATATAATATCGACATTTTTATGAGGAATAAATTTAATTTTCAAAATAAAATATAGCCTATGTTACTCGCTGATTATGTAGCTTTATATTGGTGAAAGAATTTTTAAAATAGGTCCAGTAGTTTTTAAGTTTATCCATTACAAACAAACAAAAAAATCAAATCTTTCCTCTTTATAATATTAGTATAGATAAATAGGAAGCCCAAAAAACAATAAACAAAAAGGAGCAGAAAAAGAGGGCAATAGGAGTGAGTGGTTGGAGTTCTGTTTTTGAATATCTGAGTTCAAACATTCGAAAACTCAGATCACACAACTCACACCAGTTGCGGGAATTAAATTATAGACGGTCATCCTCATATAACTCATAAGTAGAAAAGAATATAATCCAAAATTAAAAAAAAGATAGCACACGTAAATATAAAAGGACCTAAGGGTATGGCGAGTCAAAAAATTAAGGAATGCTTGAAGTGGTTTTATGTTGATATTTATTTAATATAGAATTTAAATTTGAAATAAATATTTGAAATGAACATGAAGCGTTACACAAAGAAATTAGTTAAATTATTCTGACAGCTTCGAAAAATATTAGAAAAAATATAAATTATTGATTTTCAACGCCAGAAGTAAAGAACAACATTAAGTCAAATAAGGCGTCAGCATTACCATAACGATAAGATTAATCCACAACTTTCCTCACAGAGGAACTAACATGATTACATCATTCTCAAAAAGCCAATTATCAGAACTATCATCTACAATTTATTGATTGAGCCCATAAATATTCTTTGTAGTCTCTTATTTAATTATCTACCTCCCGTTATACAAATTAACGCTAATACAATTCCTAATCATAACATATCCCAAGAACATGTTCAACACAAACAATAATTATAGGTTAAACCTTTTATGACATTATTATCAAAAGAAAACTTTCCGAGCATAATGCAATCGTAAGCTTTGTTTGTTTGCAAAAGAATTTAAATAAACCCATCACAGAACTTATCGTCACTGACAAAAACTAAGTATCGACATTATTTAGTAAAGTTAAAGTATCGATAGTTTTCCAAATACTAAATCGATCCTCATCAATACTAGTTATCATATCGATAACTTCTTAACAATCGATAGGTTCAACTCAATTAAATTACATCTAATTTAATGGATTACACAACAGATATATTTTATATAAAATAATTACGTCATAGACGAAAGGGAATTTTGAAAAGTCAAACATAAAACATAAGTTATTCAAAAGAAATAATATTATGAAGCCAAAAAGAATTTTGATCTTACATTTTGTCAATACTAAGCCGTAGCTTCTCCTTCCTCAAATATAACCAAGTCCAAGAGTGTCGACAAGTTGCCCTGTCGGCACTATATATGCAAAACTAAACCCAGAGACATTGAAAATACGCATGACTACAATTGCTTCTATACTATTCAGAGCTCACTGATCAAGAACATCGCCGAGCACAATATCTTTGCGACTAGAGCTCTTTGCATTTCAAGTTCTTTGCCACAAGTTCACAACACCTACAACTCAGGTATGTCTTGAAATTTGCCGCGGTGATCAGTCTAAACTTTGTCTCGGGTATGTATAGTCGTGTTATTGTTTTCTTCCAACGTGTGGTGAAACGGGGTAAGCAAAGCATATTTCTTCTATTCTTTTAGCCTAATGCTACAGATGTTCCACCATCTTTCTCAACGTTTCGGTAACATAGTATATTATTAAAATTATTCATTCTAGTGAAGTTTTATTGCAACAGTGTATATTAATTCGTTTATCAAATTTTACGAGCATTTAGTAAATGTATCTATTTAAGATTAAAGAGAAAGAAAGTCTGTGTGATGAGTCGTACCACTTATTTCCACTAGCATTAAAAACAAATAAAAAAAAACTTTTAGTCATGCTGAGATAGTTGGTCTATATTCAGGTACAGTAGACAACGTAGTAAAATGTTCCTTTATTTATTTAAATAAGAAGAAGCCCGCATAGGTGGTATAGTTAGCTAACTCGCTAGTTTCGTATTGAACTAGACTGCCGAGGATGGGGAGATCGAGGTTCGAATATCGGTCGCGTGAACGGGGGGGGGGGGGGGGGGGTTTCCTGTCTCCCTCTACGAAAATGTGGGTTCACGTCCTCTAAATCCAACCTTCCCAATTCCTAACCCATTAGTATAATTAGTACTTAAGCGTATAACCCGAAAGGGTGATAAGACGCGTTGCTAAAAATAAAGGATAAAAAAGAACAAGCCACGCCACTAAATTCATTATAGAATATAAAACATTTAGTAGCCATATCAATTAGGTTTGAATGATGTCAAGTCCTTAATTATGTATCGGTATATATTTGAAACAACATCTATTATTAATTTACAACAAACACAAAGTTAATTAAGTTGTGGATTATTGTACGAACGACACAAATAAAGGCATATATAAATTAACTCTCAGAGTTGTTTACAAAGGTAATTTGTTTTTAAATATCTCAATACAAAATGATGATTGATAAGGCGTTTGTTTAAGATAAATTACACCACTTGTAACAAAGCTTATTATATTGAAAGTATTTGACAAATCACCGCAACTATCTCAATAAATGATCTAATTGCTCTCCATCGTAGAACATACATTTTTTTCACCATCCCACTTGACTACTACTCCAGGGTATGAATTTTTTTTCTGTTTTCTCAAGAGTTAGGTGCACCCACCGACCACGCATTTTTAGTTAAAAAATCAGCTTCCACTTGGTAGAACAGTCTATAAAAAACAAAACCAATTCGGTAATGTTAAATAAATTGGTTTTCATTTCTCATGAAACGATTAATTTTAATAGCCGTTTTTTGGTGACTTGGTGGTCTAGAGGTAAGGTGTCAGACTTCTGTGCTGGCGGCCGGGGTTCAATCCTCGTTCCCGGCACAGATTTATCTAATTACCAAACCCTTCCTTCACCTCTTACAAGACATCTTGTGAATGTGGGGAATGCCAGGCCTCCACCGTGGTTCGGATTCCACGTTAAACTGTAGGTCCTTCATTTCATCTCACAATCACCCTACCATTACACATTAGCGTAAGTGCGTATAACCCGAACGGGTAGTAAGACGCGGTGCTAATAATAATAATAATAATAATAATAGCAGTTTTTCTTTACGAAATCAAGCAATTAACTGTTGAAACTCTCTTTTAAACCATTGTTGAGTTTTCCCTTAAGTCTCTTTGGTTTAAAGTTCAATATCCATTACTTTTCATAAGGGTATCTTTCGTTGGCTCTTACATTAATGTTTACGTTATCTAAAATAATTGTTGCGCCTTCCTTTGTGTTTCGAATTTATGCTTCATAATTTTACCTATTATTGAAATTGTTTGTTGTTTTGTTTAGACATTATTCAACCTGAAAATCATAATATTACATCGTCAATACGATCTATAAAAAGCAAGTATTCAAAATACGGTAATTTTTCTTTCATGAAAAGTCCATTGTAACGAAAGGGGAAGGATTTTCGGAATGTTATATAATTAAGTTATCGGTTTTTGAAAAGGAAATTGAATCCAAACATCGTTTGAAATTTGAAATTTTGCTTTCCAATAAGAAATGATTTTTATTTTATAGATACTTATGACAAAAAGACCTGATTCAAAATTAAAATTAAATACCAGTATTAAAATTGAGTGTATTTAAAATTTGTAAACGAAATTAAAATATATATATATATATATATATATATATATATATATTGTGTAGCACATACAGCGTAAATAGCCGTTTATTTATAAATTTTAAAATTGAAATTTCGACCAATTATGGTATTAAATTATTTTATTATTTTATACAATAGTGACAAATACCACTATTTCAACGCCGATTAAATGATTTTGGTTTTAGCTTCCTTCATTCTCTTTAGTTAACAACCGATTATTGTATTTATGTGATTTATATTCATCCACGGTTAGGAGCGTCAGCCCATTAGCTGGTTAGTACTATCCACGCCATCTGGTGGAGGAAATCCCATGTACTAGGGGAGCTGAGGAAATATGGTGGTTCCCTGTTACCTTCCATAAAGAATTTCTATGAGCGAGCGTGAAAGGGATTACCAATTTTGCCGCAAAGGTATTTTCACACACCTTCCATGTTTCGACATTGGATCAGCAATTGACTCAAAGACCAAAGAGGTCGACAGAGTTTTTATTTTCTACTTTAATCATACAACTTATCTAATCACATTAGGCCTCCAGAGTTTTGTTTTTTTTGTAAGGAAGACAAAGTACCGTTACATCCGACTGTTTTCAAAATGCACGTTAGCTCCACCCCACTAAAAACTACCGCGTGTTTTGATTCTATTTTTCCTGAATATTTTCCAGAAAAGTGTGATAATTGGTAGTGAGAAAAAGAAAAGTATCCAAGCACTATAAGAAAAGGGTAAAATTACATTCATATATTGCGGAACACGAAGTGCCTTTGGCACAATGATGCTCATGCAACTCTGTTCATGGGAGTATGTTGATTTGAAAAGATTCCTGAATGTTTTATGAACCCTCCATGTTTCGACATTGGATCAGCAATTGACTCAAAGACCAAAGAGGTCGACAGAGTTTTATTTTTCTACTTTAATCATACAACTTATCTAATCACATTAGGCCTCCAGAGTTTTGTTTTTTTTGTAAGGAAGACAAAGTACCGTTACATCCGACTGTTTTCAAAATGCACGTTAGCTCCACCCCACTAAAAAACTACCGCGTGTTTTGATTCTATTTTTCCTGAATATTTTCCAGAAAAGTGTGATAATTGGTAGTGAGAAAAAGAAAAGTATCCAAGCACTATAAGAAAAGGGTAAAATTACATTCATATATTGCGGAACACGAAGTGCCTTTGGCACAATGATGCTCATGCAACTCTGTTCATGGGAGTATGTTGATTTGAAAAGATTTCCTGAATGTTTTATGAACCCGCTTCCATAAATGTCTGGAGTTCTCTTTCTAATGTGCATTTGATTCCCTTCTCCTGAGAGGTCTAAAACGTTTTGATTGGGCGTCAATATTATCATTGTTCCATTCATACTTTGTATAAAGGTTTTCATAGTGTAATATTCACATTTTATACGTTTTGTTTTTAGACCATATACATATCTGCCAGGAGATAATATTATTTCATAGCCATTGATGTCTTTCAGTTTGTTTAAAAATAAATGGTATATTTTATTGGCTGACATTTTAAACATATTAAAAAAGGAATGATTGTTTTGAAATTGATTGTAAAACATTGCAGTTGCGTTTTGTGAATGATTGTATGTTATATTTCTATTATATGATAAATAGCTTGTATGAAGAGATATCACCACTACATTCAAAATATGATATTCCTCCCAGGTCCTATGACATTCTTGTTGAAATATATGTGCTTCTCTTTGATCGTGTGAAGTAATTATTATTATAAATGATGTTCTCGGATTACCAAGAAAAGTAGACGTAAAATTTGTTAACAGTGTCCAATAATATTCATCAATCTTTTCAACAAACCAAAATACTGCTTTGGTAGCCCCATGATTCCAATAGTTATTACGTCCTATTTATATGTTTTATCCAACTCCAAAGCAACATTTTCTAACATTTAAAACATTAATACAGGTAAGTTAGCAATGTTCACTTGTTTGATGAATTCATTTGTAAAATGAAGGCAGTTTTCTTGTACAAAGGCGACTGCCATTGGCTTTGCTCCATTATTTGGAATTGATTCTATAATGTTTTGAATTATTTCATCTAATTTGTTAGTAAAACTGTGTTCAAAGCGATTGTTAATTTGAACTTCAACTTGATATCCAGAAAATATCAAAAACTTTGCTATTATATCACAATCAAACTTAACTCTATATTAATTTTGAGTTTGTAATTTAAGATTTCAAAACCCAAATATTATTATTTGATATGACTTAAATGTTATACTATTCATAATATAGTAAGGTGTACTTATTATACTTAATTTATCGTAATAGAATTACCTTTAAGAATTAAAATTGTTCAAATTAAAGTGTTAATAAATCGTCATAAGAAAATATTTAACATTCGTAAAATATTATTTTATCTATTATTTGCATTATGAACACATATTTAAACATCTCTTTATAAACACTACTATGTTGTTTGTGATCATATGTGTTTTCATTTTCTGTAAACAGTTACAAATTAATCAATAATCAAATTTAATGTAAACTAAAGCTAATTTGCTGAAGCATATCTCATTCTAAATTAGTATTATAGAATATTATATCCTCGAACATTCATTATGACAAAGCACTTCACATCATAGTAATTATATGTACTTATTTATACTCTAATATATTAAAATTATAGGGTATAATTTTTTTATACGTATGTATTATTTTAACATTAATAGAAATTTCTTATTCAGAATAGATCAACGGTATAACAGCTTATCCCGTTCACAATAAGATCCGTGATACTGTCAAATAGGTACTGCGAGTATTAAATACGGCATATTAATGAGATAATAATTGTTTCTGTACATGCTACACAAAAAGATTACTTAATTAAAAAAAAGATAACCATTCATACCACTTATTGTATAAAATTTATGAAGCGATTTTTTTTTTTCTTTATCTGAATCATTGTATATAAACACAACGCATAATTTCCTTAGCTCTGAGCATGCACACTGCCATATTATTGAGTTTTTATCTTTTTCTAACTGTCCAAGGGATGTTTTTAATAATTAGTTTTACTTCCTCTGTTGTGTCTTTCTGAGTACACTTTAGTCGTCAGCGTTACCCGACACTAAGTTATGATTACAAGTCACAATTTATAACTATTTTATTGATCAAAACGGTTAAATACACAGAAAATATTAGCTGTTTTGAATACTTTAAAGAGTATAATAATAACAACTCGGGTCATGACCATCGATATCGATTCTCATAACTGTCTTACAATAAAGATGTTATTGATATTTCAGATTTAAACAAATAATACAAGGAAGTTAATATATTAATTCAATAATATTTCCCGTATTTATATTCATAATCTAACATGGTCTTATTTCTGTTATCACTATCTCAATTATTAATGACGACAATAATTCTGATAGTTATTGTATTACAAATGTTTTTACAAACTATATGTTTTTTGAAAAAAATTAAGTCTTTGGTTTAATTATTTACTTTACTGTGTAAGAATTAACTTTACACATGATGGAACATTAATAACAAAACTATTTAACTTATTTAAATAATTATACAAGTATCCAAATATTAGGGTTAATATATTTTACCTGTTTTAAAAACACCGTCCCTAACAGAAGTTTGTTGCTGGATCCAGTACGCCATTTACTGGAGTTTGATTTAAATGCTCACCTGGATGTAGCGGTGAAGCTAGGAACTTGCCCGTACTTCGAACGCTGATTTCAAACATTGCGCTAAATTAACTTTTAATAACGGTAAAGCGGAATAGTTTTCTCTATGCAATTGAATGATTTTGGATTTTTAGGAATATTAATATTAATAATCGAAAATATATATTCCTTCGAAGTCCTTGTTAAATAACAGAAAAAATCTATGACATCCTATAAAAATATGAAGAAATAATAATTGTAAAGTTGGGGTGACCTGGTGGTCTAGGGGTAAGGTGTCAGACTTCTAAGCTGGCGGCCGGGGTTCAATCCTCGGTCCCGGCAAAGATTTATCTGATTACCAAACCCTTCCTTCACCTCTGACAAGACATCTTGTGAATGTGGGGAATGCCAGGCCACCACCGTGGCTCGGATTCCACGTTAAACTGTAGGTCCTTCATTTCATCTCACAATCACCCTACCATTACACATTAGCGTAAGTGCGTATAACCCGAACGGGTAGTAAGACGCGGTGCTAATAATAATAATAATAATTGTAAAGTTAGCACATTCAGCTATTTTAATATAGAACTAAGAAAGGCGCATGATTAATAAACATTTGGGATGCTACTATAAAACTATTAGAATGTCAAATTTAAATAAATCTATTTTATTGTGTCTAGTGAAATCTTTTTAACCGAGTTAAATCAGAAAAATATTACAATTTGGTAATACATAAAAACCCAAATTTTATTATCTCTTATATACATTATTCGAGGGTGGCACATTAATTATCATAGATATTAATACATTTCACTTTATTACATGTTTTCTTACAATATGTAAACATATAAATTGTTCTATTCAATTTTCATAGTTGAAGGAGTTAGACAAACTTTTGACCTACATCTTTACATTGTTTTAAATGATCATAGACTTAAGGTAAAAAGGCAAAACCCTATTCATAGTTGTGTTTTGTTATATTCATTGTTTTAAACATCCATATTTTATTTTCTCTTATCAAGGGAAAGTATTGTGATCGTGAAAATAATAGATCTCGAGATAATGACAAATGTTCCCATTTTATATAATCTGAACACGAACCCAAAAATTGGATTTTACAATTATGTCTGTTCCCATGTATGTCTGTCTGTTTATCCCTGGCCACGGATACAAACCAGTTTTATGGATTTGGTTCAAACTTTATATTTACTTTTTTATTTTTTTTATTTAAATACAAATTATTCTCTTTAGACATAATAGGAAGATATCCACAAAATGCTTATTTTAGCTTATCCCTTCAAGGGTGTTTTACTATTGAATACATTTTTTGAAAAGGTCTTTAAATATTTCGCTTAAAATTTATATCTAATATTTGTTTGGCATGGAAAATAAAAAAACTATTATAATTTTTTTTGACCAAAAATTCGTTGAAGGGTTGTTTACTGATGAATGATTTCTTAAAAAAATTGAAATCTTTTACAAATGGCTCCATCAATTTGATTCCAAATGAGTATCTTGGGAATTTTTGGCATTACAGTAAACACTGTAAATTTGTTTTTAAGGTACAAACATCATTTATGAACAGTTTACAGACGACTGATTTTTTTAAAAATTATGATATTTTACAAATGGCTCCAATGATTTGGTTCCAAGTGGGTATATTGTATGGGTGTTTTACATGACAAATTGCCCTGCGTAATTTGTTTTGGGTAAAAATTCGATAATGGATATTTTACCGAGTGATTTTTGAAAATTCAAATTTTTTGAAAATGTATATAATGATATTGCTTTATATTGTATATCTGGGGAGTATTTGAAATTAACATAACAAACAAAGATACAGGGGGAATTTGGCTATTGGTAATTTACTAATGACGTTTTTTTTTTAAATTTAGATATTTAAAAAAATGGCGTCAGAAATATGGTTCATATTTATATTGGAACATTTTTTTAGTATATCAATTATAATGTATCTTTATTTATCTGAAATAAATTAATTTAAGGGTAGTTTACTTACAAAAAATTATAAAAAAATTGAATGTTTTAGAAATTGACCTTTAATGTTAAATTTAAAATGGGAATATGAGTATATATTTTCATCATAATCCAATAGCTGATGTTTTGCCGGAATATATTATTTTGTAAATTCTGTTTAGGGCTACTACTAGTTAGAGTGAGAAAAGGAAATTTATACCATTAATACATCTTTTTTTTATCATTTCTGTCAACATTACTATTATTCATATTTCCATTATTATAACTATTACCATTACTTACCGACACAAATTAATTATTTGTGTTATGTTTTTGAAGGTTTTCAGAAATGAGTTTTTCATTACTAAGAAACACACAGAACTTTTTTTAAATTAATCCAAACTTTCTTAGCATTATTAGAATATGATTATGCTAGATAGGCTTACTTTTCATCATTAAGTACTTTTTCTGATTCCATCAATATTTATAATTTTCATAATCATAGTTTCAAAAATTTGCTTTTTAATGTATAACGTTTAACCATGGTATGTTTTATTTCAAAGATCATTAAGGGTAGATTATTTCTATTTTTATTTTGAATCTTTTTTTTTAAAGATGCGTGTTTGTTAAATACTAGTAATTAGGTTCTTAAAAATATCCTCTTTTTTATCGATAGTTTTGACCCTCTTCACTTCCTCCCACGAAACTATCTTTAAATCGGATACAAAACCTTCAGGAATAAAGTTTTTGTAGACCCTATTCGTTTTCCTAGTTTTGTTTGAAATCAGAGTAACTAGATGGTATTAATACTACGTTATAATTGTGGTGAGTGAATACATTGGCTGACGTAAGAAACCTTATTTTAGTTTTTTTTTTACTTTATCGTTACCTTACAGATAAAGAGAAAGTATTGTGATCATCAAAAACATCTAACTCAATACTTTTATATGTATCGAGGTTTCATGACCCCCTGAAACAAAAAAGTTGTTTTAACCTAACAGCTGTCTGTCTGTACTTCAGGCTATAACCTAAGCTATTTTACAATTAAGCCACAACTTGGTAACTAGGATTTTTATAGGGTTTCCCAGTTTGAATTGGATATATAACCCTAATATTAAGGGTAGTTTCCTTAAGGGCAAAAATAGAAGAAATCGATTCTATCAAAATTTGCTTGAATGACTTTGATTAAAATTCTTACCTAGGTGTTGATTAAGATATTAAACAAAATGGATACTTTCATTTTCTCATTAAAATGACTTTTAAAATACTTTACAGAAGCGGAAATTTCCACATCCCCACAACTATTTGAGATGCTAAGTAACTTATCATTGCAAAATCGTTAGTGCGATTAAAAATTTAAAAAAAATTATTTGAAATATATTTTTATAAAAACAATAGTTTCTGTGATATTGTCAAATATATTAACACAATCTTTAGACCTTTAGTTATAGAGAGACACTACTTAAGTTTTAACGTAAACATTATCTAATGCCATAGAGTAGTTAAATATGTAAGTCTCTCAAAAAGTTGATGTTTTTTTTCTTTTAACCTCTTAGGGGAAATGTATATACAGCAATCATCTAACTCTTATCCCTTTAAACTCGATAGTCAATATTTAAATTTTTTACTGGTCAAAATTCATATTTGATAAATGTTATAGCAATACGATAACCTGAAGATGTGCAGCCCCTAATAAAATGTCGAAAATTTTAAATGGAAGCCAACATTTTAATGCGAAGTGTTGACACTTGGGGACCTAATATCGATCTTTTTTATCGGTCCAAATATAAAAACGAGAACTTTAATTCTTTAAAAATAAAATTTAAAACAGGAAATTTTAGGTAAGTAGGCCTACAGTTCAATTTGTGCTCAGGTTTGCTAGTGTATAATATTTAGTTTCACAAATATTACGAGTTTGGAGTAAATATCTCCATTTTTAAACAATGAACCGAGAAAGTAAGTGTGGATTTCCGTACCGTTTATTTATATTAATATTAAAATAGATCAATTATTTAACGTATGTATTATGTTAACATCAATATAAAGTTCTTATTCGAAACATATCTACAGTATAGCATTTTATCTTGTACACAGTAATTTCCGCATAGGTACTGTGAGTATTATATAATTAGTGGCAGAAACACTGTGTGTGCACATGAGTGATTAAAGATAACTTAATGAAAAAGGATAACAACATAGAACACTTAAAGACTACAGAATACAATTATTATTTTTCTTTCTTTATATGTATAATTTTAGATAAACACGAACTATAATTTTCTTATCTGCAGGCTTGCACCCTTCACAAACTTATTAAAGGTTTTTTTTTTTAATTGTTCAAGAGGTATTTATATTTTCTTACTTCTTCTCTGTTGAGTGGTACTAGGGGTATTTATCTTCTGTTCGCGGTGTTACCCGACACCAAGTAAGGATAACAAATTAGAAATTATTACTATATAAATGATAAAAAGAACAAGGTTAAATACACAATACAGTAGGTTTTAAATACTTAACATTTAAATCTCTCACGAACCTAAATACTTAGAAGAAATGTAACGGTGAGTTTTATTCTTTTAAAATAAAGGCGTTATCGCAATTTCAAATAAAACAATAAATAATTCAAAGAATTTAAGTTATACATTCAAGATTTTTTATTGGTCCAAATATGAAAATGAAGACGTTAACCCTTCAAAGATAAAATTATAAAATTTAAAACCGGGAATCAAAAAGGTTTTACATAATGATAGCGCAATTTGTGCTCGAGTTTGCTAGTGTATATTATTTCATTCATATATATATATATATATATATATATATATTATATATATATATATAAAACGAGTTATGAGTAAATATCTCAATTTTTAAACAATAGTGGGGAATGCCAGGCCTCCACCGTGGTTCGGATTCCACGTTAAACTGTAGGTCCTCCATTTCATCTCACAATCACCCTACCATTACACATTAGCGTAAGTGCGTATAACCCGAATGGGTAGTAAGACGCGGTGCTAATAATAATAATAATAATAATAATAATAATAATAATAATAGTAATAATAATTTAAATAATAGAGCGAGAAAGTCCGTGCGGACTTCCGTCCCATTTATTGTTTTTATGATAGTAATTTTAAACCATTTCATTTGGTGTTCACCTGTCAAATTGATCTTTTATTTACATAGATAAAGAATACCGTTCAGTTCACAAGTCATATTATTATTATTATTATTATTAGCACCGTGTCTTACTACCGTTCGGGTTATACGCACTTACGCTAATGTGTAATGGTAGGGTGATTGTGAGATGAAATGAAGGACCTACAGTTTAACGTGGAATCCGAACCATGGTGGCGACTTGGCATTCCACACATTCACAAGATGTTTTGTCATAATATTAAAGTACAAGGATTAAAACATTTATATTTCGCACCACATGTTACTACCCGTTCGGTCTTTCCGCCAAGAATTTACAATGAAATATAGTGAATAAAGGCTAGTAATAAACAGTGCATAGCGTCTTTTATTGTTTATTGCAACAGTGCTTCCACATAAAAGAGCCACTTTTAATGTTTGTGAATTTGCGTCTTAAATTTAGGTAATTGTTAATTAATTTTATGGTTTAACGTGGAAATGAAGTGTACTTAAGGTTTTTTCTTTGATAGTAAATTGAATCAATTATCAGCCTCGGCGGCGTAGTTAGCTAACGCGCTAGTTTCTTGTCGAGCTTGGCTGCAGAGGACAGGGAGATAGAGGGTTGAATTTCGGTCGGGTCAACTGGGGGTGGTTTCTCATAGGAGGTTTTCCACTTTACCTCCACGCAAACGTGGGTTCATTTCCTCTAAATTAAACCTTCCCCATTCCTAACCCGTTAGCGTAATTAGTACTTGCGTATAGCCCGAACGGGTAGTAAGACGTGGTGCTAAATAAATACAGAAATTTGAAACTATCATAAACGGGGTAAAAGAGGTGAAAACTGAAAAAAGTGTCAAATGGGCAAAAAGTGTTAAAAATCTTTTATAATCAGCTTGTCTTACTACCTGATCAGGTTATACGCATATGTACTAATTACCCTAGTGAGTTAGGTATGAGGAGTGTTGAATGTAGAAGAAATGTACCTGCATCAATAGTGTAAGTTTGCGAACACCCCAAATGGGTAGTAAACGCGGTGGGAAAATAAAATAAGCACAAACATTTAGTTAAATCTAAATAATTTAAGTCCCATGTGCATTACTTGATTAGATTTTATAATTTATACATTCTTAACGACCTTACAAACTGGTAATTTGTAGTTACATAAGGCAATTAATCACAACATTCCGGTACGTATTTCTTAGTTAAGATTTTGAAGAATTAGTTACATATTACATTTATTTAAACTGACTTATTAAGGTACGATTTCCTCGGAACGTCTCACGTCTTGCGTCTGCGACCGGACTGCTTTCCATAGTTTGTTATGTGGCCAGTCCCTTCGAGGCGACTGCGACTGGCGACCAGAATGAGCGTCTAGCCTCTCTATATTACGTCTGCGTCCACGCTGCTTCGAGAGCAGTAAAGCAGACGTACCACCGAACAAGCGTGAGTTTTAGTAGAGTTTTAATTATAATTAGTTTTAATCATAATTGCTTGCCGAACAGGAAATAAATAGAAGTTGTTTACAACAAATACTTAAAAGGAAAATTGGTTTAAAGGAACCGCGCTTTTCGCGGAAATCTTAGGTCCCAGTAGGTATACACTTACAGTGATGATAGCAATAATAATGCTCTTTATGACATGGCAACATTAAGGTATAATCATTCTCTTACATTTAACAATGTCTTAAGTTAACATTACACTGCACTTATCAATTACTATCGTTAAATAAAACACAGGAAACAAGTATTTGGGGAAAACATTATTAAAGTGGTGCTTACAATTTAGGGAAATTTAAATATCAAGAGGGGGTGAGGGAGGTCATCAGCCCGTGTCACAGTTTTATATTTGATTGGGCTGATTTTGAAAATGGTCCAAAATTTCTCCATAGAAGAGGACGGAAATTTAATTGTAAGGGTGGGAAAGCACCCATCAATTTTTTACATATCTTGGCCAGTGTACCGGGACCAATATGTGAAGGACAACATATGTAAAGAGATCTCTGGAATAGTTGGTCGATCAAGTTAGTATTTTTTTTATTAACACTATTCCAAAATAACACGGAACATTATATAAAAAACAATTGAAAAACTCTGATAACTGAGGAACAATCTGTACTACACATATAATTACCAACGACTGGCGGCCAAGAGACGCATCCAAGGGAAACACTGTAGCCCGCGTCTGCGTCTCACCACCGCACGTCTCTGGTCGCAGACTCGAGACGCGCCGAGGTAATCGTACTTTAAACTAAACTTACAATCCTGGATTTCACTTTGATGGAAATCTGAATAACGCTGTATTAAAGGAGTTTTAATAACTTTGTAGCTATGTATTCTGTGTTCTTACTTTGTCTTGCCGGATGGTGCCTTGGTGGTCTAGGGGTAAGGTGTTGGACTTCTGTGCTGGGGTCCGGGGTTAATCCTTGGTCTAGGCACAGATTTGTCTGACTGCCAAACCCTTCCTTCACCTCTGACAAGACGTGTATTAATCACAACTTGTGAATGTGGGGATATACCAGACCTCCATCGTGGTTCGGATACCACGTTAAACTGTAGGTACTCCATTAGCATAAGTGCGTATAACCCGAACGGGTAGTAAGACGTGGTGCTAATAATAATAATACTTAGCCTGATTGTATTAGAAATATTGAAATTTTGTTTATACCCTGTGCTTTTGATTTTATTCTCATTATCGATTTGTATACCTCATGATGAGTCAAATGGGCAAAGTAAAAAGTACTATCATCATAGTCACTATTATTATTACTTGTATTGGAGGCATAAATGTCGTTTATAGATTGTATTCTAGCTATCTTGTTAGTTAAATTAGGAATGTGAAGAAACTCTTCATTTAGTTTATTGGGAAAGATGTGCATATGAGTGTTTTTGGGTAGTGTATGTCCCACTCCCATCCTCAGCAATTCCCCCATAGTTTTTTTTGGGTGCTCGGATAGTATTATAGAGTGAAAAGGAAAATTCTATTTTAGCTTTCCTAATGGCCTGGGAACATTTATTACGCAGACGTTTATACTCCTCAAAATTTATGTTGCCTGTAAGTGGCTTGATTTTCGATTCTAGTTTAAATTTCACATATGTTTGGTCACGTCTCCTCACCAATAACCTAATGTCTTTTTTCATCAAAGGCGCAGGTGATCTACTAACACGTCGAGTTTTTACTGATGCATGTTCATCGTACAAGTCAAGGATCATATCATTAAAAAGGATGTAACCTGTCATCAACGTTTAACTTAGGGTTGACCAGGTACTAGGGCATGGATCGAGCATCAGGATTCAGTTTGTCTGTATCAATGGATTTAATGTCACGATATGTGATTACCTTAGGTGCGATTTTATCCACACGCATTGAGTAGGATAGATAAACAAGATCGTGATGTGAGATTCCGAGGACTGCGATTTTATCCAGATGGCGTCATATTGTATGAAGAAAATAAAGTCAGTAATTGCGATGTTTCATTGTTGGTACTAAGTAAGTCCACGTTAAAATCACCCATTACAATTATATGTTCATATTTGTGCAATACTACTAACTTACTACCACTAACTTACTACTACTACTACTACTACTACTACTACTACTACTACTACTACTATTACTACTACTACCCCCACCCCCACTACTATTAATATTATTATTACTATTACTACTACTATAGTAAAATGTTATCAATGTTGACCACAAAATATATATTTATATTTTATAAAAGGTGTTCAAAATGTCCATTTGTAGTAAAATCGGCGCACAGATAGAATTAGTAATTTCTATCGCAGTACAAACACCAGTAATTTGAATACATTTGTCTTACCCTACTCTCTCTCAAAATAATTCAATATTAAGTTAACTAATTATGAGGAATTTAATTTATCTAAATGGTTATAGTTCATTATTTTTTAACGTATAATTAATTTTCTTATTAAAAGCTTTCATTTTTAAATCATTTCACTAAAAATGTATTTTTTTTTTGTTTCCAGAAGCATATCTAACACTGATTTTAACGGTGACCTAGTGGTCTAGGGGTAAGGTGTCAGACTTCTGTGCTGGCGGCCGGGGTTCAATCCTCGGTCCCGGCGCATATTTATCTGATTTCCAAACCCTTCCTTCACCTCTGACAAGACATCTTGTGAATGTGGGGAATGCCAGGCCACCACCGTGGTTCGGATTCCACGTTAAACTGTAGGTCCTTCATTTCATCTCATAATCACCCTACCATTACACATTAGCGTAAGTGCGTATAACCCGAACGGGTAGTAAGACGCGGTGCTAATAATAATAATAATAATAATAATTTTATTTTCTAACAAATATAAGGCGTTCAGAATTAAGTTTTTTTTTCATCATCTTCATAGATTGAACATGCATCTAGGTTCAACTTCTCGTTCCTACCCTCATTCCCATTTTTGTGAATTTTAAAATCTTTAATGGGTGGGGTAGGTGATGGGTAAAAGTCTAATTAATTGTTCTTTTAATTTTAGTTTATGTTGTTTTCAGTAGTCATGATTGTTAAACAAACAGGGTAACGGGCTAAACCAGTTCAGCCCTTTTTCGACCCTTAAATTTGAAGCAACTAATGATGGGTAAAATACACACACATATTATTCTTCCCTGATCTACATACAAGTTTTGTAATACATATATGTCTGTGTTACATACCAACATCTTGAACACTTTATGGAACCACTCCGGCCCCATCAGAAGCGATGCCATCAGAATGGTGGGCTGACCGTGCCATTCAATTGTATCGCACTTTACCGATCCGAGTTTCTTGATCAACTGAAGACGGCTCTCAACCAGCTCACTAGGCGGACTCAACCTTCCAGAACCCGTAGATTGTCAAATCACCCCTCTTCTCGTCCGTCCCAGAATGCAGTGCGTTTAACCACTATAAAGTTCCGTGGTTCGATTGACAACGATATGATTATTATTATTATTACTACTCAACGTATCCTAGACAGTCGTCTCTTAACAAACTTATCCTACGTTTAGCGGTGATCAAGATGTTCTCGCCAAGGGACTTACCGGACCGTAGAAAGAAACCTGGACTTTGATAGCTCAATAAAGGAATCAGGAATAGCCTGTACCATGGCTGGACTCGCACTAGTTTTTAGGGAATATTAGTTCAGAGGATTAGCCTATTATCTAACTTAATGTCTGTCGCAGTTTTTTTTATATCTAATGATATCCTTTCGCGCTTCACACAATTTTCCTGCCGAGTCTTTGGGCCAGCAGTTTCAATAGGAGTGGATCCCACACCTTAAACTGTGTAACCACGTTATTGTTGGTGGAAACAGTTGATTAGTAGTATATAAAGTGAAGTCGTTTGGTGCTTCATATTTTTCTTGCGGAGTCCTTATGATCAGCAGTTTAAATGGGAGTGAGTCCCACACCTTAACCCGTATGACTATTTAGCAGTCTTCGAGGTGGCTAGCCAGGAAAGAGATAATTCTAATTGTTCAGGGCCTTGGGGCGGTGCTTAGTTAGGCATGTTTAATTTATGTTGTACACCGCTTGGTTGTTCAACTTGTGGGCCTCTTCAGCTTTTCTGGCACGGCTCGTGGTATCTAATATCTTGACTTTAGTTTGTGTTTCTCGCTCTTTATTGGGGGCCCACCAATTGTATTATTGTTGCCCTTCTGGCTTAGACCAATGGTTCGTGTGCCAGCCTAAGAAAAGTTAATAGCCGAGAACACAGACTTTTAACTTTACCGGTACTATTGTCTGCAGAATGTTCCATGTTAATGTATCAAGCAGACGGATTGTTACTAGCTTTTATATAATCTGTTATCGTACAACTAATGGACGCTTCACGCCATATTTACTTTTGTCTCTGCCCAGCAAGCTAATAAGTAACTTGACGAAGTCAAGTTTATAGACCATGTTAATTGAGATGGTGTTCCTAAGATGCATTGTTACCTTGTTCTGCCTTATAATTAATTAAATTTATATTTTTCAAACCTACCCCTTTTTGTTATTTCTTATATTGATATATTTATATATGTATATTACATATCCATTTAAAACCTGAGTCGGTACAACAGGTGTTAATACACTTAACTTATTACACACGTACAAACCGAACGGGTAATAGTTAGGAATGTGCGAGCACCATTTTTTAAATTCGAGACGATTCCAAGACAAGACTATAAAATATAATCGAATTAGGAGAACGTAACGATAAAACTTCATTTGATAGTATAAAAATTTGGATTATGTTTATTAAAGTAAATATATAATGGGCTGGCACTTATCTTGGATTATCTTATAGTTCATTCAAACACTTAAGTTATATATCACACGCATTTTAGATGCAATTAATAAAATAATGATAGTTGCAGTGTATTCCATTTATAATTTAATTTTTAGTATAACAATTTATGATGTCAAAATTTGGTAATGGAGAACAATTATTTATAAACAAAATCTCTTTTAATCAAGGCTGTTTTTATTGAAAAAGTGCTGCTTATTTTCGGTATCTTTACTATATTATTAGGAATTATAAATTCTCAGTTTAGTTTGTAAATTTTCTATGGCATTTATTTGCTTTTTCATTATTTTTTTTCAAATTTCTCGAATTTTCAAGATTCATTTTTGACTTCCAAGACGAAATCGAGATATTTTTCTCTTGTCTCAATCGATATATTTTCGAGTCTTGCACATCCCAATACTAATAATCAGTTACAATAAAGACTAATAACACTCATAGACACCGGTAAGGTGACATGTTTGTTTTATATTACATTCTTTTAAAAAATTGAGATAATGGGAACAATTTTCACCAAATTATCCTCAAGATTATTGACACCACTAAATATTTAAGTGTAAAATATTTTTTTTTTTAATTAAACTTATTTATCATAATAAAGATTATATGAAACAACAAAGAAAATCCTAAAACCATTAATAGGGCCTACAATTAATGTTGTTTCTAAGCGGCCGTAGGGTCACCGGGGGACGTCTTGCAGAGGCTGGTTGAAGGGAGAAACTTGTTTGCTGGCAGATATAGAGACCGAGGCAACCTTTGCTGCATATGTGATTACCAGACTCAAAAATAAAAAAGGACAACCTATTCGGAAATCAATTGAAATTGAGGTCCATTTAAAAAAAAAATTAAGACAAACTTTTATAACGAAATAAAACATTAACGCCAACATTAAAATAATTTTATAGCATAGTACCTACTGATATTATCTAATTAGGCATACTTTTCAGAACTTCCTAGTTTTGACAAATATTAGGCCTATTTGTTAATTAGTAGATAGCTATAAGAATCCATGCACGTTATATTCTTAAAATTTGTATCGTTTGATTATAATGGCCTTCACTGACTCCACATTAAGCCTATTCAGTTCTTTGATGCTTTGGTGCACTGAGCAATTATAAGCGAAAAAATCTCAAAATTTGCATGATGAGCAGGAATAAGAAAAATAAAATTCACAAATTTGAAGTATAGTTCCGATAAGAAATTAATAATGGGGTGATATTTAAAATACCCCTCCCCCCTCCCATTGTTCATCCAGACGTATGATGTTCGACGAACTTAATTCCTATATTTTTGGATTTGGGGAATGATATAAAGTTGCGAAATTGGTCGTATAGTTTTACGTCATCAATGATAACACCTATTTTGTGCAAGAACTCAATACATGGAATCAAATCTTTATATATATTTTTTTAAACATATATTGTTTATTATTGTAAATAATAATATTAATAAAAAAAGTCGCTATGCCAGAAAGCAAGGTGAACTGTCTTCTTAATCCCACCTTTCCAAATTCCTTAAATCCCACCACACTCCAAACTCCCATCATACACAAAGTCAAATCCCAACATAAACAACCTTTGTCCCCACCGGAACCCCTAGGTAAGCAGGTCTGTCCTTCACGTCAGGCCATGAGTTTGCTTCAGCTGTGGATATTGGAGGAAAGGGCGGACCCATCAGTTCCAAATCCTAAGAAAAGAAGATCCTGCCAAACCATATTCCCATCCTTAAGGGAAAAAAATCCTACACATTCCAAGAAAGCCATCAATCACGTTACGCCATCACCCACAAAGCGATCATTCTTACTGTACCAACCCGCCTTGCCTCCCTCCCCCCAGATCTTTCCAAACATTTATGACACAGCAACATCACTCATAATCACAACTATTACACTAATAGTACTAATTTATATTATTGTATTTTATTACAGCATCATTCAAAGGTTTCACCAATACTTGTTTCACCCTCATACTACGAGGATAAGGGCTAGCGACTGCTGCCTGTAGCTATCAAAGCAAAATCAGCCCTTTCAATTGATGAACTATGCTGTCAACGTAGAGATTCAGAGTCGGGCAACAGCCGAAATGTCTTATATTCAATCGACCAAGTAGCTACCCCACTCCACTCAATTAGGTACTCGGCCTGTCTGCACACGTTGTTAAGTGGTGAGTAGCTAGCTCATTTAAAAAAACGTCTATCGCCCATGTTCACTGCATGAAAATGAACTACTCGTTATAAAAATCGTATGCGTTAGTAGAACTTTTACTCGCTGCTTATAGGTTCACTATAACGTTCACTTTCTTTCTCTTTCGTTTACCCTTCTTAATGTCAACTTGTTTGTGTGAACAATAGAAAATTTATTATTTTACTCTAACCTTTTGGAGTTTAAAATAATTAAAATTTATAGAAAACAATCTTGGAATAATAAAGCATGCTTGAAATCATGTATCACATTACCATGATATATTTTAAAATCTTTTTCCCTTTCTAATTGGATAATCATTTATTACTTTCTCATTAGTGAAAAATATATCCTAGTCTATTAACCAAATTTTCTTAAATGTTGCCTAGTCAACTAAGGCACTTGAACAAAATAAATTTGTAATTAAAAACCAACTAGCCTAATAGGGCCTAGTAGCCAAATTATCTCTTTTACACACTTTGCTACTTCTTTAGTATTGACTGCTTTATTACGCAATCACAGAATACCCTATAAACTTCTTCGTTAACTCCTCAATATCTGACAATTTCAATTCAGATTTACCATTTGACACTGGTCACATACATTGGTAGAAGACATAGGCCTGGCCTCATTTTATACTGACATCACTCTTAGGCTGCCCTTTGCTAAACAAATTTTCTATCTTATCTTTGGTGGTTCCCTGACTCACATCATTAAAAATTGTTCATGGCTTGCACATAGCCAAGTCCATGTTTGAATACACCTTAACTCCTCAACATGCCAAATACCCTCCTTGGGCCATCTTTAAACTCAAAACTTATAACTACGTTTGAACAGAATACCTCTTAAAATTCTTAGCTTCCATCCTAAAATGCTTAAAAACAAGTCACATATGGTCACTAAAGTTTCCACTTACCTTATACTTGCTGTGATAATGCACTTCTTTCAATATCTTAAATTTTACTTTTCAGCTCATAAGCTCACTGTGATTCCGTTAATGTCTTAACCAATACTCTATGGAGTTTAAAATCTTATTAATTAAATTTAAAATGACCCCCCACATAAATATCTGTATCTTGACTGTCACTCATAAAATTCACCTTTGGTGAAATGATACATTTGTTCTGATTTCCAAGATAGTATACTAATTAGGTTTGATTCTAATTACCTAAATAATTAGCCAAACTTTCCCTTAAACCGAATTTATATAACTTCTTCTCAAACACAAATTGCCCCTTTGGCATAATTTTATCTTAACTTGAACTAATAAATTTTTACCTAAATAATAATAATATACAATTAACTAGATTATGCCCTTAGAATTTGTTCCCACTTTAATTTATTTTCGCGTACTTCCAGGGTTTCACGCAACCTCCAGCTGAAAAAACTTAACCAACTCTCCCACCTAACCTTCCACCATAGGCTTCCGAGGGATCATGTCTCTTCTATTAAGCATACCTTCCTTCTATAAAATATTTGTTCTCCTATTTTATAATTTATAGAATTTCCTTAGATTATTTAAGTTTAGTTCATTCAAGATTGATATAAATTGACAAACCTTATATTTTTAGACTTAAAAGATTTTGTAGTTGTTATACCCTGCCCGACTCTTACTCAAAAAAATCCTATATTTTATTTGTTAATTGTTGTCGTCCTTCCGTGTAAATGTCCTCGAGTTACTCTCTTCTTTTCAGACATAGATGTTTACCTGTGGCTTGAAGTGGGGGATGTAGGGGACATTGTGCGTGTTAGCAAGCACGCATTACTGTCCTTTAGAAAAGAAGCCTTAATTCTACTTGGCTGAATTTGTGCTTCTGAATATTTACTTACAAATCCTATTTAAATCATTATTTGCCAATACTAGAATTGGATTGAATATTTAATAATATTTAGTTACATAATAATTATAGTTATTAAAGTTGTATTAAATGTTCTACTATTTTAAAATTAAAATGTCAACTAAACTTGCTATTAATTCTACATTTAAATGATCCGAAATTTAAATGCTTTTTTTACTACCTCCTGGATCGAAGACTTTTTGTGGGATGTACTTAAAACAACCCTTATTTATCCTTTTTCGTTTAGAGCTAGTGCTACCTAGTCTCTGGTTTGATTTCGGATTGCATAGTTTTTTTTGGTTTGATCGTAGTCTCTGGTTCGATCTCAGATTGGTATGTAGTCTTTGGTTCGATCCCAGATTGGATTGTAGTCTCTGGTTCGATCCCTGATTAGATCGCTTTTTTGTAATTTCTGCTAGGGTGCTTTGCATACTAAGCACTCCTAAAAATATTTTCAGGGGTGCTTAGCACCCACAATATTTCAGCCTTTTTAAAACAATACTATTACGGTGCCAGTTCTATCTTGGATTTAAGGTTGCGCTGTGAACAGTGTTTTATAGCGTAGCAAATGTCAGGTCCTTCCATCTGAGAGAGAGATAGATATATATATATGTTTCCATCATAGTTTGGTTAGTGGCATTACTCAAATCGTATGTTTTACTTTTGGCTTGTGCATAGTTGGTTTCTTTAATTAAAGTTATTATTTTATTTTATTAAACATACCAGTTCATTGCCCTTTAATTTTAGCCATTTTATAATAATGTGCTTGAAAATTTTCAAATGTTATACCACCCCCATACCTCCTTTTATAGAGCACCCCTAATGTTTTTTGCAAGTTGGCACCTATGAACATTATTATTTTTGTAAAAAGATATTTTGAAAAGGGTTTCAAACTTGTTGTAAAACAAAATATAAACACTTAAGTTTTAACTTGGTACTTGAATTATTAAAATAATTATCAATATATTAAAAAAACTAGCAATTTCCCTTTAAAGCGCTTGTAAGGGTGAGCATACAGTCTAAGGAGTCAAGCTCAAAGTATATTGTCAACAGTTGCATGGAGGTTGAGACTTTGTGCGTGATTTTAAACATGTGATTTATCTCATTGTATTTCCACTCTCCATTTAAGCTAATGCAAGTGTATTTTATCATATTCCCTTCCTCATAATATGGATTAACACATTTGATAGCCTTGATCGTGTTGGTTCTTATAGACTAAACAATTATTATTTTTAAGATATTTATTAAATTTATACCCTCCAAATACATTCATTCTGAAGGATATTTTTGGATATTATTCCAGGTCATTTTGGATATTTGTTAGAAATGTTATGAGGTTAATCGTAAACGTGAATGTCCGAATTAACAAACTAATACTTTACTAAACAAGACAATATAAATTAAAATAGCACACGACACTACATGACAGTCTTAGAGGTAACGAGCATCCGCAAGACAAGAACACCAAAAAGTTAGGAGGTTATGTGTGCATTCGTACCGTCCATTAATGGGGGTGCATGGCAACTATAATAAAACTACATGGTTAGACAAACCAACATTTTGTAAGATATGTTGCTACAAACTTTATATCAGCAACTTAGAATAAAAATAAAAATATATAAAATTAAGTTTCAATGTAGCATTTTGTAGTTTGTAATACATTTATGGCCCTAATAATTTGGTTTCAAATGGGTAATAAGCAATGTTTGTCATGACAAATAATCCTGTATAATTTGTTTTGGGTAAAAATTCGATAAAGGGTCTTTTATTGAGGAGGGATTTTTGAACATATAAATTATTTTCAAAAATGGCTATAACATTTTTAAAAGATATATATCTGTGGAGTGTTTGACATTAACATAACAAAAAAAGCTGTATACATTTCCGGGAGATAAGATGGCTATGGGTAGTTAGTGGTGACTGTTTTTTGTTATAATTTGATTTTTTTACTGGCTTTAATATCGATTTAGTTCAAAATTGGTATTGTAAAACTATTTTACATGTAAATATTAATGTATCATTATTTATCTAAAATATATTAGTTTACAAATAGTTTACTTCAGGGCCGTGCTATGATAAAGAGAAATGGCTGCATCAGGCGGCACAGAAAGGGGGCGGCATAAGCAGCGAAATCATTCAATATTTAAAAATATTTACATAACGCTTTTCTATATTGGTCTATGTTATTCTGATATTGATGTATGTGATTTAAGAATTAATCACACGCCTTTGCCTAAACGATTTCGGTACCCTTTGATTTCAGTTTCTGGTGAAGGTGCAACGTTGGAAAGCGCTCGCCAAAAGACTTTTGATCTGACAGCGCGAAACTATTATTTTTGTTTGTAATATACCGTGTGGCGGCCGCTCCTAAAAGTTAAGGCGGCAATTATCACAAAAGACAATTGCACGTGTTACATGTTTATAGTTCTGCTTTGAGCTTACAATTATTGACAATATTTGATTTTAATGTCAGTTTGTCTTGAGAAGTGACACGTGGCTGTGTTTAGATCAGTAAATCGTATATATAATATATCTGTATCAGTATAATATTTTTGCATTTATACTAATTCAGTTTTTGTGTTTAAAAAGTAGATTAGGTAAGAGAATTATTTTTTACAGCGATTGTAGTTACTTATTATCATTGAAAATGATTATGTTATGACAATAGGGACTAGAATTAAAACATATTTTTGAAAATTTTCTTCTTAACTATAATACACAACATGAGAAAGATTGTGTGATTGTGTTGTATAATTATTTTTTTTTCGTTAGCAGAAGTATTCTTTCTTTGACTTTGTTGTTTGCCTTGCATTTAGTTTTTTTTTTTTTCCTTTTTAAATATGTGTGCTCTGAACAAATTTTATACTAAATAGTTGTATTATGCTAAATTTTTATTACCTTTTTTAACTTTATTTTAAAAAGAAGTAGGCATATTATGATAGATAAAATTGTATATACATTTCCCTTCTAATCTTTCTATTCATAGCCCCCTACTACTTATATATGTATGTTAATTTATCTCTACTTTTATACTTAAAATAATTTTATTAAGATATACACCTTTCTATTTAACAAAATCAAATCATTTCTTTTACAGCAATAAAAAATCTTTACACATGTTATATTTTGAAATATTATGTACAAAAACAATAAATAAAGACATATTTTATGATCATTACAGATCAATGAATTTGCTTGCCAATCCAATAACTTAATTTAATTATCTCATTTGCAATGAACAAAGTATTTCTGATATAAATTCATATATTTATTAGATTTAAAAATCAGTCAGGAACCAGTAGTTACAGATAAGATTACAGTTAAAATTTCCCTTCCAAAATAACATGGGTTCTTACTGTGAAACAATCTCCCAATAATAGACTTTCTAAATAAAAGACAAGGACAATTCTAGATACACATATGTATGCATACAAATCTCTGAACATCAGATAAAAATTGAAAACACTTGTTCATTTATAATATTTGACTGTAGGAATGTCATTAGCTCACATTAAGTGTGAGCAGTACCTTTTTCCCCCTCTAGTGCAAGTTTCTAAGGTAGCCTAAGTAGAATCAACTACACACTACAGTACTTCAAGGTCATATCTTCCACCCGTTCTGAGATATCAGTGGGGTGGGGGATGTTCTAGCAGTTGTTTGTGCTTGTGTGCACATAAACAGTACAGAAGGTCTACTGTTTACATTTAATTTAATTTGTGTATTGTTATATGTATTATGCAATATGCAAAGTAAGCTAAATATAATTATTTATTAGTCATAATAATTATCATGGACACAATACTGCACAGTGCAGTAATTAGATTGTTGTGGTTAGTATTCACATTAGAGTGGTTCATGCAAAGTGGAATTATGACTTTTTTGGTTTTACATGACAGCCAGCAGATGCTATCAGTAATGCCAACATTATGTGAAAGTAACTTTTGTCAAAATATTTGGAAGTAATAATTATTTTCAATAAAAATATTATCAATCCCTTTTAAAAATACTTCCCCAAGGATTACAGTATAATTTTATTTTCGATAGTTAAATTCAAGAAAAAAAAGTCTATTAAATTCATTTTAGTTTTTCTTTTAACTCTTGTGGCAATTACAGGTTAAATAGAGCGTGAAATTTTTATATTTAAAGGTATTATATTTAGTTATTAATATTTTTATAACTGGCCTCATATATATTTAACATAAATAAATGGTTTGTGGTAATAAAGAGGGGAAAATATACAAAATGTTTGTGAAATAATATAAAGTTAAATTTTGTAAACAAGAGTATTAATACCATTCGCTGTCCAACCGATGACAAGGTCCCTTACATCACCAACTGGCAGCATAGCTTCTATTCAGTGGCCATATTTTTTTTTATCATCTAAGGCCACTTTTAACAAGCTCTCACATTTAATAATTGATTGAATTAAACAGCAAACACAGACTTCAAAACTATGCCAACAACCAAACGGTTATTCTCATAACCAAAATCTAACAATTTTATATATACATTATATCAGTGAATTATCATATAAAATACAGTTAATTTCCTAAAGATAGAACTTATGATTGATGTTAAAATCAAGAACTATATTGTTAAATATATTTAATGGCATTAAAAATCATATATTTTCATATAATTGTGTAGGAACCATTTGGCCCTGGAATGTTTTAAATAATACTTGGCCATAAATATCTATTTAATATTCCTATGAATTAAAATCAACAACAATTGCACATTAAATTTATATTATTGTTAACCTTTTTTAAAGTACAGTACAAAATATTTCTCAAAAATAAATATCCTAAACTAATTCTAAATGGCGGTTTATCTTAAATTTACAAAATAAACAGTGACTTAGCAATACAAAATGCTCCTTTTAAAAACTGAACAAAACAACCAATACCAAACTATTTTAAATCACTATTTTACTTATTAAATAATAATAATAATAATCTAAAAATGGCCCAAACTGATCATGCATTGAAAATATCATTTAATACTGTGCCCAACCCCTGAACTGCGTGGTCCCAGGTACAACATCTGACTCAACAAATCGCCTCAGATTGGCGACAGATTTCCACACTGACCAGATGTAGGAATTAACAAAAAAAACTACAGTTACTGCTTCAGTGCTTTCAGGCCCGTTTAATATTGCCACGTTGTACAAACATTAATTTGAAATCCTTCCCGCATGGCCACCAACAGGTTGTCTCCTTAAACTTATGTTCTGAGGCAGGCGCTCTGCTATTCCCTAGTGGTAATAGTGTTAAGTGTGAAATGTTTTATGTTTTAACTAGTGGTAATAGTATACAATGCGAACAATATACTTCTCTGTTCACTGGCAGCACTGTATTTCTTTTTTCATTGTGAAAGCCATATTTTGTTTATAATTTTTTCTTATCATGCTTTTTTTTTATTAACATTCTTCAATAAACCTATATACGATTAGTAATATTAATAATAATATATATTCACAAAGTAACCTACAAATGCACAAACAAAGGTAAGTTAATACATTATCACTAATTTGAATTACAGATCAATAGTTGACTAGATCATGGTATCATTTAACTATCAAATAACTTTACCTTTGACACAGCCTTATTAGAGCTAGCCCCCTAGTTTTGAAAAATGCAATAATATCCAGCAAGTAAATCTGTTAGTTACAATAGTTTGTAAGTCTTAGGCTGAAGTGAAGGAGTGAAAGTTTTTAATTGTTTGTATTACTTGCTGATTTATTATCAACTACACCAAGAAAATGTATAAATAAAAGTTCTGTTACATTTAATAAATATGAACTTATCAGTTTTAATATTTTAATAGCCTGAAAAGAATATCGATTGGTTTTTAAAATGATTTATTATTACAATGAATACCATAGATAATTTCAGTGCCATTGACACATAATAAATTCATCTCTTTGTACAACTCATTCAGGGTTGACACTATTTTTTTAATACAAAATTCCTCCGGTTTTCCAGGTCTTTTTTTTCTTTCAGAAATATCAAAGAGTAGGATAGTAGATAGGAACTACATTTATTGGTGTGAAGCAATGTCATTGGTATTTAGAAATGATTATTTGACATAAATGTATTATGCACTAACTGGGATAACTAAATGTTTCTGGAGAAAAGAGAAAATTAGACATTTGTTTGAATTAGCAAGCTTAGTTCTCAGTTCCTTTTTTTTCTTCTTAAAGGCCTACTGTTAAAGGTTTGAAGTTAAAGGTGCAAAATTAACAAAGGTCCAAATATTTTAAGTTTTATTTTTTTATTTTTCAGAGTTTTTCCTGTTTTCTTATAGGTGCTTGGTAACCATTTAATTATATACTACTAGCTAGCAAGGCTCTCAACAAAAGGGTCACTATTATTATTAGGATACTAGCAATCCTGGACAACGTTTCCTATGACCCACTGTGGTATAAAAATTATATAAGGCCCCCCCTTCCCCCCTATGGTGCCCGATTTTAAATGGAAACGTTATCTCTGAAATGAAATTCTAAACCAGATTTTAAAATATTTTCTTCAAAAATTTGCTAAAAATAGCCTAATTAAAAAGTCAATTGAAAATTTAAAAATCCGGCTTTGAGGTGAATTCAGACCCTTCCGTCCACCTATGTTAAAAATTTCAGATCTTTGCATGCCATAGATTTGGCTGGGCATCGCACACAAACAAACACACACACATACACAGACACACCCTTCCTTTTATTATTATAAATAAAGGCTCATTCCCACAAGCATTGTTATTGTCTAGTAGATCCTAGCAACTTTACAATAACAAGTTTCAAACCTAAGGGGCTGGCTCAGTAGTCGGTATCACACTTTTTACACAGATAATAAATAATTATTCATAGATATGTTAAAAATATTAAATTAATGGTCAAAAGCTTTAAAAATTGCTAAATAATTTGTATTCACATTTTTTGTATGTGTGTGAAAATCTTTTGAGTATCTTCTTCATGAAGTAATATTTTTTTAAACATTTTTTCTATAGAAATTCTAAATTTATTTATAATATAATAACTTTATATTTACTTCTATGTAAGGATTTCAAAATATCACAGTTTATTATTCTTTATTTGTCTGGATGTATTTGTTTGATTTTTAACAGAAAGAACAACAACAAAACTTTAAAACTTGAGTCTAGTATGAGATCCTTTGATCAAAACTAAATAATAATTTACCAAACTCAATTAAAGGATTCAAAGATAATCACAATTTACCACCTGAAGAGCTTGTCTCTACCCACCATAGCAACTAAAGTAGTTAATACAACTTAACCAGACGTCCTTATGCAATGCAGTTTCGTGTATTCTACTTAAAAAAACACAAGAGAATTAAACCAGTGAAACGATTTCAACACATCTTAAGAAATACAATAAAATAGTAGATGAATAATTTTAGAATGAATAATCAATTTAACTGATCTTAATTACACTGGCACAAATTGAAAAATGCATACACACCTAAATTTGATGTATTTTTTAGTTAAAGAGTGATCTTGCACTAATATGTTTAATTTCATTTGAAAATGAAATATAACGTTAGCTAATGTTCAGTATAAAATTGAATGTCAGATAAAAATAAATACAAAACATTTTTATTCAAAGCCAAATATTTCCAAGCAAGACTTTTTTTTCTTCCAAATATAGATATCAATATGGAATAACTGCACTAAAGGTTATTGCTTAAAACAGGGTATAAAACTAACAATGTCGTGTAAAATAGGATTTTATGAATTGAGAAACTTACTTGCATATTTTGTATGTATATAAATAAATGAAGATAATTATGAATGATATGATTAACACAAACATAATTTAAAATTAAAGTTTATGAAGCATTTCCCTTTTGAATAACCTATTTAAGTAAAATAAATATTCAAAATTTAATGTGAATTACATATTCTATTTTATTTTAAGTATACTTGATAGGAAATAGTTATTTAATCCCCCAATCCCTAGTAAATTAGTTCTGGTATATTTAATTTGAGTGTCATGAGAATATGTATTTAAAATAAAAGTATTTAAAAAAAATAGATTTAGGGATCAAGAAACAAAAATAATATTGTGTGAACATTTCTATCAATCAGTGGTGTGTCTTGGAGTGTTATAAGGGAAGCAGACCTTGTTAAAAGTGTACCTGTGATATGTTCTCGGCCCGTTGGGCCCTATTGGTCCAGTCATACATATATATTTGCTCTTATTTGCATGCCTCACACGGGAATGTATTCCCTTCGAAACCTGACCAATGATAGTTCTAATGAGGGGTGTGAACAATTCACAGGTACAGTTTAAACTAATGCTGCTTACCCTCGCAACACTTCATGACATGCCACTACTATTAATTATATACAAATTTATAAATACCAAACCCAAACATATTTACAAAATCCATTCAGGTGCTCAATGTGTGAGCCTAAAGAGATGAGATTAAAAAAACACTTTTATCTACTTTAGTGCTTGTAGAACATAATATTTACTGTGGTGAAATAGTTAAAGAGTTAGTCAAAATCAAATAATACAATACAGAAATATTTTCCAAAAAAATTTAAATTTTTGAATATCATTTAAATTTCCTGTTTTACAATGGTTACCAATCTTTTTCAGCTGATGACCTTCTTGTTATAGTCAAAAAATTCCCGCTCCCCTTCCCCCCATCCCATTTTTTGAGATACTTTAAATAAAGATTTAAATGATTTCTAGTCACTTCTTGATTTTATAAACAAATCATTGTAACACTGGTAGGCTGATGGTAAAAAAAATGTAAAAAAAAAGACTGAAGATTATCGTGGTGTTTGGAATTGTTTTGTTTTTATAAATTCTTGAATATCGGGTTTGAAGTTCAACCAATTTTACAGCAAAATGCTTTCCACTTCAAGTTGACAGCGCTGTTTAGTTTTTATGAGAGTCAAAGTTGAAGATTTGGTGGTGTTTGCACGTGGCCACAATGTTATCTTAAGGCAGCGTTTTTCAAACTGTGCTCCGCAATTATCTCAAGCTCCATGAGGGCAATATTTGAATAGACTTTATTGGTTTTTCACACTATAAATTAGCATCGGTAATTAGTATTGACAGTTTTTTTAAATCTGAATAAAGGACATCGGATAAAGGTGCAGCCAGAACATATAATATTTTCTGTTTGTTGTGTACTTTTCTAAGTTGTAAAATGTAACTGTCATTATTGAATAGTCATAATATTAATGTAAAAAATGCTACGAGGGCTCCAGCATGTATTTTTCTGGTACATGTACTTCTTTGGTCTAAAAAGTTTGGAAACCTGTGGGCATAGGGTGAGGGTATGTAAGAGAATTGGGGGGCAAATAAAAGGTTTGTGGGCTTGAAAATAAACATTCGCATGCACACTTTTGGCTGTTCACTGAATTTATTACAACTGGTTGGTAGTGTTGCTAATAACGCAAGAAATAATTATTTTAGTTACTTTGGAAAAGAGATTCAAATAAAAAATACCTTTAATTCTTATATAATTTTTTTTAAGTTAGGTCCGAATTGTTACACGCCCATATGGAAGTGCCTCACACCCCCTAGGTTGGTCACCACTGTTATATTGATATATCAAAAGGGAGAAGTAATAATGTCAAGATATATTATCTAAGCAATAAATTTGTAGAGGTTTTTTCAAAAATCCTATTGACTAGTTTTTATCTGCATTCAATAATATACTAATCTAATAATATATCATTTTCATTCATTAAATATAATGCAACTAAATAGTGTAAGAATCAAAGAGATAAAAACAAATGTTGGTGGTTAAATACTTATTCCAGATGAATATTATCACCAGTATGCTCTATTAGGGTCCTCTTCTCACACCTACAAATCTTGCAAACACCTTCGCTTGTATTGCCTTGACTCGAAACCAAAGTGGACACCTTTTCATCTCTGCTTCTTGGAGGAGTCATCCCAACCAGGTATTGGAATAAATAAGGAACAAATGACACAGAAGAGTTTGCAGGTCAGAGGACATAGAAGTGCTTGATGCAAAACAGCCATTGTTCGGTAATACGGGCCATAAAATGGGTCAGCTGCTGTAGGGCACATTATGTGATTCAAGTTGACTTGAGTGGGCTGCAATGCAAGCATTCAAAATCAAAAATGAATGTTTTCTAGTAGAATTCTAAGAACTACCATGTTTTTAAATAATTTATTTTCATGCTTACCAATATAAATATTTCTTATGTGATGTATTCAAATTAATATTCTAATGAGTAAAACTAAACTAGATGCTTTAGTCCATGTGTCCACCAATGCAGTAAAAAATGTACACTTAAAACCAAATTTAACCATCCATAAACTTGAAATACTTACAAAGGCAAATGATTGAAGAAAGGCGAAATGGTAGACAAGATTCCAACCATAAGATAAAGTGCACCAACTCATATCGGTGAGTGGTTCAACATTGTATGGGCCTGAAATAAACACAGAACCAACAAATATGTAAGAACATCCCATTCCATTATCCTCTAATCTGAAAGGAGCGTTGAGATACAGAAATTTCAAATCATTGTTTTTCATCCACTCTCCTGTTGAACACTTTGTGCATTTATAAATTTTGCTCTCCTTATCTCAACCTGCCTTGAGCTCTTCCCTCTCTGTAGATGTCATCTGTTTAAAACTAATGTCAAAATAACCCATAGTCAGGGGGGAGGGGGGTCAAACCAGAACCAAAAAATGAAATTAACACCTCCTTTAAGGAACCCAAACTCTAAAACCAAATTACTTAAGAAAGTATAAAATTATATAATTGTTAGGTTCTTAAAGGTTCTAACTTTTATAATCAATATTTCTAATTTTATTTTAAACCCTTCTTTATTTCACTCACTTTTAATTTGAAATATTATATTTTACCTGTACTCAGCAGTTTTTGTAAGGTTGGGATGTATTTATTTTCAAAGGCAGGTTAAAAAATAATTTGTCAATAGAAGCACCATATCAGTAAGTTCATATTTTTGAGAAATTATCAATGAAACATTGTTTAGTGTTTTATAATCCTAATATTTAGGATGTAAGCTTGAGAATATATTTTTAGCTCCGAGTGAAAGGAAAAATGTCTAAGAGAGGCATTACTGAGAAATAAAAACTATCCCATTTGTGCAAGCAGCCTGCTAAATATAAAGAGATTAATTTAAAAGACTTAAAAGTGTTAATTTTTAAAAGTTAAAACTGCTATTGTGTTGGTTAGTCAGTTTACATCGGAGGAGAGGGGGAGAAGATTGAATGTTGGAAAAACTTAGATCCTTCCATTCTCTGAGTTCTCCAAGCACCATGTTTTACTAATCAAATATTCGAGCTATATGCTTAGGTACTAATTGCGCTAGTGAGTTAAAGATTAGAGGTTTGAATTTAGAGGAAGTGTATCCAAAATTGCGTGAAGCGTGTGAAAAACCAGTACATCCAACTGGAAATGAACCATGATCTCCTCGTCATCAGAAGTCTAGTCTGTCGTGAGAGTAGTGCCAAACCATGCTGTCACCGAAGCGGTTTAAATTATCAAATAAGAAGTATTTCAAAGAATGTCTTCATTATGTGCAGTGCAGAGAAGATTACTTTGTTTTATCAATAATTAATTGATTAGATAATTTGATTTAAGGTGTAAAATAAATATAATCCAGTGTGTAATGTATGGAATATGACTGAGACAGTTGCACATTAAGGCTCACAATTAGAAATCTCTTAAGGTAAATTAAAAATACATATAAATATTAGTAATAATGTTGTATATTTTAACTATGTGCATAATTTTATTAAGAAAAACACATTTAGTACCCCATATCAGATTTAGAACCCCAATCTTTCAGTCATTGGCAGTCCAGTCCAATGCAAGCGTGACACCTTAGTTAGACCAATCTATCACTAAAGTGTGTTAGAGGTCAATAGAAATGAAAATTACAATAAATTTGAAACCCCTCTTAGAATAAATCCTTGTACAAACACATGAATACCATAAATATTCAAGTAGCATACACCTAAGCTTTATCAAGTAATATTCCTCTTAATATTTAAAAGGTGACCTGGCGGTCTAGGGGTAAGGTGTCGGACTTCTGTGCTGGGATCCGGGGTTCAATCCTCGGTCCCGGCATAGATTTATCATGATTACCAAACCCTTCCTTCACCTCTGACAAGACATCTTGTGAATGTGGGGAATGTCCAGGCTCACCGTGGTTCGGATTCCACGTTAAACTGTAGGTCTTCCATTTCATCTCACAATCACCCTACCATTACATATTAGTGTAAGTCTTATAGTCCGAACGGGTAGTAAGACGCGTTGATGATGATGATGATGATGATAATAATAATAATAATACATATTTAAAGCAATGCCACTTATTGCAATCCAGGATGTGTTAAAAGCTAGCTAAGTATGTAGTGTTTTTACGGTCTATAACATTCATTAAAAACCTTTTTATCACTAAAAGATTAATATTCTCACTTCCAGTACATGATTGACTCACCTCCCAACTTTAACAAGTAATAAGGCACTACCATCATCATAGTGTGTTGGATCCAGTAAATGGACTTCTCGCACGGAAGCTTCAACAAAGAATCAATTGTTAATAATGTCATTCACATATACCAATATTGTGGGAGAAACCCAGAACATTCACTGTTCACCCTTATTGTGCTCATGATAACAATAATGAATAATCATTAACTATGTTCCCTATAATTATTCACATTTAAATTCCAACCCACTAGTTTGGAAATGTTTAAGCTCGTGTAGCAAATGTATGTGCCATTTACCGAGAATGGTAGCAAAAATACAATGAATTATTCCACTATGGTATAGGTTATAAAACAGGGCCATAGTACAATCTATCAAGGAAAAACTGCTTCCTTTAAGAGTCAAAGAAGTGTACATACTACATAACAAACACATTGTATTAATTAATTACCTCCACATTACCACAACATTTGAATCAGTGCTTAAGTGATCTAAGATACCAGTTTCGCAATAAACTGGACATCTATTGACAAAGATATCAAGGTTTGAATCTGTTTCGGGTGAGATTTGGGTGGTTTTATCACCTCTCTCCACACTAATGTGGTTGTATGTCCTATAAACTACTATGTACTCTACCAGTAAACCAAATGTTGGTTTGAACAAACCAAACTTGAAATAATAATCCCATTAACATATTAATTTCACCACAAAGTTATTCGGTGGCAACGTGTTTAAAACTGAGCACTACAACTCTTAACACAAGGAGTCGGTATTTGGTTCTACTTTTGTACACGTGAGGGGAGAAGGGTGTTATGAAACTGTAGTATTTTATCTACTACATATTATTTGTATTATACATGCATTTTTCAAAAGTTAAAGGTATTATATTATTTTACTCTTATTAATGGGCTGTAATAATAAGTATTGCAACACTATACTGGCTTTCTCTTCCTCTAATCATGCTTGAGTCTTCTTCGGACGCAAGGAAGGGTGTACAATGGAAGGGTGCAGTACCGCAAGTTTTAAAATATTTAAGAAAAAAAGAATAAATATTCTATGAAGTGCGTCCTAACGGACTATGCCTCGTCCCAGTCTCCGATGAGACTTTGTATGGGATAGTAAAAGCAATCCTTGTCGGGAATTTCGATCAGATTTTAAATTCATATAATTAATTTCCCACCTTCAAAGAGACTTCGCGTTGTTAACACGGGCAACTGCATTAGCTTTACGTCGGTTATATAATATGTTCGTGTGATATCAGCTATGGCATCACATTTAATAATATGTCTATAGCAAAGGAATCGAGTCGTACCTGATTTTAATTATATAATTCAATAAATTAATCAAACATTAACCCTCCTTAAGAGTAAAATTACAAATATGACCCTATAACGTGGGACCTTACTTGATAGCCCCTCCAATAATAATTATTGACCAATACAATTATGGTGCCCAACGTGGGGCATGATTAAAAAAATTAATGAACCACCAACAACGACTTATTTTCGAAAATGTACTGTAAAATTATGGCACCCAATGTGAGTCTTGACTCATCAACCCATCCCTAATTATAACATCACACGGTATTTTCATTAAAATTATTTTCTTTCCTTTCTCAAATTAAATTATAGATGGTATATTTACCCACTTTATTCTTATATTTTTAAAATTAGGTTGTTAATATTCTTTATGCAAAATATCTAAACTTGGTTTTAGATTAATATTTAATAAATATTGTTTCTCCTGTTAACACAATTACTCGAATGTTCTGACTGCTTAACTAGCGCGTTTATCTACTGAACTAAAGGTCATGGGTTCAAATATAAACTAAAGAAGAAAAAGCTTCACTGCAAAATTGAGTTTGTTACTTTTCACCAAGCGTTCGATCAAAGCTCTGGAGTCCTATTATTGTATTTATCCAAAGAACAAGTTTTAATAAAACATTGATAGCTTGTACAGGCATTATATTTTTAAATTTATATTATATACCAACTGAAGATTAGATATTTAAACTGTTCTATAAATTTATTAGTCAAAACCTTAGCTCAGTCGGTAGCGTGTCTACCTACTGAGCTAAAAGTCCCGGGTTCGATACCCGGAATGGCCGAAAATATGAAGCTATGACGAGCCTAACAAGCTGGCAGTGGAAAATATATGGCTTGAATTAAAAAACTGATCTAGACCATAGGCTGGTAACAGTATTATAATATGTATATTTGTTTAGTTACTTTGAGTAGACCGACAGTAAGAAGAGCACGGTAGAAAAAACAGTTTTGTAAAGGCAACTTTTTTTCGGGCAATAATAATAGTATTTTCACTACTATAACTATGATGTTATCAATATTCATGCTGTAACCGCTGCAGATCACATGATCTGACGTATGAATATATTACAAATATTTCCATTCACTTTTTATTAACATTATTTCCCTACCGCCTTCCTTGGTTGTAAAACTTCTGCTGATAACGGACCCGTTACCCTTATACTTACAATCCTGGAGTCGGTAACTGGAATCGCAAACGCCAACACTGCTCCGTTCAGGTAGTTGAGATGTATTCTGAACAAGGCCGTAGTACTTCTGCTCGGCGGAGCGGCCAACAAGTAAATCTGGTAACAAAGAGAACATAACACTGTGGCGGAAACATGACTCGGCAGGTTGTAGGTTCGATTGTAGCCGTCTAAATCAGTGTTTTACTACCTTTAAGCAGGATTTGACCTTAACTTTTGTCTCTTGAGACCATCGGTGCCCTTTGATAAACTACAAGAGATCAAATTCTAGTTTAAAAAATATATAATACTAGATAGCTGTTGCCCGCGGCTTTGCTCGCGTGGAAGTTGATTATATACGGTGACCTGGTGGTCTAGGGGTAAGGTGTCAGACTTCTATGCTGGCGGCCGGGTTTCAATCCTCGGTCCCGGCAAAGATTTATCTGATTACCAAACCCTTCCTTCACCTCTGACAAGACATCTTGTGAATGTGTGGAATGCCAGGTCTCCACCGTGGTTCGGATTCCACGTTAAACATGTAGGTCCTTCATTTCATCTCACAATCACCTACCATTACACATTAGCGTAAGTGTGTATAACCCGAATGGGTAGTAAGACGCGGTGCTAATAATAAGTTGATTATATACAAATACGAAAATATACATATGTATTTACAGATTAATTTAAAATATTACATTACGTTGATGACCATAACTTGACCTCAGATCAAAAATAATGCAAGTCCGATACAAACTTTTACCCACTTTTTCAACCCTTATTAAATAAAATTTCCAAAATTCCTGAAACACGTATTTATTTGTTTTACGTCAATAACCGAAATACAAAATTTTGTTTATGTAACTTTCAAAATGACGGACTTTCATACATATATATACATATTATCATCCCCTATTTTGACCCCTTTGGGGTGGAATTTTCTAAAATACTTTCTTAGTGGGTGCCTACATAACAAAATGAATATACAGTCCGAATTTCATGCTTGTAGCCTTGATAGTTTGCGCTCGGCGATGAATGAAATCAGTCAGTCAGGACATGTTATTTTATAAGTATAGATTTCACTACATGCCGGCCAGGTTAAAGGCATTTAATCACATTTTTGGTGGTGGTAGAATTTAGAGGAAATGTATCCTTATTTGCATATAAAGAGAGGACGAAAGGAGTTTTAAGAAAAAATCGCGCCCACCTCAGATACACCCGGCCGGAATTCAAGTCCTGGATCTCCAGTCGCCGACTGGAGTGTGACATTAAGCCCACTGATGCTTGTGTTATTGATTATAAAATGTTTATATAATGATTACATGAATGCAATTAAAGGGTCTCAAAAGAGAAACAACTAAGTTGGTGGGTATTTTGAAGAATACAAGTCATCCACAAACCACGTAACGCTATTGAGAGGCGAGGGTTGAAGGGGGGGGGGGATATATAGAGAGAGCTCTAATGTCTACATTGTGTTCCCTGGGGAGAGGGTTGGTACATTAGTTTTACATATAATATAGGCCCTAAATCTTAAACTTAAATTCTAATGCTAAAAAAATAGTATTATTGTTAATGTTTTCGCCGTTAGTAAACATATGCCTACTTATAGATTAATTCATAATATGTACGGTGTTGAAAATGTAAGTTTTTTCCTCCCGCTATTAATTATGAAATAACATTCACTCTTGATGGGTAAAATTACGTAACACAGTTTGGAAAGGGGGGGGGGTCCTACTTGGTGTTACATGGGAGGGTAAAAAAAAGAAATAAAAAAGTGTTACGTGGTTTATAAATTACCTTTTGCTAGCAACGTCTCTCACCTAAACTCGAGACTGCTACAATAAACTAAGTCAACACGCTACAATCAGAGTTTGATGAACGAAAGAAACCTAGGCAGTAACTTAATAGTTTTTATCATTAATCGCTCACATTTATATTTGAATTTTGCACCTTCCTATAATCATTATAATCACTTAGAAAAGTAAACATAGTGCTATACTCTCAAAAAGCAACCGAAACACCCCAATACACCAAATGAGGTCACGACTCCTGGGTTGAAAACCATTGGGCTAAGCTGTATCCTCTACCCTCCCAAAACATGAGTTTACACCTTTATTTTGAAAAGTGTTAGTCTGAGAGTTTAAAAGTTCCCAACTACCACAATCCTATGCAATAAAAAAAAATCCTTACTATCCCAAGACCAAGCGCCATCATTAAAATCCCCAAACATTTTTTTTAGCACCGCGTTTTACTACCCTTTCGAGATGTACGCCTATGTGTTAATTAGGAAAATGTGTTAGGGATTAGGAAAGTGATAATTTAAAGGAAGTGCACCCAAATTTGCGTGGAGAATGGAAAAGCCTTTAAGAAAATTAACCTCAATGCACCCGACTAGGATTGGAACTCGATCTCCCCGTCTTCGGAAGTCTAGTCCAACACGAAAGTAGAACGTTAGACCACGTGGCCACCGAGTCACCAATTAAAAATGTGTGTTTTATTTAAAAAATTGTGTCAAAAGTACTACTTCATTTATTACCACCCTTATGCCCCGAGGATAAAGCTATGCGAATGTAACCTGTAACTCTAAAAGCCAAAATCAGCCTAAATACTCCCAAACCACTTGACGCTTCTGTCAAGTCGGTGCAAGAGTGCAGCTGATAGGTCGATTAAAACCCGCAACGGTTGGCAAGCAAAGAAGTTAGTATCGTCCATTCTGTTTCACCGCTTTATCAGCCATAAATTATATTTAGCATGTGTCGAACAATAGATAAAATAATAAAATATTAGGTCTGACAATTTTTTATTTATTTTAGTACAGTGGCCTTCACATGTTTGGGCTGAATGAATTAGTGACCGACCCCCCCTCCCTCCCCCGCATAATGCAAAAAGAGTGGAAAAGCATTAAGAAAAAAACATCCTCAGTGCCCCCAAACGGGATTCAAACCCCGATATCACCGTCATTGGTAGTTTACCTAGTATATTGCGAGAATGACGCTTTATACATTTTGTTCATCGCAGATGGTGGTTTGACAAATTGAAATTGGATTCGTGTGCATTGCCAAAAAGTCGCCAGAACGTTGATACAATACGCCTAGCTAGCACGTGATGCACACTGCCTAAGCTGCATGAAGATAGGCGTTGTATAAGATTTACTCGCTTTGCTCGTTATGGGCTCCGCTCCCAAACCCCCAGTGAGTGCAAACTATTGTAATTCCAACGTTGTTTTGAACGTTGATTTATTTTTACAATTTTATGATTCTATCTGTCCCATAAGTGTGTCAGAAAATTAAAAAATGTTGGAAAATGTGCAAAATTTACCTAAAATCAAAAAATCTAGCTCTGGTGCAATCAGTTTTTTTTATAGGTCCTACCGTTAAGCCACAAGAGGCCTCCAAAGAAAGGTCCGCACCAACTTTAAAGTTGCTCCACCATTTTGATTTTTTTTTTTATTTTTGGAATTTTATCGTCGGTTACCGGTTAGAAGCTATAAGTTTGCCAAATTTCAAGTTTCTAGCTCATCCGGAGGTGGGTAAACATTAATGTCAGTCAGTTAGTGAGTCAGCCATGTGGCTTTATAGTATAGTGAAGTGAAAGTAAGTGATGACGAAGAGAAGTGAAGAGCCGGCACTGAAAGGACGATTAACATAATATATTTATAACAAAATTACGTAAAGGGAGAATAGGATAATTTTTAGGAGTAAAAACCCCCTCAGTGATCCTGTTATGGAATCGAGCTCAGACCAAAAAAAGACCGACATCTCTTTTAACTTGTCTATCAATGCGGGTATTAATAAATTAAGTTTCCCTCCCTCATCTGACCACCAAACTCCCTCCCACTAAGGTAATCAACAGAGTCAAATCGTCTGGCGCATGCTTGTCAAAAAGATTAAACTAAAACTAAGCTTTAACGATACAGTAAGCTAGTTTATTAAAATATTTGCTGAACATACTATTTTTTTCATTTATCTAATATTAAAAATAAAGTAAAATTGACTTGCTTCACGAATAAAAAACATTGTGTGGATTTATAAAGTATGATTTTGGTAGATATAAACTTTAGACAAAACAAACATTTTATAAGTATTAACACTCGTAATATCTATATGAAAAAGACGCGACAACTGCAGATCATATTATCCGACGTATAACCACGTGTAAATACATATGTCTGGTAACTTTTCTGCCGCAATTGAACTTTAGTTTGCTTTTAACGCTATATGAACCTGAACTAGAGCACTGAAAGGAAATAGGAATAATACCTAGTTAATTATGTAATTACTCTCTATGTTTTGAAATGTAAAAAAAAAGTTTCTGTAGAGTCGTCTACGCCAATATATACAAATACTTTTAAAGGTCATATTTTGCTAACGCTCCTCCGTAAACTACTGTGGAAAACACAGAAGCCAGATATTATATCCAAATTAATAATTACACAGGAAACTATTTTATTAGTCTCTTTAATCGATGAGAGAGAGTCTGATGCCTCGGACTGCTTAGCCTCAACACGTGTTTTATTTTATTTTTTAAGTCACAAAAGTGTTGATTTTACCGTCTGCACGCCACACAATTTTTTAAGACACTCCCAAGCAACGGATATGTTGTGCCCCCAGAAACCTGTTGCTAAGGAAGTAATAGTATGCGGAAGAAAGATATGAGGCGTGTTAGCTATAACCTGATTTAGGTAGGAGGAACCATATCTGGTAGTTTATAAATTTACTAAAATAATTCTAATATATTCATACATCAAGTCATGTTATCTGCAGCTGTCGTTATATTACCAATACAGATAAAATAACACAAGTAAAATGTTAGCAATGTTGGCCAATAATAAATATATTTTAATTTCTAAACTGTTCTTCCAACCAAACTAAGCCTATAGGTAACTTTTGTTTACACTGAAAAGGTATAAAACTTACCTCCAAGGCTCCTTTCTGGCATAGTTACAAGATAGGGGCATAATTTAATAAATAAAGGTAGGAGTGCTTTTGTTCAAGGTAAACGGGGTGTAAGCCACCATCAAAACCCTTTCCTTTTCACACCCTTTTTCTTGAACTAATCTCGTAACTGCCTATCAGAGAATTAGACTAACCTAAAATGAAATGATACTTATTTTAAGTCCTTGAAAAGATGACAGGGTAAGCTTAAAGTGCACCAGGTTTGAATTGAACCCGGTCCTTCTAGTGTCAGAATCCTTTAAACCAAGCAAGTCTAACTTTTTACCTGAGCCTTGATACTGTGCGGCCCGTGGATTCCAGAATCATTATCATAATAATCAACTGTTTCCAGCATGTGATCGGGTCAGTTAAGTAAAATGCCTCCGCCTTCTTCGATCCTTTTAACTTTCTTCCTCTTTTAATTGTTTATATTCTTGTCCTCTCACTTGCACACTTTATGTTATAGGCTCCTCGCATCGCTTTATTGGCTTTCATTGCGGTCTTTTTCCTACATACAATAGTGTCTCGATAATCCGACCTCCGGTTATCCGACATGTCCTCACGACGTGCAATTTACATTGTTGTGCAGTATCCGCATGCATATTATTTTCTCACTACCATTGTTTGTTTGTTAGTGGTTGTAGCTCTGTTAGGCCGCCTTAGTGAATGTTTACACTGTACTCGTTCATATTGTGAATGAATTTTACATTTCCCCATTAGTGAAATTTTACTGTGCAAGAAATATGGCAAATTAAAAGAGAGAAAAGTGTTTCTTTCAATTGAAGAAAAACTTCAAGCCTTAAAAAGAATAGTTACCAACATACCCTATTTCATACTTATTCTGCACTACTATTTATAGTAATTTGGATATGTTTATCTGACCTTACCCCTCCTCCTTCACCTGTTTCCGTATTATCCGACATTTCGGTAATCCGACCAAATGTCGGTCCCGTTTAGGTCGGGTTTTATAGACCTTACTGTACTTAATTTTCATCATTTTCTGTGGCATCCTCTCCTCCATCCTCATTACATGCCCATACCATCCAGTCTTGCTTCCTCTTCCTCTATTAACTCATGTACTCCAACATCCTCATTACATGCCCATACCATCTCAGTCTTGCTTCCTCTATTAACTCATGTACTCCAACATCCTCATTACATGCCCATACCATCCACTCTTGCTTTCTCTACTATCTAATGTACTCTATGTACCCCCACTCTTCTTCAATATCCAGAGTAACAATTTTTTTTAAAATTAAGAGATAAAATAAAATAAAACATGAATGATAAGCATTAAAATTACTTTCCATATTAAAGAGCTATCCATGCCTACCCCACCAGCTGGGATTACCTCCGATGGAACTCGCTGGCGTTTATCACAATCATATCATTGGTTCGATACAGTCTTGTCCTTCGTTTCGAAGAGCTCGAAAGTTTCACGGAGTATATTATTTTTGGACATACATTAATTTTACGTGTGAAAAGAGTCTGGCAATGATTCAATTTCAAATCAAGTATTTTATAGTGGGCGTAACATTTTAGTTTTCAGTAACAGATTAATTAATTTGAGCACATTTCTTAGCCTCTAGAGGCATCTAATTTGCTAAGCATTTCCAGGCAAGAGCCATTTCAAATAGCTCCTAGAGGGATACAATCATTAAAATTTTCAGGGGAAGACAATTCCAAATTACATCTGAGTGCATCTAATTTTCCAAAATTTGCCGGGAGAGGACCACTTCAAATAGCTTCTATAATATACATCTAATGTGATAAAATATTCCAGACAAAAACCACTCTAAATAGCTTATAGGTAAATTCAAATTTCAAAATATTTCTGAAGAAAAAAGACTCATAGAGATGTATGATTTGAAATAATGATTTGGATGAGGACCATTTTAGGGTTAAAACCCCTCAACGCCTCTTATTTGCTAAGCTAATTAAACCCCCCACCCCAGACAAATACAGTTTCGCCGCCATTGAATTCGAGTAGAACAAAGAGAGTGGGGCTCGCCCTTGGTACTGGGTCCGGTTCGAGCCCCTGGCGGGCCTGCATCAAAGTAAACAGTGGGTACGTGTTTCAGAAAATACAGACTAATTTGATATATAATTTTATAGTACTGCGAGTTTACAAAGCCGGTGAATAATCTATTCAGTTCCAAACGACCTTGTTGAAAAAAAAAGAGCATGAGCACTTCAAACTCATTACGCCAACTGAGGTGTACCTATTGGAAGAAATCCGATAGCGTGACACATGTAGTGTTAGGGGGTATGGGGGGGAAGGGGAGTGCGTCGCAGTGCGGTATTAAAGTTGAACGGCAGGAAAGAGTTGCGACTGGGAAAGGTACATTCTAGATCCGACTCTGAAAAAAAAACAACTTAAGAGAGCACTCGGGGTGTAGTTCGGCTTCCAGTCACGAGGGGTGGAGGAAGGAGGAATGATCGATTAAAAATAAAGGTCGCAGTACTCAGGACATTCAGTACTAGACCCCTTGGCACATCTTTTTCGTCGATTTATTTTTTATTTTTTAGACCCACGTCATATCCATAATTTTAATTTAAACAAAGTTCATGGTAAACAAAGTCATGCTTGGTTCGGATAGAATTGTAATCAACCTCCATGGTCTCGGGGTAAAGTGCTTACCTCAGAAAACAATGTTCTTGGGTTCAAACCCAACCGGGATCGACATATTTTTCTTGAGTGATAAAAATTCGTAGCACAACTTTCCTTCAGAGGGTATATAGAAAAGCTGTTGGTCTAATGTCGATTGTGTCATGTAAAAGAACCCTGGAAGTTATGTTCAGATAACTTTCCCGGAAAAATTGGTAGGCTCTTTTCCTTTCACTCGTATACATTTCCATGTTTTTTTAATAGTGACTCGGTTCAAAAAGTGCTTGTAAATAAAGAAAAAGCTTAATTTTTTTATATATATGTATATATATACTATTATAAAGAGGAAAGATTTTATTTTTTGTTTGTTTGTTGGATACACTCAAAAACTACTGGACCGATTTTAAAAATTCTTTCACCAATATAAATCTACATTATCAGCGAGTAACATAGGCTATATTTTATTTTGAAAATTTAATTTATTCCTCATAAAAATGTCGATAGTATATTATATAGTCGTTGGAAAAAAAAAGTTGTTGAAGGGAAAGTGGGGTTGGGGGCGGGAGGTAGGGGGTGAGGAAAGAGGAATGAGATGAAAATAGGAGGGAGGATAAAAAGAGGGAGGGGGCTATACAGTGATGGTAGGACTGTATTAAAAAAAAGTTTAGTTTTTATATTGACATGATGGGTGATTTGAAGCTTTGTCTTACAGGATTTTTTACAATATTTTTTTCGGGGAGGTGGGCTAGTATATATATATAAACAATGACCTACATACTACCCGTGATTTAACATACGTTTTTAAGTTTGCTTCCTACTTTCTGAAGCACTTTCGATGTCTTCAAACAGATCAAAAGACTTGCAGGCTAAGCAGCCACGACAGTGACTAGGACTTAATTTTTTTAGATAATACAAATAAAGTGAACTAATTAAACTTTTTTATTACTCACTTTGAGGCCTTATAGCCTAAAGAAGTGATGGCAAATCCAGGGCACGATGACATGAAAATGAATAAAAGTTAAATATAACTTTTCCCAATAATAGGTTGCACCGTTGATTTCAAAAATTAAGAATGATAAATTTAACAAATTGAACTTGATACACTAAATTATAATTTCAGTATATAAACTTGACTCCTATTACACTTTCAAAAGATTATTGGTATCACATTGTTGACAAAGTCCAGCCCACAATAATTATTGCCACACGAGCGTTCACAAATTGCGCCCGAGTTCTGCTGGGTTTTTAACACTGTCAAGGATGTCCTGGAATTTTGTCAAAACTATTTAAAGAAAGAAAAAAGTTTTGACAAAATTTCAGGACACCCTTGACAGATATTAAAGATCTGTTGATATTAGCATGTGCAGGAGACTAAACTCTATGTTGCTACTGGAGAAATATTTGATTTATTTTAGCAAAAAAATTTCAATTTTATAAAAACTGTAAAAATACCTGCGCTCCCTTCGGCCGCACTTTAACACCTCGGTTGGACCGCTATTTACCGGTCATTACATAACTATCCTTCTCCACCTCGTTTGAATTTACAACGGGGACTTGACAAATGCAAACTGTGACGAAGGTATACATACATACATATATATATGTATATATATAAGCTAATTACTTTTATGGTTTTATAACATTCGGGGTCGTATTATCGAAGAATTATTTCGATATTTAATGCAAAGTTTCTGAAAGTATTAAGAGAAAAGAAAGTGAAGAAGAAATAATATTTTTGCACATAGTAATTAAGAGAAAAAGGGGGAGTAGTTGGAAAGAAGGGGCTACTCCTTATTTTTTTATTTGTTCATCTCTTTTTTTTAATGATCTTTTGTCCGGTATTTTGGCACCCTATTATTACTATTATTATTAATATGTTGCTTCAAGGGGAGGGGGCGTTTTTTTTAAAATACTATACAGAACACAACTGGGGTGTAAATGTTGAGTCTCAACTAATGACGCATGAAACCCTGTGTTAGGGGGATATGTATTATATTCGGTCGTTACTCCACTGAATATTGAAGGTAGAGATTACAATTTTTCGGCAAATTTTCCGCAGTGGCGGCTGGCGACATACCGAGAGGGTGAGCGAGGCAGCACCTAAGGCCGGGTCCACGCTAGAACAGATCTTGTTCGTTGTTCTGTTAGCCGTGGCCCGAATGTCCAGATTTGAACATAACATGTTCGCAAAGTGTTCTCGTAGTAATTAACTTCCTTTATTTTTCCATCTAACTCTTTGTTTCTGTTATTATTATTATTATTATTATTATTATTATTATTAGCACCGCGTCTTACTACCCGTTCGGGTTATACGCACTTACGCTAATGTGTAATGGTAGGGTGATTGTGAGATGAAATGAAGGACCTACAGTTTAACGTGGAATCCGAACCACGGTGGAGGCCTGGCATTCCCCACATTCACAAGATGTCTTGTCAGAGGTGAAGGAAGGGTTTGGTAATCAGATAAATCTTTACCGGGACCGAGGATTTTGTTTCTGTTGAAGCAATATTTGATTTATTTTGGCTAAAAAATAGTTTTGCTATAAGAAGTGAAGGAAAAAACTGGCCTTTTTCCGCGTCCTCTTAAACCCCACCTTAAAGCTAATATAGTTTGTGTTGGGGAGGAGTGGGAGGGAGGGAAATAACACTTGCTAGAAATGCTTATGCAAACAGATTTTTTTTTTAAATTAGCTTTAAGATATATTGAAAATATAATTTTAAGAAAATGGCAATTTGGGTTAAACATTTTCAGAACATTAGGTTTCAGAGGAAGGGGAATGGTTTTTTTTTCCTCGCTTTGATTATAACCATAACATTGAATCTGGTCTAGAGCAGACTCGCCGTTAGTGAAATATTCAACCACGAGGCGCTGTATTCGGTACAGTGGATACCTGAGTATGAAATGTGAAATGTAATTACTATTATTGCTTTTTGAGACTCATTTAAATATCTGGACTTTTTGACAGAAAAAATAATAAAAAAAATTCCAAAACCAACAATTTTTCATCTCACATCTATAGTTTAAGTACTATGAGGGGAGTTTGGTGATAATACATGTTTTCGAGCCAATGTCTTTCTATAAGTTACACGTTTATTTAAAGTTTTTAACCCTCTTCGGTGGCCGCATGGTCTAAAGGCTTCACTCTCCCAATAGACTAGACTGCCATCGACAGGGAGATCGGGGTTTGAATCCCGGTCGAGTGTACTAAGCGTGGTTTTCCCTCAATGGTTTTCCACTTATATTCCACGCAAATGCGAGTATATTTCCTCTAAATTCAACCTTTCTCACGCCTAACACATTAGCATAATGAGTACATATACCTTGCACAGCTAATAGATGCAATGCTAAACAAAAAAATCAAGTTTGCAGTTAAATGTTCCAAATTCACAAGTGTTTCAGTGTCTTGACTAGTTTTTAAAGCGAGATTTCCAGTGTTCTTGTTTTTTCCATAATATAAAAATAACTGTGTTTACACACACAACAAACATTAGGCGTTAGACCTATACAAATGTAATAATGAGCATCACTAAAGCAAACAGATATTCAAATTTCAAACATTAATGTTGATAGTTTGTCAGGTTGTAAAAATATGTAAAAACATCGTTTATTTTCATAAAGATTATGGGAGACTTGGCTGTCATGTATTATGCATCTGAAATACTTTAGACATTAACTTTGATTTAATGGACATGCGGACTAAGGTGTCAATATCATCTAGTATGATATGTCAGTGAGCGGGCGGTCAAGGTTCTAATCCTGGTAAGATGTGTTGAGTATATTTTTTTTTTACTTAAACAATTGTTTTCCACTCTCCCTTCATGCAAATGTGGATGTATTCCTTTTAAATTCTAATGTCATCATCTTTACCCCACTAGTGTACAAAATTATATGTGGATAGCCGGTATAAGTGGTGAAACGTGGCCTACAAAAAAATATATAAAAATTCAGCAACACTCTATAGATAAGTATAAATAGTTTAGCGTGACCTTTATTTATAGACCAATATAGTTATTCGATCATAAATGTGTTATACAAACACTAGGCTAATTATATAAGTAGGCTACTTCAACAACTAAATAAATCAGATTCCTTTACCTTGTATATTGAATTGAACTTGAGTACACCTTAAAGAATAAAATATACCTTTAAAGAGTTTTTAAAAAAAATGCCCCAATAAACGGCTTCTACAAATAGGCTATTGTAAGTGAAAAGACCAACTGAGCCATTTCTAAGTCAATTAGTTAAAAGCTCGGAGGCCTGTAGAACTAAAGAAATATTTTAAAATTATTTTTTTAAGAACAAAAGACTGGGATGGTTGCAGGAGATGCTAAAATATGACTTACAGAGAGTTTCAAACACAAGAAATTTTCGGCAGCCAAAATGAAGGTATACGAAAATACAAATAAGCCAACTAGACTTTTGATAAACCGTTAACGATATTACAAGATTGTTAAATGAAAATTAAATGTAAAGGAACATATTAGGCCATTTCCCAAAATTACAATTTTTACAGGCCTAACCAAAAGAATAATTTAAAATCCAATATGATGTGTCATTATTACCGTACACCCTACATTTTGTGCTATGTTAAACCTTGAACAATTATTTTTCTACATTCACTACACTTAAAAAATGTGTTCAACTTTGCTATTTTGCTTGAATTTGGTAAACCTACTAGTTTATTTAAAAAATTTTTTTAGCCAAAATCCTCTTAGGTGGAAGTTTTATTTAAAAATAATGTTTCTAGACAAGAAAACAGGACAAATTAAAACACCGATTTTTTAAATGAAAATAACAATTTTGATTACTAATTTATTACACTTATCCATTATCTGTCATGTTGACAAGCATAACCTAAAATACTTTTGCTTATATATTCACAAAAGTAGGCTTATTTATGTAAACCAGCAACCCTTCTACTAAAACATTTCAATATTGACAAAAAGCTTTATAAACAAGAATTGTAAACACTCCTTTGATGTGAGCAAAATAATCTAGGTAACAACATGATAAATAAAATGTTAAACTTTTTAACTTTAAGAATAGATAAAAAAATATATATAAGCAATGCTTGGTTCTAGAAATGATTTTATTACCAAAACCTAGAATATGAAAAAAAGCCTCCCCTTTTACAATTAATTGTACATAACTAAAGCTAAAGCTGGGAGTATACGTGCATGAGAAAAGGTCTGTTTTTTGTTTTTCAATAGCAATCATTTTCTGGAATAAATAAAATAGGATCTATATCTCCAGTAGAAACATAGTTTAATTTTTTTTAAGATTATAGAATTCAATATAAAATCTATTTGTGATAAGATATTAAGAAAATTCATATAGTGAAAATATAAACAAATTTAATGAATATATCTGTATAAATTATTTAAAGTGAATATTGTTAATTCTACATATATGATTAGATATAACGTGTAATAAAAACACATTAAAATGTGAGTCAGGTTATACTACAATGAACAAGTAAAATTATAACACATTAAAATTAATTAACATAACTAAACCACATGTACAGATTATTAATGACTAATTTAACATAAATATGTGGTCATATAATTGAAGGAGTGATTGAAAGATGCATAAATTGTAGAATTGACACAATGTTGAATGAATAATTTTTTTTTATTGAATTCTATTTGCTTATCTGAGTCCCATACTCCTTATGCAGGCATCGTAGAGATGGCCTTATTTGTATTATTTGTTACATGTTTCGGCACCCTACGGCGCCATCATCAGACATTATATGCAGTCTGAATGAGTTGCTCTAGTCATTAACCAGAATCATTTTACATGGTAATATCAACAGTTGTTGAATATATATCATAAGCATAGTGGCATTAGATAACAAACTTTTTAAATGAAGAGAAAAAGTTTGTCATTAAATTACAGGAGACAATTGAGTGATATTCAAGAAATGTTGATATCACCACGTGAAGAAAATTAGGCTTTATGTTTATACTGAAGAAATATTCGATTTATTTTGACCGAAAAAAGTTTGGCTATAAAAAATTCGAAAATAGCTGCCCTTTATTGCGTTCCACACATCCGCGCCTTAAAAGATGGAAATGTGATCTTAGTTATGGATATAGCCGCATCAAATGTCATACCTATTCGTAAATTTGAGATATAAAACTTAGGCTCAGTAAATTATCCAAGGACCCTATCCTTAGAGTGTCAATGCTATGCCACTGAGATATCCCGGTATCATCTTATGTTCAAGGTTTCTGCCTTAAGCTATGAGTGAAGAATGACTCTGAGTACAGGACAATTCTTGGATAGCTCAGTGGTAGAGTATTTGTTTGCCCCAGGTTCAATTTACATGTCTAGGTGTCATTTTGTTCAAATTTATATTATTATTATTATTATTATTATTATTATTATTAGCACCGCGTCTTACTACCCGTTCGGGTTATACGCACTTACACTAATGTGTAATGGTAGGGTGATTGTGAGATGAAATGAAGGACCTACAGTTTAATGTGGAATCCGAACCACGGTGGTGGCCTGGCATTCCACACATTCACAAGATGTCTTGTCAGAGGTGTAGGAAGGGTTTGGAAATCAGATAAATCTGTGCCGGGACCGAGGATTGAACCCGGCCGCCAGCACAGAAGTCCGACACCTTACCCCTAGACCACCAGGTCACCGACTTCAAATTTATAAAAACCTAGATTTGCTTAGGCTAGTTTTATAGGTACATGTTAATGTTGGGGTGAATTTAGAGTAAGATAGCGGTAGGTTTTAAAATGTGCCATTAAGGTGGAGTGGTAGGGATTGCAAATTAAAGGCAGATTTTTTATTTTTGCCAAAATAAATCAAATATTTCCCCAGAATAAACATTAAGTTTAATTTTCTTCACATAACACCCTCAACAGTTCTTGAATATCTGTCAAGAATGTCTTAGAATTTTATTAGCTCTTTTTCTATTCATTTAAAAAGTTTTTCATCTAAGTTTAAATGACAAATTTTCAAGAACTGTTAAGATTACCATACAGAGAAAATTACTAAAATTAAATGTTTCTACTGGAGAAGTGTTTGAATTATTTTGCCCCCAAAAAATATTTGCTATGAAAACTGCAAAGAAAAAAAAACTGACATTTTCTCAAGTACCTAACCTCCTAGCCCACCTTAAGAGCCCATCTCATAGCTGCCTAGTCCGGATAGTGACTCGCCAACCAAAATTTGTGTCCGATAGCAGTTTTCTGAATTCTTCACTTCACAACAGGAAAGTTGGAATAAGTAGGGGCTATATATAATACAAGGCCGTAGCTGAGGGGGAATTCTACCCCCCGCCCCCTCAAATTTTATGAACAAAAAATATATGGCTTTATTTATGGTTCAAACAATATCAATAATAAGCTACAAATACAAATTAGGGGGCTGTGTTAATATAAAAGGCACTTCGGAGAGCTTCTGGAGGTGTTAAATATTTAGAATTTTTATAATTATAATTTTTTTTTAAATGCTATAAAATTGTTTAATTATTGTTTTAAATTCCACTGTTTGCTACTTGGAAAACTCAAGAAAACCTCATCACCATGTAATGCTCGGTTTGAGCTGTTACCTACTTAAGTTTAATCTATGACCTATGGGGTGAGAATAATTCTTAAAGTTTAACTTTTAAGTAGACTATTTTTAATAAATAAACAACATACCTATACCAGTAGTTTGTTTATTTTAATTTTATAGTAGCAAAAAGGGAGATTGTTGTGTTGGGCACCTTGAAAATAACATTTATTTTAGTTTGGTTCTAGTTTAAATCTACCTGTAAAATTTTTTAAAGTTTGGTATTAAGATTTTTTAAATAATCAGTTTTATATGTAGGGCTACAGTATTGTACAGTAGGCCTATAGACAAAACCCTTTGATTTTGTTAAATATATTTTGTATAAATTAAACAGTCTTCAAGACTAGCTTTTTAACAAATGAAAATACCTGATTTTAATGCTATGAAGTTAATTTAAACCAATTTGTACCTATTTTAGGCTCCTTGGTCAGATTTGTATTCATTAATTTCTAATAAATAAAAGGATAATTATGTTGTTTTGTGTCAAGTAAGTGGAACTGGTAGGCCTACACAAACAATGGTAGAGGAGAAATTCTAGTGTAGAATTTAGTTCTCGTTAGCGGTATGTTATTGCTTATGCATTAACCTACACATATGAATCCCACACACAAAGCAGAAATTACCACTATGTAAGTGTGCTAAAAACTAGATTAAAATTGATCTATAGTAATGTAACATATATTTATTTAAGGTGTTGTGTGCCCCTATTGTAAGGGACTATTTTAATTTGGACCCTTTTGTAATCAGAGTCAGACAGGTTGGCAGCTTTGGGATTATTCAGGACTACATCAAATACATGAATCACATTAAATATTTTATAACCAGCATTTAAATAATTAGTCTTTCCAGAAATTAATAAAAATATGGGGCAAAGCATGCCACCTCATCTGAATTTTGCAATAAGAGTTGATTGTGATAAAAACATTTCCAAACAGCATTATTATTCACAATGAACACTGGAAGGTTCTTTTTAAGTCAATTTTATGATTAATGGCTTCCTGCATTGTAAAATATGTACCCAACTAGGGAACCTAATAAAATACCTTACATTTCATAAGCATTGCATACATTTTACCATGTTAACTTTCACTTCCTTTTACATTATACATCAATGATAATGTTAAGTTGCCCCTACTAAGCTTTAATTTTATTGTGTTGTGTTTAACCATATTTTGCATTGTTGTTAACATTATTCTAAGAGTGATATAGTGTGTTTATTAATTTGATACACTCTAAAATTAGGGAAAAGCATTCTCAAAACACATCACAAGCTTACATAAAGGTATGCAGGAAGCTCATATATCTAGTAGGCCTAATTCACAGCTATGTTTTTAAAACAGCAGCACTTACCTGCATTGCTGTAGTGACATGGCAAGGGTTTAATATGTAAATCATTGTTTGAGATGCTAGCTTAAAGCCAATCTCCACTCCCCATATCAAGCAAACAAGAATAAGTAAAGTTTTACAACCCTGAGGTTTCGTCACACGATTAGTGTATTTGGGCAGAGAAACGTTTTTAGTTCCCCAAGAAATTAGCCAGTATGCTATAATTAATGAAATAACAGTTTCTACTAGTATATTGAATGTACTAAGGAATGATGCACAATTTGCTCCACCGTTGCCAGGAACTGATCCATTCACGCCACTGTATGCCCATTTAAACATTGTTTAGTCATAAATATTATCTATTATAGTTTTAAATACGTAGTTCTTACAACATTGTACACAATGTCGAATATGCGTGGGGTAGATAAGTTGACAATAATGGTTCTCACTTAGCGAAATTAACCAGAGTTAAGAAAAAATATTACTGAGTGAATAAATGAATATTTTTTAGATAATTTAAATAGTTGTTTTCTTTCTATAATAAGTTATGGAAACAATAATTTAAAAAAGAACCCGCACACACAGCAAAACTGTCTTTAAAAATTGCATCTTAATAACATTGTAATTTACCAGTTTGACAAACATGAAGCCAAAAATCTCCTCGACTATGAATGTGTTTATGTTCTTTTAAAGATTTAAATAAATAGATTAAAATTATAAATGAGAAATTATTAATCGTTGAATGATATATTTTTATTCAAGTATTTAAGTAGACACTCTAGATTGATATAGCAATATAAAGGTAAATTTTTCTATGACAATACTAAGCATCGAAATACTGCAGTGCGTAAATACATAGTGGCGAGCTCTATCAACAAACCTAAATAGTTCATATATTGAGCGCTAGAAAGCACTGTTAAGACCAGCTATTTGAAGCATTCTGGTCACTAATCTTTTTATGCAATTAACTTTTTTTTTTTTAAATAATCCTGAGTAAAGCGTCTCAATTTCGACAAAGTATTTACGATCGCACAATGTAATATTAACTTAATTTGATTTGGTTTTAGCTTTCATAAATAATATCAGTAATAGGTTTTTGTTAGTTTAAAACATTAATAACAATGTTTTGTTAGGATTGGGTCTGTTAGTTATTCCAAGGTGTCATGAAACTTTTATCGTTCATAAAATTATGTTGATAATCTATTAAAATCAACACACTATATTTCTATTTTCTAGATTTAGTTCTAATAGTGCCTTAGTTTTAATATTACTTTTTCTCTAAACCTTGAACAAGTTTTCGATATTTCGATCTTCGGATATTGATCGACCGAGTATTAGGGTTTGAGTCCTGGCCAGGTGCATTAAGGTGTTTACCCACCTCCCACCCTTAGATAAGTTTTCAGTCTCCCTTCAAACAAATACGGATACACTTCTAGATTTTAATTTTTTAATTATTGCTTCATTAATGTGGATATTCCGGATGGGTATTAAAATGTGAAACAAGTGGAAAAAAATAAACTAAGAAACGTAGGCTTATACGTTTTATGATATAATATCATACACTAACAATAAATAATGAGTATACAATTAAATATTTTTTTTATCGCTAATCTATTAGGGTGCAAAACGCCATACTTGGGTGCAAAACGGTGCAAAACAGGATTTTTACTTTTGCATTGAAAAAAAAAACAATCAGTGAGTGGGTGGAGGGGGCTACGCTTAAATTGCCTCCCCCTCACTTTTTTCCGTTTTAAATATTTTTTTATTGAAAAAGTAATCAGGTGCAAAACAGGACTTTTAAGGTGGCATAGTAAAATCCAACACTTTGATAGTGGGGGGAGGGGGCTATTCTTAACTTGCCCCCTCCCCCTAAACATAAACAGTCGTATTGAATCTGGGGTTAGGGTGCAAAACGGTGCAAAATAGGTGCAAAACGGTGGTGTATTTAAATTTTAATTAGGTGAGGGGGTCTTTACTCCCCCTTAAGAAGGAGGCCGTGTTATGGATTTTCATCGATAGGCAAAATCTGTCGACCTCGGCTGGGTTTGAACACCCAGGTCGTCAAACTAACAATAACAACCAATTTAAGAAAATCATTAATTGTTTAATATATTTTCTTTTAATTGAATGCGAAAAATGATTTTAAGTTTTTATTTTTCTAGGAAAAGTGAGTGCACATTGTAAAATTCAGTTGATATTTAATCAAGTGACAGATATTGTTTATGGGCTATCTTACGAAATACTCAGAGATCGCCGCCCGATTCTGGAGTAATACTCTTGTATCTGATAAGAGCAGTGTTTAGCATTTTGTTTGCACTGCTCTTAGCTTTAATGGATAAAACAAGGTACAGCGCTTTATCTTACACACATACACACACATGCATAGCCACCTTCATCTTTCCCATATGGTTCTACAACGCTCCATCATACCGCACATATAATTAACGTCAATACGTGATTAGCCGATGACTTTTAAGTATGGCACCGGTGGATTTTGTGTGTAACCAGTGACTCGTATTACTTAATTCCGTCGATTGAGTGCGATCATGACATAATCTCTGACGGATTTTTTTTTTTAAGAGGACTAATTGAATCGTGAGTGGGGGCTTAGTTGTATCGAGTTTTCCCTCGATTCTATTCAACTAAGTTGTACAGGAAGGAATGCTAGTCAACCATGAGTCGTTAACTACTAATGGCCGTTCTATTGCAAAGGGAAAACGCTTGATAAAAAAATATATTCATTTAGGGCCTGTGTTTAGTATTTATTTAAATTAAAGGTGCTTTATTAAATTTTTAAAACATTGTTTCGAAAATAAATAAATCATAAGATGATTAATATTGTATGGCATCCTTGTGCAGCTTTATTTTTATTGATCGTCGATTTTTCCATTCAAATGGAAAACTACATCGAACCAAAATTCCCCCCTATGTCTGACTGCATTTTCGTGTTACGAGGGAGGTGCCCAGAAGAATCCTCGACCAACTTGGATCCCGTTGTGGTTTACTCGTCATCAGCCGTTTGCGAACACGAATGTAAGAAGATGTTTCTATCGAAATGCTCGGCCCATTTCGAGTTTACTTCATGGTGTCAATGGTGTTGGACACCCGTGACGTCGCAGAGTGGATATTGCACGTGGGGATGGCTGACTTTATGCGACAAGATTTTGGAAGATGAACCAGTTGTGGTAAACGATACCAAAAAATTACCGACACTCATCGGAAAGTATAATTTTATTTCTTGTTTGACACCACAGCACTCTTGTTTTGTTGGCCAGTTTGCGATGACGGATGAGGAAGTCTTGCTTCAAAGCACAAGTGACTCACTGGGTGGAGGAATCAAAAACAAAATGTCGCAGTGTGAAAATGTCGTATTCTCTCGAAGTTCAAGTGGAAACTACGAGATCGATACTGAAACCGAAAGGATGGAGCTTGCTGTTCAACCTATCGATACCGTCCAAGATGCTTCTGCGATCCTCCCTACACCCCGATCCATTAAGGCTTCAGATTCAATTACGTCGACTTGGAGAAGCACTTCTGTTGAAGAAACACTTCAAGATAGCTGGATGAGACTGGGTACTTATAAAGACATGTCGAGTGGTATTATCGCCTCGAACAGAAAAAGTTCTAAAATGAAATCAAACCTCTTTCGTTTACGAACTTATGTTACAGATAAGCCCGGGAAAAATATCCGTTTCGAGGTCCCAGAGGACTATGTTACTCGATCTGGTGTGGATTCTGGCACTCCACCTGAGAGAAGCTTTGGTGTTTCTTCTGACTCGGAATATTTAGGGAATAGTGCTGCAATCCAAAAGGGAGCTGGAATAGATACCGGTGCGAATAAAGCTACGACGGAGGATTCCACAACACTACCAACGAATAAAAAACACACACAAAAATATTCAACATAGTGGAGGCAGTCTTCCCACGAGTAGTGAACGAATACATTTTCCCTTCATTACCAGGACGAAGAGATCACCCAAACCAAATAAACGTACATTACAAATCGTTGATGAAAGCCCCGAAGAAGTCGAACAGGAAACTGATCTAGTAGCTGTTTTTAATTCTATACCGAAAGAAGATGTCAACACTATTGGATATGCTACTGTAAATAAACATAAGATTAGTAGCACCGTGGAAATAACTACCATGTACGAAAGTGACACCAAGTTTATTAATAACACTACCCCAGAGGAAAGAGGCCAAACGGTTAGTAATATTACCATGAAGAAAATGGGCCAGTATGTTGTAAATAACTCCATTGAAGAAAGTGGCAATACTGTTATTAACACTAATTCAAAGGAAATGTTTAACACTCTTAGTAATATTATCATAGATAAAGGTGGCGAACATGTTGTAAATGATACCATGGAGAAAAGTGGTGAACATGTTGTAAATAATACCATGGAGGAAAGTGGTGAATATGTTGTAAATAATACCATGGAGGAAAGTGGTGAATATGTTGTAAATTATACCATGGAGGAAAGTGGTGAACATGTTGTAAATAGTATCATGGAGGAAAGTGGTGAACATGTTGTAAATAGTACCGTGGAGGAAGGAAGCGAAAATGTTGTAAATGGTACCATGGAGGAAAGCGGCGAACATGTTGTAAATGATACCATGGAGGAAGGAGGTGAAAATGTTGTAAATGGTACCATGGAGGAAGGTGGAACCATTGATAATGATCTGAATATTAAGACTAGCGTGTGCAGCGATTTCGAGACCTACTTTCAAGGTCATTGCTACTTTCTCTACGAGTTCTCATTTGGAGGTAAGCTTAATCGTAAACAATAGTGTTTGGATAAAGATATTAAACTTAGCATTTAATCTTTGGTTTAGTACACTTTAGTTTCAGTCTTCTGATTTTTAGTTCTTTTTAATTAGTACAAGCACATAAACGAGACCACAAATTATCAGTTTATTTCAAATTAATAAAGGATCATAGGGTAATCAAACCCGGAACCTTAAAACCCCTAGGAAGATGTTATCAATTTAAGGTGTAAAGTATATAAACATGTATGCAATAAACATTTTGGTGGCATGCATAATTTTGAGTTTAATTTCAAGTATGTAAACTACAAAATAGTTTGTTCAGTAATAAACTGCTCAAAAAATTCAAAATTAAAGTGTTCTAAGAAATTTTTAAATCTAATAAAGTGTCACATGAGCTAACTAAAGAAATTTAATCTCTGAGCTTGGTAAAAAGTTCGTATGATTGTTTCTATTTGATCAATATACATACAAATTATGGTGACCATTTGTAATAATTAAGCATGATTCTAACATTTATATAAATTGGTAGCGATACTGTCTTATGATGGAGTAAATGATTTAGAGCCGTAAACGTTTAATTAAGAAATTGAGTTACAGTCCAATTTTCATAGGAAGCGTTTTTTTATAAATGGTGATCTTAAACAAAATCGAACCGAGATTTTTATAAATGTCGACGTTTAATTTCCCCCTAAAACAGAAAAATTTGTTTTCTCGTAGCCAGTTGAACTGATAACTACACCACGGGGCCGGATATATTGCATTGTGATAGGTTAAATATATTTTTAAGTTGTGTGTTGAAATAAACCTTTTAATTATAAAGTGTATGGTAACTTTTTTTTAAACATATATTTATTAGGATGAGTTTATTTAACTGATGTTTTTTAACTTGAACTCTCTGAACCGAATTGATCTTGTTCAGAGGTGGTGGAACCGAAACCCGAGGGACATTGCCCCTCCCCCTTACAAATAGTTTTCCACCCTGCTGGAAATAATTTATTCCCCCACCTGGAATAAATTCCCCCTATATATATATGTGTGTGGGGAATTATATATAGGTGAATTATATATATTATATATAGGTGACCCACCCCCTTACAAATAGTTTTCCACCCTGCTGGAAATAATTTATTCCCCCACCTGGAATAAATTCCCCCTATATATATATATATATATATATATATATATATATATATATATATATGTGTGTGGGAATTATATATAGGTGACCTGGTGGTCTAGAGGTAAGGCGTTGGACTTCTGTGCTGGGGTCCGGGGTTCAATTCTCGGTACAAATTTATCTGATTACCAAACCCTTCCTTCACCTCTGACGTGTATTAATCACAACTTGTGAATGTGTGGAATACCGGGCCTCCACAGTGGTTCGGATCCCACGTTAAACTGTAGGTCCTCCATTTCATCTCACAATCACCCTACCATTACACATTAGCGTGAGTGCGTATAACCCGAACGGGTAGTAAGACGCAATAATAATAATATATATATATATATTTAAGAGCCTCTGATACTCTTAAATATAAAGATGAAAGATGACTTTAAATAAAATTCCAAATGACTTTTAGAAGCATTCAATTTTTAAGGATTGGCTGGAGAAGACCACTTTAAATAGTCTATCTGTCAGAAAAAATTAGGCGAGGAGTATTCTAAACATCTTATTGGGCCAGGCAAGTTTCAAAAATATTTAGGGAACTACCGCTCCAAATATCTTCCAGATGCATATATAGTTTTGAAGAATTTTCACGCAAGGACCACTCGAAATAATTTCTGAAAGCATCCAAACTTTGAAAATTTGCAGAAGAATAACCACTCTAAATAGCGTCTATGATCATCCAAATTAAAAAAAAAAATTAAGAAAAGACTTTTTCAAATATCTCATAAAAAATATATTTTTCAAACATTTTGGAAGACCACTCCAAATAGCCCTTAGAGACATCCAATTTTCTAACATTTATCGAGGGAAGAAGGGGGGAAGGACATTCTAAAAACAACATATTTTTTTTTTGCTTAACCCTCCAACCATCTCCCCCTCACTACATAAATAAGTTTTCGCTACCATTGATAGTATCAACACACGACTTACCAGCACACTAAATTCTATAACAGACACAACAACCAGCTCCCGGTCGTTAATCCATCATCGCGAAAGGGGATGACGAAATTACAACTATGATGAGATTTTCAGCCATGCTTTGAGTCGAAGGACTAACAATATGCACCTAATCCTAACGCGCCAGGAACTTGAATATTTAGCAAAGAGAATGATTACAGTCCCATTTTTATGGGAACCCCTTAGAAATTCCGAACAAATTATTTTGCAGCTAACATCGATAACATTTTACTATATATAACGTATATATACTGTATACATACAGGCTTGAAAAAAACCTCGTCTGCTCGATTGTGACGGGGAAAAAAAATTTTACTTGGCAAGTAAATAATAATCAGTTATTAATCGTTAATTTCGTTATGGTTGAGCTGGATCCTTCATTAGCTAGCCTGTCGATATGACTACATAACGACTCTCATAATATTATTATCAATATTATGATTCGAATAGATCGTAAATAAGCTATTGATGATATGACTAAATAGCGATTCTCTCAAAAGTTGATATCGATATCTTATTATATAGTTCGAGAGCGATTTCGAGTTAAATATAAAATCAGGGTTGCTAATATTAAAACCATTTGGACCTCAAAACACAACTAAAACAAAGAATCGCAAGTAACATTTAGCACATCTTGTCGCATTCGTATCTTGTTTGTTCGCATGTGAGGGGTGAAGAAATAGCGCTATATATATACAACGTGTATCTAAAACATTGCATCAAACTTTGGCAGGCTATTCCTTGGGTGAAAATAGAATAGTTCACATCAGCAACCTAGGGTCCATCTTGAATATTAAGGGTGGTATTCACCCCTAAACATAGAGCTAAAAACGACTATTATGTGAAATATTATGAAAACTGATTAAGGTATTATAACGAATCTTTGTATAATACTTATTGAAACCTGTATCATTAATAAACTAAATGTGCTGTTACCGTTATCCACCCCCATCATGTAAAATAGGGGGGTTGTAACACTTTTTTCTGCAATAAAATATGACAGAACAAGTATTACTATCTTTGACTTAAGATTAAAAAACATGAATTAAAAATTAACAAAAAAGGGTGTCTTGGAGAAACTGTCTATCTTTCCCCGTTTCCGAGATAATCATGCATGTTTGATTTCAAAGACAAGTGTTAATTCCTGCCAGGTAGGCAGCCAGTACAGCTGTTGCGTAGCCACCACGCTCTCCTTACCTTAATCCGTTAGATTATTATTATTATTATTATATTATTATTATTAGCACCGCGTCTTACTACCTGTTCGGGTTATACGCACTTACGCTAATGTGTAATGGTAGGGTGATTGTGAGATGAAATGAAGGACCTACAGTTTAACGTGGAATCCGAACCACGGTGGAGGCCTGGCATTCCCTACATTCACAAGTAATCCGTTAGACTTCTTTCTGTGGGTCTTTTTCAAAGCTTTGGTGTACGAGACAGCCATTGAATCCTAGTAAGACCTGTTAGCGAGGATAGGTGCTGCATGTGATAAGGTTCAAGAAACACCACGTGCTTTCGAAAGATTACGCCACCTCAATTATTGCAATGACGTTAGGGGCCACTATTTTGAACACTTGCTATGAATCTGATTTTGAAGCTAGGAATTAAAACATACAAGAACTACGGTTAGGATTTCTTAATTTAGCTTTCAATACTCCAGTGAGTGTAATGATTAAAATCCCACCCAATTGTGAACTGTGTAAGCAATAACTTACTAATGTGATAAATAGCAACACATCGGAACTTATGACGAAGGAAAAGTATCTGAGTCTCTCCATAATTACACACAAACCAGCCTTGTTTACAAAATGTACGTGATACAGTCACACGTGCCGGTAAAAATGGTTAAACGACTGGAGTGCGAAGTAACACTGCGATTCTGGTTGCCTACCTGGCAAGCATTTACACTTGTCTCTGAGCTCAAACTTGTGTGATTATCTCGAAAACGGGGAAAGCTAGACAGTTTCTCCAAGGCACCTTTTTTGTTAATTTTTAATCCTTGTTTTGTAATCTTAAGTCAAAATTAGAAATGGGGAAGTCAAAATTAGAAATGATTACTCTGACATATTTTATTGCAGAAAAAAGTGTTACAACCCCCCATGTTTTACATGATGGAGGGGGGTAACGGCAACAGCACATTTAGTTTATTAATGATACAGGTTTCAATAAGTAGTATACAAAGATTCGTTGTAATACCTTAATCAGTTTTCATAATATTTCACACAATAGTCGTTTTTATCTCTATGTTTAGGGGTGAATACCGCCCTTAATATTCAAGATGGACCCTAGGTTGCTGATGTGAATTATTCTATTTTCGCCCAAGGAATAGCCTGCCAAAGTTTGATGCAATGTTTTAGATACACGTTGTATATGTATGTAGGCCTATGTATTTCCAAAATTGTAATACAATATATTTTGGTTTGGTATGCAATATTACGTAAAAATAAAAGTGAATGCGTGACTAGTTTAAATGTATCAATATACATCTCGTGGCTATAGCCCGATCATAATGACAGGTGAAATTTTTGAGTGAATGGTGAGCCGCCCTAAGTTTTTTCAAGCCATATATATAAATATATATATATATATATATTTATTTAACACCTCTTCTTACTCGCCGTTAGGGCTATACGCCTGTGTACTAATTACTCTAATGTGTTAATGATGAGCAAGGTTGAATTTAGAGGAAGTGTCCCGCATTTTCAGGGAGGGTGTGTGGAAAATCATGTATGAAAAATACTCTTGTTACACCCGACCAGGATCGAACCACGTTCTCGCCATCACCGGCAGTTTAGTCTATTGACAATAGACCTTAGACAATTTAAGTGGGTTCATGTTATAGGTAATGATAATATCTAACAGATGTGACAGTTACAAACATGATCTGACATATTAATACGTTAAAAAGGTATATCTAGTAACTCTTCTCGAAGTCAGCTCTTAGGATGAAGATTGGGCTGAACTTTGAAATACTTGGTTAACCCACCAGGCCTCCGTTCCCCTCCCAGTCCCCTTTTACCCTCGACCCGTTTCGGGAATGAGATACGACGCCTTCAAGTGCCTTAATTGCCTAATTATTCGCACCTCTAATTATATTATATAAAGTTCTGTTCACTCCCCCCCCCCTCTGTTATATTTTATTCCGACAATTTGGACAGAGAAGTGAGAAAAGTCGACTTCATTACGCGGGTCATTTGCCCCGTCGCTTCTTGGGACGTTACACCACTTCCTATATATATTACCATTGCGCATGAGCAAACTACAGTACTGTGTCTGTTGTTCATTTCAACTTCACGCTTCGATTCACTCTGCTCACAAATCCAATTGGGGGATTTTTTTGTTTTTGTTTTTTGTTTTGCGGGTTTTACAGTACATATCAATCAGAGTTGTAAGAAAATAAAACATTGGTGTATAGTCTGTTTAATACAATATTATACCCCTCTTCTTTTTTTTTAATTTCACCATGTTTCGGTACACGTTCAGGTTACCTTAATAATAAGTTGAGTTGATATATGTCACTCTTTCACGCACAAACAAACACGCCGATTGCACCGAAATGTTACATGCACAGTACATACAACTTGAAAGTCCGTTTAACACGTAAGCTAGTTCAAATCTACGTCCGCCATTTTGTTTCAAGATGGCGACTATAAAACACTACTATTTGTCCTTTTTTTTGTATCAGCTGTTACTTTTTCATGCAAAAAAAAAAATCACTTTTTGTGTTGAAACTTTGCGTGGACATAACTCGAACGTCCGTTCAACATGTAAGCTAGTTGAAATTTACGTCCTCCATTTTGTTTCTAGATGAGAGCTAATAAACACTACTTTAATGCCCTCTTATAGTCTTCTGATTATCAGATTTTAAATGGACGCACTTTTAAAGTTTTCTAGAAATGGCGGCCATATTAAAAATAAAATGGACACTATAAAACAAAACTTATTACCAACATTGGCTATGTATTCCTAAAACACTTCCCGTGCAAGAAACGAGTGATTAGCTAGAACGGATATATATTAATAACGATCATGTTCTAGGGATAGTGAAAGGATAGTTTTAAGGAAATATATCCACGTTTGAGTGAAGAGAGAGTAGGAAATCTCTTAGGAAAAACTACTCTCAGTACATGTAGCCAGGATTCGAACACTTACCTTCCCATCACTGGTAAACCAAACTTAATGAGACTTACATTTGGCCCACATGCACACTGAGGCAGGCCTTTTGAATAGTTAGTATTTAACTTTTTTCTTTGTGTGCACCATGTCTTAATACACTACTGGAATATCCGTAAACTAGGAAACCACTTAGGGTTAAAAAAAAACTGTGCATCCGATCGGGATTCTAAGACCGACCACCCCATCACCAACAAACTAGAGCATATGATAATCATGCCTTGATCCGTTTGACCACTGGTGCGTGTTTTACATTATTTAGACGATGCTTGGTTAGTAAAGAGTATTTAAGATGAACCAGAGCTGTCGTGGATGGAATATGCATAGTAAAACCACTCCCAGTATATCTGACCCTGATTCTAACAAATCCCTGACCACTCAGGTCAAAGCTTATTACGCCAGTTGAGCTCACTGATGCGCTGATACAGTCTCACTGGCCCTTAATTATTATAGGCCTAAATTTCTGTAATATACTCAAGATTTTTTGTGTCATCAGCCGCGATACGATAACCATGATCAAGAGCCTCAAGGAAGGTGAACTTGAAAGATTGATCGTCCATCTCTGAAAGAATCTGGCTTAAAACCTCAGTCAGGATGGATTTCAGTCTTTCAGTCAGTCCATCTCTTCCTATATTAATCCTGCCTCCTTTCTTCTACTCTCCACTAACTCATCTCCTCCCATTTTTCTCCATATCCCTCCAGATTCCTCAGTCTCCCATAATATCCTTCCCGCGTCTCCTCATATCCCTCACATCATTCTACTAATATCCTCCCATCTCTCTTCTTATACGTCCAGCTTCCCCAGGTTCCCCTCACTTCCTTCCATTACTTTATATATCCCAATAGCTTCTCCATCCTCCCCTAATTTCCACCCATCTCTTCCCCTATATTTTCAGGTTTCCCCTATTTACTCCCATCACTTCTCATATAATTCCAGTTTCCTCAAACTCCCCTCATCTCCCCTCATCACTCGCCTTTTATTTAAAGGTTTCTATTATTTAATGGTATTTATTCTTATTAATACTACTTGTCTGTTTTTGACATTTTATATCGTTATTTGACAGACATATTTTTTATTTATTTTGTAACTAAGAGAACATAACTGAGATTATGGAATGATTACTGTAAGCCATATTTTAAACTAAACTGAAATAATTTTGATACCCTGAAAATCTAACTTGTAAGATATTTTCTAACTCAATTCAACGATTACGACTTTATTAGGATAAAATGTACGGAGATCTTGGGGAAATAATGTGTAGTTTCCCAATCACCATAAAAACTATAGAAATTATTTAATTTTGTTCCTCTATTTCCTTACGTGGATCATCAATATTATAAGTGCTGAATTCAGTAAGTTAAAAGTTGGATCAATTAATGTAAAATAATAATTATTTAGGCTTATGAATTACTAATTTTTTTAAACTTTAAATACTAATATTTCAGAATCTTTATGGTGGCATAGTAAGTTATCACCCTAAACCATTTGTATGTTTTTTTTTTAAATATTTTCCAGTCCACAAATTACCATGCCCCAAAATTACTTTATATGAAATAAATATTCGACGAGAGGGATTAAAAAAAAATTAATTGAACTCAAAGTACATTTGTAAAATATATTTAATGATTTAAACTAAACCCACACTAGTGCAAACGTGGTTTAAGACTTCAGGCTATGCTATAAATAGACTAGATTACAGAGGACAAGAATTTCGATGTTTTGTTTAAATTTGACCATTTGGCAATTCGTCTGTCTGTCTGAACCTTGTCCACACAACAACTGCCAAATGGATGGACCGATTTTAACAAGATTTTACAGGTACATTCTTTGAATCTGGTTGAACGCCTATTACATAGTTTTTATATTTGGTTATTCGTTTCAAAATATCGGCCACTAAAATACCTGTCTGTCTGTTTGTTCCGTGATAACTTCCAAATGCGTGGACCGATTTTAATATGATTTGGTATATATATTATTTAAAACTATGCCAAATAATTTATATTCATATTTTTTAAAATCCTGTTATCCTTTTCGACATGGTAAGTATTAAAACGGTTTTTTGTTCAATTGCTCATTACAAGTGATTTTACTTTATAATTCTAAGCAATCGATCGAGTACCTAGGGAAAATTTATAAAATTTTGAAATATATTTTGTGAATGATGCCTTAAACCTTGTTAAAATGGTTATTCTATTTGAATATAAGTATTACTTTGTTTTATGTATAATTTGTTTACCAAGGAGAAATATCAACTTTAAACCCAAGGAGAAATTTTGGAAGATATTTCATCTTGACAATTCAAAGTGAAATTTTACGAATGTAGTAACTAAAAGAACATGGAGGTAGTGAGGTCTACTGATAACAGAACTACTAGTAAGACTGTATAAACGAAAAAAAAAAAACATGGAGGGAGCAAGGTCTACTGTTCACACAACTACTAGTTTTTAAAATGGTTCTATTAGCTTCAATCCAAGAAGTATAAGTCCGTTGCCACGACTACATTGAAAGTCCTCGCGTCATTCCGTAAATTGGTCCGGACGGATCGGATCTGACGCAAACTACGGGGAATCCACTTCTCTACAGACAGCACTCTGTCTATCTCATCCCACCCCTAACACAACTACACCCATTAATTACTGAAAGCGAGGTGTCCCGGGAACGCAGGAGAGGGGACAAAAAAGGAGGGATGGCGGGGTTGTTTAGAGTAGAGAAGCTCGTGAATAAATATCACGGATGACTCTGTTGAATCGAGCGATAGATCGATACGAAAAGAACACTCGATACCTCCCCCCCCTCCCCCTTCCCACACGTTCTAGTGGCCTGGATTGCTCCTGCAAGCTTTCTTTCCACGACACATTTGTTTTTTACTGTCGTCGGTTTTGTAGTCTTGATTCAACATTTAATTCCCTTATTTTAGTTTTGAAACATTTCCGAGATTATTTTTTCTACAGTTCAATTTTCATCTGGTAGCTAGAAAATCTCTTAGATCTATTTCCGAGTACTCAAATGTCCAGTCATGTTAACTACAGTTGCCCCTTCTTATATATAAGATCCGTTAAAAAAAAAAGAGTTCGGGATTTTATCTTGAAACTGATAACCAGATGTCAAAACTACTTATATATACAGATGTTTAAAAAGGGGTTCTTGACCTTAGAATCTTGTAGTAATCCTTAAAATGAGTAAAAAAAAAAGAATTTTTTTGTAAACATAGTTTCACAAATCACGAAAACACTAAACGTGTTATGTATCCTCACACAAAAAAAAAAGTCAAATTAAGACAGGGAACACGTGAGAGGAAGGGGGGGGATGCGACTGGATGCGATAGCTAGGTCAAGCAATACCAGTATCACTACCCCCCCCCCCCTTCCCCATGGTCTCCTGAACATAACCTCTGGATTTTTTTTATTGGGGATACTTAAATAGTTTTGTGTATTTGGCTTCATTAAATGATTTAGCATATTCACTCCAGCGAATTGAAAACGGTTGTGAGACAGTTAGAATGAAGCCAGGATTTTTTTTTTTTTTTAAGATAACATAAAAATATGTTTTTAAGATGTGAAATTTGAGTGAAAATGAAAGGACAACAGTAAAAACCTTTTTCTGTGATAAGGTAATACATTTGTTCTAACTAAAATCTAAATATCCTTTATTTTTCTTATATTTTTTTTAATACTGAAAGACAAAACTGCCTGTATCTATATGTGAGTTGTTGGATTACGGACCTATGCTTACTAAGACACTTTTTACTAATTTAACAATTACTATAAGATCATAAATTTCCTCTTTTGTTAAACACACTTTAACGTCATTCAACCTAAGTTCAAAGAATTTACCTGATAAACATAATTAAAATTGGTCTAATCATTTGGTAGTAATCGTGAAACAAACAGACTAAATGTCAAAAGTTTGAGTTAAAACAGGGTCTAGCTCCTCACGGTTCAAAAAGGAACTCACCTTATTTCAACGAACATCTTCAGATTCTGGTGGAATCCAACCAAACTGCTCGTATTATTCCTTGAAGACACTAACCGGGAATCAAGAATAGGGAGTCTTAACTCTTAGATATTCTCAGATGTGAAATGTCAAAAGAACTTCTAATCATTCAAATAAACAAAAATCATATGAAAACTAAATCTTAAAGTTATATTAGTGCACAACTTTTGAATCGGTCGTCTTATATCAATGTTACAGTTGAACAAACACATTAGAATAAGCACACATGAAAGTAGGACTAATAACTTTAGAAAAAAAAAGGGACTAGTCTTTATGGAATCACTTGATCAAACTTTACTGTACCAAAATAATATTATTTATGCTAAAAATAAAGTTAACGAATTAAGTCTAAAATTACGTTGGTATTTTTAGTTTGGAAAATTATTTACTAAAAAATTATAAAGTATCTTAAACATTATTTAAACTAGTTTAAATTAAGGGTAAAATTCTAGTTTCAAATCTAATACTACTTATACTAGGCATATATATTACATGAGAATGTAAGGTAATTAAAAAATACATGTTTACATATATGTGGTTGCGTAGTGTATTATACCTACTCGTTATTTTGTTGAGGATTGAAATATTTGAAAATCTAGTCTGGATATACTTAGGGGTTATTTTCTCAACAAACTGGATTTTTAATTCTCTCTAGGAATAATATATTCCGTTTCCTCTTAGTTTCTCTTTAATCTATATTTCATTAGATTAAGTGGAGAGTAACTTTTTTTTTTTAATGTATAGGTCTACATAAATAAAATGTTTTCTAAAATGTGGCCTGATGCACTTCCAGAGCTAGAAGAAGCATGGCAGGACCGCTCTTTCAACGCTGTCTGTGACGTCATAACTCCGGGATCATGTGGTGTAGCTATCGATTCGGACAGTGAACTGAATTTTATTCGAGGGTTAATCGATAAAGCCATAAGAGAAGGAGGTAAGTGTGATCATTATATTTTATAAATAAGAGTTTTCTTGACTTCTGAATGAAGAATTTTTAAACTAGCTTAGTTTTAAGAAAAAAAAAATACATGTCTATCAACGTAATTTGTATTTTGTCAATTTATAAATCTGGCACGGTCATGACGCCATTTTTCCCTCATTTATCTCCTTGGTTTAGAAATATATTTTGAATGTGACGTCTTCCTCGCCACGCACTCCACGCCATCTTGTGTGTGGTTAACTAGTAATATCCTCATGACGCAATGTTCCTTCCTTTATCTTCTTGTCTGAAAATATGACATTTCGAATGTGACGTCCTCCTCGCCATGCGCTTCTACGCCATCTTGTGCATGACTAACTATGCGACACGCTCATTATTTCCCTTCAATATCTCCTCAACATTTTAAAACAAATTTAATAGGTAATACGCAAAATATAAAACATAGATTTACGGGTTAAGAATGAATAGGTTTATAAATAGATATCAAAGGAAGTAATCTTTTTTTTTTTTTTTGTTCTTGTGAAACAGGTCAGATAACCTCGGTTCTAACTTCCGGTTTCCGAGGATGCTGCTCTTGCAACACCAGCGACCTTTGGGTTGATTGGGACACTAAGATAGATCGCACCATTGTCCGAGATCTCGCGGAAAACTTAACGTGTCTCGCACCGTCTTATTACGTCATAGTTGGAAAAGGTTTGTGGTTATAGGAGGGGTATACCCTAATTTTGGTAGAAATCCGTTTCTGGAAGCCCTTTATCCTTAACAAAATACGACTATACAGTAGGATTTTGTCACGAAATAATAAGACCTTCCAGAACGGACTTCCTACCAAAACTATATAGCCTAAAGACCAGACAATTACATTTTTAAGAAGATATAAAAAATAATAGAGAGTAGCTGACCTTTATGTAAGGTCACCAATGATATCCTATATATTTCAAAATACCCACCACATTTCAAAAACAAAAGCATAATACATGTTTAATTCTCAGAGGCTTAGAGTGTTATGTTGTTGGCAACGTAAGAAAACCTTTTAGAAAATATAAAACACTTTTTTTTGCTTCCAAAATCAATAATACTTTAATACATTTTATTATTTTATTCTTCTTCTTCTTCTTCACTCAACAACCCGAATCCATCCGAAGCTAGGCATGCACTCAGCGTGTTGGCGTGTTAGTGATGCCTGCACCATCTGGTATGGATCCCATCTACTTGAATAGTTCAGGAAGTGTTACCTTCCACAATGAATTTTTATGAACGAACCTGTAAGCATCTGCAAATTTGGCCCAGAGAGAAAGGTATTTTCACATACCTTACAAGGTTATGACTGATGGCTTTAATGACGCTCCTAAGGTAGCTGTGATTATTAATTTTTATCGAACAAGGAAAATCCATCTACCTCGGCTGGATTTGAACCCACGATCAATGGATACTTAGGCGAGAACCTTACCCTAAGACCACCGAGGTTGGCACTGTTATCTTACAGGTATTGATAATATCTACCTAAAGTGACAGCTGCAGATCACATGACTTGACCCATACAGACGTGAGAGTTATTTTTGTTTTTGTGACCACGTTTAACTACCCGTACACCCGCCTCGGTCGCGTAGTTGGCTAACGCTCTTGTCGTGTTTGGCTCGACTGCTGAGGACGGGGAGATCGAAGTTCGAATCTCAGTCGGGTGAACTGGGGGTTCTTAAATGGTTTTACACTCTCCCTCCACGCAAATTAGGATTCACTTCCTCTAGATTCAACCTTCCCAAGTCCTAATCCATTAGCGTAATTAGTACTTAAAGCGTATAACCCGAACGGGTAGTAAGACGTGGTAATAAAAAGAACTACCAGTTCGATCTATACTCGTATTAACTTAACCATTTAGGTTATTGGGGCCTCCTTACACCCTTCTGGGATTCGAACTCTGATATCCCCATCATCGGCAAGCCAATATATTATGAGGGTGATACCTTAAGACTTTAGAGATTTAGAATGTGGCCCATCCGAACACCAAAACGGGTAGATTCAAAGTAGATGTAACATTTATTAGCTCTCAGGTAAATAAGGCCCTTTCTATGTAAATTAGACTCTACTTGTGATATGTTCCCCACTGATTGATTCCCATTTGACCAATCTTACATTGGCTTTGCTTTACGCACTGAAGAGTATTTCAAGTATTTTTAACAAGCCAATGTGTGTTCTAATGAGTGATGAGAACACAATATTAAAGTGACAGGTTAAATTAACTTTGCTTACCCCAGCAATACTTCATGAAACTTCACTGGAGATAATATCTACTATCTTTTAGAACTGTCAGATACATTTTTATATACACGTATATATTTTATTTTTTGATAGTTAACGTTTACTTTCTGAACCGACTAATTATATCAGAACACAATCTATAAACATTCTTAAAGCTAGAACAGACACAACACCCAGTCCCCCACCGTTAAATCTTCTCTGTGAAAGGGTAAGCTCACATTTCACCGATGATAAATTTTTTGGCCATGCTGAGAATTGAACCCGGAACTCTTTATCTTACAATCTACGACGGATGAGAAGATTATTCTTTTAATTTTATGAACCCACCTTGGTGGTGTAGTTAGCTAACGTTCTAGTTTCGTGTTGTGCTAGACTGATGAGGACGGGTGGATTGTGGTTCAAATCTTGGTCGGGAGAACTGAGGGGTTCCTAAATGGTTTTCCACTCGCCTCAACGCAAATTTGGGTTCACTTCGTCTAAATTAAACCTTTCCCAGTCTTAACCCATTAACGTAATTAATATTTAAGCGTATAACCCGAACGGGTAGTAAGACGTGTTGCTAAATAATAATAATTTTAATTTTATGACTATGTGAGAAAAATAGGCCTAAACAATTTGTTGTGATTATAAAATGCTTACGAACGCTATAATAAGTTACCAAAGCTCAAACTGATTCTTTGAAGTGGTGTGCATAGCGTTTTATTTATTTAATTTTATTCTTTAAAAATAAATACGTTACTCTTTCCTAACAGATTCTTTCCGGTGGAATTTCTGGCAAGGCGATACTAACGTCTCTTTGGAGTCGCCTTCACACATTCTTTGCGAGAAGCAAGTGAGCGACGATAACACGACAACAAAGAAACCTTTGAGTCCTAAGAACGAAGTCCGCCTCCCGACGGTCGTCACCACCCCCACGACCACCCGTTCCACCCCTAGAAATGGCGACAACAGCACCAACTCCAGTCAACAAAAAGGGTCTCCGACACGTAAATGCCCCAAGAAATGCCGGAAGGTCGACCAGTACGGGAAGCTGTGGGTTGCCAACTGCAACACGATGGCGTTCCAGCATTGCCCACGGAGGGTGCCAGGGATAGTCAAATGGTGGTGTGACAGCTTGGGCTACTTCAAGGGCAGACAACCCGATTTCTGGGGGTGTAGGAACCCCTGGGTCACCGAGGCCAAATATATGGTAAGGGTGCAGATTTTTCACCTTTGTCTCTAGCTTAACTTCCTTTGGTCACCACGTCTTAGAATCCTTCCTAGCTATCCGCATTTAATTAAACTTGTGGAGTAGATAGAATTTAGAGAAAATGTAGATATACTTATTTGCATGGAGAGGGGAAATAATTCCCAAGTATACACGGCCATAATTCGAGTCTTGACTACTCCATGGCCAACAAATTTAACGAGCGTGACGTTAAGCTAGCGTGCCCATTGAGGTTAATTTTTTTTTATTCGATTGATTTATCGTGCACTTTATTAAACGATTCATTATATCAGCATACAACTTATACTTAAACCTAGCACAGACACAAAACCTAAACCCCGATCGTCAATCTATCACTGTGAAAAGGTGAACCCCACATTTCATCAATTATACTTTGAGGGGGGGGGCATGCTAGAAATCAATCCCGGGACCCTTATCTGACTCACTAGAAAGACATTCTAGAAAGTGATTTTCATAATTTCTATAAATCACTTATATTATTATTATTATAATGAATGTGATTAAAACTCTCTAAAGAACATAAAATATCCCAGTGACTCGCTTTGGTGGCCGAATGGTCTAAGGCGCTGCTCTTGCAGTAGACTAGACTGCTGATAACGGGGAGATTGAGGTTCGAATCTTGGTCGGGTGTACTAAGGTTTTTTCCTAATTAGTTTTCCAATCTCTCTCCACGCAAATGCGGGTACACTTCCTCTAGGTATGACCTTCCTAATCCCTGAGACCACTATCGTAATCTAGTGTACAGGGGTGTAGCCCGAACGGGTAGTTAGATGCGGTGATAAAAACAAAACAAAAAACCAAACCCAGTCGGTAGTTTGGAAGTTACGCTAGCAGCGTCTCTTACCCGAATACGAGACTGATGTAGTAAACTAAGCAGGACCTTGTTTGAGTTTAATTACCAAAAATTAACCTAAGTAGTGACTTAATATTGTCAACCTCTGTGGTCTTGGAGAAAAGTGCTCTCCTCAAGACCCAAAGTTCATGGGTACAAAACCAACCAAGCTCGATGGATTTTTCTTGAGCGATAAAAATCTTTAACACAAATTCTTTCAGAGTGGAAGTAAGTATACCTTAACGGCAAAATTGGTAGGCCCTTTCGCGCTTACTAATAGATATTCAGTTTGAAAAAGCACATCCCAAGAACTTTCCTAATAGATGGGATTTCTACTAGATGGCGCGGGAAGCACTAAACCAGCGAAGGAGCTGAGGCCACGCCCAGCTACGGTTAGATTATTATTATCCAAACCAGTCTTCGAGTTGTTGACTTAACGCGGGGTGCTAGTGAGCGCGAGTTTAGTGCATTAATTTCTAATTTTTTATAATATAAACATTTCTTGTCCAAAACAAATCAAATATTTATTCTATAGAAACATATAATTTTGTTTTCTTAACATGCTAATCTCAACAGTTCTTGAATATCTGTCATGAGAATAGCGGCATTTGGCGACCAACATTTTAAATAAAGAGAAAAAGTCGTCATTAAATTCCGGGACACCTTTGACAGATATTCAAAAAATGTTGGATTAGCATGTGCAGAAAACTAAACTCTATGTTTCTATAGAATAAATATTTGATTTATTTAGGCCAAAATATATTTATTCTATAAAAACTTCAAAAATACTGCCCTAAGCTCATGCTCACTAGCACCCCACCTTGATGTTATTTATGATTTTAAACCGTTACCCTTTAGTTTGAATTTTGCATCCACCTATGTTTATTAAAGTCGCTTAAAACAGTGAATACAAAGCTTTAACCTCATTAACCATTGCGACCCCACCCGACACAAACCTTGAATGGTAACCAGCGAGCTATACCATGCGACCATCGAAGCGGGTAATTTATAATAATTTTTTTAATTACATTAAATTTGTATGTGTATCTTTGATTAAATATAGCGCCCTTTAAAATTAAAATTAATATATTTAATAGAGTACTTGTCAACCAAATTACATAATTTCATAAGACGGTGGGTGCCCGAAATAGTCTTGTCTGATTTTGTTATTGGGGGAGGTGGCAGTTCGAATCTTGGCTGGGTGTATTGAGGAGATTTTTCCTCAATGATTTACCACTCTTCCTTCAAGAAAATACTGTTACACTTCCTTCTAAGTCCTATCTTCTACTCCTCCATATCTTTTAAGTGTAAATATGAAGTTGAGTTGAGTAGTAAAATGTGAAACACATAAAAAAATTGATGTATTGGCCTCATGTCATACTACCCGTTTGTGCTATACGCCTATGCACTTATTAAGCTAATATTTAAGGATGAGGAAGGTTGAATTTTACTATAAGTTTAACTGCAATTGCATGGAGAAAGAATGCCTAGACATTTAGGAAATAGCACCATCAGTACACCCAATCGGGCTTTAAATCCAGATCTTCTGTTATCGGCAGTCCAGTCGATTACGAAAGTGATGTCTTAGACCACGGTTCGCAAAATTCCGGCCCACAGGCCGTGTCCAGTCTGTGAGTCGTATATGACCGACCCACTTGTCTGCAATACTTTCATATTACTATCCAACATGCAGTTATAATAGTTTAATTTTACAGCTTTCATAATTTGAATTAACAAAAAAAAACAACCTTAAAGATATTTCATTCCTTGCTATATATTTTATTCACTTTAAATATTTAATTGTAGTTAATTTATTTACATTAGTTAATAAATATATACTGTTTTGAATATTTCGCTAATCCATATAAACATCTGTGGACATAAGTTTTGAAATATTTTAACTACAAATGCATTATTTGCATATATCTTCAAATGGCTGATATATACTTGCATCGGTGGGTACGCCAGTTAAACGTCAAAATCTTCTGGTCTAGTTTGTCAGTGTTATGGAGATCAGCATTCGAATTCTAGCTTAATATATAAAATGTGGTTTCTCCTACGGTTACTCACATACCCTTCACTCAAATGCTGATACATTTCATTTAAATTATATCTTCCTCCTCCCTCACCCACTAGCGTGAATAAAATGTGGATAATCCAGCCAAGTTGTAAGATGTACTAAAAAAAAAGTATAAAGTATCAAACATGTTTAAATATACAAGATGTTTCACTCGCTCTCGGCCTCTGATTGCTCCTAATAAACCAATCACGTCTATTAGTTTGAAAGCTATAAGGGAAATTCAGGGGCCGGGAGCTAGCGAAACATACTGTAGTTTGAGGCTCGCAAACGCCCTGTGTTTATCAATCTTGGCCCTTCGACAAATTTAAGTTTATGGCCTTAAAACAATTCGTCCACCGGAGCGGGTAAACATGGAAATAATAATTTTAAATATTCTCTACTCCAATCACCTTACTTTTGTAGCCGACATGTTTATAAAACGGTTGCCTTTTTAGAGACATAAGCAATTTTCGCACAAAATGCAATAAAATTAACTCTATAATATATATCTGTGATATCAACAACACATGTTTCTAAAATTTACACTCATATGTTGATACGTATTACGATTCATTTGTTTTAAATCATGGTTTAAACAAATGTAATTCACATAAGTGGCTGGAAAAGAATCTAGTTTTAAAAATATTCGCCATTATATATTTATATAAGTTATATATTGTCACCCAACGTAGACTCATTTTACAAATATGAATGTTAAAAACTTACTTAAATAACACGTTTATATGTAAACACTATCAAATACAGTTTGATATTAATAGGCTTACACACACACACATTTTAATACGATGAAAGGTAGCAAAATTGAAGTGTTATCTATACTTTTACACATATTTATCGCCTTTTTTTTACACAAATAAATAAATATTTTTGTTTGACAAAATAATGTAGTAAATATATTTTTAACGTCCAATGAAATATCCCTAACATACTCTCAACACCATAATAAACAAACAAGCATTTAAAATATTATTTTATCGATAAAATAGAGGAACTCTCTTTAAAACATCGGATTGTATGATTTTATTTGACTAAATAGTGTACAAATATATAACTATAGAACTAACTACCCGCATCGGTGGTCGCATGGTCAAATAGGGTCACTCGTGTTAGACTAGATTGACGGCGACGTGGAGACCGAGGTTTGAATCCCAGTAGTCTGTATTGAGCGATAAGTTCCTACAAAATGCTACCTTCTTCATTTCTTATTATTTAGATTGAAAAATGACACCTGGACACGGGAATTGATCCCGTTACCTTTAGTTTAGTATGCTAATGCACTGAACTATCCAAGAGTCATCCAGCACCCAGGGTCATTCTTCACTCATATATTAAGGTAGTGTGTGTGATGGACGTGTGGAAATCTTCAGCTACATATGATTGATCAATTAGTGTCATATACGCGGCCCGGTGGCGTAGTTGTCTAACGCGCTTGTCGTGTTTTTATTATTATTATTATTATTATTATTATTATTATTATTATTAGCACCGCGTCTTACTACCCGTTCGGGTTATACGCACTTACGCTAATGTGTAATGGTAAGGTGATTGTGAGATGAAATGGAGGACCTACAGTGTAACGTGGAATCCGAACCACGGTGGTGGCCTGGCATTCCCCACATTCACAAGAAGTTTTGTCAGAGGTGAAGGAAGGTTTGGAAATCAGATAAATCTGTGCCGGGACCGAGGATTGAACCCCGGCTGCCAGCACAGAAGTCTGACACCTTACCCCTAGACCACCAGGTCACCCCGCTTGTCGTGTTGAGCTCGACTGCTGAGGACGGGGAGATCGAGGTACGAATCTCGGTCGGGTGAACTGGGTGTGGTTTTTTTCCTAAATGGTTTTCCACTCTCCCTCCACGCAAATACGGGTTCACTTCCTCTAATTAAACCTTCCCAATTCCTAATCCATTAGCGTAATTAGTACTTAAAGCGTATAACCTGAACGGGTAGTAAGACGCTGTGCTAAATATTATTATTATTAATTAGGATCACTGAATGTGGAGAATGCCAGGCCTCCACCGTGGTTCGGATTCCACGTTAAACTGTAGGTCCTTCATTTCATCTCACAATCAGCCTACCATTACACATTAGCGTAAGTGCGTATAACCCGAATGGGTAGTAAGACGCGGTGCTAATAATAATAATAATAATAATAATTAGGATCACGAGCTAGAGCAGCCAATAGTACATAGACAATGGTAAGAATGTGTATATCATGATGGAATAAATAGCTATGTTAATATATTTGTTAGTTTCTGTTAAAAAATAATAAATTTAGACATAATCACGGGATTGTTAGCGTGGGTTACAATAACCTGCTCAAATGGAACATTCTTACTACCTTCAAAGAAACAATGTAATGGTTTTATTAAGAAAATCTACGTTTGGAGCAATGTGACTTATATAATTAGTTATGTTATTATATGTCGCGTATTATTCAATTGCTACAATTTTTTATTTTATTTTGGAATTTAATGTGAAAATGTTTTCGTTCATCCTCCCCCTTTCCTCCTGATATTTATGAGCTAGGTGCGACCATGACACTATCCACTTATAAATAACAGAATATTTTTCAAACAACACATAAAAACCCGCCTCTGTGGCGTAGTTGGCTTAAACGCTTGTCGTGTTGAGCTCGACTGCTGAGGACGGGGAGATCGAGGTTCGAATCTCGGTCGGGTGAACTGGGTGTGGTTTTTCCTAAATGGTTTTCCACTCTACCTCCACGCAAATGCGGGTTCACTTCCTTTAATTCAACCTTTCCAATTCCTAATCCCCTAGTGTAATTAGTACTTAAGCGTATAACCCGAACGGGTAGTAAGACGCGGTGCTAAATAATAATAATAAATAATAACACATAAAACTATACAATCGTTTGGATAACTTAAAAAAAAAGAACTAAATGTTTGCTTTATTTAATATGTCTAATGTTTATTTTACATCCCAAATTATTCATCCAAGCTAATCGTTTAAATATTACATCACTTCAATCTATAACGCAAAAACTGAAAAAAAGAAGAAGCAGCACTTCACAATACATTACATTTAAATGTTGATCCGTATTCAAGGGCACGTTTTCATGTTCTTGTGTTCTAGTTTCAATAGTCCTACATATGGATTACATTAATCCATACCATGGCATGACAATGATTTGAAACCCGGAACTTTTTTTTTTTGCTCCTATCGGAACTGGTCATCCTATCGACGGGGGTTTAGAGCTTGAAAAGGTGATCAAGCAATTTCTCCCACTTCCGGGACTATCGACATATGTGTGTATGTTTACATGAGTGAAATGGAATAAAAGAGGGGGGGGGCGGTATTAACGTGCCTAGGTTAATCCCCCCTTCGGAATACGCCAGGCGTAAACCTCAGTTCTAGCTATTCATCGATTGGGGAAAAGGGGAGGGGGGGGTCTATACGACCCCATGGGGTAATTGATAACCTGATTCCCTCTTTTTCCCCCCTCACCCTTTTTTGAGTTTTAAATGTGTATTGATTACTTAAATTTAAAAAAAATACTGGTAGGTCCATAGGCTGAGTGAATCACATTATATGTTACTGGCTGGTAGAGTCTGGATGCACGAATAATGTGCCTGACTTGAGGATGATTTTTAATCTCAGTTGACAGTTGTTTTACACTCTATCTGGAGGTGAATTTCTGAGTAAAGGTCGATTTTAAATCTAAGAACATCTTAGAAAATACAAATATATTTAATTTTTGGTGTTAATATTTATAAAATCTTGCTATTTTTCTGGGGTTATTTTAAATATATTTATAATATATATCAAATGTGACAACAGCAGATCATAATATGACTTAAAGGTAGATCTAGTAACATTTCTATCTGTCAGATAAGAAAGGTTCTTCTTATGAAAATTTTACTGTAGTATTTCCTCTTGAAGATGTTGCCTACCTGTGACGTCACGGCAGGTCAAGGTAGGATTTCCTGTGCTAGTGAATTTACGTTTTATTTAACAAGTTTTAAAGATATAACGTTTAAACACAAACTATACATTCTTAAATATTTCCTAGAAAAAAGTCTTATATGGTCACAAAATTATTATTTCTATCTTGAATGAGTTTTTTAAACTTTTTTTTTATAAATACTCTACAATTTGGGATATCTGGGTTGGTCGCGAAACTGTCTTGCAGGAGTCTTTATGTCAGGATGTAGATTAAAAATATCTTTGGTAACAAATGTATATCTAGAACGGTAAACAAAAAAAATGTAATTTTAAAAAGAACTTAAATGTTTTCAAGCCTCAAATAGTATAGTGAGTGTGTAAACTCGTCAGAGAAAGAGAGGAAGTGTTATCAGCAGATGAATAAGTGATCTCACTTTCTTCCCTCTATTTCTATTTTGTACATTGGTGTCCAAGTGTGATAAGTGCTTAGACTGCTTAGGTGCATCAAGTTAAGATGCAACCGGCTTCGCAAATTAGCTTCTAAATCCTTTCTTTGGTTAACAACGTCGTTAATATTCAACCTCATTCTTCCATATTTTGTTGTCGTATCTTACGCCTTACTACCCGTTATATATATATATATATACATGTTTACATTAATGGGGTGGGGAAAAGGAAAGTATAATTAAAAGAAATAGTGGCCAAGTTTTCTTAATGGTAAAAATAAAATAAAACAATATTTAGGGGAGTACAAATACCTCCAGATCACCAAGCAAGAATTTAAACCCTGACCTCCAGTAACAAATAAACCAGACTAGACGAGACTAGTGCCTTTGTCCACTTTTCATATATTGGGTTTCAGATGAACAGAGATACTTTATTTATAAATGTTTTTCCGATCTCATTCCACAAAAATGAGGGTATATTTCCTCAAATTCTGATTACCACCGTTAATATAAATGTACTGATAGCACGATGGATGGTAAAACTCGGTGTAGAAACACAAAAAAATTAAAGTAACAATAAAAGTAAAATTCTGCATGAGATAGATGAAGAAGCTTCATAGTCAAATGGTTTATGGCGTAACTCATGCATTAGAATATACTGCAGATGATTGGGAGGTCATGTTTCATATTCTGATTGAGTGTACTGTGAGTGGTTTTCCTTAAATGGTTTTACACTCTCCTTCCACGCAAATTTGGTTACACTTTCTCTAAGATCAACCTTCCTCATCTCTAACACATTAGCATATTTAGCTCATAAGCGTGAAACCCGAAATTGTACGAAGACGTGGTTACAAAAAAAAGAGTATTATAAGTTACTATAAGTTATCGAAGAGGGAACTATATTACAAAATGTGGAGCAACAACAATAATGCCTCCATCTAGTTGTATCCCGCGAGATTGGCCGTTAAATCGATCCTGTTGTCACTCTGTCTTGGTTCATGTACACCGATTAGTAGATCATTCTGATCACTGAGCCAAGTAATTAAGCCGAGGAAACTAAGCTAATGTCCTAACGCGGTTCGTTTCAACTGTTTCGAAACATAAACCACTTTTTTTTTTTTCGAGCGTGTTTACTACACTTTTTTTCTCTCCATTATTAAGTGCCACGGAAACGTTTGGACGGACATGATTTATGTTGACTTTTTTGGGGGGATTGTCAGCTTAGTGGGCCAACAATTTGATGGATTTATGATTTTATGTTTTTTTTAAGGATTGTACTAACGTAGTATTTATCTGGAATTTAATACAAGTGTGCACCTTAACAAAATTCTGCTACAAGGTTTCTACAATCAATATGACTAATGTTTAACCGAACCGATCTATATTTGTTCTTAAAAAAAAGGTTTGCGTTTAGTTTTACTTCTGTCAACATTTTAAAATAATGGATTAAATAGACAATTTATTATATTTTCTTAATCACGATTATAACTGCATCAACATATAATACTCTTTAAATTTAAAAACGGTAATTGGACATTGGAATAGAACACGTGACTTTCAACCTTGTACAACAATGCCCTTATCACTGAGCTATCCAGGAGTTGAGCTGTGGTTAGGGCAATTCTTCACTAACATTTTAAGGCATAGTCTGTGATGGATGTGTGGAAATCAGCAGCTACATATGAATAATCATTTAATATCAGGCGTTATTATATTAGATAACTAAGTCACCTTTTTAAATACTGTTTTGTGTATTTTTAAACATATTTTTTACAATTCTTCTAAAAAAAAATATTCTAATGACTGCAGTGGTTTGTAATCTTAACCTTTTGTTTTTTAATATTTCAACAACGAGATCACACGTGTCGTTAGTCACGCGGACCAAACGTCAGGCTCGTCTAGTTTGATTCGCCAGTGACGTGGATGTCGGGGCTCGAGTCCTGGCTGTGTTTACTGAGGAGTGTTTACAAACATAGCTTCCCATTCTCTCTTTACGCAATTGTGTTTACATATCCACTTAATTACATTTTCCAAATTCACCCTTCTTTCATTGTAATTAAATGCTGGTAGCCAGAACGGTGAATGAAAGAATTTAGAACCGAGTTCATGGTATTGATTGGTAAACCCAATGTGAAGAGAGACCTAGACGCTAATCATGTTAATGTGTTAGGAATTAATAAGGTTGAATTTAGATTATGTGTACTCGCATCTGCGTGAAGATAGAGTGGAAAATCATTTAGTAAAAAAACACCTTCCGTACTCCTAATCCAATTGGGAATTGAAATACGATCTCCCCGTCATATGTGGTCTTGCCTGTTGTGCGGGTGACGCCTTATATCATGTGGGCACAGAAGAGTTTTTTTGATTGAAACTGCAAAAATACAGCCTTTGACTAATAAACCCTGCCATTCCATCTTAACATATACATATGTAGCCAGCCAGTAACGTGTAGCACAATGGAGAGGGGAAAAAAACCAAGAGCTAATCATTAGGAAAACCGAAATATCGCAAGATATATTTTTATGATTTTTTTTTTACTTAACACATTAGTATTAGAATCAAAATAATTTTAAGGTCCATTATAGAATTTTTGAATGTATTATTTACTTATATCCATTACTGTTTCCAGCCCATGGTCTGTGTAAGTTTTGTATTCAAGTCATATATCTTCCACTACCGGCTGGCTAATCCTGTCGTAGCTTAATATGCCTTATAATCTAACTTAAGACACCACCGTCTGTGACATGCAACAGCGTGACCGCAAACGGTCAGTGCCGAGCATCCCTGGGTACAGATGTCCCAGGGCAGTTTCTGGGTCGGTACCGATAACCACTCCGAGCCCCCTGACTCGAAGGGAGGGTTTATCTGGTTCAGGCCAGATACCTATGGAGGCGAGAATTAACTCCTCCTCCTCTTCCATTCACTCACTGGTGGGACTGGAACTGGGGAGTGTGACTCCCACCTATGGCTTCTTTGGTGCTGACTGACAGCTGACGGCTTTGAAAAGTTACCAGACCAAATAATGTATCCCTACGCCAAACCATACAATCTGCAAAAAATGTGTTTAGCAGTTGCCACTTCTGACAGTCAAAGTTTAGGTATATACCTAAATGTTGACTGTCAGAAGACAGATGTGAGCTGTCAGTCAGCACCAAAGAAACCATGGGACTACTGTACTTCCCTTCCGCTTACAGACGTGACCTTGCAATCTCCACTCTTTCTCGTGTGTACGAAAATGGGATTACACACATTGCGTGTGGGAAAGTAAATCTCTCACTCCTCGTGCGTACGAGTGGAAGTGCCCATGTTCTAGCCCACGCACTACTAATTGTCCGGGCTAGCACTGGAGCTCTAAAACGGCTCACCGCACGACCGGCGAGGCCGAGCCCCCTGGCCGTCAAAGGCCCATAACCCCAGAGCCCAGGCAGAAGGCCCAGAACCCCAGGAGCCCAGGCCAGAAGGCCCAGAACCCCAGGAGCCCAGGCCAGAAGGCCCATAACCCCAGGAGCCCAGTCAGAAGGCCCATAACCCCAGGAGCCCAGGCCAGAAGGCCCAGAACCCCAGGAGCCCAGGCCAGAAGGCCCATAACCCCAGGAGCCCAGGTCAGAAGGCCCATAACCCCAGGAGCCCAGGTCAGAAGGCCCAGAACCCCAGGAGCCCAGGCAGAAGGCCCAGAACCCCAGGAGCTCAGGCCAGAAGGCCCATAACCCCAGGAGCCCAGGTCAGAAGGCCCAGAACCCCAGGAGCCCAGGTCAGAAGGCCCAGAACCCCAGGAGCCCAGGTCAGAAGGAACGGGGAGCCCATAACCCCAGGAGCCCAGGTCAGAAGGCCCAGAACCCCAGGAGCCCAGGCCAGAAGGCCCAGAACCCCACCCATGCAATTGTTCGTGGACGATTAAATCCACTGCCCTACAGAGTCCAGACCATTTAACTGAGCCACCGTGGATGACGGGGGCTTTAGCCCAGGCCTGTGTACTACTTATAACGGAAGTAGTCAAACGAAAACATACCAATCCGCAGGAGCCACCAGTAGCTCTCCTGTAGGTGACCCCAAATGACCTCTGGCACGGGAACTAACGTAAGACTAGGATAGGCACGACATCCGGTCCCCGACTGCTAAATTATCAATGTGAAAGGGTAAACCCACATTTCACCAATTAATTGTATTCGGCCATGCCGGAAATCAAACCCAGGACTTTATGCTCAGTAGGTGTGCATGCTACTGACTGAGCTAAGGTGTCAGATGTATTGTAAGTAAAATAAAACTAAATTGTATATTTTATTGCAATTGATTACTTGGTCCATTATATGAGAAATGTGATTACTTACGTTGATTTTAATTAGAATCGACGTTATGCAAACTATACACATTTTTATTTTGTGGTGAACCACATTGTTCTTTGCTTGAAGTCAACATATAAATAGTACCATGTACACTATTATAAATTTATTTTCTAAAATTTCTATAACAAATAAAAATGTCCAGTCCTTAACAATTATTTCTCTCCACTAAAGACTGTTGATGAAGAATACGCAACATATATGTGTTAGATCTGGCTATTATAGCTATACCCAAAAGCAAATATTTAAAATTTAAGAATTTAAAATTTAGCCATAATTCTTCTAGAATTCTTATGTTGAAGTACTTATTTTTTTTAGCAATTTTTAACCTAGAAATGCTTTTTATTCAGCAACTTTTAATAGCAAAATCCTAATTTTTTATCCATCACAAATCAGGGCTTCTTCTAATCGCTCGTTCTGATCTCAATCCAAAGGTCAAACAAGGAGAACCCGCTGAGGACATCGCCCTGATGGTCCAGACCCACGCTGATAACATGTCCTTCTTCGGCCACGAGATCCCAGACCTTCTGGACGTCCTCAACTCTTCTTACGCCTTGCACACCAACCAGACCAACGACATCGTGGAACTTCAGGAGCGTCTCACCAACTCTACTGCTTTTACAGACATAGTCACCGGGGCGTTGGCTGGTCTACTAGAGGCCAAGATGTCGTGGCTTCAGCTCAATGAGGTAAAAAAAGGGAAAACGATTCTCTCGACCGGGGTATAGGGGTAGTTGACGGGGGAAAGTTTTGCGAGTGAAAACCTCACTTAAAAATTGAGATGGACGGCAAAGGTGTTTACTTAGATGGGGACACCCACTGATTAATTAGTTAAAGAGAAACGCAGTTTCGGATCAAATTGCCTTGCGCATGTTCAAAGGACACCGCCTTCAGCAGCTTGCTATGTATCATAAAGAGAGCAAATTTAATTTCTTATTGCGCCATAAGATCAATTTGTCCCTAACCTTCCTCCCTCCCACTCCTACCCACCCAAAATAAAATAAAAAAATATTGCTCATATGATCGTCCACAATCATTCGCATTATTATATCGGATACGCAAACGTGTTTGGTCTTTTCCCTCTAAAGTATGTCTGTTCACAGTGAAATGTTAGAAGACGTTACTCTGTGAATGTATGGACTCTCTTATATGACATGCAGCTGGCTCAACTGCTGGGAAATAATCTGAAACAACTAATTAAATAAAAACGTGTTTGTCATTCTTGTTGAAAAACTAGTTGAGATCTCGTGTAAAAATATCCCTAAATGTAGATCTGCTCAACAAAATAGTACAAAACCTCTGAACTGTATTTGAGCTTTGCTAAAATCCCTGTGATCTGGACAAGAAAATATGACTTTAATGATCTTTAGCCTAATAAGGACAACAATTTTTTTTTTCTGATTGGTTGAACGTAATAGTAACGTAAAGGTATGGATGGATGGCCCAAGAGGGTGCGATTGCGTGAGCTGTTACAAACAGACTATGATGAGGGGGCAAATGATCGTAGACGAGTAATAAACTATCGGTATAGGCCAAGGGTGAGGAAATCTTTTGTCATGGCCCTTCAAGGGTTTCTTATGTACAGTAAAGATTCAAGGAAAACAAGAGCAAAACTGAAATATGGCCAGGTGAAAAGCTCTAAGCCAATCACAGAAAATCAGCGCGAACCTCGTAGGTCATTCTGCACTAGCGGAGACAATCTCAGACTGGTCTGCGTTTCTTCCATTAAAACCGGCGTGGAAGAATCAATCAAATTTTAAAACCAACTGACTCAATTGGTGTGAATGCGACTAAATCAACCGACTCCATGCGCGCATGAGCCTACAAAGCGAGATACAAGCAGACAGTCAACTGTTGGCGTGTTTTACTTTTTAGTTCTGTGTTAATTTATTACTTTACAATTGGTAATGTAAAGTAGTTATTGTGTGTTGATAAAAATTATTATAACTATACATTCATGAGGTGTACACAATAAAATATTAATACCTAGTATTCATATTATTATTTATAATAACAATAGTACTTAAATAGCATAAATAATAAAGTTAGAATCCTTATAACTCGTGAACTGTAACGATTTGAAATCATTGACTAACTATGAATGCCTATGATTATATAATTATTGTTAAAATTGTGCTGTAAAATTTTTACTTTTGAATGAGCTGTCAACACTCCACGTAACACGTTTTATTTATTACTTCTCTCTTAATCCAGTCCACGCGGATAGCCCTGGGTTCCCAGCTGAGGGACTTCTCCGGGAGCGTCGGTTTCTCCCTAGCTTCCATGGCCGCGGGATTGGGTCATAACTACTCGTACAACGTGACCTTCGATCAGGAGAACATCGTCATACTGGAGGTGTTGCTGACGGCGGGACACGAGAAGAACTCTGTCATTCGTTTTCCTATGGACGAGCACACGGACACCTACCTCAGCGTCAGAAGGAAGTCCAGCGAGTCTTTCAACAGACTCAGGAGCGTGGGGATGATGATAGCGCAACAGTCGGGGAGGATACTGTTCCCACCCTCTTTGAACAGGTAAAACCTAACCCTATTCAGTACTTAACGTCCATTGAGAAAAAGAAAGACGTCCGCGTATTTCTCTTTATCTGTCCCACGCACATATATTGAAGGCTACCTCGATTAGCGAGAAATTGCTGCGCGGACGTTCATGTATAATGCAATATTTAATTCTATGATGGGTTATCTCAAGATATGGCTCACACCAAAATAAAGTCGAAAAATTCCAACAAGTCTGACATTTTTGAAAATTAGAATTCTCTATAATCTACTTTTAGTGGTCCTCCTCCATAAACCTTTTGAAATTCCGAAATCTCTAGAAGTTATTTTGAATGATCCACTGGAAATTTTTGGAAAATTATATTTCTTTATTAGAATCTAAACCCCTGGAAGCCTCGTGCTTTGTACTATGTTACCAATAGTCCACTCAACCCCCCTGCAGAAGTAGGCCAACAAATTGTATAAGAATGAGTAAAGTATAACGCAAAAGAAAATGTACCATAAAGGGAGAATGGTAAACTTTATGTTTCTTAATTTCAGAACTACCAGTTGGGATAGAAGTTCTAAATACCCTGTCACTTACAAACCAGACCACACCTCATGAAATACATTTCCTCAATTTATTGGCTACTAGCCCGTATGGGTAGTAAGACGTGCTAAACTTGACACACAAACATAAATTACGCTTAAATGCCCGTTGTATTTTTTTTAGAATTAATACGGAAGTAACCCGTTTCAGTGGTCAAATGAACTTTGGTATTACTCTCGATATAGACTGGACAGACGATGAAGGGAAGGTTGTAAATCGATTCCCGGTTGGGTAAACGAACTTAAGAGTTTTTTCACTAAATTTTTTTCCACTCTCCTTCCATGAAAATTAAGGTACGCTTCCTCAAAATTAAACCTTCCTTAGCCCAAACACATAAGCTCAAATAAGTACAAATTCGTACAACCCGAAAGGATAGTAAGATAAAGAACTAAAGGAAAAAACAAAGCGAAACAAGTTGGGAGCATATTCTAATCGTCTTTTTTTTTTTTTTGTTGATTTTTACTTCTCTGTGGTTGTGAGAGTTTGTTTGCGTTTGAGATGGAGATTTATTTTAATGGTTGGAAGGGTTTCGCCAACCTCCCACCGCCACTCCTTCCTCTCGAACTTGGTCCCAGGATAGACACTCCAGTGTTGTTGTAGTAAGTAGACTTTCGGTCACTCGTTTGTTGACCAATGGGCTTGACGGACAACAGTGGGTTGAGGGTTTGAACGGGGCTAACCAGTTTTTAAAAAAAATATAGAATCATTTCCAAGAAAAAAAAAATTGAAAATGTAATTGGTCTCCCAAAATTCAAAGGTTTTTTTTTTTCAGGGAGAGTGGTGAAAGGGGACGCGAGATAAGTTCAGTAGCTTTGTAGTTTTTATAAGAAAAAACCCACTAAACTAAAAACATTTTTCCTTCGCAAAATATGGCTAAACTGAGGCGAAATGTACTTGTATTTGTATAAAGGGAGAGTTGTACATCGTTTAGAGAAATGATTACTCTTAATAGGGCTACACGAGACCGGGATTCGAGTCCGGACTTTCCCCTCAGTGGCAAACAAGACTAAAACGGTTGTGGCATTTATTCCGTGTGCCTACTGAATTGGTTTACATGTGGTTATAACGAATTTATATATGTAATAAAACAATACAGAATAGAGTCCCAATAGTATGAAGTTCTGTACAGTTCTATGTAAGGATAAGACTGATCCATGTCCTTTCATATATGATGTGTGATACATAGCTACGAGATAAAACAACGATCAAAAGTTTAAAAAAAAACGCTTGATGTTTTTTTTAAAATAAATTTATTGTTACCTACTTACATAACATGCTTGTATTTATGAAATTATTTGTGTATTGTGAAATGTAAAAGTAAATAGGCAAACTAAGTTCTTTTTACACATAAAATCGTTTTTTTTTTTTCTTTCAGATTACTCCCTTCTCCCCCCAGTCCCCACACTAATTAGTTTAGGATACATGCATACATAAATAACGCTAAAGGAATATGGATGAATAAGGTAAAATTTTGAATGAATGTAGCGGAATTTCTTTGGAGCGAGAGTGTAAAATTATTCACGAGTCAGTACAAGACATACTTAATACACCACGACTGGTATTCGAACCATTATCTCCCTTTCAAAAGCAATCCAGTCCAACCCGATAGTGACGCATTAGAGTAAACAACTTTTCAATAAATCGTGTAAATCGAATTTTCGTTGATTCTGAATGGGACCGATTTCGTTCAACTTGAATAATCGAAAGACGTATATAGCTCTTTAAAAAAAAAGCTTGTGTTGAAAACCTTCTCACTAGCGAGTTCCAGTACAATTCCTTGATTTCATCCTCATCATCGTGTTACTTGAAATTAGATAATTTTAGTTTAAGTATTGACACTATAAAGTGTAAAAATAATAACGTTAATAGAATATGACTTTCGTTTGTTACTTAGTTTCACTAACGATTCAGCCCACAAGATCCTGAACTCACACGTCGTGTGTTTCAACCTACAAGATAGTGATGACGCCGAGACGTCACATAGGAGCGTCTTACTGTTCGAAGAATCCGGAAAGGTCGAGGAGGCCGTGAGCATCCTCTTCCAGCACATCATAGAGGCCAAAGGACCAGAGGATCAGGCTATCAGGAGGAAACTCCACGATGGAGAGGAGCCCACCGCCGTCATAGGGTCGGCCAAGTGCGTCTTTTGGAACAGCAGTCTCGGGTGAGAAAGATAGGAGAGGTGACTGGAGCACTCACTGAAGCCGGATGAGGGCTAAAGAATGGAAGGGGGGGGGGGGGGTAGGTGGGTCTATGCTCTTCGATTCTTCCGGGATTTCGCACCCGTATTATGGTTGCAGCAGCAGAACCTATTTTAGCAGTTGGTATTTTGTCAGTCACTTTGTGTGTTTATCTCGAGATAATTACCAAATGTGTGGGTCAATAATAACGAAATTTGGCAGGACATTCTTTGAACATAGGCCGGACAATGTGTGTAGGGCCTACAAAGGTTTTTAATCTGGCCACACCTTTAAAAATTGCATGTAAGCAAATGGTTTTTCCTCTTATTGCTCATCTCAAATGATTTGAATGTAAAATTTTAACTATTCAATAAATACCTGGAGATTATTTTTAAAATTTTGACATGGATAGAATGTGAAATTAACAACGTGGGCCACGTAAACAACAGTTATTATTTATTAATATAAATATTATTTAGTTATATTATTAATTTATTTTGGTCTAACTTGATCACCAACTTCAAATCCAAGGATAGATATAGGAAGTACTTCAACTTGGAATCCAAAGAGAACTTTCAAGATTGTAATACCAACAAAAACATGGAGGGAGCGATGTCTACTGTTCACAGAACACTACTAGTAAGTAACCCGCTTAGTAAACGATAATCACTTAGAATATTTAGAAAATTTAAATCTTTATTTTGTATGAAGGGAGGGTGATCAGTTAATCTATAGGAGGGAAAGCACCCCTAGTATACCCAGCCAGGATTAAACCCCAACCTCTTTGACACTGGACAACTAGACTAGATGAGCTTTGTTCGTTATGACTGATGAGGGATAACAGTAGAGCTGGTCACACGGACTTTGATCCAACTTCCATCCCAACCCTTAGAATGTGGTCTTCCATCCCTTTTCATTAAAATATTGCTGCATAGTTTTAAAATGCACTTTTCTCAGTTTCCTTAGTATACAGGGTGGCTGAAAAATTCTGCATCATAGGATAGATTGCAATATTTGTTAATGTGATAGCCACCAGTGTCAAAACACATCTGTAGGCGTTCACCCGTCCCTCGCAGTATGCGGGTCACCAAGTCTGATGAAATAACACGGCACTCAGAAGCAATTTGTTCACGCAGATGCTTTACGTCCCTGATTTTCACATTGTACACTTTCGCTTTCAGATAGCCCAACAATGAATTCAGTTCGGGGCGCCCATTACATGGATCCCCTACGGCTGATCCATTGACGAAAGTTCTCATCCACCCAGTGATGTAGCTGCCTGGTATAATGGGGTGGCGGGAGAGGAGGAGTGCATCAGCTTGCATAATCCACTGCAGGCGCGAACCAATTATGTCCATGTCGGCAAATAATGGGTCTCCTAGCATAGCCAGATATGTTTCGCTGTTGACAGGGTATTTTTTTAAAAAAAAAGTAAGGGCCCACGACGTGGACTTTCCAAAAACCACACCAAACCATGATGCGGTCAGTGCCTTATTGGCAGTAGGCCAATGTGGATTCTGGTCGGACCAGTAGCGCATATTCTGCCAGCTTACGTCACTGTTCATATACACAGATTCATCGGAGAACATGACCTTGCACAACATTCCGCATCCTCCTCCATCTTTCCAGAAAACCTATAGCACATTTCAAGTCAATGGTCAGGATCGTATTTGGCCAAATGGTGCAGTAATTTCAACTAATAAGGTTGAAACTTGTGCTTTTTCAATATGTGAATGGTTATTCTGGGCACGGCCAGCTCCAAGATTATTTAGCGTTTTTATTTCTCAGGACTCAAGTACATCCTTACCAGGACAGCTTCCTCCACCACTACTGATGTGTTTGGTCATCCTGCTCGTGGTGCATCCCCCACATTACCTATTGTTTTGAATTTCTGCAGAAACCTGCCAACAGTGGTCACAGTTATCGTAATCCACCTATGATGCGGGACATTTGGACCATCCTGTAGATAGCTTACCTCTCATATAACCAATACTGGTAGAAATAATTCATTTGGAAAAGCTTCGCTTTTGACTTTTTCTCTCAGCAGAATATGTCAAAAACCTCATTATTTAAGAGGATTGTATAGAAGAGCCCCGTGGCGTAGTGTGTAATGCACCTAACAACTAACATAGGGATTCCGGGCTCAATTTCCGGTTGGAAACTTTGGTATTTTTCTCATAAAGGAAGTTGTCCTAACGGTCAGCAGGGGTTGACAAATTAAGTCTAAGTTAGGTTTAAGACTTCTATTGACCCATACCTCCATATTCACTATCATCACTTTATCCCATAGTTGGTAAGTGTAGAAAGCCTCCATAGGTGTATCCTGTGCAATGCTCTGTGCCACCAGAGTGGAGAATAGTCTACATACAGATGTTATTTCTTTCTCGATCAATAATGGCATACGCACGTAAAAAAAAATAGAACACCGATATGCATAGCATACGTTTAGAAGTCCCGAATCATTTAAGAAGTGTTTTGATATTTAAAAATTTAGTTTTCACCAAAATGTAAGCTAAAGCTATAAACAGGTTTAGAACCAGTTAAAAAAATATATTCAAGTTTAAAGTTTTTTAAAACTCCATTACGTTTTACTAAAAAATGTGTACTTTTTAAGATTAGATTAAAACGTTAGAAACCTAAATCTAACGTTCATTCTATCAAACAAAGTTGTGTTTTGATAGGATCACAACAGAAAGTTCAACCTAATGCGAGATTGTTTTATTGGGCTTATGTAAGTTATCAGCGCTGTTTTTTTTTTCTACTAGGAAGTAGCCACCATGACCTACCTTTGGAAAGAAGATAGGACAAAAAAAATTAATATTATAGTCTCCAGTTTCTTTTACGGGCACCCACTGCTTGTGCCCAACCGTATAAAAAAGTATGATTTTAAGTTCGTTCACATTTAAACTGTCCCCTCTGTCTGTATTTTCCAGGAAAGTAAAATCCTTTGATTATTAGTGCCACAGGCTCTCTAACCTTTCCTTCCCTTACTTGGAATTCAAAATCTTGTATCTAAACTAGAGATATTCAGAGGTTGTCTTTATCATCATAATTAACATTTTCCAGCCTGTGGCCGGGTCAATCTTCCCCATTATTCCTGCCACATCATCCCCTCATTTCATCGAGATATTAAAAGAACCTTCACACAAAGGATGTACGATTAGTAAATTCGGGAGTCCCCTGGGCAATGGTACATTAGTACTGCCTAATCTTTATGAAAACTGAGCTAAAGATTGATGTAACCCAGACATGTCATTAAATTATCATTTTGATTTTCAGTGGCATATCTACTACTATTGTATCTTTCTGCAAGATTGCAGCAGGAGGTGTAGAATTTCATCAGTTATGCAATGTTTTGTATCGTCTTCATGTTTTGAAAAACCATTTGTTTCAGTGAGCATGGGCTATGGGACGATACAGGATGTCGTGTCTACCTCAGCACTAGTTCTGATACGACTTGTGTTTGTACTCACCTATCAACCTTTGCTGTTCTCATGGATATACATAACTACGTGGTCAGTATCACTGTCATTATCAGGTGTTATTTCTTACAACAGGTCTATTAAATCTTTTCTCAGTGAACTTAGACCGCTTATACACCATATTCTATGCCTCCTTCTTCCTAAGTTCCCCTTTCCCTTAACCTTTCCATCTATGACCTCATGCAAAACACAGCTCCTCCTAAGGATGTTTCCTATCCAATTTGCTTTGTACAGAAGAATCATATCTAAAGTTTTTCTCTTCTCATCCACTCTTCTTAGGACTTCTTCATTTGTCACCCTGTATGTCCACCTGATATTTTAAAGTCTTCTTCGGCACCACACTTCAACGCTCTTCAATTATTTCTTTCCCATCTTCCTAAGAGTCCAAGTTTCTGCTTCATACAGCGCGATGCTCCAAATGTAGCATTGCATCACTTTCATCCTCAGTTCCAAGCTCAACTTACTAGTCAGCAGTAACCTCTTCTTGTTAAAAGATTATTTGCCCTTGGTGATCTTCTGCCTAATTTATTTAGTGCGCAGAAGGCATCAACACTTGAATTATTAAATAAAACCTATTCAAATGTTTGGCTCTAGTTGAAGTTATAAATATCTTACCTTTCAAAAGGGAACGCTGTTATCCATTAAAAACGCTGTCATTTGACAAAGAACGACGTAGGTTGACATTGGCGTAACAAGGAGAAGGAAGGTACCCACTAGGTACCATTGGTTAAGGAGGTCAATATTGTGTCATTTTGTAAAAAAAAATAATTAAAATAAGCTAAAAAAGTATCTATAATAGTTAAATAGTACAGCTATTGTCGGTGACCTGGTGGTCTAGGGGTAAGGTGTCAGACTTCTATGTTGGTGGCCGGGGTTCAATTCTCGGTCCCAGCACAGATTTATCTGATTACCAAACCCTTCCTTCACCTCTGACAAGACATCTTGTGAATGTGAGGAATGCCAGGCCTCCACCGTGGTTCGGATTCCACGTTAAACTGTAGGTCCTCCATTTCATCTCACAATCACCCTACCATTACACATTAGCGTAAGTGCGTATAACCCGAACGGGTAGTAAGACGCGGTGCTAATAATAATAGTACAGCTATTATTTATTTGAAAGGCGTGCCACATTCATTTACGCCTTCCCGTAGGTCTATAGGCAGGCGACAGCTAAAGATTTCCAAGCTCTCCAGAAAGTCGCAGCTTAGGTTAGTCGTTCACTGCTTTAACTGCCTTTTAATATATTGAAGTCGTCACATTGCTGCCTTTTTATAGGATTAATTTTGCAGCCTTATTTTTTATTTAAACTCTTACTAAGCTTCTTATAATAATTTGGTTTACACGCCGAATAGGGAGTGCTGAAATTGAAACTCACCCCGGGAATAAATTTTCCTTGCTACGCCTCATTTTGTTATCAGCTTACATTGCTGTAAATGGACAAATAGTAAGCTGATTCGTACTTTAATCTGCTGTCATAAGACATACAAATTGAATGGAAACCTCTTGTGGAAAAACAATCTACTGGTACTGATCCTTACAACTACGTTTTGTTTCATTAAAACCTTTCATAAGTAAGTGTGTTTAAACTTTTATCTGTTATAAGCTATTAGCAACCTATATTAGCAAATAATCGTAATCAAGCCCACTTCAGTGGCCGAATGGTCAAAGGCTCTATCTCGCAATAGAATAAACTGCTGAAGACGAGGAGTTCGTAGTTCAATCCCGGTAGGTTTTACTGAGGGTAGTTTTTCCTAAATGGTTTATTTCCCATTCTCTCCGCGCAAATGCGAGTAAAATTTCTTATCCTAACCCCTTAGTGTAGTTAGTACATATACGTATAGCCCGAATGGTAGTAGGACGCTGTGTTAAAAACAATAGTAATTAAAACACAACAACCGGCCCGAATATAATTACTTTATTATTTAATTAACACAATTTCACAATAAAAAATATCCAACCCTAAATAGAATAGAATCCTGGGCCCTGAGGTAAGTAGGAAGTCACGCTAACGATTGAGACAAGGTGTTAGATATGATGTGAAGCTCAAAGCCTCAATTACAGCTTAGGCTAGTAAAATTAAGTGTTTTATAATAGCGGGTAGTATGAGAGCAAGCTCTAGATGCTATTGACTCATGTTTCTGTGCAAATCCCTTTTTAAAAGAATAATATCTTTATGGTGCCATTTCTGATCTCAACATAACACTATATTCATCAACCTGTAGTCACCCTTTCCACTGATCTACAGGAGAACCAAATCAACCAGGAATGTGTCTTGTCTTACGGATGTTGAAGTACATTCATTATAATATTGAAATCATTTCACCAAAGAAGATGAAAGGGCCTCTCCTTTCTGTAAAGCAAGTGTGTCTCTCTACCTTACCGCCAGTAACCTTGTCGAGAGCCCGGGTACCTTCTGTTAAGTTTTGCTCCCCTGGTACTCACGATTTCAATCAACCAAGTATATGTCGCTCACTCATCACGATCGTGGAAGGGTAGGGAGGGAGTCAGTCTAAGGGGAGTAGAGAAGTGGAGAGAGACGTCAAACGAGAGAGGTTTTCACATACGTTCATTCTGTTCGGTTACGGGTGAGTTGGCATGTAAACGATACCTGTCATATGCAGCGTAAAAAATAATATCTTTCCAATAAGGAAGATCAATCAATGCTGGCTGGTTTATTAAACTTATCACCACGTGGCCTAGTTTGTTACATGATCATAATTTGACCATTCTATTCATAATTACTCGCTTCGGTGGTCGGATGATCTAAAGTTTACATTCTTGAAGTAGACCGAACTTCCAATGATGGGGATATCACGGTTCAAAACCCGATCGGGTTACTGAAGGTATTTTCCCTCAATTGATTTTCCACTTTCCATACAAGCAAATTCGTGTACACTTCTTCTAAATTCAACCTTCAAATAAATTTGAGATTTAGTGTCCATAGCTACGATGAAGATTCCAATTCTTTCATATATTTATATAAAAATATAGTTCAAATTATAAGTTAAATATAATAACTCCCTCTCGATGCATTCACTTACATTCCACATTCCAGGGTTAAACGCTTAAACTTTAATAAAAGTGGTAATGGATCAAAAAAATAACTCAAAGTGTATTTTGGATATTTGTTAGTTTTCGCTTTCTTTTCACGTAAACGGAAAAAAACTAAATAAAAATCAAACAAATAAAATATTTTATTTAATATCTACCTATCTATTTTTTCAAATTGAAGGCCTCCAGCCCGGGGACAAGCATTACACCTATCAATGACAGAACAAGGGACTGACCGACATTGTGTGACTTGCTTCTTCGCACGCTTGCGTTATCCTTTATCGTAATGATTGAAGGTCATTAACAAGAATTTCGTAAACTTTTTGCTTGGAAGACCCCCATAAAAAAAAAATATAATGAATTTAAATCAGGTGATCGCAGAGGCCAAGCCACGGGTCCAGCACGTTCGATCCATCTTTCAGAAAAATTTATATTAAGCTATTGCCGAAGACCTCCGTGTTTTTATTTAGTTACTTGCTGTTTGCGCGAAAAAGGAAGCTAAATGGAGCTAATATCCAAAAATAATTTTGAGTTAGTTTTTTGATCCCCTACCACTTTCACAGGTTTAGTCGTTAAACCCGGGAACATCTTATATTTTTTTTTACACATTTTTCGTTAATTATTGTCATGATTTAAATGTTTCGGTTACGTCATGTAAACTTTGTTTCACAGGGCAAGGACTCACCCTGGAGGTGCTCTCAATAACATGCAGTGGTCTGAGCGTCATTTGTTTATTTCTCACGCTCATTGTGTTTCACGGCTGCAGGTAAATTAATATGAATGGGCCTATCTATACTGGTCTCACAATCTATACTAATATTATAAAGAGGAAAGATTTGATTTTTTGTTTTTTTGTTTGTAATGGATAAACTCCAAAACCACTGGACCTATTTTAAAATTCTTTCACCAATATAAAGCTACATATCAGCGAGTAACATAGGCTATATTTTATTTTGAACATTTAATTTATTCCTCATAAAAATGTCGATAGTATATTATATAGTCGTTGGGAAAAAAAAGTTGTTGAAGGGAAAGTGGGGTTGGTGAAGGGGGTGGTTGGGTAGGGGTGAGGAAAGAGAACTAGATGTAGTGACGAGGAACGCAAAAAAAAAAATATTAAAATAAAATTTGGGGAAATGAGGGGAGTAAATGAAAGTGGAGGAAGCTGAAAAATTAATATGATTTTAACAATTTGTTTGATTGGTGTATACACCATTCCTTTCGCTCCTAGAGCAAACAAAATTATAGAGGAATGAGATAAAAAAGGAGGGAGGATAAAAAGAGGGAGGGGCTATACAGTGATGGTATGACTGTATTTTTTTAAAATAAGTAAAAAAGTTTTGTTTTTATATTGACATGATGGATGATTTGAAGCTTTGTTTTACAGGATTCTTTACAATATTTTTTTACGGGTAAGGGGACTAGTATTTAATATAACGTTTTGGGAGAGGCTTATAAACTAACATAACATAATCATTGTTTGAAATCGAGATATGAAGATATGTTTAAAGTATAGGTATATATATTTTTATAAGTATTGATAATATTTATCAAAGGTTATGGCTGCAGAGTAGATGACTTTACGTATGAACACGTGGTCAATTACTAAGAAAATAATTGGCCTATATTGTATACGTCCTTATTCAGTCTCATTTCGATAGAAATTAATATAGTTTGGGACATTTATATGATTACTTAAAATTAATAATGGTTATATAGGCCCTAGTTATATGTAGATATATGTGATCTGTAGCTTTTTTTTTAACAGATATTGATTTATATTATCTATAAAATATTACAGCTGCAGCTCACATTTCACATTAGTATGAACTCAGTCGACTGTAAGGATGACCGGTAAAAATTCAACTATCCAGTAGATATTTTAAACATATTGACACCTTCATTAATACTGCCAAGTCTAAAATAGATTTTCATTCTTCCTACACGCAAATGCGGGTACATTTCCTGAAAAATAACCTTCTTAATCCCAAAAAAACACTAGCCTAATTAGTACATAAGCGTGTAAACCAAACGGGTAGTAAGATGCGGTGCTGAAAAAAAACCACACCAAATAAACTAAACTTAAAATAGGCAGTATAATAATGCTCCTAAACGGTGCCTAGGTAATGGAGCCTGCCTAGAAGTGACAAAATTGGAAACAATTCTAATCTATGTACCATTTTATAAGGTATTCCTAACTTTCAATCGATAAATATTTGAAAGATTTGTTAGGCTTTGTTTAAAAAAAACATATTTCCATCAGTTATTACGTAAAAGTGGATAAAGTAATAGTAGGTTAAATTAATTCTATTTTTATTATTTGAACTATAACAATTTATATGGAAAGACCCCATACAATTGGCTATGATTGAAAATTGACTTTAGCTGACAGATACCAACCATATCCAAAGGTTAATTTTGTAAATAATTAATAATATATAATAATAAATCACAAAGCTTATCTGGGAACTGCCTGCGGCTAGAAATAAAGGGGGATGCCAACGTTCAGCTTCCAATTGATTAATCGGTAAGAAACATATATTCCTTAAGATTAACTCGTTAAAATAATTGTTGAATGAATAAGATGTATTTCAATTTCAATTTATAATTTGTTTCAATAGAAACCATAAAACAATTTTAACAAACGTTTCCTAGATATATTTCCTAGACATATTTTGAAATAATTCTTTTGTATCAATATAATTTGTATGCCTTTTATTGTAAAATATTATCTTTAGAATAAATTGAAGTTACAATCTAATTTCCATAATAAATTCTTCATCTAACAGATAAACAATCTAATAGATAATTAATTTATTGTCAAGTTCTTATAAAGCTAACACGTTTGATGTATATTATGTGTAACTATTAAACAAAACTAATAAAAGTAGTCAAATGTAATCAATGATGGTTGCAAAAACAAGGCATATATTTCCTAAACTGTCCTTACTAATGAAATACTAATATTGCACTGTTTTTTTAAGAAGTAAAGTCTACATAGAAATATACACAGACATTTTAAAAATTACTTTACTTACTTTGTTTCATGAATTATTATTTGTGTAAGATGTATACAATTTGTATTGGATTATTAATTGTGGTCCAACACTGTTTAATATCCCTGGTATGGAAATGTCGTCCAAGCTAATATAATACATGTGGAAGAGACTAACGTTCAAGCAATATTTTGTAGATACCTTTGAATAAAAAACCAACGACCCCACTGGGACAATTTTTATATTTTGTTACAGATCAATACAAGGCGAAAGAACTACCATTGGCAAGAACTTGTGTATTTCTCTCTTGATTGCCCACATAATCACACTTACCATGCTAGATAAGAGCTACTTCCATCTATCTGACGTGAGTACCATCACACTTACCATGCTGGACAAGAGCTACTTCCATCTATCTGACGTGAGTACCATCACACTTACCACGCTAGACAAGAGTTAATTCCATCTATCTGGCGTGAGTACCATCACACTTACCATGCTAGATAAGAGCTACTTCCATCTATCTGACGTGAGTACCATTAACTACACTTACCATGCTGGGCAAGAATAATTACTTCCATCTATCTGACGTGAGTACCATCACACTTACCATGCTGGACCAGAGCTACTTCCATCTATCTGACGTGAGTAACATCACACTTACCATGCTGGACAAGAGTTACTTCCATCTATCTGACGTGAGTACCATCACACTTACCATGCTGGACAAGAGTTACTTCCATCTATCTGACGTGAGTACCATCACACTTACCATGCTGGACAAGAGTTACTTCCATCTATCTGACGTGAGTACCATCACACTTACCATGCTGGACAAGAGTTACTTCCATCTATCTGACGTGAGTAACATCACACTTACCATGCTGGACCAGAGCTACTTCCATATATCTGACGTGAGTACCATCACACTTACCATGCTGGACAAGAGTTACTTCCATCTATCTGACGTGAGTAACATCACACTTACCATGCTGGACCAGAGCTACTTCCATCTATCTGACGTGAGTAACATCACACTTACCATGCTGGACCAGAGCTACTTTCATCTATCTGACGTGAGTACCATCACACTTACCATGCTGGACAAGAGTTACTTCCATCTATCTGACGTGAGTACCATCACACTTACCATGCCGGACAAGAGTTACTTCCATCTATCTGACGTGAGTACCATCACACTTACCATGCTGGACCAGAGCTACTTCCATATATCTGACGTGAGTAACATCACACTTACCATGCTGGACCAGAGCTACTTTCATCTATCTGACGTGAGTACCATCACACTTACCATGCTGGACAAGAGTTACTTCCATCTATCTGACGTGAGTACCATCACACTTACCATGCCGGACAAGAGTTACTTCCATCTATCTGACGTGAGTACCATCACACTTACCATGCTGGACAAGAGTTACTTCCATCTATCTGACGTGAGTACCATCACACTTACCATGCCGGACAAGAGTTACTTCCATCTATCTGACGTGAGTAACATCACACTTACCATGCTGGACCAGAGCTACTTCCATATATCTGACGTGAGTACCATCACACTTACCATGCTGGACAAGAGTTACTTCCATCTATCTGACGTGAGTAACATCACACTTACCATGCTGGACCAGAGCTACTTCCATCTATCTGACGTGAGTAACATCACACTTACCATGCTGGACCAGAGCTACTTTCATCTATCTGACGTGAGTACCATCACACTTACCATGCTGGACAAGAGTTACTTCCATCTATCTGACGTGAGTACCATCACACTTACCATGCTGGACAAGAGTTACTTCCATCTATCTGACGTGAGTACCATCACACTTACCATGCTGGATAAAAAGCTACTCACGTATAGCTGATGGAAGAGGCTTTTGTATGCTCTCAACATAATTAGAAAATGACTCTAATATTTTTTATCAACACATTATTTTATTCAAACAAATTCTAAATATTGTTTTAAAAAATTTATTTGCACTTACATTTTTATCTCTAAAAGTAAAATACATTTACATTTTCTCATTTCCTTATCGAAGGAAAAAGAGAGGGAAAAATTCTCAAATTTCACACAATTCCTTGATTTTCTGTCAGAAATATGTATTTCCATTCCTCCCCCTTGTACTCCCTACCACCGACAACACTTTTCACTAATTTTTTTTTTAGAATAGTGTCTTACTACCCATTTGGGCTATACTTTTTTCCAATGTTCATAGTGATTCTAGATATATATATAAGTTACTATCCTATCCCCTTATTCACTTCACAAATTCATTTTCACTTAGCAAAGCAGTCAAAATAAATAGTTTTGGATATATTTATTGTAGATGATTTGTTGAAAAATAACTTTTTAAATAAACCATTGAGGTATATTTGGTTTGATTTTCAAAAGTTCATTGTACTCTCGTTGCGATTGAAATTTTATCCTATACAGTATATAAGCTTACATTGAAAAGTTTTCACAATACAATAAAGAAAAACATCATAGATGAAAAAAATAAAATATTTTCACAGTTTGCTAAGAACCCGCTTCAGTGGATGCGTGGTCTAACGCGCTATTCTCGTGTTAAATTAGACTGCCCAAGAACGGCAGATCGGGGTTTGATCCCGGTTGGGGGCACTGAGGGTGGTTTACCACTCTTCTTCCACGCAAATGCTGGTACACTTCCCTTCAATTAAACCTCCCTAATCCCTAAACCATTAGTGTAATTAGTACATAGGCGTATAACCTGAACGTATAGTAAGAAACGGTGCTAAAAAAGTATGGATTACAAATTAATGGAAATAGACGTGGGAACTGTAAATATTAGTTTTTTTCTGTAACGCCATTGTGGTTTGGTGGTTAGATTCCTGGATACAGATCTAGAGGTCCCATGTTTGATCCGAAGCGTTTCCAAAATCTATCTGTGAAGCAATGGTTCTGGAGAGGGGTCAAATTTAGACTCGTGAGGACAAATAAGAAGCTACTTGTATAATTAAACAGCGGTTCCGGTTTATAAAACTCAGATTAAAGGTGGCAGGGCTCGTTGTGTTGACTACACGACACCCTCTATCGGTAAATGTTGGCATTATATTTAATGGTGGTGGCCACTTGGTCAGTATAACTCGCTTGCGGGTTCACACCATGGAGGTTTTTTTTTTTATATCAAATGCATGGTGCCATTAATTAATACAATTTATTTTATTTCTGAGTTTACCATTATAAGTATAGGTCTAATGTATTTATTTATTATATGCTCAAAGATGCTAGGGCCTAGTGGGTGGAATTTTTATTTATTAAAAAGCACATTTATTAAGGTATCATAATCCTATAATTTCTCTTTTTAATCGTTAACTAACTTTTTATTTTTATTCCCACGACAAATAAAATTGGTGTTTTAAAGTGATTTTGATACACATTTTATGATTATATTCATTTAAATTTGACTATGCTCAATACAACTATTTGTTTAAACAGTGCAATTCAAATGGTTTTATACCAAGAGCAGAATGTGGAAATAATTTCTCGACTCAAAATTAATCTATCTGCCATCACCTACAGTTTTTTAAAAGTGATTTGAATAGTAAAATAAGATGTTTGTATAATTTGGTTGTTGACCGAGTGTAGTGTTTGGGATTTAGTCTTTCATTCTGTTTGTTCCGGCGATTACTGCCTAATTAGTATACTGTTTTAATGGAATTTGGCAGAGACAGTATTTAAACACAGACCAGACGTGTGTATGTTTAAAATATATATATATATATATATATATTATATTTGACATAATTGTGAGAGTGATGTCTTAAACTACGTGAACAAAGGTTATTCTCTATGAATATATCGTTCTATTGAATATAAAACTTTGTTTTCCTTAAACTTATAACGTGATCCCCAAAGTGAAATAGCAACTTTAAATCCAAAAGAAATTAAGGGAGATATTTCTTCTTGAAATCTGTAGTTAGTATCTTTCTTTTAAGCACCACTCTTACTAACTGTCCAGGTTGAACGCATGCGTACTAACTACGATAGTAATTTTAGGGATTAGCTAGGTTATATTTAGAGGAAGTATACCCACATTTGCGTTGAGGTATAATGAAAATACCATTTAGGAAAAACCACCTCCAGTATATCCGACCGGGATTCGAACCCCGATCTCCCTGTCATCGATTGTCTAGTCTAAGAAGAGAGTGACGCCTTAGACCATGCAGCCACTGAAGCAGATTTCACAGAATTTCTAGTGTATTTAGTGAACAAAATACTAAAATGTGATAGGCTATATAATGAAATCAAAATACTTTTCTAGAAGTAAGAAATTGTAAACTGTTACTTTCCCTAGAGTTTGAAACAAAAATAAAATAATGACATCTTTTATTTATGTTAAATAACTGAATAATACTTGCTTATTTTCCCTCTCACACCTACAAGTCTTACTACCCATCCATACTATAAACATTTTAACTACGCCAATGGAGAAGTGATTACTGAGGTAACAGTAAATGCACCCACATTTGCGTGGAGGAATAATCAGAATCCCTTAAATCTATATCATCCTCAGTACACCTAGTCAGGAATCGAACCTTTACCTCACCATCACCGGCAAACCAGACTAAGATGAACTTGACATTTAGCCCACGTACTCACCAATGCGAATAATATGTGCCTATTTTGGTCAGAGAACAAATTGTTTACATGTTTTTAACTAATAATATTCCACCAAAAATGAGTCTTATTTACTAGGGCATTTTAATATCAAGGTTATCAACACCTTAGTCAAAGGTATAGAGGTGGTAGGGGTTAGTTTAGTGAAAGTTCACCTGCATTCACACAGAAAGAGGGCATGGGAAATTTACAATTATTCATCACTTGCCAACCGTTTAGAAGAAGAAAAAAGCACCTTAATATACTCGGTATAAATTTAAATACCAAGATTTTCCCCACTAGCAAACCAGACAAGGCGAAACTGTTGCCTTTACCCGCACAGCCACCTCACCCCCTTCCCAATGTAGAAAACAAAATAAACAAATAAAAACAAAGCTAAAAGTTAACTAACAATGGCTTCCACTTCTTTAATTAGAGTAGAATTGGAAAACTGATAAACCATTTCGAAGTAATATATCAACCATGAAATGGTCAACAACCTCAAATTAAAACGATATATTATGTGCTTTCCTCCATCCAACACGCATTAATTACAAAAAAACAAAACAGCATGGTCACTCTATTAAATAAACGTTAGTTACTCATTAACGCCTAAAGCAAGAAAAATTTTACCTTATTGACTGATCGTACGACTTTTGACTTTAGTTTTTATCTTTACCCACATCGGTAGCCGCGATGTCTAACGTGCTAGGTAGATCAAAGTTCGAATCTCGTTCGGGTGTCTGTCACCCCAAAAGCTTTTACACTCTCCCTCCACGCAAATGCGGATACACTTCCTCAAAATATAACCTTTCTAATCCCTATGACTATTAGCGTAGTTAGTATACAAGAGTATAACCCAAACGGGTAGTAAGACGTGGTGTTAACAAAATAAATAATTTCATCTTGATTGTATCCTTAAGAGTACGTTTCACACGTTAACAGAAAATTGAGAGCGGAATCTGCTCAAGTTGCGCAGCAATTCAAACGTTACCAGAAATATATGTTCATTCATTATGTTTTGAAACACAAATTAGAAACATCTAATAAACAACATGTTTTATTTTCTACTGGATAAACAGCTCTTTAAGACTAATATCACAATTTTATGTTTTAAAATTGTAATGTGTCGTGAAGTAAACTAAAACATTTACAAAAACGACACACGTGATTTCCATTCTAAGCGTTATTTTTACACGTTTCACAACAGTAAATGTAGCTGTATGCTAGTATTACGTTTTGTAGGCGCATACGCACTGATAAAGTCGGTTGGTTTTGAAATTTGATTGGATCTTACAAGCTGATGATATCAAATTCAACCTTTTTGGCTCGCTTAGCCCAAGATACAATTTCTCATCAAGTTTGTACCCCAAAAGTTATTGGTTCATAATGGTGGATATATATAATTTATAGTATAAATGGTGACCTGGTGGTCTAGGGGTAAGGTGTCGGACTTCTGTGCTGGCGGCCGGGGTTCAATCCTCGGTCCCGGCACAAATTTATCTGATTACCAAACCCTTCCTTCACCTCTGACAAGACATCTTGTGAATGTGGGGAATGCCAGGCCTCCACCGTGGTTCGGATTCCACGTTAAACTGTAGGTCCTTCATTTCATCTCACAATCACCCTACCATTACACATTAGCGTAAGTGCGTATAACCGAATGGGTAGTAAGACGCGGTGCTAATAATAATAATAATATAGTATAAATCTAAATTTTATTTCATTTATTTAAGTATTTAAGTGCACATCCTGAACCTACTGATTATACAGTATTGTTACAATACTTATAAACCAACCTAAATCTAGAACAAACACTACATCCGACCCCCGGCCGTTAATACGTCAATGTGATAGGAGAATCCCAGATTTCAGCAATGATTTTTTTTTTGGGCCAGTCCAGGATTCTAATATGGGATTCCATGCTCTGCAACTAAAATAAATTAAATTCAAAATAATTTATTAAATAAGAAGTTTTAAATGAGAATTATATGTTTGTACATATACTTATTTTAAAAATCGTGTGTACCCCTTAAAGCCGCGTACAAACGGGTGTAAGGGGTAATATAAGCAGCGGTGTAATGTAACGAGAATACCTCGGACGTCATACGGACAAGCCATGAATAATACCCCCAATCGTCTGATCCGCTCAGTCGCCGCGGGTGTGTCGAATAGACGGATGCTAGTCGCCGGTGCTGGTTTTATTGCTCTGTATTTAATGATGGAAAGTGTAAATTAAACAGGACGTCATCGTTGGTGATAAACAAACACAACTGTATAAAAAAGAAATAAGGCTCTAATTTATTTTCGGATTTAAATATCTTTCTAGTACACTCACCCACCCGTTTTTTGTCGTGCCTTTTCCTTTTCGATACGACACTAGAAAAGTTATTATTTTATTTTATTTTCACATTCCTCTGCATCAATCTCAGACTAACAGTTTCTAACCAGGTGTTATTCTTCATTTTTTGCGGGAGGAGGTTTCGGGTTACACAAAGTCTCTTTACTTTTGTATATCTCAATCAATTCGAGCGATTTCTCTTTACTCTACATATTTGTCATTTTATTTAAGTCAGTTGAAAAAAGAACGTAACTAAATATAAGTAAATTAAGAGAAGTAAATTAAAAAAGTAAATAAATCAAGTAAGCAGCAATAGCTCATCCGTTGTGAATCAAGACCAAATACACAGTGCGAGCGCTTTTGTGCACTTTCATAGTTTTGATTAAATTTACTGTACATGAAATATGCGGCCTTAAAAGGAATCGCATGCCAAAAGCAAGGCCGTAGCCAGCCAATAATTTTAGGGGGGAGGTGGGAATTGGTGAGCACATCCCCAATTACTGGAAGCAAGAGAAAATTCTAAATGATAAACAATTCTAGAAGCTCACTGAAGTGATTTATTTTTTCATGGTAAAATAACCCCCTAGCTGCCAAAGGCTTGGAAAAATTCTAAATATTAAACACATTTTGAAGCTCTGTGAAGTGTTTTTTTTATAGTAAAACAACCCCCAAAATTACGATGGATAGGAAAATTTCTAAATATTTAAAACCTTTAGAAGATCTCTGAATTGCTTTTCATGGTAACACAGCCCCCTAATTTGTATTTGTACCTTAATTTTGATATTGTTTGAACCATAAATAAAGCCATATATATTTTGTTCATAAGATTTCGCGGAGGGTTTGAGCCCCCATTACCCTTCAGGCTACGGCCTTAGCCAAATGGCCCTTCATCCCCCTGATATATTTTGACAAGTGTATCATAAGATCAGATTCATCACCAATGGCTAAAGAGCCTGACCCCCCCCCCCCCACCACCTTCTACCCCTTCTCTGAAGGTACTCACTGGAAGTGACATCCTCCCTGTGGACCCCTTAACAGGGGGTGTGTTCAGTGGTCGCGGTCTTTCTACACTACTTCTTCCTGGCCTCGTTCTGCTGGATGGCCGTGGAGGGTCATTACCTCTACCGCCTCGTCATCCACGTGTTCGACTCCGGGCGGAGTCTGAGGATGGCCTACCATCTCATCGGCTACGGACTTCCAGCCCTGGTGGTTGCCATCACGGAGATCGTAGCTTGCCTGAACGGTGACAAGGCCTACGGCAGAGATGAACTGTGAGTGGATTTTTACTTGCGTTCTTCCTCCCACCAGCACACCGCATTCTAGACTGACTTTATATTCATGAATCATGAGTAACACAGGGATAATAAATAGTGCACGGTGCACAATTCACAAGAAATATACAACTGTTTATAATGGAGCATACTTTTTAAAGTCTTAATTAAATCGATTATCGTTTATTACTAGAATATATCTTAACCTCTTCTAACTATTGCATTAGGTTTCAAAAAATATTCAAAAAAAAAGCGTTCACTCAAAAAACAAAGTTAATTAAACTGAATCTTCTCAAACTTGAAATTAACCTAATTTTATGTTTTTACTGTTCAATTAAAAAACAAATTTCATTTTTAATTTGGTTCTGATTTTATTATTCTCACAAATTTTTTGGTAGGCCTAGTTCTCAATAACATAATCAATAAATGGTAGGGTGCATGGGTCAGACTCTTTTATCTTAAATTAGAGACATAATATACTAAAAACTAGTAAGATTTTGTGAAATAAAATAAAATACATTGATAAAGAAACACTCCATCTAGGAGCATAAATGAAATAATATACGCATTTTCTTTTATCGTATGTCACATATAACCTGACATACAATTTTGATCGCCTTATGTGTAGGCTACTAGTTACGCTAGTGGAACAGAACGCTACCCAGAGTTAGGGTTGTGTTATAGAAAGAAAAGTATCGATAATGTACTCACTAAAAGTATCGGAAGAAAATTATCGATACCGTATCAGTATTGAAAGAAAAGTATCGATGACAGTAAATATTGGTATCGAAACGCATATAAACTTTTCTTCTTCGTCTGTTTGGAGGACTTTTGAGTTGACTTCAAAAGTTTCTTATGTTTAGTTTGTGATGACACTGTTTATTGATAAAGGAAGGGGTGGTAGGCTGGTCGCCACTCACCTGACACCCGTTCAAGCATCAGGTTGTATTAATAAAGATGAAAGAGGAGTTAAGAATTGTGATGAGCTAAAATAGATTGAATTCAAGAATTGCTTCTTGCTTGTCATGCAGAAAATGAGTGAGAGTTGAGAAATAATGTCATTTGTTATTCCTCAACAGTCCACCCTAGTAAACATCTAATCTTAGCATGAGTGAAAATATAACAAAAAAGTTGTCTATTTTGATACCGATCCGATACCGGAGTATGAGTGCTAATATAAGTAAAAGTATCGGAAAAAAGTATCGATTAAAACAATACTAGTATCTAAACGGAAATATCGATATTAGTACAGTATCGATACTTTTTTCACATCCCTACCCAGATTACAGCATAGGAGGTTGTCTACATTTCGTACCCATCATTATATTATGTGATGAGAGTTAATATGAAGTTTCGGAGCTGTTGTGAGTCTTAACTGAACTTAAGCTAACCGTCCAAACCTTTGTGGTCGTAGGGATTATTAAAAACAAATTTTGAAAAAAAAAAACATTTGTATCTTTTTGCTCATAAGTAAACAACCTTTAATTTTAGGGTTAGATTGATAGTTGTTAAAATTATTATTATTAGCACCGCGTCTTACTACCCGTTCGGGTTATACGCTCTTACGCTAATGTGTAATGGTAGGGTGATTATGAGATGAAATGAAGGACCTACAGTTTAACGTGGAATCCGAACCACGGTGGAGGCCTGGCATTCCCCACATTCACAAGATAACTTGTCAGAGGTGAAGGAAGGGTTTGGAAATCAGATAAATCTGTGCCGGGACCGAGGATTGAACCCCGGCCGCCAGCATAGAAGTCTGACACCTTACCCTAGACCACCAGGTCACCAGTTGTTAAAAAAAAACTATACCATAAGTACGACTTGGGTTGGATTCATATTTAAAGAATTTTTTTTATGGTTACCAAAGTTACTTAAACCATTTTAACTGCATTAATTCACCAAACCATGAAATCTTCAGTCGTCACACTTGATACATAATATCAATATACATAAAATAATACTAGTAATATAGTAAAATGTTTTAAATTTTGAAAGAAATTAAAAATATATATATATATTTTTTTTTCCTACTAGAATCCTACTACACTTGTGTTGGTTATACTGGTTTAAATCTCCTTTAACAACAGAACCTTGCAGTGTTTTTTTTTCCGGTCTGTTATACACGGACTGTTTTATCGAGACTTTTCGTCACTCTATAACCCAAAGTCCATCTATCACACAATTGAATATCCCCTCACAGTGCGTGGTATAAAATGTATGTTTAATGCATGCTCTTTGAACGACGAAAAAAAAAATGTAGTTAGGGGGGAGGGGGGTGAAAGAGAAAGCAATAGAGAAAGAGAGTAAAAAGTAACGAATGGAAATGGAAGTATACGAATGATGAACAACGAGCTCATAGTAACTACTATACCTCGCTATTTAATCCAATTTGTTTTGAAATGAAAGAAAGAGATGCATGAAAGAGTTAAATTAGCGATTTAATAGAGGATTGAAAATAAAAAAAGGTGCCATAGTAGTAAACGAAATTTTATTTTTCAAAGTGAGCTGGTGCTATAAATATCCAATTTAATTTTCACAATTATATTATAGTTTGATATCATGGAATTAATTAAGATTTTGAATGTTCTGACGAGGGGAAAAAAATTCAAAATAAAGAACGAATAATATTTAATATGTAGATATTTACCCTTGTTTGGATGGTAAAGTATTTTAATAACTCACTACAAGAAGATAATAAGTTTTTAGCTAGAAAAATTATGTTCAGTTTTCAACAGTTAATAAGTGGTACAGTATTTTTTTATGTTATCTTTTAATCATATTTAAATTGACGTTTAATTTTGTAAACACACATCTCTTTCTTTTAAATTCAAGATTGATTTCTGAAAAATGTGTATTAACAAGAGGTATTTATTCATTATTTTATATTAAAAACCTTTAATTATTTAATTTAATTTCATGCATATAAAGAAATCTAATAATGGTCGTATCTTTTCCTCTTGGTATCAGTGCTTTGGATATGCTTGATTGCCTATTATAAGGAAACACTATGATGGAGGTGAATTTTTGGAAATGCATCATGACTCGATAGAAGGCAGACTGATAACCCATATTGTGGATAAAAACTTATTCAATTCCGGATCAAACAGCATGAACATTCAACGTTTGAAAATTAAAGGGTACAGGGAAAAAAGAAGGGCGAAAGTCCAATTTAAACTCAATTGCTAGTGTTGCCATCTGTTTTATAGTCCCTATACCTTTTTTGTGTACTTTATATTATGATTAAAAAGAGGTCTCTGTCATTTTAAATTAATTTTAAATAGTATTTGATGAGGTTTTTATGGGGCCTGAGATATAAAAGTTTTTGTCCCGAAAAACTCAAAATTATATTACAGGTTATAAATTTCTAAATTTTTTATTTTTTTCACCTAGATAGAACTTTATTAAAAAAAAAGTTATTTTCTTGATAGGAACATTAATATAGTCAGCTACTTTAAAGATAAATCGTTTTTAAATTATTTTAAAACCGGTTACAATATTCCTAGCATTGATGAGCAAGCGGACAGAACGTCAAGCTCATCTGGTTTAGTTTGCTGATGAGATACAGTTAGGGATTATATTCTATAGCTGGGTGTACCATTATTGGGATTTTGTAAATAGTTTCCCACTTATTGTGAAAGCAAATGTAGGTACATTTCTTCGAAACTATACATTATTTAAACCTACTATATTAGCTATGCTTGGATGCTCCAGTCGGGTGATAAAACGTAGTGGATGGTTAAAAAGGTTATAGTATTAAAATATAAGAATTAAAAATTAAGATTGACACTGGAAATCTCCACTTAGTGCGCAAATGCTCCTCCGACTGAGACATCCAGTTTTGTCCATTTCTGGGGTTTTACTGCAAACACGATTTAAGACCAATTTAAAATTGTATCTTTAAGAGCTCAAGCGTACCGGGTATGTGGGTACAGTCTGTTAGCAGAACCATCAAAATCCCTAACTAAGCACCACAACACCCAGTCGCCATTATTACAAATATGAAGAATAACCACAAGGGGTTTTATTTGGATATCCGCTACAAGCCCAATTATTCCCTGTCTCACCTGAGAAGTATCAACTATGCCCATGGGAAGATTCAGTAGATAAAATTATGTATAAACAAGAACGAAGTGCAGGTAACAAACATTGCCCAACGGCTAATTTATTGAAGTGGTAATTTACATGGAACCATATATTAAACATACTCTCATAAACATGGGAGACTCATCACTTCTCTATTCAACTAACATAACAATGTCTAAGACCAGGCCAAACGAGGAATAGTAAACGACCAGCATCCCCGTCTATACATTATTACAATGTCAACAATAGGTAAATTTAACCTCACGCTAGCTATCGCAAAAGATTACAATGTTAGATATATTTCCCAAAACCCAGTTTACAACAGTTAGCTCGCTAACGCCTGAAACCATTAACATATTCTTAGCTTCTTATTTTTGATAGATTTATTTATACACCTCATTAAACCACATGTAAAGAAACATAGGGATATAAGATAATTGAAATTTATCTTTTGCCGTTTATAAACAAACTAATATGCAAAAATTTCCTACTAGACTGAGAGCATAAAAAAGGAGCATTAATTTTGTATGAGAGATAACCTTAAATACCAACCAATATTTACTAAATCCCGCAAGATTGTAATAACAACAACCAGGAATTACTGCCATCTGACTGATCGCTAACTGTATTTTCCATATAAACAATCAAACTAATAATGGCATCTAATAAATAGTTTCCCTGGCCTTTACACCAAGAATACAACCCTAACCTGAATATTACAATAAGTTGGCACATAAGCGCCAAGATTACAACCCTAACCTGAATATTATAATAATATGGCATATCTGCACCAAGATTACAACCCTAACTTGAATATTACAATAATTTGGCATATCTGCACCAAGATTACAACCCTAACCTGAATATTATAATAATATGGCATATCTGTACCAAGATTACAATCCTAACCTGAATATTATAATAACGTGGTCTAAGATTAATTTCCTGTCATCCTAGGCAGACTTACGTTCTATTAGTCCTAGGGCCCTACATATCGCCCATGTGAGCCTAACGTCTATCAGGTACCAAAGAGTGACTTCCTTAGCAAAACATAAGCTTATATCTGATCTTACTCAGTGGAGGAAACAAGGGAAGGAGAGAATTACATCATAATGCGGTCACTATAATCCAATCATGAAGTCTATATCTGCCCAAGCGCGTATGCATAGCGCTGGTTGGACGGACACACAGTCAAGGGGGGCAGGAGTCACTTCGGGCCGCGGGAGACAGAGAGCCTTTCTTCTTACAGTCTTTTCGCGCATGAGCGCTTTTGATAGATGTATCAGTTCACAAAAGCACTAGAGCGCGTTAACTGTCACTTTCTCACACAGAGTTCGATGTTTGTTGATGTGTTGTTGATGTGGCGTGATCATTGTCGTTGTACGAGAATCCAGCCGGTCCGTTGAATAGGGTGAGTAAGATATGTAGTTTGTGCCGGGTTAGTCTCTCCACGGTACAGAGCAATATCGTCTAACCTAACTATAAATTATATATATTTAATAGCTCAGTAATAGGAGTACTGACGCGTTGAACGGAGGGTGTCAGGTTCGATTCCAGTGTCCAGGTGTATTTTTCAATCTGAACTATTATTTGCTAACGACACATAATCCGAACAGAATATTAAGTTCAATGATCGAAAATATCATAACGTATTGGTGTCTCTGAAAATACTTTTACTTTTATCATCTGTAATATTTGAATGTCTCTGGGGAGGTTAATTAATTGTGTGAAGTAAGTGATGTAATATTCATTAAATTTTATGAATTTTCACAAGCACAACTTCTATTGTGTGTGTGTGTGTGTGTGTGTGTGTGAATGAACCCTTTCACCGATAAGATTATTATTACAATTACCATAGCGTATTACTACCCGTTCGGGATATATGCAATTACGCTAATGTGTGATGGTAGAGTGATTGTGAGATGAAATGTAGAGCCTACAGCTTAACGTGGAATCCGAACCACTGTGGAGCCCTGGCATTCCTCACATTCACAAGTTGTGATTAATACACATCTTGTTAAAGGTGAAGGAAGGGTTTGGTAATCAGATACATCTGTGCCGGGACCGAGGATTGAATCGCGGACCCTCAACACAGAAGTCTGACACCCTACCACTAGACTACCACGTCTTCACCGATAAGAAGAGTATGAGTTAGGATGTAAATGTTTTCTATCAAATAAATAGTTATTTGTCCAAAAATACATAAATAATAATGAAACAAAATATATACAAATCCCAATCGTTTACAGGCATCATCGAAAATATATCGATGTGGAGTCGGGTTTGTTCCATTTCACTCGATGGTGAATATACTGTACTAGGTTTAGTTGTTTTGTTTAATATATATATTAAAGTTTTAAGGGTGACTCATATATTATTTCCCGGTAATTCCAGGTTTTATAGGACTGAACTAGTTTATTTCTTCTTTTAGCTCTAAAACCCATTTGAACAACCACACATAAAATAGTGTATTTAAAATTTGTATGTTTATTGTCTTTAAAGGTAGTTTTTGATACTGAATGGAAGGAAACAATAAGATTAGTACAGTCCTGTGTATTGACTCGACAACAACTATACCACCCTCTCCTGTGGTCACTGCTGATGACGGGGAGATTGAGGTTCAAATCTCTTTCGGGTGTAATGAGAGTGGTTTTTCCAGAATGTTTTTTCACGCAAATGTGGGTATAATTCCTATAAATATAGCCTTCCTAATCCTTAAAATAATTAGCGTAATTAGAAGGCTTACACAAGCGTATAACCCTAACGGTTAGTAAGACGTGGTGCCAAAAAAAATAATCGATATTATGATTTTGGTAAGAAACCCGTTCTCGAAGCCCTTATTTCATAGCAGATTCCTACTGCATAGTAGTAAATTGGTAGAATAAAAAACCTTACAAAACGTAATTCCTACCAAAATTCTGGAATATTTTTGATCCTACCAAAATACTTCTATACAATAGAAAAATGGTGTGTAATAAGTTATTTCGTAACAAAATCAGAGTATATTAATATGGGCCTTATACATAATGTTAGAAAAAGCTAAACTTGTAGAAGATTCCCATCTGTAAAAAAAATATAGGCCCTAATAAAACTAAATTATTGTTCAATCCAAAATAAAAATCTTCTTCAACTTTAGCTTCGATCTGTGACAAAGGCGTTAAATAATTAATACACGTAAAGAGAGAAGCCTTTGATGGACTTATTTCTTAGAAGTAGGGGCTAAAATTTCGAAATTTTCTATTCAACAGGTGTTGGCTGACCACGCCTAAATACATCTGGGCGTTTATTGGACCAGTGATTTTCTTTGTTGGGGTGAGTACGCAATTATAGCCCTTATTAACTTTTAAGCAAGTCATATATACATGTATAAACACACGCCTTTATTAAACAAATAATAAGCTGTTTTTTTTAAAAAAAAATTACAGTGTGGAGGGGCATCGTTACTTTCCCCTTGTCTCGCCAAGGCTCAAAAGTTAATTGAAATAGTAACGGGGAAATGTGGAATGAAGGAAGGACTTAGAGCAGACGAAGCGTAATTTTCTTTTCTCGCATGGACTACATTTTACATAACTGAATAATAAAAAAATAAAAATGAAAGGGGAACAAGAAAAAAAAGACCACAAACTTACTTACATACGTGGGGGGAAAAAAATGCAATCAAAGAAGCTGAATAAAAAAATGTCTTAAATAACCCAGTTGTTATAGCTGTCAATTACTGTTATAGCCGCATCTAATGCTTATATTCTTTAAATTTAAAAATTACACTAGGAGACGTGAATTGAAGCCAGGACCTTTATCTTAGCACGCCAATGTTTTTACCACTCAGGTATCCAGGTGTGATCACGTGCCCAGAATTATTCTTCAATCATATTTTAAGGCAGAGTCTGTGATGAACGCGTGGAAATTGTCAGACACGTATAAGCGATCAATTAAGATCGCGATAATCATATTCGGTGGCCGCATGGTGTGAGGCGCTACTCTCGCAGTAGACTGACTATAATTGTCAATGATGGTGAGGTCGAGATTCGAATTTTGATAGGATGATCTGAGGGTGGTTTTTCATAAAATGGTTTTCCACTCTCCCTCCACGAAAATACGGGTACACTTCCTATAAATATAACCTTCTTCATCCCTAAAATCATTACCCTAATTAGTGCCGAAGAGTATAACCGGAATGTGTAGTAGGACGCGATGGTGGAATTCGTATAGTTGCCATTGTACATTTGCCAACATAAAGCCCTCCCGGGACAAAGATGGTCGAGTTATCTGATAGCGCCCGAACTTAATTGATCTCTCACAATATGTAGCGGACAATTTCCACACGTCCATTACAGACTCTGTCTTAAGATATGAGTGAAGGAATGACCCATTGACACTGGACGATCCCTGGATAGCTTATTGACATACGAAACCAAAGGTTCCGTGTTCATTTCCCATACTCACATGTAATTTTTTTTTCCCAATTTATTGATTATTGATTATATATTACATACACTTTTTGTTTTATTTTATTTTATTTTAATCATTCACAAAGTGGGACTAAAACATTAACAAATTTCCCAGTGCTTAAAGAAAAATAATACATTCATAATTTATTATTATTATTATTATTATTATTATTAGCACCACGTCTTACTACCCATCCGGGTTATACGCACTTACGCTAATGTGTAATGGTAGGGTGATTGTGAGATGAAATGGAGGACCTACAGTTTAACGTGGAATCCGAACCACGGTGCATAATTATTAATTTCCCCTTCCCTGTCTTCCAACCCTCAATCCTTGATTATTATTATTATTATTATTATTATTATTAGCACCACGTCTTACTACCCATCCGGTTATACGCACTTACGCTAATGTGTAATGGTAGGGTGATTGTGAGATGAAATGAAGGACCTACAGTTTAACGTGGAATCCGAACCACGGTGGAGGCCTGGCATTCCCCACATTCACAAGATGCCTTGTCAGAGGTGAAGGAAGGGTTTGGTAATCAGATAAATCAGTGCCGGGACCGAGGATTGAACCCCGGCCGCCAGCATAGAAGTCTGACACCTTACCCCTAGACCACCAGGTCACCTCTACTCAATCCTTGATAAATGTCTTACTACCCGTCCAGGATATACGCGTATTTACACTACTGGTGTAGGGATGAGGAAGGTAGAATTTAAAGTAAATGCACCCGCAACGGTTTTGTGGTCATGTAGTAAAAACCATATAAGTATACTTGACCAGGATTCAAACCGTAACCTTTACCTCCCGTAAAAACTAGTCCAGAAGAGACTGACGCTTTTGTACGTAGGATAAAAGGAGCGGGTAAGTAATTGATCTTGGTCTTTAAAAACTTGTGTTAAAAATAATGTTCTATATAATATTCAAACAAATGGTTTATTTTCCCACCATTTGGAAGGGAGAATACTGGGGAAAGTTCGAATGTGCTGTTAAGGTTATAGTTCAAAGAAGATGTTGGGAGCGAAAAAACTCGTGTGCTCCGAATAAATATATGCTTGAACTAATAGTATATAGTCGTGGATGGGTCGTAAATTTACTTTTACATCGTTTCTTTGCCCATTTTTTTTTTATTGACATTAACGATTTTCTGTGAACACAAAATGTGAAAGAATGATAAAATGTTATGGGATTGGACTTCCTTTTTTTTTATTAAATTCATATTCAGTTTTTCTTACCATAAAAATATTTTATTAACATTAAATAAATAATCCGATTTTTTACTTCTGGAATTGATTAAAAATTTAATAATTCTAACCATTATCTTCTAAAATAGTTTTAAATATGTCCTATACCACGTGACGACCTCTGCGTGTGGTTGAGAGAAGACAATTTTAACATTTAAAAAAAGGTCACTTTGGTGGTCGAACGGTCTAAGAAGTTACTCTCACAAATTATTGGACCACCGATGACGAAGATATTGGGGTTTGGATCCCGATCAGTTGTACTGAAAGGTTTTTTTCCTGAATGGTTTTCCAATCTCCATCCAGGTGAATGTGAATACACTTTACCCTAATTTTACCCTTCAAATTTCTAACACACTAGCAGAAAAAATAATAAATGCAGCCCGCTTCAGTGGCCGAATGATCTAAGGCATCAGTCTTGTGTTGGACTGTCTTACCGATGACGTGGATATCGGGGTTCGAGTCCTAGCTGAGTCTACCTGTGGTGATTTTTCCTAAGTAGTTTCCCACTCTCCTCCCACGAAAATGCAGGTATCTACCTCTAAAGTGCTTCCTTCTTCATCCTTATCCCATTATAATAATTATCATATATACGTATAACCTGAACAGACACGGTGACAATATATATTCGTATAGATCGGTAAATCTTAGAATTTACCGGTTATACCTACCATTTACCGATATATGATGGTAAAAGTCCAAAATATTTTAGAAAATGTTTACATTTTGAGTTTTAACAATCTATAGTCAGGTGGGAGAGAGGGTCCCCAGTTCTAGGTTTGACCAGCATTCAAAAGTAAACCAATATCCTAGTCTAACCTAACCTAACCTACCCAAGCCTAATCCAACGTCTAGGTCAGGTCGGACTAGGCTTGGTTTGGTTATGTTAGGTTAAGTTGGTAGGTTATTAGTTTACTTTTAAGTGCAGGTCAAAGTTAGAACTGGGGATCCTCTTTCCACCTGACTCTATAGATAGTTAAATCTCAAAATGTAAACTTTTCTAAGATAATTTGGACTTTTACCATCATATATTAGTAAATGCTAGGATAAAATGGTAAATTCTACGATTTACTGGTATTCGGACCCTTAGAGTAACACACACATATATATATGTTTTTTTCCCCCAAATGAGAGGTTAGACGTGGGGTCATAAAAGACAAAAACACGGAGATGAAAGTGATTGTCCTTAATTTATTTATGTTTATGTAATCTATGAAATGATGTAGAACACAAGAAAAAACAATCATTGTGTTTGTACATACATCTTGGTCACAAATTTACAGGAAGTCATATTGTAAAAACGATTTGTATAGTTCCGAGTAGCAAGTCATCAAAGGTTTTCTTCATAAATAATTCACTCTGTGAATATTATCTTGGCAGTAAGTATTTGTAAACACAGTTAAGAGATCTCAAACACCCTCCCCCTTTATCCGCCTGAACCTCCATTTGTTTGTCAGTCTTCTATCCCTCCCTCTAACCCTTTTTCTTCAACGAACTGAAGTGTTCACAAAGCAACCACTCTCACCATTCTTCCACGAACATCATCGATTAACTTTTCCAGACAATCTAAGATGACATCCTTCCGAGGCGACTATTCGGCATCATCCTTGAATATACCGAGTCAAAGGGCGCATGCGAACATCGTCGGCGAGAGAAGGGGAAAAAAAATTGTTTCGCTAGAAGAAAAGGGGAGGGAAAAAGGGGTCGACATTGATTTTTATTTTTTTGTGGAGAGTTTTACAAGATATCTCTTGCTGCGCGCATGGTCGAGTCTGTGCTATTGTCGGCGTAAAGGTAAAATAATGTAAAGGATGTTCATGGCTTCAATTTCTATTTCTCATTTACCGTCTGTATGAAGGTGGTGGAGGTGTGGTCAGAGTTACTGGTACAGATCCAGAAGTCTCAGATTCGATCCTCAGTGCTTCCAAATTCTTCTATGAAGCAGTAGATATGTAACGGGGTCAAATCAGCCTCTTGATGCCAAAATATGAGGAGCTACTTGAATGAAATAATAGCAGCCTTGTGAATTGTATTAATCACAATCTTGTGAATGTGTGGAATGCCAGGCCTCCACCGTGGTTCGGATTCCACGTTAAACTGTAGGTCCTCCATTTCATCTCACAATCATCCTACCATTACACATTAGCGTTTGTGCGTACAACCCGAACGGGTAGTAAGACGTGGCATCAATAATAATAATAATAATAATAATAAAATAATATCAATAATAAAGAAACAATATAATGCATGAAATACTATATTAAAAAGTATTATATTAACAGTTGTATTTTCTTATAGTTGGTCACTAAAATAAATAAATGTACTTTATAACTTAGATAAAGAGCCATACAAAATATTAGTTTCAAAATAAAAAAAAACACTATTTTGTAATAATGCCATAAACACAATCGAAGGCGATGACGTCCTCAACAACCTTCGTTTCTCTGGTTCGCCATCTTAATTTATGAAGAGAACAAATCCTTTTAAAAACTCTCGTTTATAAATATTTTTTTAAATGAACCGAAGAGGATACTTTCACACACACACACACACACCACAACACACACCACACACACACACACAACACACACAACAACACACACCACAAAAATAGAAACATCTAAACGGTTATTTTCATATGCTCAATAATGTAAAAACCGCTAAAAGATAAATATAGTTGAAAAACAAATTATTTGTTGTGAAAGTTTTGACTGCTCAGAGTGACAGCAACTCTACATATGTTCTGACAGATCATATGGTTTGATGAATGGATACGTGAAAGTAGATCAGGTAATTTTTTCTAGCTGTCAGTCACCACCACTTCAGTGGTGTATTGAATTTATATTACTCTAACATGTGGTGAGTATGAGGTGGGATATTGGTTAGGGTGCAATTAGTAATCAATGATACGTATTAACATAGACACACACACACTGACCGCCGGGCATACGATGCATTTTGGAGCAACAAAGGCTATGTTCCTAACCACGTTATAATTAATTTCAAAATTAAAATTAATAGTATGAATAGTATCCAACACCTTAGCTCAGTATGTAGTGTCTCTGTAAACTGAACTAAGAGTCTCGGGTTCAATCCCCGGCATGATCGAAAAGTATATCATTGGTGAAATGTGGGTTTACCCTTTCACAGTGATAAATAAACGGTCTGAGGACTGGATGCTGTGCCTGTCTTAGTCTTAAGCTATATTATAAAGTATACGAAGCTACGAGAGGCTTTGAAAGCCGGTAGTGGAAGAATATACGACTTGAATAAAAAACTGACCAAGCTCACTGGCTGGAAACACTAAGGGATGGATGTAAATATGATTAGTAATAATGATTGATATGATCCCCACTATATTCTTAAAAATTTTGTGTTTATGTTTTTGTGTATTTAGAACCTCTTAGATAAGTAATAATAATATTTAATATTTAGCACCGCGTCTTACTACCCGTTCGGGTTATACGCTTTAAGTACTAATTACGCTAATGGATTAGGAATTGAGAAGGTTTAATTAGAGGAAGTGAACCCGTATTTGCGTCGAGGTAGAGTGGAATCCATTTAGGAAAAACTACCCCCAGTTCACCCGACCGAGATTCGAACCTCGATCTCCCCGTCCTCAGCAGTCGAGCTAATCATGACATGGCGTTAGCCACTACGCCACAGAGGCGGGTCTTAGATAAGTAGTTTTCAACCATTTTTTACAGTTGTACACCAACTAATTCGAAAACTCTTATCTCAAGTACGCCAAGAGGATATTTATTTAAATTAATTAAAAACCTTCTTTCTAGTCGTAGCAGTGTATTTGTAGCAAATTAGGCCTACTTAACTTATGAAGGAAGGGTATTGTCTTGATTAGTAAGCCTCTTCCTGTTTGTATGTGTACGTTAAGTATCTCGAGTGAAAATAAAGGGTTACATTTTAGAATTTTACTAGAGCTATTTTATAGGTATTTATAATATCTATCAGAAGTGACAGTTGTAGATAACATGAATTGACGTAAGAATACGTGAAAGTAGGTTTAACTATTTTTAGTCCTCAGATAAGGGCCTTAATATAAAAATTGTACTATATTATAAACTTTCTTTCTAACCAAAATCTTAGCATAGCTCTGTCAAGGTGGCAGCGTTGTCACTTCGTAATACCTCGCTTTGGTGTGTACACCCTGATTTTAATAGGAATCCTGTACTGGGAGGCCTTATTTCGTACCAGAATCCTAATGTAATGTGGAATTTTTGTAGGATAAATGGCCTTCCAGAACGGTGGTAGGAAGTCTGTTATGAAAGGCCTTCTAACTTACTAAAACAAAATCATACAGTAAGATTATGGTGCGAAATAAGACCTTCTAGAAAGGGCTACCTACCAAAATCAGGGTATACCGTACCAAGGACTAAATGCGTGTGTCCTTCGAGAGACGTCAGGATGATATGATGGAAACCCCCCACACCAGCTCCTCCGCAAAGGGCCACGATACGCAGACGACACTGTGGATAATTGCCATTACTTCCTTGATAATAACGGGTTAAGGGAAGTAGCTACAGCTCATGGCATAGCCGTGTGTGTTTGTGTGTGTTTGTGTGTGTGTGTGTGTGTGTGAAGACCTAGCTCTACATAACAAAACAACTGAAGGGTAAAGGGGGAAAGCTCAATTTTTAATGTCAAATTAAGTTAGTGCTGGGGGTGACCTGGTGGTCTAGGGGTAAGGTGTCAGACTTCTATGCTGGCGGCCGGGGTTCAACCCTCGGTCCGGCAAAGATTTATCTGATTTCCAAACCCTTCCTTCACCTCTGACAAGATATCTTGTGAATGTGGGGAATGCCAGGCCTCCACCGTGGTTCGGATTCCACGTTAAACTGTAGGTCCTTCATTTCATCTCACAATCACCCTACCATTACACATTAGCGTATGTGCGTATAACCCGAATGGGTAGTAAGACGCGGTGCTAATAATAATAAGTTAGTGCTTCTATCTGTTAGACAATCATGAAACCTTTCTAACGTTCTTTGGATAATGTTTGGAAGAGGGCTCGTTCATTTTTTTTTTTTGCTGGGGTCTTTATGGGGTTTGAGATATTAAATTTGCTATCCTGGAAAATATTTATAAGGTTGACTTAAACCCCATATTTCCCTTGTACTTTTCCATTTGAACTATAGTGACTGACACCTTCTCCTGGCAACAGATTCATCCGTCGACTAAAGAAGTAAAAGGATCTATAACTACGAAATTAAAATGTTACGTCATTTATTTTATACAGGATCATTTAAAAAAGGAATCCGGGATTTTGCAATAAAATATTTATGAAAATTGATTGGATTAAATGAAATAATTGGAACAAAGTAAACACCTCTAATGTAACCACACCGTTTATGGCAAAAACCACGCAAGTTGGTCAAGTATTTCTGAAAATATTTAGTATGGAATCCCAAACACTTTTTTTAAGGACCCCGTACATCCTTAAAACACTTCGGTGGTTGAATGATCGAGGGCGGCGTTTCTCAAAATTTGCTCCTTGAAGCCCTGGGGGCTCACCGAAATCCTTCCAAGGGCTTCTCGAGGCCTTAGAATCTTTTTGGGGGAGCTGGAGTTTCGAAATACCCTTCAAACAACAACAACAACAAAAAATTGCAATTTATTGAATGTAGAAGAAGAGATATTCACGCTGTCTTCTCTTATGCCGGATTTAAAGATATTTGTAATGATTCTTTTAAAATAATGCCCCTATTCTCACTAAAAAAATTGTTTCGGAAAAAATAAAACATATGTTATGTCTAAAAAATTAATTGTTTTATTTATTTATCAAGTTACTTATGAGTAAAATTAAATCAATTAATAAATATTTATTTACAGAAATTCCCAAAATCTTATATTCTAATGAAGTGAAAATCGATATAAAATATATAAAAAAACCACTCAAAGAAAATATATTTTTTTTGCTCAGAAATTATTTTACTAAAGTAAAGTGCTCCGGAGTTTAAAAAGGTATTTTAGAACCGCTGGTCTAGAGCGGTATTGTAACAATAGACTGAAACTGTCAATAATGGGAATATTGGGGTTGGAATCTCGGTTGGGGGGTATTGTAAGCAGTATTTCATAAATTGTTTTTCATTTGAATTCACAATTATAGAGCATATGAACATAATTATTAGCTAATTATATTAGTTTCAAGATTCAATTTTTGTAAAAAAGTTTCTGAAAAATTAACAAAATTAAAAATTAATTTGTGGCTGAACCAAATGAAATGAAACATATTTTTCAAAAGTTTATAGAACAGAGCAAAGGGAATGGTAGGAAATCTAAATTTTATAATCTTTTTCTTTGTTAACTAGGATATTGATTATTAAAAGTTGTTTGTAGTCAATTGTGGTCAAATCCCTAATACACACTTTTATTTTTTCATAAAAATTAAAAAAGAAGAAGTAAATACTGCAGAGTGAAGGGGCCTTTTCCCTTGTTGCCCATTTATGGGCACCCATGCTTATAACCCAAACGGGTAGTAGGATGTGGTGCTTTTTTTTATCACTGCGTCTTACTACTGTTCGTGTTATACACTTAAGTACTAATTACGCTAAGGAATATAAATTGGGAAGGTTGAGCTTAGAGGAAGTGAACCCACATTAGCGTGGAAGGAGAGTGGAAAAACCACCCCCAAGTTCATCTGACCAAGATTCGAACCTCGATCTCCCCGTCAAGCTCAACATGAAACTACCACGTTAGCCAACTACGCACGAGGTGGGTAATGTGGTGCTAAAGAGATTAATTAACTACCTCTGTATTTAGTTAACTAATAAATAAGAAATATCAAACTGGACCTATCACCTCATTGCAGTGTGTGCATGACATAGTGATTGAGAGCTAAAGATCTAAATATGTTTTAAGGTATTGATGCAACATTCTTTAAGGTATACCCGCCTCGGTGGCGTAGTTGGCTAACGCGCTAGTCGTGTTGAAACTCGACTGCTGAGGACGGAGTGATCGAGGTTCGAATCTCGGTCGAGTGAACTGGGGGTGGTTTTTCCTAAATTGTTTTCCACTCTCCTTCCACGCAAATGCGGGTTCACTTCCTCTAATTCAACCTTCCCAATGCCTAATCCATTAGCGTAACTATTACTTAAAGCGTATAATCCGAACGGGTAGTAAGACGCAGTGTTTATTATTAATTAATTTAAGTTATTGTAATCTGACGGCGAGCTTTTTTTTTATCACCATCTTACTACCTGTCCAGGCAACACTAATGTATGATAAATACTATAATGGGGTAAGAATTTAGAAGGGAGCGTCTTAAGATAATGTATATGCATTTGCGTGGAACAAAAGTGGTAAACCCTTTAGGATATATTTTAGCACCACATCTTACTACCCGTTCGGGTTATACGCTTTAAGTACTAATTACGCTAATGGATTAGGAATTGGGAAGGTTGAATTAGAGGAAGTGAACCCGCATTAGCGTGGAAGGAGAGTGGAAAACCATTTAGGAAAAACCACCCCAGTTCACCCGACCGAGATTCGAACCTCGATCTCCCCGTCCTCATCAGCGGAGCTCAAAGCGACAAGCGTAAACCCTTTAATGAAAAACCACTTTTAGTAGACCCAACCAGAATTCGAACTCCGATCTCCCCGTCATCATAAGACAGTCTAACACGAGAATGACACCCTATACCATATGACTATTGAAGTGGGTAGTTTTGCTTTTAAATTCAGGATTATAACTAGAGCATGTTAAAATAATAAAATTCTTAACTCACCTCTGAAAACAATAAAAAAATAATCATTATACATGTTTAATGTGCGTAATTATTAAAGATTCGTGTAACGAGAACACTGTTTCCAAGGAATTTGATCAAATTTTGATATAGAGCCGTTAAAACAGACTTTTGATAAAATGTTTAACGAGATGAAAAGCTTGCATGGACTCTCCCCATTTCAACCCCCCCCCCCCCCCGGGTGAATATTATGTGTCTAATGAAAACTGTGCATCAGAGCGTGAAACACAATATAATAGAACGTTCCATGAAGAAATAATGCCATAGACTACACTATACTAGGTGGCAAACTCTAAAGCACGTGTCAGCGACTGGTAGATTGCGATTGACCAAACGATCTCGTGCCAATGTTCAGTCGATCGCGTTGCCAAATTACGTCATTAAATTTAATAATAATTTAATATATCAAGCATTTTCAATTAATATTTGAGTGACCAAAAAACCTTTAATATGTTAAATAATCGATGATATTATATACAAATTAAATATTTTAATATGAAAAAGTACATTTCATTTAAACAGTATAAATATATATATATTGCCTTAAATGGTTGTGACATAAGTGTTTGAGAATTTTTTTAAATTTAAGTAATATATTTTCGAGGTATGGACAGGAAAATAATCAAAGAAGAGTGGAGAAGCAATGGGGGAAAGAACGACTTTTTTTTTTTATCAATTGGGACCAAAATAAGATGCCAAACCCTGTCTAAAGGAACTCCAGGTAGCCCTTTTACTCGTTTCGATGGAAGATCGGTCTGAGCCAGGCGTTTAGAACTCGTTAGGACATAAGGGCCGTATTGAAAATGGAAAATACTTAAGGGACCAGATTATGGAAATTATATATATATATATATATATATATATAATATCCAAAATCTGGTCCCTTCATATATATTTTTATATACAGACTATATAACGTGTATCTAAAACATTGTATCAAACTTTGGCAGGCTATTCCTTGGGTGAAAATATAATAATTTACATCAGCAACCTAGGGTCCATCTTGAAAATTAAGGGTGGTATACACCCCTAAACATAGAGCTAAAAACGACTATTGTGTGAAATATTATGAAAACTGATTAAGGTATTACAACGAATCTTTGTATACTACTTATTGAAACCTTTATCATTAATAAACTAAATGTGCTGTTGCCGTTACCCACCTCCATCATGTAAAACATGGAGGGTTTAACACTTTTTTCTGCAATAAAATATGTCAGAGTAATCATTTCTAATTTTGACTTCCCCATTTCTAATTTTGACTTAAGATTACAAAACAAGGATTAAAAATTAATAAAAAGGTGCCTTGGAGAAACTGTCTAGCTTTCCCCGTTTTCGAGATAATCATACAAGTTTGAGCTCAGAGACAAGTGTAAATGCCTGCCAGGTAGGCAACCAGAGTCGCAGTGTTATTTCGCACTGCAGTCGTTTAACCATTTTTACCGGCACGTGTGACTGTATCACGTACATTTGGTAAACAAGGCTGGTTTGTGTGTTATGATGGAGAAACTCAGATACTTTTCCTTATCCATAAGTTCCGATGTGTTGCTATTTATCACATGAGTAAGTTATGCTTACATAGTTCACAATTGGGTGGGATTTTAATCATTACACTCACTGGAGTATTGAAATCTAAATTAAGAAATACTAACCGTAGTTCTTGTATGTTTTAATTCCTAGCTTCAAAAGCAGATTCATAGCAAGTGTTCAAAATAGTGGGCCCTAACGTCATTGCAATAATTGAGGTGGCGTATCAATGACTGGCGTAATCTTTCGAAAACACTTCGTGTTTCTTGAACCTTATCACATGCAGCACCTAGCCTGGCTAACAGGTCTTCCTCGGATTCAATGGCTATCTCTTACACGAAAGCTTTGAAAAGACCCCACAGAAAGAAGTCTAACGAATTAAGGTAAGGAGAGCGTGGTGGCTACGCAACAGCTATACTGGTTGCCTACCTGGCAGGAATTAATACTTGTCTTTGAAATCAAACATGCATGATTATCTCGGAAACGGGGAAAGATAGACAGTTTCTCCAAGACACCTTATTTGTTAATTTTTACTTCATGTTTTTTAATCTTAAGTCAAAGATAGTAATACTTACTCTGTCATATTTTATTGCAGAAAAAAGTGTTACAACCCCCCCTGTTTTACATGATGGAGGTGAGTAACGGCAACAGCACATTTAGTTTATTAATGATACAGGTTTCAATAAGTAGTATACAAAGATTCGTTATAATACCTTAATCAGTTTTCATAATATGTCACATAATAGTCGTTTTTAGCTCTATGTTTAGGGGTGAATACCGCCCTTAATATTCAAAATGGACCCTAGGTTGCTGATGTGAATTATTCTATTTTAACCCAAGGAATAGCCTGCCAAAGTTTGATGCAATGTTTTAGATACACGTTGTATATTAATACCACGTATTACTACCCATTCAGATTATACGCTTATCTACTAATTACGATTATGTTTTTTTACAGATTAGTAAGGCTATATTTAGAGCAAGTGTAACCACATTTGCTTGTAGTTATAGTGGAAAACCATGTCGGAAAAAGCCACCCTTATTACAACCGACCGAGATTCAAACCTAGATCTCCTCATCATCGGCAGTCTAGTATACTGCGAGAGTAGCACCCTATACCATTCAGCCACCAAAGCGAGTAGAAATATATATAAAATATAAAGACAGAATTTTTTTCTTTCCTCAAACATTTTTATGCTTAATTTCCGCAGCAAAGGTGTGAGTATTTGACGATAAGTCATGTGTGGAATTCACATTCAATAATAATAATATTTGATTATGAATGAGTGTCCATTAATATGCTGTGATCACTCGTGTGTGTGTTGCTTTTCATGTTGCACATATTTGGAATACAAAACTAACCACTTTATGGTAATAAATATATGAGGATTTGATGCACATCACTTTCTATATACACACAAATAATGACCAATTTCAAAATGTCATAGTCTCAAATGGTGTGTCCATAAAATCTAATCTAGTAAGATGAATTACCCACTTCGGTGACTGCATGGTCTAACGCGTTACTCTCATGTTAGACTAGACTGCCGATTACGGGGGCTTTGAGGTTCGAATCTGGGTTGGGTGTACTGAGGGTGGTTTTTCCAAAATGGTTTTCAACTCTGCGTTTACATTTAATCTTAATATAACCTTCCAAATCCCTAAAAAAAAAAACCATTGGCGTGGTTAGTATATAAGAGTACAATACAAACGGGTAGTAAGACGCGATGCTAAAAAAAAGAAAGAAGAAAGATGAATCTGGTCTCATTGTTTGTTGGTTTATTAAAAGGTCCAAGGGCTGCACAGAATCATGGATAGAGCCACATGCCTGCTCTAAGGCGTCACCTTAGCAATACTATTACTATTAACACCGCGTATTACTACCCGTCCGGTTTGTACGCACTTACGCTAATGTGTAATGGTAGGGTGATAGTGAGATGAAATGGAGGACCTACAGTTTAACATGGGATCCTAACCACGCCAGCACAGAAGTCCGACACCTTACCTCTAGACCACCAGGTCACCACACCTTAGTAACACATAGGGTTATACGAATATGTACTAATTACTCTAATTAATTAGGTATAAGTAAGGTTTAATTTATAGGAAGTATTTCCACAGTTATATGGTCCGGAGAATGAAGTCATTTTCGGTAAAAAGCTATACACAGTACACCTAGCCGGGATTCGAACCCTGATCTCCCCATCATCGGCACTCTGGGCTATTGTGAGAGCAATTCCTTAGACCATTCAACGACCCGAGGTGAAATACCACGTCTTAGTATACATACGGGATCCACGCATGTATAGCCCAATTTTCTTATGAATGGACATGTGTGACTGCTAGAAAAAACACCCACTTGATCTACTTAAGCATATTATACATAAAATCGTGTGATCTGCAGCTCAGTCACTTTTGATAGATCACCTTTGAAGTAACACCATTAGGATGGTCAAATACTATCAATGTTGAGCTCAAAAAATAAGTTTTTTTTTTATTTTCGAAAAGCTTCTCCAAATGTCTAATTGAGGAGAATCAAGATGGAGCACTTATGATAGGGAATAAGGATGAATGTGAATGTGAGGAATGCCAGGTCTCCACCGTGGTTCGGATTCCACGTTAAACTGTAGGTCCTTCATTTCATCTCACAATCACCCTACCATTATACATTAGCGTAAGTGCGTATAACCCGAATGGGTAGTAAGACGCGGTGTAATAATAATAATAATAATAATTAATAAGGATGAAGAAATAAAGTTGAGAAGAAAATTCACCAGAATTTGCATGCAAGAAGATTGGAAAAAACATTTAGGAAAAACCACCCTTTATACATTCAATCGAGGCTCAAACCCCGATCTTCCCATCATTGGCGATACAGTTTAATACGAAGTGACGTATTAACCCTTTCTCGTATTTTAAGAAAGGAATAACATTCAATTAATAGATAAGGGCAATGTTGATGGCCTTAAGGTAAAGTGTTCGTCTCAGGACCCGATGTTCTTGGGTGCAAACCCAGCCGAGGTCAACGGATTTTTCTGAGTGCTAAAAATCCGTAGCACAGCTTCGTTCAGAGGTGAAGTAAAGACGTTGGTTAGTCCCAAGTCGATTATGACATGTAAAAAAAAACTGTACAGTAATATTATGGCGAAATTGGTAGGCCCTTTGTGCTCGCTCGTAGAAATTCTTTGTGGAAATCAATGGGGAACCACCACACTTCCTTAACTCCTTTAGTACATGGGATTTATACCAGATGGTGTAGGAAACACTAACCAGCTGAAGTGCTGAGTGGCTCATGTTGATATAAATCACATCAAGCCAACTTTAGAGTGATTAACTTAATAAGAAGATTAGCTAAGAGGAACGCTGTTATCTTAAATAAAAAATATAGTTCCTTCAAAGGTTGTAGCTGAGTATAGATAAAATGTTAGATTGCGTGCATGGAAACTATGTATATTTTACTCTAGAACATTATAATGTTACACAAAAATCTGCACAAAGTAATCATTTGTAGATGATTCTTCAACCTTATTATAATGGTATTTTAACTCTCTACAACAACAGTTGCGCTCAATGGCGCGGATGGAATATATCGTGGAAAGGGTGAGGGATAAAAATATGAAAAACAATATTTATTTTCGGACATGGTTTTGGTCAAAATGTGATTATTTAAGTAAATGAAAAAGATAATCCGATTGTGATCAATAGTGTTAAGTATTCAATTATGATTTTAGTGGATCTCAACCTCTTTGTCTGAGAACAAATACGTGCAAACAAGAACTATTACGTAAAATACGGAATAGGTGGCAATCCTATAGGTCCGCTCCCAACTAGGCGATTCTAAGGGGACGGTCAGACTAGTTAAGTGAGTGAGCAAGCGACTAAAATATAAAATAGAACACATTTCAATGAGAGGTGGCCAGACTGGAGCGAGCTCGATCGACCAGGTACAGTCTAACTTACAGGCGCTCGGCAATATTATTGTATGCTAGTTCATTGAGTGCTAGGAAAACTTCCAATTTTGACATTTTTATTAGTATCAATAGGTTTGGCACACTTGCTACTAACAGCCTAATTTAATTGGTAAAATCATAAACCATACCTGTATGTATGTATTATGTATGTATGTATGTAATGTATGTAATGTATGTAATGTATGTATGTATGTATAAAATTAATATGTTAAAATACTTCAATATTAACAATGTAGGCCTTTACATATAAGATTCACAATTAGCGTGGAGAGAGGTTGAGAAAACCATAATAAATGACTTGTCAAAAACCATGCTCACTTTACTGAACCAGATTCTAACCTTTGCCTCGTCGTCAACAACTATCGAGAGCTATCTGCTAATCACGCGCTCGCTCGCACGCTTGTCAGTCTGGCCGAACCCTAATCGAATAGAAGTACGGTAGCCAGTACCGCATAGGCGAATCAAATCTAAGCGCGGTGTTTGGAGTTACATATGAGTGAAGAGGAAATTTGAGATCCAGAGTTGTTTAATACAGTGAAAAACCAATAAGTTTTATATTAAAAAAATATCATAGCTACATGATATAATAGATGTAATGTATGTATGTATGTGTGTATGGATGTATGTTTGTATATATACCCGCTCGAATGTTAGTTGGATCCTCAACAGTTCCGACGTCAGCTGTAATGCCTAGGTAGCAATGAAGATGTGTACTAGGGAAATAAGGAGTGAGGTAACTTCCCGTTGCTTTCCTCACTGAGTCAGAAGGTGCTGTTGCACATCAGTCTGCCAATCCCAACCGAAATATTTACATCTCAACTGACTCTACAAGCGACACCTTCCCTCTATTCATCCCAGGGACTGGCTGTTTATTGAATGTTATACTAGTATCATTCATTCCTCTCACACTTTCATATTTGTCAGAGCGAAGTGTGAGTGAGACTGGTCAATGAAAGTAACAACTTACTCTAGCCCATACCACAGATATAGTGCATTATAAACGCTATATCTGACTAGAAATTATTCTGGGCTAACATATAATCAAACAAAATATAAATAGATGTTTGTAAATGAATTGTAATACTCAAAAATGTTAGTAAACTTGTTTGCTATTTTATAAATTTTTATTGATTTCCGTACAAGCTTTTCTCTCTAATCATTGTAATAGATTTGTTGTTTGTTTCGCAAATAAATTTTTAGTCCTGGAATAAAGTAATTAGTTTTTTCCTCATCCATTTTAAACTCACTTTACAAAAAACAAAACAAAAAAACAACTTAAACCACTGAATGCGAACAATTGAATATATGTATATATTATCTACCCTTTCGATTTATACGACTATTTACTAATATTACTCTAATGTATTAGGGATTAGAAAATTTTAATTCAGAGTAATTGTACATTGGCGTGAAGGGGGAGGAGAAAACTATCTGAGGAAAACCATGTTCACTATGCCCGACCGAGATCGAACCTTGTATCCCAATTAAAGGCAGTCTAGTTTTTAACGAGAGTGACGCCTTAGACTATGCGGCTACCGAAGTGGTTTGAATATTTTCATAGCTTCGCTTGGTGGTAACACCCACACTGATCTGACGAATGGCCTCGAGCTTACCCGGAAATAACCGATTGAGACCAAATTTCGCCTGGATACGCTGTCGTATCGAAGAAACTATTCTCCTTGGAGAGTTATTTTCGCTTAGATTCTAATAATCGCTTAGATATGAGCGGGTCCATTTAAATATGTGGAAAGAATATATTTATGGTTGCCACTCTTCGATTCGATTCGCCTAGGTGGGAGCGGTTCTTAAGATAGAAAGAGAAAGCCACCAAGAAGGTTTAGGGGTATTTAGGTTGATTTTTCTTTTTGGGGTAAAGGCTTGATTCGCAAACCCCTATCCTCGTGAAATGAGATGTTACCAATAAAATTATACTGAAAAAAACACACAAATATACAATAAATGTCGATGTGATTAATAACAAAATTTATGGATTTGGGTAAGGAAGGATATTTTTTTATTATTTAAAAAATTGGACTTAGTGTTTTAGAATCAGAATAAATTTTAATATCATGATAATTTTTTTAACAGTTCAAAATAGTTTCTTGAATTTTTATTTAATTATTTTTTGTAGAGAGATATTTTTTTATTATTTAAAAAATTGGACTTTGTGTTTTAGAATCAGAATAAGTTTTAATATCATGATAATTTTTTTATCAGTTCAAAATAGTTTCTTGAATTTTTATTTAATTATTTTTTGTAGAGAGAGAAAAATATTTTGCGAATATCGATTTAGTTGAGATCATAAACCCCCTCTCCCCCCTCCCACCACAACGCTCGCGTTTAATGCTTGGTCGGATTTATTGAAGTTAAACGGGGAGAGAGTACAGTCCCGTGTAAAATAATGATTTATCGCGAGTCCTTCTCTCCCGATTCTCACCTATTCCCCCCCCCCCCCCTTCCTTTTTCCTATCGCTCTCCCCCATTGTCCCACCCCACTACCCACACATTCAGGTACATATAATAGAGTTATAGGGTCAGAAGAAGAAAGCTTTTTCGATAGAGGGGAATTTCCCCCTCCCCCCCTCCTTCCTTTCCACCCTATCAACGCTGCAAAATCTATTCGAAAATTCATTTTCCACGATATTTTTAAATATTACATTTTTCGCTAACCTTTCAGGATATTCACACACACACACACACACACACACACACACACATATATATATATATATATATATATATATATATATATATATATATATATATATATACTGAAAAGAAGGAAGTATTAAAGTAAAATCGAGAAGAAATGTGCCAGCAAATGCTTTGAAAAAGATTGAAAAACCATTTAGTAATACTATCCTCAGTACACTCAACCAGGCTTAATCCCGGGACCACCTATCACTTATGAGGGTGAAATTTAGACCACGCGCTCATTGATTCGGGTATATAGATATCTCTAATAATACATGTATGAGCCTTTCTCAAATAAAACAATAAAACTATATATAATGTGAATCTGGTAGTAAGGTCGTTCTGGAAGGTCTTTTTTCGAACCAGAAATCTACTATATATTAGTACTAGATAGCTGTTGCCCGCGGCTTTGCTCGCGTGGAAGTTGATTATATACAAACATGAAAATATACATATGTATTTACAGATTAATTTAAAATATTACGTTACGTTGATGACCATAACTTGACCTCAGATCAAAAATAATGCAAGTCCGATACAAATTTTCACCCCCTTTTTCATCCCTTATTAAATAAAATTTCCAAAATTCCTGAAACACGTATTTATTTGTTTTACGTCAATAACCGAAATACAAAATTTTGTTTATGTAACTTTCAAAATGACGGACTTTCATACATATTATCATACATATTATCATCCCCTATTTTGACCCCTTTGGGGTGGAATTTTCTAAAATCCTTTCTTAGTGGGTGCCTACATAACAAAATGAATATACAGTCCGAATTTCATTCTTGTAGCCTTGATAGTTTGCGCTCGGCGATGATGAATCAGTCAGTCAGTCAGTCAGTCAGTCAGTCAGTTAGTCAGTCAGTCAGTCAGTCAATCAGGACATGTTATTTTATAAGTATAGATTTTAATAGATTAAACAGCCTTCCAAAACGAACTTCCTAGCAAAATAAGGGTATGTCTCAGTTTATTGAACACTGATACATTTGTGTGTCACGTCTTACATTCCGCCCAGGATATCTGCATATTTACACTAATATAATAGTGATAACGAGGGTATAATTTAGAGGAAATATGCCTGCATATTCGTTTAGACAGGATGAAAAAAACTATTTAGTTAAAATCACCTTCAGTTAACAATTCTGAGATTTGAACCCACCCTCACAGTTACCGGAAAAACCAGACCATACATGGTTAACACCTTAACCAACGTACCCTCCGATGTGGGTTCTTAAAGTGTTAAAACATTTATAAGTTGTTGTTTTGAGTAGATCGTCTTGGGTTATAGGGCTAAGCATAAGGTTCTAACTATGAAATGGGCTAAGAAAAAGTAAGTTTGATTTTTTATATGAAGTGTACCCGTATTTGCATAGAGGGAGAGCGGAAAACAAATTAGTAACTGCCATTCGCATTACACCCAGTGAGGTTCGAACCCCACTCTTCCCATCATTGGCAGTCTAGCCTATCACGAGTGTGACACCTTAGACCATGCGGCCACCGAATTAGGTAATTTATAAATAAAATACCAGATAGATCTTATATGTAGGCCCACACCACGCAAATAATAATTTGAACATGTTCTCAATATTGCTTTCGTTTCAATGAAATATTTTCATTACTAAATTAATTATTAGTAGTTAATTTTGATTTTAAATTATCTGTTTTTGCCACTTAATTATGAAACAAATGAAACCTTTATTATTGTAGTTTATTCATTATTAAATAAAATATTATGTCTGCTTTATTTTACCTTTTTTTCAACGTTCACATTAAACACAGAATTTGGTTGGATTAAACATTAATCTTAACATGTAGAAAATTTTACCGTGACGCTGAAAAAAAAAACAGACTTGAACAAAAAGATAAACAAAACATATAAATTTATTTTATCATATTATCTACTATTGTTAAAATGTTATGACTTATATTTTCTACTTTGTTATCAAAACAAAGGTTTTATAATTGGGATTTTCTTTTTAAAAAAAAGTTTCACTTTGTATTTACCACAAGATTATTTTAACATAGATAAAAAACAAATAAGACAGATACGTGCAAAGCACGAAATTAAACTGGATTTAATAGAAGTAAAGAATAAACATGTAACGTGACATAAAACCATTCATTCATGTTGATAAAGAATATCGAGATAAGACTTCAAACTGTTACAAAAAAAGCACGCACTATTTCCCGCCCCTCTTACCCCCTCTCTTTCCATCATACATTTTTATTCCTACGCGGGTTTTTAACTCAAAAACGCCCTTTTTGTAGTGAATCCGTGACCTCTATGGCCTTTTTAACCTGAGAGCATTTCATGGTTTGGGTTTTATGTGGTATGTTTTCGTGATATTACTTCGAGTCAGACGTTCGGATGGGATTTAAATGCTCAAATAGTCATGAGATGAGAAAGGGGGGAGGTGCGGGCTAGTCGGGGAGGATGCCTAGGGGGTTTAAGAGAAGTAGGTTGTTATGCTGCATTGTAGTCACGCGAGATTAGAGGGATGGTATTTATTTTGAAGGGGAGTCCTGGGAAATCCTTGAAGGGATTTTATTTGTTTCATCGATGTTATTTGTTAAAAGCGGGGTAGGGGGGGTATTTGTATTTTAGTGGGTAATGTGCTTAAGTAATGAGATGATTTTAGACCTATTAATCTTATTGTAACAATAAATCTTCACAACAACGGTAATCCAAATAGATTTAACGACGTTATTTATTTGGGTGAATTTGAAACGGGTTGCATCTTAAATTGATGCAGCTCAGTGTATTTTAAGCACTATCACAAATAGACGCCAATGTTTCGAAGTAGAAATAGAGGGAATAAATTGATCAGTTCACCCTGCGAGACCTCTTGTTTATCTGCTGATAAAACTTTCACTTTTCCTTTGACGAATATATACACTCAATTATATTCGTCAAAGGAAAAGTGACATTATAGACTAGCATCTCAATTTTTTTTCCCTTGTTTTCTATTTTGAGCAGACATTATGTTTCTGCAAACTTTTTAACAAACATCCTGACAGCAAGATTCCAACCAAAAACTGTCATTAATGGACCTGTGTGATGGACAGTTTACTAAAAAAGTTTTTCTAAAAACTATTTTGAAAACAAAAGTATAGTTTTGTGGCAAAGTTATAATACTTTCAGATTTATTTAACAAATAATGATTTTTATTACAATTTTAAATATATAAAGCTCACTAAATGAAGCGTGGATGGCAAATTTTATATTGACTTGCCGATACGTCACAGGAGGTCAACGTCCTTAGTATGAAATTTATTTCTTGCTTCGTGTTCTTATTATCCTTCCTAAGCTACTACATACAATATTAAGATATTATATTTACAAAGTGTACTAACATTTACTGCCAGGAAGAATGAGAAACCAATTTTGGGAGAAAAAAAAACCTTAGTACACTCGATTGGAACTCAAACCTCGTTCTTTCCGTCACCAGAAAATCAGACAAGATGAGACTAATGCCTTTTCTCACGTGCTCACCTGTGCGGATCACACGAAATATACTATTATTTGGCTAACCCCTCTACCCCCCCCCCTCTCTCTCTCTCTCATAAGATCATATTAGCGTTCATGTATTTAGCTATCGGTATTTTCAGCCAATGATATTCGGGCATGACACACACCGGTGGTTATGGGGTCTAAATGTTGAGCTCATTCAGTCTGGTTTACTTGTGACAAGGAGGTCGGTTTTCGAATCTCGGCCAGACTTATTTAGAATGTTTTTACTTTATCTTAACCCTTCGGATTGAGAAATATTAAGATTGTAAAAAAAAAATGGAATTCGAGATTTTGATGGATATCGACGTTTGTTGACCCCTTAACTAAACAAAGTTGTTTTCCCAGTGCCATCTGTCTGTCTGTCTGTCTGTCTGTTTGTACCCCGGACTAGAGCCGAAACTATTTTAACGATTGGGCTAAAAATTGGTAGGCTATAAAGGGTTTTCATACCGTTCCCTGAGGAATTTTTGAAAATAGATATCTAAACCTAAAATTAAGGGTTAAAAGAGAAAAAAATATCAATATTTTAGAAATTAGTTCTAAAGATTGTTATTAAATTTCATATAATATAGACATTACAAACAAAATGGCTCATTTCATTTAGCCGGTAAAAAGATTTAGAGGGTACTTTGCATTAGTGTACATCTCCAAATTTGATTATCTCTCTCCAACCCTTTGAGATACAAAATAACTTTTCATTGCAAAGTTGTAGAACTATTTAAAATAAAAACTATTATTCGGAATGATCTTTTTGTAAAACCAGTATTTTCTGAGCTATTGACAAATATAATTTCTTAGCTGAGGTCTAGAAATTGGAGAGTTGATTTAGATGCTTTTTGGTGGCCAGAGATGTTCCACTTTTCTCGATGTATATTATTTCATCTATCCTCTTTGGTAGAATATGATATTTTTTTCCATTTTGTAACAATATATTATTTTGTTTCACAAATATTATTAGTTTTAAGTAAATATCTCAGTTTTTAGGTAAAAGAGTCATAAAGTTAGTACGGTGCACCACGTTATTTATTTCCTAAGTGGTTTACCTAGCCTTCTTCCACGAAAATACAGGAATATCTACTCAAAATTACCACTATCTTATCACTATCACACTTGCCTACCTACTATATAGGCCTACGCCTATAACAACAAATGTGGTAAGGAAACAGTGGTTAAAGTAAAGTAGTGGGAACGGAATCTCTCAACAAATTGTCTGTACAAACTAAATAATAATAATATAAAATCATATTGTACTCCAATTAATCCTAATTTTAAAATAAATAGCGTTTGTGTCATCTAAGTTTTTTTTTAGATGGCTTGTGTTTTCATTCCATAATGCAATTTCAAATAAATTAAATAATCTCTCTCCAGCTTATCTTCTCTAAGAACCCCTAACATACCTACACTTTTTGATCAGACGTTATTGAATATTTTAACAGAGCGGTTAAAAAAGGGAACAGATGTTTGTGTTGGTAATTAAAGTTGTCAAGTTTGGTAAATCTGGGTTTGAATTTCAGATTTAGTCCCATTTGATACTCCTCATAGAATGTGATAAAGGAGGGTATATTTTAAATCTGACTTTGATCCGCGAGTTATTTAAAACATTATTAACTTATTTGTAATACGCATTTTCAATTTTTGCTATCACTTATTTTTATGCTTATCAATAAATTTACTAAATACTTATTTTTATCCCCTATCCAGGTGGGGTGGGGATTAATAATGTATAGCTTAGATGAAATGTATCCAAATATGCTTGTATGAAACTGTAAAACCATCTATAAAAAAAAGGCTCAAAATACCCATCTGGGTAGGAGTGGCATAGGAATGAGGAAGGTTGATGCTGTAGGGGATGTTTCCAAATTTAAGTATAAAAAAACTATGAAATCAGCCCGTGAGCAAGCCGTACCACCTAAACGGCCGCCGTCTGTTGGCGAATCTAGTATCAACTTCTAAGGATGTCATGTAGTCAGAACAAATACCCTTTGGCCATTAATCTCAGTTTTTTAGATCGGAGCTGCTAAAGTTTTGTTCAAATAGTTCCTCATTTGTCCTCATAAGGCTGAGTTGACCTCGTTCCAAACCCACTACTTCACAGAAAAATCTGGAAGCACTGGGATCGAACACGGGACCTATGAATCTGTCACTAGGGACAATGACTACAGACCTCACAGATGGTCCAATTTAATTTGAAGGAAACTGAAAAATCATTTAGGAAAATAAAAATATCCTCAATATAACCGACTTGGGTTTGAACCCGTACCTCCCCGTAAACGGTCAAATAGACCTGACGAGGTCGATGACTTGGCCCACATGCACATTTTTTTGGGCTGTGATATATTATATCTAAGTAGTACGGATTGAGAAAAGTCAAATGCATCCACATCTTCATGTAGAGGGGACTAGAAGAGTCAAGTTGCTAGATCACATTGGGAAACCACTTTAGTGCACCCGGCCGAGATTCAAACCTCGATATCCCATTCACTAAGAATTTAGTATATTGTGAGGTTGACTTATGTAACTGTTTGAGCACCAGTGTGGGCTACAATATTTTATAACATTTCTGAGTAAGCCTACTTTGATTTTCAATTTATCTGATTTATATACAATGGTAACTCTACACACATATAAAGAACATGGAAACTCTTTTAAATTTCCAATATCAACTCGAACTCATTTCAATATTAGACACACACACGCAAAAAAAAAAAAATTCAAAAAAACTGTCGAGTAAATGCATACTATTATAGTATTACTCATGAATATTCATGCTTTGATTGATAATCAATGAACCTCACACAACGATGGATTATTTTCGTTTTCCCCTTCATTTGAGTGTCAGACTAGGAGCTGTGTTTGTTTTACAGGGACGTCCATGTTTATTTGGTTTTTTTCGGGGGGAGCGGGGAGGAGAAAAAAATACGAGCTAAAACAGTAATCAGTACGCTTTGTTCGGTGAAAACACTCATCTCGTTAGCTTTCAAACTCAATAATAAAACAAATACAGCCTTTGCTATTTGATAATAGATTCTAAACCATGCACATTGTAATCAATTCATTTAAGGTGAGAATTTAAGAAGAGTGATTTAATTGCATTATTTTTACAATTTGTATATCAATATATTTTTTTGATCTAAAGAAATAAAATAATATTCCAGTAGAAACATAGTTTAATTTTCTTCACGTGGCAATATCAACACTTGTTGAATATTTGTCAACAGTATCCTTTAATTTAATGAAATTTTTTCTCTTAATTTTGAAAGTTAATCGTCTAATGCCGCTACGATCATAACAGATACTAAACAACTGCTGAGGTCACCATGTGGAGAAAATTGAATATATATTTTACTGAAGAATTATTTGATTTATTTTGACAAAAAAAAAGTTTTGCTATATTATTATTAGCACCGCGTCTTACTACCCGTTCGGGTTATACGCACTTACGCTAATTTGTAATGGTAGGGTGATAGTGAGATGAAATGAAGGACCTACAGTTTAACGTGGAATCCGAACCACGGTGGAGGCCTGGCATTCCTCACATTCACAAGATGTCTTGTCAGAGGTGAGTTTTGCTATAAAAACTGCAAAAATGCTGCCATCAACTCGCGCTCCTACAATTAAAGAACACAACTTGTCACTTTATTTTCCCATCTTGATTTCACTCTCAATTGATATAATTGGTTAAAAACAAACCCATAATATTTTCATTCTTAGTTTTAAGTAAGTATAAAATATATGTTATTTTGATAATTTAATTTTTTTTATTAAAACCCGCATCAGTGACCGAATAGTCTAAGGCGTCGCTCTCATGTTAGATTAGCCTGCTGAAGAAGGCATCGGGTTTCGAATCACGGCCAGGTATACTAAGTTGTTTTTTTTCCTAAATTGTTTCCTACTTTCCTACCACGCAAATACGGGTAAATTATTTCTAAATTGGTTCCTTCCTCATCCTTACTCCATTAGAGTAAGTATCATGTACGTATAATATGAACAGTTAGTAAGACGCAATGATAAAAACATACTTAAAATTACTGTTTATAAACTACGTAGTGTACTGGCTTCAAGAATGGTATATGTATCTTTGAAATTCAGAAGATACCCTATTCAATAATGGGTTGAATAATTTCGACCATTTTCGATTATTCTTTTAGTTGCGTGATTCACATGTTTGCTGAAAATAGAAAGCAGAATCTGCGCAATAATCCACACAATTTAAATTGACCCATAATGCATTGCAACACTAACTTAAAACAGCTGATTATCAACATATTATATTTTTTTAGTAGATAAATATATATTTTAGATCGTTCTCCCGATGGATGTTTACAAATTATAACGCTGTGTCGTGGCACAATCCAATACATCGATACGCATGCTTTACATTAACGGGTTATTTCAAATCTCTTTGCAACGGCCAACGAAGCTGTCTGCTAGCTTCTAGATGTAGATCAAATATGTTGTCAAATGCGCATGCGTTTTGATAGATGAGTTGAACTTTAGCATCGCGCCGATGAGCCAGCAATCTTGTGATTGGTTTATAGTTCGCCACGTGACCACGTTTCTGTTCTGCGCTTGTTTTTCACTGAACGTGTGAATCAACAGTAACATTGAAAGAACGAGAAAGGTAGAATTCTAGAGGAACCGTATCCGTATTTGTTTGGAGGGAGGGTGGAAAACCATTTAGGGAAAAAAACACCCTCAGTATACGCATTTGGGATTAGAGCCATGACTTTTCACGTCACCAGCAAAACTAGGCTCAACGAGGACATTTTATTGGAAACTTTTCACTTTACTAAATTAATTAATATACTCTCTCACATGTTAAAGAATAGATTTAAAAAAATGGTTTTCATTACAAAGTGGAGTTGTACAGTAACGGACACCAAAATCGATCAGCTCCGAGTGGGACTGATATTTAAAAGTCGGACACAGCTCAGCTAAACGTGGCTGGTAAAATACGCTACGAATAATAATATTGTAGGCATTTTTAATAAATTGATAAAACATGACTATTTTTTAAATATTAAAAACATACACATTTTTGAATATTAAAAATTACATTATTTTTAAGTATTTAATTTTTTTTTAATTCCAACATTTTCAAAATTATGAGGATGACTTTATATCAGGTTTTTATATTATGAAAATCAATTGAGGAACTTAACATATTTTATTAAATACGACAGCTTATTATAAATTTGGATAACTGAATATGGTTTATTTCTGATAGGTCTAGACACATTTTAATTTTTAGTTTATTACGATAAACATTTTTATAACCTTTTCTTTTTATTCTTTTTTCACCGTGTCTTAATGCTCGTTCAGGTTAAACATATATATATTAATTATTAGGTTAAGTGAGTAGGAATGAGTAAAATAAAATTTACTGATAACGTATCATCATTTAGAAAAATCCACCCTCAGTACAACCAGCTGGTAATCGAACCCTGAACTCACCGTCACAATAAAACCAAATTAAATGAGCTTGACATTTAAAGATATTACCGACCGATGTGGATAAGATTTTATCAAATGACATACAGTAAATAACTTATAAATGGACGTATTCAAGTATTTTCTTTAGGATACAATACTCCTTTTTTTTAAATGTAAAATATAATACACATGAAAATATTTAAATACATTGCAAACTCAGTTCTTGAAAAATTTATTTGACTATAATACGTATATTGATTACTGTGATTTAAATTTAGGTATAGGTAGATAAAATCTTCTTGTTAAACTGTTTAATATCCTACCATGGCGCACTCAACAGTTTATTTTTTATTTTTTACTGAGTTATTAATTACATTAAAGCCCGGCATCACGTTATAGCTCATATATATATTTTTTTACAAGCCAAGCGGCAGATATTATTCTCACCACCTCCCTTTTAAATATCCGGTGCCTGGTTACGGCAGGGCAGGCAACATTACCTAATATATAACAGGTCAACTCCCCAGCTAGCCTAACCCCCCCTCCACCCCCACTCCACCCCTCCCACACACATTTTCCGGACGATTCAATTCCGCTCAGCGATCTTCAACCCTAACCCGTTACTAAACCATCCCTCCCTCACCCCCCCACCCCCATTTTATTTTGTATCTCATCTCATACTCACAGTTTTTGGGACCAGTTTTTTTTTATTCCCGCCCTTTCCCTCTACCACCCATTTTTTTTTTTTTAGTATCATATCTCTGAGGGAATGCACATTTGTGAATTGTATAGAAGTATAGAAGTTGCCTGTGTAGAGAGATTTTAGGTATTGTGAAAACGAAGAGAAAGGAGGAGGAAATAAGGGAGGTGAGAGAATCAGAGAGTGGGTGTTTTTTTGGGAGAGGGGGTGTAAAGAGGGTGACTGAGACAATAGTTCCCCTGAAGGACTCTTTGCTTCGGTCTTTGTGTTTTAGGTTATGGGTTGCGCTTAAAGCTTCTAGGGACAATAAATAAATTAAAACAAAGCTCCTTCGTATTTGAGATTAAGGTTGGGTTGTAGGGTGAATGGGGTGTGTGTGTGTGAGTTTACGTATACAAATAGGAATAGAAAGGGGTGGCCGTTTTTACTACACTGACTAAAAAATAGTAATATAAGTAATGAACAAAGTCGTAGTGTGAATCATTGAATTGTGTGGTCCTTTTTTTTTTTACATATAGATCCAACTAGTTGATTTAGTTTGTTAGTTGTTAAAAGGAACGGCTTTGTTTGAAAAGTTTGTGAAAAGGAGCTGTGTGTTTAAGGAAGAACTGTAAAGGAGGTATGTTTTTGTGAATAAAAACTAAAGTTTTATAGGCTTTCATACGATGTTCATTCACTTTTATAATTTGCATTGGAAACAGTAATTTTTTGTATAAACGAATTAATGTAAGCCAATACATAAATTAAATAATGTTTATTAATTCTGTTTCCAGCCCATTATTTTTTGTTAAGAACTTTTTCATTAATATTATTATAAATATGAATTTGAAATTGTTTAAAATCGGGTGACTCTTCAAAAATAATTTTACATCTGTACGTCTTCATAAAATATATAAAAACTATCAATATTTCTATCCACTTTGATAAATAGTTAATAAACTTAGGCGTAAACTTTGTTTATTTAAAGCTTTTTACTTTGTTTCAGTTTTTTTTCTAGAATTTAAGGTGGCAACACCATAGATCACGCAGTTTTAGGCGTTAAGTTATAAATAGATAGGATTACCTGCAATGAAGATGTCTAGGTTCGAATCTTAGCCAGATACATCATGAAGGGTATTTATTTACATGTAATGTATCATCGTGATTTTTACACCTCCTTTCCACGCTAATACAAGCGCACTGCCACCAAGAGACCAGCTACCACCTCATAGATTAAGGCCCGGTTTCATAGTCAGCTCACTAAACTCTTACTAGACTCCAGGGTTACACAGCACTTCGTGCCGACGCACTCGAGCCAAGTAACTTAGTACGTTTCATAGTCAAGATAGTTTGGATTCTTTTAGCCACTCGAAGCAAAAGAGAGCTTGGTCGAGGAAGTTCGTTTCTGTTCGTAATATTGGTGACGTCACGCCAGGCAGCCAATGATAATGCGTGTAATTAGTGACGTAGTTATAACAAACCGAGAAAAAAATCACTTGTTGTCAACATGGAGGACGTAAACAGAGCTTATGATCGCTTTACTGACAACGAGAGGGAAATATTATTCGGCCTTATTAATTCTAAATCAGCTGTCATTGAAGATAAAAGAACTTCGTTTTCTGTTCTTATGGCAAAGAAGAAAGCCTGGCAAGACATCGCAGATGGCTTCAATTCTTACGCTGATGTGACACATGTAAGTACAGACTGTACGTTTCGGAAGTATGTTTACTTATATTCTGATATTTTTAATTCCTTGAGATATTTAGTATTACTTACTATTTTCTTCTATTTACTATGATAGTTTCCTTGTCTTTTAATTTGCTGATATCTTACTCAAGATGTTCCAATAGTTCAATCTTCTACACAACATACCTATCAAGACGACATTAATGTTATTAAGGACAATTTCAATAATGGATAAAAACACATATAATGTATTTACTTTATATAATCGTACATTATATTTGATATAAATAACCATAGGCCTGAGCCCTAATTCTTACTATATCAGTATAAAACTGTTGGTTAACACAACTTGTTTACAGTAAGGCCTAGGCCTAAAGCATTATTTATTTTTCAAAGTAAGACATATTTATTTTATGTAGACCTTTAAATCTTTGCTAACAGTTTACAAAATAAATCATTGCTTATTTTTACACACAGGCATATGCCTAGAATTGTTTTAAATAGTGTTATTTGCGTCTAGGCCTGCAGAAAACATTAAGTCAATAATTGTTCCTTTTATAAGGCCTAGATTTTTTTTAAATAAAATATATTCATTTGTCCTAGGACTGCAGTGACAAATATATAATAAAGTAAATAATCTGTACTTCTTAGTCATAACTAGGCCTACCATTTATTTAAATTAAATAGCTTATTATGTTTATTTGAATTGACCTACATTTTCAAACATTTCACAAAATAAGACATATTTATTTTATGTAGACTTTTAAATCTTTGCTAACAGTTTACAAAATAAATCATTGATTATTTTTACACACAGGCATAGGCCTAGAATTGTTTAATATCATGTGTTATTTGCGTCTAGGACTGCAGCAAACATATTAAGTCAATAATTGTTCCTTTTATAAGGGGGGAACCTTACAGACATAACTAGGGCCTAGCATTTTTTTAAATAAAATATATTCATTTGTCCTAGGACTGCAGTAGCAAATATATAATAAAGTAAATAATCTGTACTTCTTACAGTCATAACTAAGCCTACCATTTATTTAAATTAAATAGCTTATTATGTTTAATTGAATTGACCTACATTTTCAAACATTTCACTAAATAAAATATAATTGCATCTATACACACACAGACATAGGCCTAGAATTTTTTTTAAATAATGTGTTAGTTTGTTCTAGGCCTGCATTAGCAAATATATTATAAAGTAAATAATTGGTCCTTTCTAAGACATGACTAGGTCTTCCATTTATTTTAATGAAAAATGTATATTTGGTTTAGGTCTACATTTTCAAATACTTTACTAAATAAATCAGCACTTCATTTTACATTTAGGCGTATACTTAAAAAAATCTATAAAGTGTTTATATGGTTTATTTACCTACATTAGCAAACATTTTTAAGTATCCATTTATTGTTTATTCCTAACAATAAAACAGAAAATAAATATTATTTTTGTTTAACAGCAATCAGCACCTCAGCTGAAGAAATGTTGGGAGAACGAGAAAGCAAGGAGGAAGAAACTCCTCGCCGCAGAATCTCGAAGGAGAATGGCGACTGGTGGTGGACCATTTGCACCTGGGGAGTCCACAGACCCTGAATTGGACGCAATCATTAGCACTCCCATTGCCTACTCTGTGGCAGGTACTGAGGATTGCGATACAGTTTTAACTCCAGCTCCGAGGCCTGAGGAGATTAGTGCGACCCAGTCTCCACCAGAGGCAGCAGTCTCAACATTTTCCGGTGAGTATTTGCATAAGGATATGTTCATTGGGTTGTTTTGTAAATAAATGTGCCCACCAAGAAAATTTGAATATGTTTATTGTGATTAACAAGACAAACTGATTGTGTTTTGTAAAAATTACACTTTCTTTTATTTGAGAATTGATTAAGTTACATGATCCAAAGCTTGAGCTCGCTTATAGGATTATGGATTAAAATGATGTAATTTTACAAGACATTACAAACATTTGATCATTAAATAAAAGTAAAACAAACAAAAAATACCAAAATATACTAAACATAATAGACAACAGTACAATGTGAAAGATTAGATAATATTGAAATATGTGTGATAATATTGCTGAGTACATTTTATCCATAAACATAAGTAGGCCTAAAAAATAAAATAATGAGAATGTTCCCTTGAAATAAAAATGAAAATTGAGGAAAATTAATTTGTATTACAATAATAAACAAAACATGTATATAAATTCAGGGAAATAATAATTCTAAAATGTTCAGTTTACCCTAAAGGTTAGTTTATTGAAAACACATTTTTGAAAGCTGTGTTCATTGTTGGTTTCCCTGTTATCCTTTCAAAGCAAATGTAGGTATATTACCTCTAAAAGACTCCCTTCCTCATCCCTACCACTTTAGAGTTACTTATAGATTCTGTATACAACCGGAATTTATATATATTTAATTATTGGTCAAACACTCACAAACTAGGCTAGGAGTTAATATTTCACCAAGGAAAAATAATTTATTTTAGGTGTGTGATCTCTAATCTGAGGGATAAAGGGGTGTGCTCTCTCAAATTCCCTCCCCACCCTATGCATGTATGCCTACATTCAACACTCATTAAAATCCAATCCTTTGATTTGTTTTGACCAATTTAAAACTAAATAAAATCAAATTTATTGTCAAAAAGTGAAATCGCTCATTGTTGATAAGAAACATTTGAGTACATTTTAAATAAATTATTCAAATCAAAATTGATTATTTGATAACCCTAACGGGTAGTAAGACGCGGTGCTAAATATTATTATTAGTATTGATTATTTGATCAGATATATCTGTAGGGACACTTGCATATAATTAAACTTGTTATATAAATATATTTGTAAAATGAAATATCACACTAGACTCTGGAATCGAACCTGAGACTTTTGGTGAAGCGTGCCATCGATGGATCTTCACATGCTTGTGGTCCTTCTTACTGATGGGGCAGAGTCTATGATAAGACATGATCTGCTACTTTGAGTTATCATTGATATCTCGGCCACTTACAAGTTGTGAATTGCATGGAAGAAAACGCTTGTACAATTAATTTCACATGAATAGCGAAGTTTATATGAATGTATATATAGATACATTCAGAAACTTGAATATTTTCATCGCCTAAGATTCACTCTTCATGTACAATCATTTGCTTTACTTCTTTTGTACTTGTGAGAAAATGTTACTTTGAAAATTTTAGACATGTTTAGTTATAATATCTAGTAACTTTTGTTATCTGTTAGTTACCGCTATCATTATGGGGAATGAACTGTATGTAATTGTATCTGTGCAGGTTAAGTTGTCATCGAGGCCTGTGGTTGACCAAACATTGACGACTAAACAGAGGACTGGCAAGAGTTATACCATGGCCTACAATATAAAGTGCTCACCCCTCCCTCTATTGATCCATGTAAAGCAGTGGAATCATCTCGATGATGATGATGATGATGATGATTGTCGTCCTGATCATTCTGGGAGATTACAGGCTAGCAGAGACTTCTCACTGAAGATTACACAGACATTCAAACGCACAACTCTTCCCACCCTTGTGATTCCCTTTCTGCCCATCGATATCATTTATAATTTTTTAATTCTTGATTTTTAAATAACGCACAGGATAAAATCAGGATTACAACCTTTAACAACACCCTAATCCTGATGAGCAAGGTTGTAGAAAGTCTAAGGGCGTGTGCTACAAAGTTAACATAATATAAATAAAATTTTATAGAACTATATGGAAGTTAGAAGGTGGGCGGAGGTAATTCAATAACAAAAATGTAATGTATAAAATAGAATATGACCATTGGATACTTTTCGCTTCTAAAATTATTAGAATTAGGAGACATGATTGAATACGCCTCATTTTGTTTTGAGTTTGCCTCTTTTGTGCAAGTTAATTGAATGTATATTATAATGATTTTCTTTGTGCCTCAAGAATATTAAGAGAAACATTTACTTTTGCTAGAAAAAAAGTTTTTTAATTACCATATATTATAACAGTGACTTTAGTCATTGTGAATTTAACTGATTTTATCTTTTTATTAAATGTGTTACCAAATCCACACCTTGTGTTTTCTTTGGACGAGAAGTAGGTTGAGAATTGAAATTAATGCATACAAAACAAGTGCTTTGTTTGATTAATGTTGTATAGACTCCAATTGTCACAGAAAGAGTGGTAAACATTGGTAATAAATTACTATCTATTATGTGTTATTTTTTAGTAATGGTGACAGCTGCATATTACAACTTGACATAAGAAAATGTTTAATTCAATCTAGTAACCTTTCTAGCTATCAAATTATGTTCTCCTTCTCCTACGTATATTGGATTGTAGCAAAAAGTCTTATAACATGAATATTAATATCAGTGGTCGCATGATCTAATGTGTCCATTGGACAAGATTGTCATGGCAGAAATATTGATATTTGGATCTTGGTTAGGTGCATAAGGGTGGTTTTTCTAAATAAGTGTATTCTCAATGTTCATGCTAATATAGGTAACTGCCTCTAAATTATACCTTCCTCATCCCTATGCTATTTGTTAAAATATTAGTTGGATAGCCTGAATGGGTAGCAAGACAGTGAATAAAACACATTTTTACAACATACACTTATATGTTAATGATTGCTTGATAAGTGGGAATACCCTGAGTTAAATGAAGTCAAATTTGAAGCTTTTATTCAAGTATTCCTTCTCATTGTCGAGAACGCTTGTCTTGGACTAAATAGTCCAATGCACCATTGTATCATATCTGTTCAGGACAAACTCAACACTGAAAAAGGCATGAATCTTTCTCTGACAAATAAATAGGCTTACACTATATGTAATATATTTGGGTGTACTTTGGTATAATTGTAAATGCATTTATATTATAAACCCGCCTCGATGGCGTAGTTGGCTAACGCACTAGTGTTGAGCTCGACTGCTGAGGACGGGGAGATCAAGGTTCAAATCTCGGTCGGGTGAACTGGGAGTGGTTTTTCCTAAATGGTTTTCCACTCTCTCTCCACGCAAATGTGAGTTCACTTTCTCTAATTCAACCTTCCCAATCCCTGAAACCATTAGCGTAATTAGTACTTAAACCGCATAACCCAAACGGGTAGTAAGACATGGTGCTAAATAATAATAAAAATAATTTATATTAAAAACAAAACTATCTCACTGTTTTCTATATTTGTTTAAAAATAACTCCTGAACATGAGAATTAAACCTATGAGTACCATTATCCATGCATTAATTAGTAGAAAAATTATATCTGGTCTTGGTTAAATCACATAAGCAGATAATGAAAAATCCTGAACTAAACAATGTAATAAGGACAATCAATGAGGTGTTGAATTCAAGCAAACCTGGGGAGGGTTGGGGGTTGATGGAGGGGGAAGGGGGGTTATCCCCTTAAAATAATAACAATAGTCGGATATTTCTTAATATTTTTTTCTTTATTTGATGGTTTTTAACCCATTTTATTTTTTAACAACTACACCCCTCCCTTGTGATTGAATTCAACACTGGTTATAGAAGTAGGACATGACACAGTTTTCCGCATCACCATAGAGCGTGGACCCATGTGGTACTGTGTAAGATGCGTTAATCCTATATTTTACATGGCGATTTCCCCAGGAGGCGTATTTCCATGTTTTAGCTACACATAAAATTGACGACGGACAAAACACACAAAACAGTTGACAATACAAGACAAGATCAATGTTCATGGCTGAAATGGCGCCGTATGAAAGCGGCCCGGACAGCTCTCCCCCGCTCGTTGGGACGCACATTCTGTATAAGAACATGTTCCACGGGTCTTTCAGGGTCCTCAGGTGGGAGCTCACGGTGTCGGATGGCGATGTTGTGTAACACAGCACATGCAATTATGACTTTGGTGGAAGTGGGAAAGTTGGTTCTCAGCTTTTGTCCGAGGCATGCAAATCTGCGTTTCCATACCCCGAACAAACACTCCACCACTTTCCTTGTCTGCTTTTGTGCTGTGTTGTACCACCGCCCCTCTGGAGTTTGTGGGTCCGGTACTGGAGTGTAGAGGTAATTCAATTGTGGATATCCACTATCTCCAAGAAGATTGCCCCTCACTTGATGTGTCTCCAGTCGAGTCTTCATGCGACTGTTGCTGAAGATCCTGGCATCATGGGTGCTTCCTGGCCAACGTGCCACAATGTCCAGAATCTCCATATCCGGCCCAGAAACAACCTCAAAGTGGTAAAATGCAATAAGCAAAATAAGATAATAACATAGCCAAAAGACTTAAAAATATATGTTCGACTTTGAATATATAAGTTACCTTCTTTCAGAATTTAACATTCATTCTAAAAAGAGAGGCAGGTGAAGAAAGAGCATCCAGCTGTTAATTTGACTAATAAAGTTATTAACATATGTATACCTATACACGCATTTCCCTTACGAGGTAGGCAAAAAAAATGTATATATATATATATATATATATATATAAGCTCAAAAACAAAACAAAAAATTCATGGATGTGCTTGATCTTTACAATTTTTGTGGTAGCGGACACATTATTTACAACGTGGGGGAGGGGAGAGGGACATCAAGTTATTAATTTAGCATAAATGTAGCTGAATCAAATGTTACCCTTTAAATATTTGGTTTGATATCTAAATACTAACATTATATATAAATTTTAATTATGCTCTTATCAGCCTCAATGGTCGAATGGTCTACGGTGTCACCCTTGTGTTGGACTGATGTACTGAGGACAGGAAGATCGGGGTTCAATCCCGGTCAGGTCCATTTAAAGTGTTTTTTTTTTCTTCTTAAATGGTTTCCCACTCTTCCTCCATACAAATGCAGGTGAATTACCTCTTAAGTGTTTTCATCTTCATCCCCTACCCCATAGTGTATTAAAAAAACTTCAATAAATAAATCAAATAGCTGAACATTTAGGGACATGTACTGTTTCCTGTTCCGGAAGAGCTCAGCAAATTCCCCTCCTGGGCTTTTGATTGCTACATGAGTGCAATCAATACACCCAGATACACCGGGGAAATGGTACATGTTCCAGAACAGGAGGTAGTTTCTTTCAACTTCCTGGTGTGTGGTCGGGAACTTGACATATTCCAAGAGGTGGCCTGTCAACTCATCAGACACCACCTACAAATAAACTACTACAATTATTGACCAAGTTTTTGAAAATTATCTTATTTATGGTTGGTCCGGGGATTGCATACATCAAGTTATAATGAAACCTTAGTATGTACTTGCAATTGAAGACCAACAAAAAATATCTCTACTAGTTGAAGACTAGTTGAGTGGTAAATTTATTAACACAGGCCTATTTTAAAAATTTAACACAAATTATGCATACACATTTAAAAAGAATATAAAACCTTAATTAGGCCTATATAAAAAAATTAATTTCATCACAAAGCAGGCCTACAAACTTTAAAAGAATATAAAGCCTATATTATATGAAAAAATATACTAGGCCTATCTTACAAAATATGTTGATAGTTTTGGAATTAACAAACAAATATTGGAACCAACCATGTTTTCATTTTAACATACAGTACCTTGACAATCCTGGATATGGTGGCAGAGCTCAACCGAACCAGATCACCACAAACCAACTGTAAAATATACAATATCTTAGATTTGTCTTAACAATATTCATATTAATTGAAAAGAGGGTACATTTGCTCAAGGCTATACTATTCCCACCCCTATCCCATTGTTGCAAATATGTGGATAGACCAAACAGCTTGTTGACTACTATGTGAAAAAATTAAATAATATGTATGCATATTATATGCATCAAAGTGTTTATGGGAAAACAGCGATCAACTGATAATTACATTAAACAATATAGAATAAGCTTTAAATGAACTTTAACAAGAAAAAAAATGTGTAGGCCTACAGGTATGTTATGTCACATTTTTAATATGGTTGTAGTCTGTACAATCCCCGCAACTAAATATATTGTACCATCCAAAGGCTCATGGAATTATTGATAAAATAAATAAAGAAATAAATGTTTGTGATCAAATAATATAGTTTGGTAAAATATTGAATTTTAACTTTTTTAAGCTTAGATTATGTTTTAGTAAAACGTTCGTTTACATTTACGCATTATATTTATATATATCACATTATGTTCATGTAGAATAAACGAGAATATAACTACAATTTATATTTTTACGTAACTAACCAGCTCTCTTGGAACATGCTGTTAGTAAACAAATAAATAAACAAAGATAACGTAAATATAGGCGCCTGTATCTGTGGACCACAATTTTTTCTTTTGATAATGTAATTAATTTTATACAAGGGCATTTTGAGGATATAAGGCAAAGATATTAAAATAATAATTTCAAAACATATTTACCTGAAAACTACCAGTCCCATAAAATCGAAGAGCTGTAATAACCTTTATTAAAGGTGGCACTGGCAAACCGCGGGCGTTTTGGTTTGGACCAGTCAACAGTCGACGATGACGTTCACCACTGTATCTTTGCTGAATCAGAATCTTCTGATGAATTCCCTGTCGGAATAAAATTCGACAGGGTTTTCCGCATCCCGCAAATATCTTTTGGGTTCGGGTAACTTATCGATGACACCGATAACCTCAACCAAATCCACTAAATCATCATCGAAAACCCGATCGTCATCCATCTTGAAAGTTGAATAGTGTCGATTTAGTGTGCTCGCGGCGCTGCTAAAACTTTGGTCGTATCGATACTAAACTCAAGTGGGCTGCGCGACTAAGATATGACTATGAAACATACTTCATTCGGTTTTAGGGAGGATGGCACCTACACTTTCTACTTAGGCTTACTAACTGCGACTATGAAACCGGCCCTAAGTCATAAACACTCTTGATGTTGAACATACCAATTAAAAAAAAAAAAAGAATAATCTCATGTGTTGCTAATCTCCCTTCATTTGTCTGTGGCGGATGTTTCAGATTAATGCCATCGTGGTAACACTGGCTCTGAGGGCGGCCATGGCTGCCGGGATGGGGAAAGGAAAGTCCCGTGCAAACAAAGTTGGGTGAGTTTGAATAGACAGTGGCGTGTCGGGGAGTGTAGCCAGAGTAAGCATATTTAATATAAACTCTACTTGTGAATTGTTCTCGTCTCTCAGATACTCATCGTTCAGGTATCGACGGAGATACATTTCTATAGTAGGAATAATTAGAAGATATTATTTGTGAATGGTCAAATGGGGATAGAGAGAGTGAAAACAATCTATAGGTGCAGTTTTAATCAGCTCTGTTAGACCCATAAATACGTTGAGTCAAGCCACAGAATATAAATACATCTTAACACAAAAATCATTTATATGATGGAGCATGGATTGAATAAGCAATAATTAAAGTAGTTAATTGAGATCGGAAGAACGGTTTGCTCCTATAAATAGATTATTATTATTATTATTATTATTATTATTATTATTATTATTATTATTATTATTATTATTATTAAAATCATAACCACGTCTACAACCTCTTCAGTTTATACACATAGGTGAGACACAACTCATTCACACTCAAGTAAGAATTTATAAATTGTAAAAAGAGGGCCATATATATATATATCTAATGGAGAAACGTTTCCCCTTCTATCCATGATTCGTCCATTAGCCCATGCTGAGTTCCAGCCCATCTTAACCCACACAAGTAATTACCCCGTACTTCCACTATAGAAATTATTATACAACCTCATTAGTTGCCACCAAAACCCTCACATTCATCTTGCATTAGTCTAAAAGACAATAAAATATTCTACATAAGGTGGGGGTCATGTGGCCACTGTGCCCCCCCCCCCTTTAAATTTACGCTTGTTCGCACTACAACTCATTTTACTTCTTCTTGGTTTAGTTATCTACTCGCCGAAATATATAAACGTAAATAGGCTTAAATAGGCCCCTATATATTTTTAGCACCACGTCGGGCTATACGCTTATGTACTAATTACTCTAATGGGTTTGGTATGAGAAAGGTTGAATTTAGAGTTAGTGTACCCGCATTTGCGTGGAAATATAGTGGTAGTATTAAGGAAAAACCATCCACAGTACACTTGACCTGGATCGAACTACGATATCCCCGTCATCGGCAGTCTAGTCTATTGCGAGAGTAAGGTGACCTGGCGGTCTAAGGTTAAGGTGTCGGACTTCTGTTTTGAGGCTCCGGGGTTCAATCTCCGGTCCCGGCACAGATTTATCTGATTACCAAACCCTCCCTTCACCTCTGACAAGACGTGTATTAATCACAACTTATGAATGTGTGAAATTCCAGGCCTACACCGTGGTTAGGATCCCACGTTAAACTGTAGGTCCTCCATTTCATCTCACAATCACCCTATCATTACACATTAGCGTAAGTGCGTATAACCCGAATGGGTAGTAAGACGCGGTGCTAATAATAATAATAATAATAATAATAATAATAATAATAATAATAATAATAATATGAATAATAGTAATAATAATAATAGTAATAATAATAGTAATAATAATAATAATAATAATAATAATAATAATAATAATAATAATAATAATATTAATAATGCGAGAGTAGTGCCATAAATCACGCGGACATCAAAATGGAATTTAATTATTTAATAAAACCACATATACTTCTTTGAAGTAGTATTTCATAACATTTTAATAACTGTGAATAAATATTAGGAATCAGTTAGATCAAAAACCATAAACCAATCACATTTATTATTTAATTGTTTTGTGTGTGACTAGATACATGTTAGTGTAGTACGGGCCTCTCTACCGAATTATTAGTTTTCCACCCTAGCACATTTCCCCCGCGCGAATATTTCTGATTTCAACGGCTTAGTTCAATAAATCACCTCGAACGAAGAATCTTTTTCTCAAACATATAGTATCGGATCGTATCGCTCCGCAGTGACTTATATCATTCCGAATCGGCTGGAAAACACTGAGTTGAGGTTGACCATTATTTATCCAGGCGAATGTTTGTGTATTCCTTATTAATACCCCTATCTATCAAAGTTCCTTTGGTTAGGTCGTTATTAATTAACCTTTCAGTAAATGAATGAGTTAAAATAATACTGAAATGCAACCGTAGTTTCCCAGAGAACATCGTTGACTGCCCTGACAAAAAAAAAAAAAAAGTCCTCTCTTCACACAAACACGGAGCTTGAAACAGTAATACGAACGTACTGCCCAATTTGTGTGTTCTTAATGCACAGTACATTTCGTACTCAGTGAATCGCATTAGTTCGGCTCTGTATAATACGTAGGAATAAACAAAATTTTAAAGATGGATCAAATAGCAACAATATTATTTTTGTTAATTACGGTTATAGTTGCATCTAGATAATCATATTCTTTAAATGGAAAAATTATACTTGGACACAGGAATCAAACCTGGGACCTTTGGCTTAGTACGGCAATGCTCTTTTCACTGAGCTGACCAGGAATTTCTAATTTAAAGAATATGATACCTTGCTAGATGCAGCTATAAGCGTGACTAACAAAAAATATTACCGTTGATATTTAATCCATCATAGTTGTGAAATCCTATAATTATTTGTACAATTGTCAGCAAAAAAGCCAATTACCGAGTCGAAGGTGGCTGAGTTATCTGATAGATCGTGATTCTTGATCACACATCTGTAGCCGACGATTTACGCTCGTCCATCACAGACTCTGCCTTAAAATATGATTGAAGAATGACCCTGGGCATGGGACGATACCTGGATAGCTCAGTGGTTAGAGCATTGGCATGCTAAACAACAGGTCCTGGGTTCGATTCCCGTTTAATGGTCTCATTTTTAAATTCAAAGAGAGATTGAAAGAGCCTGACGTTGTCAAAGGTGTACCGACCATCCTTGTTCACTGATTGGACGCGTTGCAATGTATATCCCTGCGATACGATAGTCACCTGTTCAAAACATACATTTTCATTCCCCCTTTCTCAATGTCTTCAACACTGTTCTACTAGCATTTCATTTACGTGGTTCACAATGTTAATATGGGCTTATTTTATCTATGAAAATTAAAGTGGGGGACGTTACATTTGATAAAATGTACGATAATTGTTTTATAAACTAGAAATAATATATTATTAAAACCGCGTCTTACTACCCGTTCATGTTATACGCACGCTAATGTGTAATGAAAGGGTGATTTTGAGATGAAATGGAGGACCTACAGTTTAACGTGGAATCCGAACCACCGTATTCCCCACATTCACAAGTTGTGATTAATACACGTCTTGTCAGAGGTAGAAATAATATAGTTACCGATTATATTTCTGAAAACACTCTTGGAGCAGTATCTGACACTTATCCTGCTCCGTATCCACACCTGTCTGACAATATTCCTAGTCAGTATCCACCCTTGTCTATCAAAGATTCTGCGCAATATCCCCCCCCCCCCCCCCCGTCTGACAAATATCCCGTTCAGTATCTACCCCTGTCTATCAAAGATCATGCTCAATATCCACCCCTGTCTGACCAGTTATGCCCATGAGACCCCTCACGGACCACTGGTTCCTCTTCCCCTGATAGGAGACGCGCGACGCCCCGCTTGACACGTCGGCACCACACAATCGATGTTTAATAACTTGGCCCAGGGAGCCTGAGCGTCGCATGGTGATGACGGCGCTGCGTGTTCAGATTCCCTGGACCGACGCCAGGGCGTCCCTCCTCCTATTACATCCCTCATGTCTCTCGCAAAGGAGTTGGGGGGTAGAAGGGGGAGGAGTAAAAAAAAACAGCCCTGCCAAAGCCAGGTCTTATTGTTCGGGATGTTCCCATACATCTAGTGTGACGGTCCTTTCTCGTTACTCACGAGATATTACTCTCTTTGTGGTGGGTCAGTGAGGGCCGATAGGATAGAGGATCGGGGTTCTATGATTTGGTAAGATAAACAAATATTTTATTGGAGTATATTTTTTGTACTCTTTGATCAAATAAAGTGAAGGGTAAGGGGGAAGCGAGATTTATTTTATATTTATTAATCTCTTTTTTTGATTTATTTTTTCACTGGTAGTGTGGTACTCCCATTATCATTATTTATTTTATACTAAATACAACAGGGGGGAAACTTTTAAGGCTCGCCTAGGACGCCCGAGACCTTAGAGTCGGCCTTGACTGGACGTTGCGATTTTATGTGTTCTACTTTATAAAAAACAGTACAATCTAGACCAGAGAAATAGTTTCACTTTATATTTAAAAGTACATAAAAAACTGATTTAAAAAAAATTTAAAATGAAAATGAAACGGTTCCCAATTTCCCTGTTGCTAACTTTAGATCACAGACACTTTCACTTCGATATGTTTCTGTTTCGAGCATAGTCTTATATTTAATTTTACTTGTCAATAAAACGTTATATGGGATCGTGAACATTCTATGTAAAGACCGGATGGTCAAAAGATTTTGTTCAAACAATAATATCCAATTGAGTTAATTCATACATTTTTATATAGAAATATATACTCATATTAGAAACGCATTTAAATATTTAATTTTGAGTCTGGTTTGTGGGGGAGGAGTCAAACCATGTATAGAACCGTATGCTTCTCCCTGATTGAGAATTTTAAAGGAACTCTTAATGTGTGTCAAGATCAGTGGCGGCTCGTAGCTAAAATAAGTGCTGCTCCAGAAATTTTTTAGCCTTTGTTTTAAAATTGTGTAGAAAAAAATGTATAAAAAGAAAATTTATTCAGGAACTTGATAAAATCTTAACAAAAAGCTCATTTAATTACTTTAACTTAAATTAATACAGTCAAGTTCAAGCTTGATCTATTCATTTAAAAATAAAATCAATTTTTCCTGTTTTAATTTGCGCAAAAAGTTCAATAATTTTCCCCTTGATCTATGGATGATAAATGAGGAAATTTTTCTTTATTGAAAGTACTACAAGTGCATTTAGTCTTTCTTTTAAATAAAAGAACCTAAAAAAAAAGAATCAAATAGACTAGCTGAAAGCAGAATAATAATCTAATTCTACACTCGTCTACACTTTATTACAGTCAAGAATATGGTACACGGTTTTAAAGCACAACACACGCTGAGTAAAAAAAACTTCCTTCCGCCATCACGCCAGAGCCGGCACTGCGAGAGCAACAGTGCTTTCTCTACCTGGCAGTCCCTCCTTCCTCCCCACCCCCTCTTATGTGTGCATGCGCACAACAGTCAAACACCATGTCGCTGGCCCTGTGAAGCGCACAGTTCCATACAAAGATTTTTGTAACTTTTTCATAAACTGGGGGATGGCTACTGAAGTACTGACATTAAGCTTAAGGAATATATATTGTACTACAAAAATAAAGAGAGAATTAAAGAAAAAATGACTCATTATAATAAATGTTATCGATAATATAAATTGGAAATAGGGGGTGCTGCAGTTCCACAGTGCCTATACACGAGCCACCACTGGTCAAGATGTACCTTTTGTGGATCAAATCATTAGCCCGGTCGTGAAATAATGAAACACATTTTCTGTGCTCTCTATCAGTGGTATTCAACCATTCTTTGGTTCACTTATCCCAGATATGATTTATCTTTAACTTTTACCCTCAAAGTTGTTGAAGCTTAATGCAAGCTAGTTAAATTCTAAACTATACTCTACACATCTTAAATAAATAACATCAACTATATTAAATAATAAGTTTAATATGATAATTATATTTATATTTATTTTATGTACCCCAGTATTTAATACCACTGTTCTATATTATAGTTCTACTTCATACATTTTAATCTCTTGCAAAAAATATTTGCAATCTTGTGGGTCAGAGGGGCGTAAAAATGTCTCGCTTTACACATCTCTCTATTTTCCCTTCCCTAATCCCACTCCTACCCTGCATAATCTTTTAAAGTCCAATTTTCACAGGGAATACGTTTTATAGAATAAAAACAAATGTTTTTGTGGCCAACATTGATACAAGTTTACTTTATTCTTGGTATTGTTTTATACGTATTAATAATATCTATCAAAGATTATAGTTGCAAGTTATATTACTTGATATATGAATACGTGACAGTAGATCTAGTAACTTTTCTAGACGTTTCAGTGGTCGAATGTTCTAAGACGTCAATCTTGTGTTGGACTCACCTGCTGATTACAAGGAAATCGAGGTTCGAATCCCGGTCTGATCTATTGACTGTGGTTTTTCCTAAATGTTTTCCCACTCATCTTCCACGCAAATGCGGGTATATTATCTTTAAAATTCTTCCCAATCACATCCCTCCCTACCCCAGTATAGTAATTATGAAATATGTGGGTAACCTGAATAGGTAGTAAGACGCGGCGATAGAGAAAAAACACTTTTTAACAGTTAAATAAGGGCTTAGCTGTGAAAACTTGAATATCACTAGTTTTTTGGATTGGAATGCACCGTGAAATATTTGATAATTGCGTGAGATCGAAAGTAGCATTTTTTTTTCCATCTGCCCTCCAAACTGATTGCCAAGAATATCAGGGATCTCTCCGAAAGCAATATCACTCGTTGGAAGTGATTGATTGAAGTTGAACATGTGCTCACAAAGCGATGAAAGGACTTGAAGCTTCTTCATCCGGTTGTAATTAGTTAAGAAGAGGTGGATACAAAAAAAAATATCTGTGTTTTTATATGTCGTTGCTTTGGAACTGGCGAAAATATTTGTAATGAAAACGGAACAATTAGTGGAAAAACAAATTAAATAACATCCTATCTCAAGTAGTAGTGCCCAAAAAATTAAATTGTTGAATCAATTTTAAACAAAATCTTTTTTTTAAACGAGATGTTTTATTTATGAAAACAATTAAAAATTCTGCAATGTTATTTTCGAAGCTGTAGATACTTAATGAAGCACAAATAGAGGTAAATATTTATAGTAAAAAATCTTAAATATTATATATAATCAATTTACCATGGCCTTATTGATTACAATATCAATGTATACAAATATTTACAGTAATTTAATTATATCAACTTATATATAAATAATGCAAAATTCTTTTAAGTAATTTTAAGGACACTTCTCTTCGTTAATTTTAAAAATATACTTCAATTTATTTTATTGGAATTATTTTACATGCATGCCAAACCCTTCCTTCACCTCTGACAAGACGTGTATTAATCTATTATTATTATTAGCACCGCGTTTTACTACCCGTTCGGGTTATACGCACTTACGCTAATGTGAAATGGTAGGGTGATTGTGAGATGAAATGAAGGACCTACAGTTTAACGTGGAATCCGAACCACGGTGGAGACCTGGCATTCCTCACATTCACTAGATGTCTTGTCAGAGGTGAAGGAAGGGTTTGAGAATCAGATAAATCTTTGCCGGGACCGAGGATAGAACCCCGGCCGCCAGCATAGAAGTCTGACACCTTATCCCTAGACCACCAGGTCACCCGTGTATTAATCAAAACTTGTGAATGTGTGGAATGAATGGCCTACACATTGGTTCGGATTCCACGTTAAACTGTAGGTCCTACATTTCATCTCACAATCACTCTACCATTACACTTTAACGTAAATGCGTATAACCCGAACGGGTAGTAATATTGTTATACTACTACTACTATTTTACATACACTTCCTGAACGGACTGATTACATCAAAACACGACTTAAAAACTAAATTAAAAAAACTATAACAGATACAACACCCAGCCCCTTAGGTGTTAATTCATTATTGTGAAAGAAGAAACCCACATTCCCTCATCGATACATTTTTCCATTCTTATCAGGAATCGAATCCGGGCTCCTTAACTAAGTGCTTCTAAATTCTTAATTTATTTAAGTAATTCTGGCATATGTGGGCACATGCTATCTTGTTTATTACATAAGAGTAGATCAAAATTCAAATTCTGTCTGTGTGTAATGGAGGGTGGTATTTACTCAAAGGTTTTCCGATCTCTCTTCAAACAAAAGCTATATACATATCTACAGCAATGGTGTAGGGACGAGGGAAGTGTAGTTTAAAGTAAAATCTGCGCTAATTTGCGTAAAGAGAGAATGGAAAACTATTTAATGATACATATATTTATATATGTTAGAGAAGGGTTGAATGCTATATTTCTTGAATGTGAATCACAAATTTGAATCTTAATTTTCTTTTAAATCTCGAAACCAAATTTGAAACCTTGAATCTTTACAAATGTACAATTTAGGTTAAAGTGAAGATATTTAAAATTGAATCCAAACGTAAAAAGTTGTCTAAGGCCTGCTAACACTGACAAATGATACTTTATTTGTCATGTCTATAACGTTAGAAACAACAAATATATCATATTTTTTAAAATAAATTAACTATATATATACAGTTTTGAACATTTGCGATTTTGTTATGAAAAATATATTATTTTGATAAATTAATTATATCTCTACAGTTTTGAACATTTGTGATTTTGTTACGTTCCCAATTACACAATTCTATGTAATTCCTTTTAACAATTGCTTAAAATTATTATTTAAAGTCAAATACTTAATAATAATTATATTCGAGATAATTTTTTTAAGATTTATAAGACACTCGAATCTTCCGAATAGCCTAGGATTCTAGGGTTTCAAGAAATCAACGACTCTAGCATTTCATCTCTTATATATATATATATATATATATACATTTACATATACCTATCACTAAATGTATAAACATTTTATTCATATCACATTAAGGAAACAAGAAGAAAGCAGTACACACTTTACGGAAGTTTATAAACTCTAATACAGTCGTACTATAAAAACAATAAAAAAAAATAGAAGTCTGACTGTGTAGAGAAAAGAAGAGAAGACCCATCAAATAAGTGATGTGACCTCACTCGCTACTCTAGCGACGACACAAGTAAATTAATTCCCTGCGCCAAGCTCGTTCCCATTTCCATTCTGATGAGAACTCACCCCCCCACCCCCCCTTCCTCTCTGCCACACTTTCTGCCTTCCCCCCATATACTCCCCCCCTCACTCGCAACCAAGGAGTCAAAGAACCACCACCAGTGACGCTTCTTCACATAAAAGACCGCCACGAATAAACTCATTTACAAACACGTTAAAATGTTCGGAAGCACTTCAAGTCTCTCACCATATATAATTTTCCGAGTTTTTTTTTTTTGTACAAAGATAAGGCAGATGCACATAGGGTTCAAAACACACAACAGAAAACGTGAGCGAAAAATAAAGACAAACGAAAAGAAACAAAGTTGATAATAATTGGGTCAAGTTTTGCATTAGGTTTTGCATATTTAATTACAAAAATAATAAATTCCCTTTGTACTTGAAAAGTAATAAATGTGTTGACCAACGACACGTTCGAAATTACAGTCCAATTTTCTTAGGAAGAGACTTATCTGGAAGTTAGAAAAGTTTATAGATCTACTTTCACGTATTCATACGTCAAGTAGTCATTAGATTTGTAGCTGTCACTTATGATAAAGAATATACTACCCACTTCAGTCGCCGTGTGGTCTAGCGCGCCACTCTCGCAGTATATTAGACAGCCGATGACGGGGAGATCGAGGTTCGAATCTAGTTAAGGTTTTCTGGGGATAGTTTTTCCAAAATGGTTTTCCCCCACTTTCCATCCATGCATATGAGGGTACACTTCATCTATATATATATCCCTTATAATCCTTAAAACCATTAACGTAATTAGTACTTCGGCGTATAACCCAAACGGTTAGTAAGACGCGGTGCTTAAAAAGAAATCAATATACGATCATTTTGGTTGTAAACTGGTTTTGGAAGGCCTTTTTCGTAGCAGAACAATAACGAATAATAGTATTTTGGTAGTATTAAAGAGCTTCCAGAACGCACTTCCTACTAAAATTATGGTATTCTTATAAAATAATATTAATAAAATGTTTATTATTATTATTATTATTATTATTATTATTATTATTAGCACCGCGTCTTACTACCCGTTCGGGTTATACGCACTTACGCTAATGTGAAATGGTAGGGTGATTGTGAGATGAAATGAAGGACCTACAGTTTAACGTGGAATCCGAACCACGGTGGTGACCTGGCATTCCACACATTCACAAGATGTCTTGTCAGAGGTGTAGGAAGGGTTTGGTAATCAGATAAATCTGTGGCGGGATCAAGGATTGAACCCGGACCCCCAGCACAGAAATCTGACACCTTACCCCTAGACCACCAGGTCCCCAATAAAATGTTAAAATGTTAGCAAATTTGATGTCCAAAAAATACGCCTGTATTTTCTAAAGGCCCTTATTATTAAAATATGAATAGAGATACAAATTTCATAAAGTAACTAAGTTTGTTTAAATATGTGAATTTGTTATTGGTTTACTAAAGTAGTCTAAGTGATATAAGCACGTGGACCCAAACTTAGTGAATTCCAAATTTTTTCTTAGCTCACTTCACTTCGTACCACGTGATTAATAAAAATAAATTTTGACATCATTAGGGCTCAGAACAATAATTTTTTTCATTAGGGTCGGGTATGGTTTAAGAAATAATTGTTTATAGCTCTTGGCACTCATAAGTAAAATTAAAAGTTACATTGTAATATACAGTTAAATTTTCACAGGAATATTCTTATTTGACAGGTAAAAAATATACTAGATCCACTTTAACGAATTAATACATCAATTCATGTAGTACGCAACTGTAATTTTTGATAAAGTATATTATCAAAGCCTATCAAATTATAAAAATAATAAAGTAAAATATTATAAATTTTCACTGTAAAATAACTATTTTTATTTTCTAAAAGGTTCTTCTTACGTAAAGTGGACTGTATCTCTAAACATATTTTATAAAAATATATGGTTTACAAAATAAACTTATTACTCCCAAATCATTCATGCCTATCCATTGTCTCTTTACTATGCGTGGCTAATATTTCTCTGTTGTTGTGAGGTGATATAGGCTACTACGTCTGCGCAGTCTTTCACTACTAGATCAATGATTAATTAAATATGCCCCATTTTCTTTCCGGATGCTACTTGGTTTTGAAACTATTCACACTAGATGTTACGTGGTTTAAGGAGTCAAGCTTACAATACACGCAAAAGTGTCCACATTCCAAATTTTATTAATTTTGAAAGTCTATACCAAATTTCAGCTTTTATGTTTTTTAATTTTGAAGATAATAGCATCCATTAGCATAATTTTACACATCCGACACCTTAGATCAGTCGATAGTATGTCTGTCTATTGAGCTATGGGTCCCGGGTTTGATTCTAGACATGGCTGAAAATTTATCATTGGTGAAATGTGGGGTTGCCCTTTTATAGTTATAAATTATTGGCCGGGGACTGGATGTTGTGCCTATCCTATTCTTAAGTTATATTATAATACACATGAAGCTGTGACAGGCCTAGCAAGCCGGTAGTGAAACAATCTTTGGCTTTAATAAAAAAAAACTTACCTGGACCATAGGTTGGAAACAGAAATGGACGTAAAGTATGTTTGACATAAATTCTAACAGGTTTATGTTTGCCCATGCATGTAAAATAATTTATTCGGTATTATTAATAGGTTTCATTATTTAAAGTAACTTCAGAAAGTGACTACTATGATAAAATATCCCAAATATTAACAAGATATTAAATTGCTTTGGTGATATAATGTTCTAAAGCGTCTCTCAAATGAGGGACTGGACCACCGATGACGAAGAGCTCGGGTTTCGAATACCTGTTGGGTGTAATGAGGGTGGGTTTTTCCTAAATGGTTTTCCACTCTCCCTCCACGCAAAGACGGGTACACTTCCTATAAATTCAGCTTTTATTTTTTTTATCACTATTCTAGTAATTAATACCAATGCGTATAACCCAAACGCGCTGCTAAAAAAAATACACTCTAATTTATATAATGTAAGATATTTTTTTTCTTGTTTTTCACTAAGTTTTTGTTTAAACAAGAGTTGGGTTGAATCCAATATTTCTCGAATTCAAGTTTTTTTTTTCTAATCTCGAATCCAAATTCGAATCTTTAAAAATGTTCTATTTTAGTTGAATTGAATTTATTTAAAACGTAATTTTTTAAACGTTGATTATTGTTTGGTGCCACTAACAAATACTATTTTGTTTGTTATGCCTATCACATCATAAACAACAAAGATAATACTTTATTAGTAAATTAATTATGTTAATGCAAAACTTTTTTATGACTCTCCTGACTACACACGTCTCTATAATTCCTTTCACCCAAAGCTTAAACTTGTTATATCAAGTCAAGGTATTAATAAATTAAAGATTTTTTTTAAGATCTTTACGAGTCTCGGATCTCTCAGATACCATAGAATTCTAGAAATTCTAGGAATCGAATAATTGAACGTTCCCTCTCTCTTTTAAACATTATTTGCAGTGGCGAAACGTAGCTAAAATTAGTGGGGGTGCTGCCCCAGAAAATGTTTTGCCTTTGTTTTAAAATTGTTTAAAAGGAAAAAAACATAAAATCTTAACAAAAAATAACTTTTTTACTTACTTTAACTTAAATCGTTACAGCTCAAGCTTGATCTATATAAAAATGAAATCTATTCTTCTTATTTTAATTTGCGCTAAGAGTTCAATAATTTTCTCCTTAATCTCTGGATGACAATTGAGGAAATTTTTCTCTATTGAAAGTACTGCAAGTGCATTTAGTTTTTCTGTTAAATAAAATGACGAAAAAAATGAATCAAATAGAATAGCTGGAAGCAGAATAATAATCTAACTCTACACTCTTATACAATTTATCACATTCAATAATATGGTACACGGTTTTTAAGAACAACACACCCTGATTAAAAAAAAACATTCCTTCCACCATCACGCCAGAGCCGGAACTGCGAGAGCAACCGTTCTTTCTCTACCTTTCAGTCCCACCTTCCTCCACAACTTGCTCCTATGTGCGCGTGCGCACAGAAGTCAGACACCACGTCGCTGGCACTGTGAAGCGCACAGTTCCATTCAAAGATTTTTGTATACTTTTCATAAACTAGGGAATGGCTGCCGAAGTACTGCCATTAAGCTTAAGGAATATATATTGTACTACAAAAATAAAGAACGAATTAAAGAAAAAATGATTCATTATATTAAATGTTATCAATAATATCAAGTTGAAATAGAGGGTGCTGCAGTTCCGCAGTGCCTAAACACGAGCCGCCAGTGATTATTTGGATACGTCTTACCTTAAAACAAGAACAAAACTCAAACATGCCCGGTTTCTCCTGGGATGATCCCCTTGTTAAGAGTTATTTGTCGTTGCTAAGAGATTTGTTATTCCTTTGTTCTTAGGGGGTGGCTTAAAGGGTGGTTCTCCTCTGCAGTCTTCTGGGTGTCACGTGGGTGTTCGGGCTCGCCTTCATGGAATATTACGCCAGCTTTGAATACATCTTCGTCATTCTCAACGGCTGTCAGGTAATGTATTTACCAATCCCTTTCCCTTGAGGAAAGGAACTAAAAAAGTAGCTTAGTTTGTTGTTCCTGAGTATTATTGATTTAACATTTTAGAAATCCTTCTAAATAAATCTTTAGTAAGAAGGGAATAAATATAAGCTAAATCTTAGATATTGTTATTTAAAGAATTCAGAGACATATGATTTCAAATTTCAAATTTTATAAATGTGAATGCACATGAAAAATTCTATACAACTGAAATACCCTTTACAAGTTATTTATAATCTTGGAATCTCAATTATAGCAAAATTTCATAATATTTAAAATGTTTCATTGACTTAATAATTAGTGTATTTAAAAGAGTCAAATGGTCAAACTATCATTAATATTATCATTAGCACCACGTCTTACTACCCGTTCGGGTTATACGCATTTACTCTATTGTGCAATGGTAGGGTGATTGTGAGATGAAATGGAGGGCCTACAATTTAACGTGGAATCCGAACCACGGTGGAGGCCTGGAATTCAACACATTCACAGGTTGTGATTAATACACGTCTTTTCAGAGGTGAAGGAAGCAATCAGATAAATCTGTGCCGGGACCGAGAATTGAACTCCGGACCCTCACACAGAAGTCTGACACCTTACCTATAGACCACCAGGTCACCATATTATCAATAATAACATATACATGTAGTTTGTTACAAGGGTGAAAAATATAAAACTTATTTATAATAAGTTAAAATAAGGTTAACATCTCCAGTCAAAAGTTTTGAATATAGAGTGTATACATTGAAAGTTAATTTAAATATAATGAAAAGGTTGTATTAGATGGAGAATTCTGGAAGACTATCGTATCATTCTTTAATCTCGGTTTTACCATTTCCATTGAATAGAGTACGATATTGAAGTACCGAAACATGTCGGATTATAGTCTTGCAGAATTCTCCAACTGTTTTGGACTACCAAAATGGAGTAAAAGGACGTTTATTTCAGCTAAGACTTAGACCTAACTCAACTTTTTCACTAAACTTCAATCAACTTTCAATTTATTCACACTATATTCAAAACTTTTGACTGGAGATGTTAACCTTATTTTAACCTGTTGTTTAAAATAAGTTATATATTTTTGGTCCTAGTATCAAACTACATTTGTATTGTAATTTTTAACAAGTTATTAATGATAGTTTGACCATTTGACTCTTTTAAATACACTAATTATTTAGTCAATGAAATATTTTAAATATTATGAAATTTTTTTTATAATTTATATTCCAAGATTATATATAACTTGTCCAGGTTCTTTACTTACATATATATGTCTTAACTTATTATATATATATGTTTAACTTATATATATTATATATATATATATATATATATATATATATAAAGTTAAGACATAGATATTGTTATTTAAGAAATACACACACACACATATATATATATATATTATTGATTTGTTGAAATATAAAAACCTGGACATGCGATTGATCTCCAGACTTATAGCTAGCTTTACATTCCAATTGTCGACCTCAGTGGCCTTGGGGTAAAGTGCTCGCCCCAGGGTTCGATGATGGTGGTTTCAAACCAGTCAGGTGTAATGGATTTTTTTAGTGATAAACATCTGAAGCACAACTTCTTTCATTGGTGAGGTAAAGCCATCTGTCCCATCTTGATTGTGGCATATAAAAGAATCCTGGAAGGTATGCGAAAATATCTTTCCCGGCAAAATTAGTAGGCCCTTTCGTTTGTGGTCATAAATATTTTCGTTTTCTGATGTAATCAGTCGGTTCAGAAAGTGCACGTTAAATACATAGAATAAAAAAAAACAAATAATTAATACAGTTCAATTTTCATATAAATGTATTTATAAAATACATACCTATTTGGTTTTGTTTTCCAATCAAAACTGATGACATTTTACTAATGTATTAGTGCTAATTTGTTGGTATTAATAATATCTATCAAATGTGAGAGATGCAGATCAAATAACTTAACGTATGCATACGTTAAGTTAGATCTAATCTTTAATTGTTCGGATAAGGCTCTTCATACGGAAATATAACTGTACCACTGAATACGAGTCAAACTAGAATGGGTCAGTGGTAGAGCAATCGTTCATTAAGTCATTAAGTATCTATCGTATTTTGCCAGTTTACACGTAGTTGAAATTGATTCCAGAATAAGGATTGGTCCTGTGGACAAACTTTATGCATTAGTTTGTGACACATATAAATTAAGAATCCAAGTCGCCTAAGTTAACTTTACACACGTGTCCTAGGTGATTTTAGCTACCATAGCTTTAAAACTATATAAACTAACAAGTCTAGTCTAGAAAAAATGGAATCAAAGATCTAGTAAAATTTGGATCTAAGATAAGGTAGAATTGTGTAAGATTTGATATAAGTTAATATTAAATTGGATTTAAGTTGAGGTAAGATTTGATATTAGTTAAGCTAAAGTTGGATCCAAGATAAGCAAAAAATTGATTTAGGTTAAGGTGAAATTGTATCTAAGACAAGGTAAAATTAAATCTAATACAAGATAAAATTTGATCCAGGATTAGGTTTTTGACTCTATAAAAATTAAGAGTCATAGTAGCTCAGTATTAGTAGAAATCTTTCTTAACATGATTTATGAAAAAAAAATAGGGTCCCTTTTTTCTTTATTTAGATTTAAAGTTGAATAAATCATACTTCCACCATTGTTATTTGTCCTTTTTAAAAAAAAAAATCAGCTAAATTTACAATTTAGTTGTTGATATTTCATTAAATTTGTTTGAAAAAAAGTTGTAATTTTTCTGTTTTTCATCAGGGAGTGTTTATTTTCCTGTTCCGCTGTTTACTGAACAAGCAAGTCAGGAGTTCTGTGTTGAATGAGGCTAGACAACGAGCCAGTATAAAGAAGTTCAACAGAGTGGCGGTAAATACTTCATTTGATCTTTCTTTTTTCATTTTCACGTTTTCTTAATTAACTTAATAATCATCCAGAAAATTGTTAACTCACAATAATAATAATTAGTATATATATCATACATTTACATTAAAATTGGCTAAATCGACATTGTTAAATTTTAAAAATAAGATAGTTCGAACCCATCATGATTCCCCATGAAATTTCAATCTAAATCAATGGTATGAAATAACATTTAATTGTAACTTTAGAAGGAAATATTTAGGATAATTTGAAGCCTATACATTGTTAATATTTTTCGAGTATGTACTCATTTCAAACCTAATTTAATGATCTTTATTGAATCACCTCATTTGTCAAGAATGTAAAATAAAGTTGTAGTTGCCCATTACCACAATAGTAACTGAGAAGGCGGGGAATTATTTAAGAATGGCGAGCGGATTGCCTAATACAAGGGATGTGCCTCAACTTTCATCAATTCTGATTTAAGTCTGCAATTTTCGTGATGTCAATTTCTACAAGTTTTTATATTTTGTGTTTGAATCTTTCTTGTTTTTTTATGTGGGTATTTATTGTGTATGTGTGTTTTATATAGAATGCATATATCTATCTATTTACCAACATATATATCCTACTTATAGCTGAGAAAATATAATTAAAATATAAATAAATTATTGTAAAACTTATAGTTCAGTAATATACGTATAAATGTATAACAGCACTAACTCACTAAGAACTATTGTTTCCCATTAATTTATTTATACGAGAATTTATTAATTTATTTTAATTATTCTTTCATTAAATATATATCAATTTGTCTCTTGTCCAAAAGCCTTTGTCTCCAAAACAAATATATTTTCACTTCTATGGCTTTAATATTTTGACAAACAGAATCAATTTATTAATTTTATTTGGAAGATTGGATGTCAATTTATAATAAATTGGTTGAGTTAAGTGGCTGCATATGTTTAGTTCATACTTCTTTATTTCTTATAAACCTACGGATATTGACCTCTATTTTATATATATGAAAGTAGACGTAATATAATTGACATAGTCATACATAAGGGAAAAGTTCAATGTGAGGAGGTGTCAAATTTGACACTTATATGAAAAATTTCTTGTATACACTTTTTTAAACATTTTGTTACTTAACTACTATTTAATTCCTGGTTTCCTTGGTAAATTTATTTTCTATTGTAACTACATCTCTCAATATTTATATTTATAGAGTATAGCAACATGATACTATTTTGTTTAAAAAATCTTCAATTCCGTTTCCCCATAAATTATATAAGATTTTCTTGAGCCTCTTTTCCTCCAACGTACTTAACATGAATCATGAAATATGAGTTCCTGTTTATACCCTGTTAGATCCGTGGTTTTAATTAGGTATGTTTATTTATTATTCGTAAAGTTGAGTATTTAATTCAAAACGATCTACCATTTCATAAATTTTGACAAAAATATTAATTTTTGACTTACATTTTACTTTTAGTAAGGGAGATATAATTATTAATAATTTGAAATATTTTTTGAAATAATAATAATTATTATTATTAGCACCGCGTCTTACTACCCGTTCGGGTTATACGCACTTACGCTAATGTGTAATGGTAGGGTGATTGTGAGATGAAATGAAGGACCTACAGTTTAACGTGGAATCCGAACCACGGTGGAGGCCTGACATTCCCCACATTCACAAGATGTCTTGTCAGAGGTGAAGGAAGGGTTTGTAAGTCAGATAAATCTGTGCCGTGACCGAGGATTGAACCCCGGCCGCCAGCACAGAAGTCTGACACCTTACCCCTAGACCACCAGGTCACCTACTTTGAAATAATTGATAGTCTTAAACATCGCAAAATTATTTCAAATTTTGTCAATTATAATTATTAGTAAACATTTTTTTAAAGAAAAGTAAACAATATATTTTAGAAAAAAATACCACAATCTATTTTTAAATTAATTATCTGCTTATCAATTTGAAGGGTAATCGTTCTTCATGGTATATCGCATCACAGCCTCCTTCAAGCAGACACCCAAGTGTTGGTAGTGGTTTGGGAAGTTCGGATTCTGACACCGAAATAAAACAAAAGGGTAAGTTTCATTTCTAAGGATAGCAAACTCGTTACTTTATTTTCTTACTGGTTTCAAAATAATAGAAAATCAATTTTAGTAACATATATTTAGATGCTTCTTAGCTATTATGTAACAATAAATGAAAACTCTGCCATTCAGACGAAAAGGCAAGATTAGGAATTTGATGATTTTTCACTGTGGTCATTTTAAAACATTTTTTCATTTAACTTTACTAGGTACAAATTTTAAATGTATTCAATTTCCCCTTTGTGTTCTAGTGATATTGCGCAAATCAAAAATGGCAATTATTTTTTCATTAATTTTGTGTTTACTATTTACACTTTAAAGTGATTTTTCACCGCAATGATGGTGATGTATAAATAAATAAAAAAAAATTATTTAGAGATTTGATGAATTGAAAAGTATTTAAATACTAAATTTTGAGTAATTAAAAGCGAGAATCGAAAAATCAATATTTAAATTTAATAATAATCTCTAATAATTTTCTTTTTACTTATATAAAACCAATTCCATTCTTCTTTATAGTTGTGAACTATGGTATCTAGTCTCACATGACGATAATCTATGTAGGAGGTCCGAAAATATATTAGGCCTACCTAAGAAAATATCTGGTTCATAAAGGAATGAAGATAGTCCAGAGAGAAGAGGTTACATAATGACGAGTTACATGCCCTGTACTTATCACCAGACACCATTAGGGTAATCAAATCTCGCAGTTCTCAGTGGATAAGAATTGCAACGTGAATGGAAGAATCTAGAACCGTGTTCAGGGTATTGACTGAAAACCCCAATGGGACGAGACTATTGGAAAGATCTAGATAAATGATTATTATCATAAGCACCGAGTCTTACTACTCGTTCGGGCCATACGCAATCTATATGAATATGGGAGGATAGCATTAGAATGGACTTGAAAAAGATAGGGCATAATGATGTGGGTTGGATAGAACTAGCTCAAGATAGGATAGGTGGCGTATTTTTGCAAATGCGGTAGCGAACTTTCGAGTTTATTATGACAGAGAGTAAGTAAAGCAATTTCAAATTTTATCTTCTATTGAACATGCCCATTTCTTATCAGTGAGCTTATTCTCTCAAAAATTATTATTAATTTATTTTCTAGCAAATCACTCAAAATTACGTGAGCTCATTATCGAAACAATCCTCAAGAATTAATATTTTGTCTCTTTCGAATGCTATCCACGGATGCTTCAAATATTAAGACAAATTTAAATGGAATTGCAAAATATGCTTTGCCCGTCAACCTCTAACTACAGCTACACATAGGGTAGAACTGTACGTTTATTAGAACACTCTCGGGTATTATGAAAGAGAGATAGAGAACAAACTAGTCTCGTTTGGATTTAATGTTCGCGCTGGTGAAGATGTGACCCACTAATCATAGTTGCGCGAACTATTGTATCACTCACTATCTGTTTAATGTTCGCGCTGGTGAAGATGTGACCCACTAATCATAATTGCGTGAACTATCTTTTCACTATCTATTTAATGTTCGCGCTGGTGAAGATGTGACCCACTAATCATAGTTGCGCGAACTATCGTATCACTCACTATCTGTTTAATGTTCGCGCTGGTGAAGATGTGACCCGCTAATCATAATTGCGTGAACTATCTTATCACTATCTATTTAATGTTCGCGCTGGTGAAGATGTGACCCACTAATCATAGTTGCGCGAACTATCGTATCACTCACTATCTGTTTAATGTTCGCGCTGGTGAAGATGTGACCCGCTAATCATAATTGCGTGAACTATCTTATCACTATCTATTTAATGTTCGCGCTGGTGAAGATGTGACCCACTAATCATAGTTTCGCGAACTATTGTATCACTCACTATCTGTTTAATGTTCGCGCTGGTGAAGATGTGACCCGCTAATCATAATTGCGTGAACTAACTTATCACTATCTATTTAATGTTCACGCTGGTGAAGATGTGACCCACTAATCATAGTTGCGCGAACTATTGTGTCACTCACTATCAGTTTAATGTTCGCGCTGGTGAAGATGTGACCCGCTAATCATAATTGCGTGAACTATCTTATCACTATCTATTTAATGTTCGCGCTGGTGAAGATGTGACCCACTAATCATAGTTGCGCGAACTATCTTATCACTCACTATCTGTTTAATGTTCGTGCTGGTGAAGATGTGACCCGCTAATCATAATTGCGTGAACTATCTTATCACTATCTATTTAATGTTCGCGCTGGTGAAGATGTGACCCACTAATCATAGTTGCGCGAACTATCGTATTACTCACTATCTGTTTAATGTTCGCGCTGGTGAAGATGTGACCCACTAATCATAGTTGAGCGAACTATCGTATCACTCACTATCTGTTTAATGTTCACGCTGGTGAAGATGTGACCCGCTAATCATAATTGCGTGAACTATTTATCACTATCTATTTAATGTTCACGCTGGTGAAGATGTGACCCACTAATCATAGTTGCGCGAACTATTATATCACTCACTATCTGTTTAATGTTCGCGCTGGTGAAGATGTGACCCGCTAATCATAGTTGCGTGAGCTATGTATCACTATCTGTTTAATGTTCGCGCTGGTGAAGATGTGACCCACTAATCATAGTTGCGCGAACTATCGTATCACTCACTATCTGTTTAATGTTCGCGCTGGTGAAGATGTGACCGCTAATCATAATTGCGTGAACTATCTTATCACTATCTATTTAATGTTCGCGCTGGTGAAGATGTGACCCACTAATCATAGTTGCGCGAACTATCGTTTCACTCACTATCTGTTTAATGTTCGCGCTGGTGAAGATGTGACCCGCTAATCATAATTGCGTGAACTATCTTATCACTATCTATTTAATGTTCGCGCTGGTGAAGATGTGACCCACTAATCATAGTTTCGCGAACTATCGTATCACTCACTATCTGTTTAATGTTCGCGCTGGTGAAGATGTGACCCGCTAATCATAATTGCGTGAACTATCTTATCACTATCTATTTAATGTTCACGCTGGTGAAGATGTGACCCACTAATCATAGTTGCGCGAACTATTGTATCACTCACTATCAGTTTAATGTTCGCGCTGGTGAAGATGTGACCCGCTAATCATAATTGCGTGAACTATCTTATCACTATCTATTTAATGTTCGCGCTGGTGAAGATGTGACCCACTAATCATAGTTGCGTGAACTATCGTATCACTATCTGTTTAATGGCACAATTTGTAACAAATACAGCCTACCTCGATGTCTTGGGGAAAGGGGGGGGGGGGGTAAAAGTGCTCACCTCAGGAGTCGATAGTCGTGGGTTCAAGCCCAGCCGGGATTGATGGAGATTTCTTGAGCACAGCCGTCTTTAGTTACAGGCCAGAATACTGAAGTTTAGCAACACTGCGCTGAGGTTGGTCGACAACACATCCACGTGCTATATTGCTGATTAGTTCAGTTAGTTTTACTTTGCGGGATTTTGTTTCTCGTGTAATTTACTTTATTTTAAATTTTGCATTGTTAAAGCTTCTATTTAATTGTGTTTTGTTTCATCTATCAAAACATACAATAGATGAAAATGTAGTGGATGTGATTAGTGATATTCAACTAACAGCTGAAAATGATCCATAATCTTCGATTTTTTACATTTGTGGTTATGTATGCTTACTAAAAACTGTCTGTTCGTTTTGAATGCAGTTGCTTCATTGATCTTTTAGCTAAACATGATACAGATGATAAATATTTCAATGATATTTACAAAGAGGACTAACTATTATATGAACTACCGTTTTGAGGATTGGAGTTACTGAGCACAAAATAATAAATATTTTAATATCAGAACTATTCGAAAATTATTCTCTTCAGGACAAAAATCGGAATCAATTTTTCTTCCTGTGCACCCGTTTCGGTGGCCACATGGACCAAGGCTCTACTATCAGATGGTTCAGAAATAGCACGTTAAACACCTCAAATAAATATATAACAAACACATCTGAGGGTGTACAATGTGGGGCTAGTAATATTGGTGAAATCATAAGCTTGTCTAATTAAGTGCAGGGAATGCCAGGCCTCCACCGTGGTTCGGATTCCTCGTTAAACTGTAGGTCCTCCATTTCATCTCACAATAACCCTACCATTACACATTAGCGTAAGTGCGTATATCCCGAACGGGTAGTAAGACGCGGTGCTAATAATAATAATAATAATAATAATAATAATAATAATAATAAAGTGTACATGACTAGCGAGTCTTTTGACATCAAAATGATCTTGTATTACGGATACAGCTTCATCAAATATCAAATTTGTATATTTGGTAAACTAGCACCTGATATCTTATGTGGCTATATCCGTAATAAAATATAATTTCGATCTTCTAAGCTTCGCTAATTATGTAATTGTACAAGCGTATGTTTCATATATGTTTTCTCTTTCCTTTTAAAATGCCATTTGTACAACGCGTAAAGCATCGAGTCAGGGAATTCACTTAATGTGTCCCAACTAAAATGATTTCTACATCTCGAGAGTATGTGATTAGAGATCAGCCACAACATTCAGTAATCGCTTAATGTTTGGTATCATTGTGTTCCACTGTAGAGTATTGCGTCATCGAAGTTCAAGTATTGATAATTTCTACATAAGCCAAAGGTGGTTGTGTTTGAAAATAGCTCTTCTGCGTTTGAAGCATGCTTGATGAGATTTTTTACTATCTTTAGGTTAACATTAATAAGGTATTTATCAAACGTTACAAACTTATAATTTCAAATGATATTGCATGAAAGGGTTTGGGGTTTGTTTTTTGTATATTAAATAGCTCAAATTTAGTACGTTTCTAATAAAGCATGTTTTTAAAGATATGGTCCACTGCTTAGCTCATTGTAGGTGTCTATATTAATCAGGTTTCGATTCACGATTGAAGAAAAATTATTATTTAGAAATGTGTTTACTTCCATGAGAATGGTGGGTTTTGTTTGTGTCGGTCTAGTTTATATTACAAATATTAAATACATACGATTTCTAATAATACATACTTACTTTTAATAATATCAGTCATCCTATAGCTCAGTTTACGTCTATTATACTTATGCAGGTTATCATTCCGCATTAAGTAATACATAATTCATTATTATAATAAATGTTCATACAACATTTACTACAGTATAACATAAGTACATAGTCATACTGTAGTCTCGTACATATATACATCATACATACATACATACATACATACATCATACATACATACATACAATACATACATACATACATACATACATCATACATACATACATACATACATACATACATACATACATACATACATACATACATACATACAGTACATACATACATATACTATACATACATACATACATACATACATACATTATATAGTACATACATACATTACTACATACATACATACAGTATATATAGTACATACATACAGTAATACATACATACATACATACAGTTTACAGTACATACAGTACATACATACATACAGTATATATACATACATACATACATACATACATACATACATACATACATACATACATACATACATACAGTACATACATACATACATACATACATACATACATACATACATACATACATACATACAGTACATACAATACAGTATATATAGTACATATACATACATACATATATATACATACATACAGTATATACAGTACATACAGTACATACATACATACAGTATATATAGTACATACATACATACATAATACATACATACAGTAATACAGTACATACAGTACATACAGTACATACATACTACATACATACATAAATACATCACACATACACTTAAATACATACATTCATAATCAAATCACGCCATTCCCTTAAGAAACTGTGCCTATATCTCAAAAAACAACTCTGTACTTAATCCGCCCTCACTAAATTTCTCCACACTTCTCTATCCTTGTAAACTCCCTTCGCTTCAACCATAAACAAGTCACACATACTATTTGATTCTTAAAACTCTTAATGTTTCTCTTTTTCATAAATTCGTCTACAACATTTAGCCACGCCCTACATGGCCTACCCATTCATTTTGATCCACACACTATACCTTCATATATTCGCTTTGTCACTCGTGTGCTGATATAATCAATCAGTTCAGAAGGTTCACACTAAATACCTCAAATGAAAAATTAAATGGTAACGATACTTCTGCTAAAAATTTATATATAAACTAATAATGTGTATCAGGTGACCTGGTGGTCTAGGGGTAAGGTGTCAGACTCTATGCTGGCGGCCGGGGTTCAATCCTCGGTCCGGCACAGATTTATCTGATTGCCAAACCCTTCCTTCACCTCTGACAAGACATCTTGTTAATGTGAGGAATGCCAGGTCTCCACCGTGGTTCGGATTCCACGTTAAACTGTAGGTCCTCCATTCCATCTCACAATCACCCTAACATTACACATTAGCGTAAGTGCGTATAACCCGAATGGGTAGTAAGACGCGGTGCTAATAATAATAATAATAATAATAATAATAATAATAATAATAATAATAATGTGTATCTCTTGACAGAGGACTATCCTGATCCAATGGCAGTGAAAAGTTTGGATAGCGTGTGGTCGCCGGTGTACACTATTAACCCTGTACCAAACGAGAGCAGCAACCCTCACAGCAGACCATGGCTAAACCGTGGTTTCACGGAGTTTGTCAACAAGTGTCCCATGATAGAAGAGGAGAAAGATAACGATAAATGACGAGCTTCCAGTCAGGATTTGAACTAGCTATTTTGAGGGTTATTTATATGGTTACAACTTTATTTTTAAACTCACATGCATTTGTCAAAACAACGTATTTATAACCGTTTAGGAATACAAAAAATATTTACACTAGTGTAGTTAGGATCAATAAAGTTGAATTTAGAGGAATTACCAGAATTTTTATGCAGGAGAATTGGAAAATATATATTGTAAATAAACACCTCAGCACACCTGATCAGGATTCGAACACAGATCTTCCCATCACAGAGGAACCAGACCAGGTGAGACTAACGTCTCAGTCCTTGTGTGTCCACTTATGACGTAGCTTACCCTTTAAATAATAAAGTTTCCCAGCTGATAACAGTTTTATTATATCCTAATTTGTTTATATATTAAAATCATTAATATAATAAATATTTCAAGGGATCTAAATTATATCAGTTTTTCAGCGAATGAATATAATATTTTTAAGAGTTTATAAAACAATTGCTCTTTCAGCTAAAATATATTAAAACTTTACTTATGCGGAAGTTAAGGACTACTAAAAAATTCTAGAAAGTCAGTAAATTACTTTTTCTTTTAAGAACAAGTTTTAAAAAGTGATGCGAATTTTTTATGACTTCAGTAAATAGGTTATCAGTAGTATTCTCAGATATTGCTTAGCGCTCATATATCAAAAGTCTTGTCTCCAATTTCCAAGACTATTCATTTTGATGGTTAGTTTATCTCTTAAATATGGGTACTAAACTATATGATATGAAACGAACTTTTAATATCCTAACATAAATTACGGTTATATTAAATCAATTTTTTGTTTAAGTATTTGTAGTTTATATATATATTTATATTATGCAAAGAACCATCTAAACATTTCATGAATAACATGATTGATTAGCAGTAAAGTAGATCCCAAAATTTAGACTTATATTCCAAATAAGACCATTGTTAAAGGTTTTTAGTGTTTTATAAAATACATGGTTCAATCTAACTTGGTGATTTTTTTTTCAATTCGTTCAATACAACGGAGATATTAACAACAGTAGAAATCATTATATTCAGTATCACTGTCTTAAATAATCAATTGAAAATAAAAATAAAACCAAAATATAAACATGTGTTGCTCAGAGATAAATAATGTATCTGTCCAATCACAGGGCTATATTTAAGGGTGAACCTCGACATTTTTCAAAAAGTATTTTTATATCTTAATTCAGACTTTATTGTTAATTTTTCTTCTTCATAAATAATTCTATATATTCTTGTTTAATATTATATACAGGTATAGGCATCAAGTTATTTGATATGTATTTAGTCATGGATTTAAAATTATCTATATTTTTTTAAGAATAATACTGCCGAAGAAATAATTGAATAGTTAATAACTTTCTCTCTGTTTGAAGGGAATTAGTAATACCACTTTAGTAACTTATAGTATTTATAAAACAACACGTCTAAAAATTTTGTAATTTTGTAAGGATAATTTATTAATTTTAGATAAATGCCTGTTGTAATACTACTAAAATATATTTAAAATTTAATCTATTATTTTTATGCTATTTATAAATAGAGGCAAAATATACATTTATATTATTTTTCAAGAAGAATCAAATACAAATATTGCTATGGGGTAGAGAGAGTGGGAATTCTTTTTTATAATTATTTAAAAAACTTAACTGATAACACACCCATGTAATGTTTAACAGTAAAGTAAAAAGTTCAAACATTATTCGTTTCTATACCTCGAATTTAATATTCAGTATTTTTTAAGAGTGAAAAAAATGAATTCAATGTTCCTCAACTAAATACATTTCCCAAAATGAGAAACTCGTTAAAAAATCAGTTTTCAATATGACCTCATCACAGAAAATAAGTATCAAAAAAATAAATCTTATTTAGTGAAGGAATAGAATCGAGATATTGAGAATAAAATTGCGTGTAACAAACTTTCTGTCGATAAGCAATTTAATTTTGTCATTCTAAGATTTAATTTGTTTCTTGGAGAAATTGTACAGTTGAAGAAAATTAATCACAAAGTAAAACATGAAAAAAGCAAGGTCAAGGTTACGCCTATAGTTGAACAACTCATTTTTTTTCTCTCGCACAAGTTAAAATATAATTTCTAACAATTTTGACATAAGTCTTAATTGATTAATGTATCTCAAATTTGTTTATTAAATATTTGGATAATTTGGGATTAATTTTATATCAACAAATTAATTTTACTGAATTAAATATGAAATTTTAACAGATCTGGGATACATTTTTTCAAGTGTATAGTTCCAGTTTATTGGCTACTATCTGATTTAAGGGCACCAGCTACTTAATTCAACATAAAGACTACTCACAACGAAATACTTCTTATAAGAATAAAAAATCTAACTCTTCGAAACCACTATAAGAATCCTCATTTATCCTAATATTTTATATTGTGATTCTTGTAAAAAATGTATATTATCTTATTTAATATTTTTAAGTATTTACCTTAATCTTAGATCAACAATATTTCACATAAAACGGCTTTTAATATGCGCTAATCTTACCTTATAATTATTAATTCATGTGCATCCCAAACAGATATGTGATAGCTATCCACAGCATATCAAGATAGATTAATTAAACTCAATTAAGCTAAATATGACAACCTTGACACGGGAATTGAGCCCGGGAACTTTAGCTTTGCACGTGATAGAGCATTGGCACGCAAAGTCAAAATACCTGGATTCGATTCCCGTGTCCAGGTTGTCATTTTTCACTTAATTGTATCACCTTTTAATTATTTTTTTAAAAATGATCAAACATAAAAAGTAGATAATTTAATTCTATTTGAACATACTTAGATCTTTCATCTCTATTTTGGCATGAATTAGGTTTTAATAATAACAAACCACTTTTACAATAATACGAGAGTTATGGCTATCTGCAACGGGTCTTAGGAATCCAAAAGATGGTAACCTTAATTTTTATACTCGAAATAACCAATCCAAGGATTTACATAAATAATTATGTAGTCATTTAAAAGTGTCCATCGAAAAGGTCAGTATCTAATATTCCCTTCTTTGGGATTATCTCTTACGAAAACCTTCACCGCCCCCCCCCCCTCCCCCCCTCCACAATTTCACTGCTCGCTCCTGTAATACTTAATTATGTTAAGAATGAGTGTTCAATTTCTGAACTGTTTTTAATATTGTAAAATACAGTGACCGCTCATGACCAAAATAACAGATGGCGTACAGATCCAAATATTCAAAACTATGGTATATACATCTTTACATAGGCCCTACCTATTTAATCTTTAGTTACATATAATTTTACTCAGGCTAACATTTTACATCGCTAAATATTTTAATCTTATTCTTAGCTGTAGTTAAGGGGCAACAAATAAATACCTTAAAATAAAGCCCAATATTAATATATGGAAAATTTATTTACAAAAAATACATCATAGATAATCTTAAAAGCCTTAAAATATTTTAAATAAATACCCAATTCTTCTTTCTTTAGATTTTATGAATCAATCAATTTAGAGCTGGGAATGTTATAATAATCTAATTTTGTCAGTTTTTCTAGAATAGTATTAGGTATCGCTCAACCAAGTTTTTAATTTCTAACTCTTCTTCTTGAATATACAAAGACGTTTGTTTTTGCAAAATGTTTTACATATAATAAATGTTGATAAAAAATAAAATCACGTTAACAAATATTATGAAATGAAAAACAATTCTATACAATAAACTCAAATTTGTAGCTAGTTAATTTTGTGAGAACTAAGAAAGAATAGTCGAACTGTCAAAAGAATTATAACTTGATAGTGGCTTTAGTTACACTCCTTATTCAAAAACAAATCTCCACGTTCGCTGTCGAGCAGTGCACCAGACCACATGTAAAATTTGCTAGAGAGGTCATCAACATAACCATAAGCTATGTAACCTTTAATAAAATGTCAAAAATTTTAAACTGGAAGTCGACATTTTAATAGGAAGTGTTGACCCTTGTGGACCTAATATTAATATTTTTACTTTCTCGCTACCTTACAGGTAGAGCAAGTATTGTGATCGTCAAAAAAATTGAACTCGAGATTTTGATGGATGCCGACGTCTCATGACTCCCCGAATCCTAAAAAATTGTTTTCTCAATGCCGTTTGTCTGTCTATCCATCTGTCTGTCAGTCTGTACCTCGGGCTAGAGCCTAAACTATTTTACCAATTCGGGCTAAAACTTGGTGTATAGGGTTTTCATAGGTTTACCTTGAAGAATTTTTGAAATTGGATATCCAACCCTAAAATTAAGGGTAGCTTCCTTAAGGTTAAAAAGAGAAAAATTCCATTTTCTCAAAATCGGCTATAAAGATTCTATCTCTCTCAATTTAGACTCAATAGTCAATAATTAACTATTTTATTGTTCAAAGTTTATAAAAGAGAAATTTAATAGCAATTCGATAACCATAAGATGTGCATTCCCTAGAAAAATGACGGAAAATTTTAACCAGAAATCAAAATTTTAATAAGAAATGTTGATCCTCGGGGATCCAATATCGATATTTTTTATTGGTACAAATATACAAATGAAGACGTTAATTCTTTAAAAATAAAATTATGAAATTTAAAACCATGACTAAAAAAGGTTTTACGTAGGTCTAAAGCAATTTGTTCTCGGGTTTGCTAGTGTATATTATATTACGAATTTTGAGTAAATATCTCCATTTCTAGACAATAGAGCGAGAAAGTTAATTCGAAGTATGTAGCATTTTTGAAGTTATACTTCTTTAGGCGCGTTATTAAAAAATGATGAGAGTGAAATTTTAAGATGCGTGCGCATCACTGTAACACAAAAGTAACAGGTTGAAGTTAAACCGCTCATTAAGTCTCGAAAAAAAAAAAGCTACCAACAAAATAGAAATAGAACCTCTGTTAGTCGAGCATGTTGGTACGCTCGTCGCCTCTGATCACTGTTTTCATATATATAATATTTATCCACATATTTCTAGTTTCTACATTCACAACACGTGTTTTAGTTTCATAAAAGTGCGAATTATATATGTGCTAATAAATTATATTCAGTAGTGATTTAAATTGAATATTTTGATTAATATTATTTACTATTCGTAAATATTAGTGAAAAAAATTGTGCTTATAGACTTTTTCAAGTGCTTCAATATAATTGAGGATAACTATCCGTATGTATTATTTATTGATATAAATTAAAATATTATTATTTAACATAATTAATACTAAATATCATTAAATTATTTTTTATTTTTTAATGATGCCAAAGAAGTATAACTTCTCACGCGCGTACATAAGTACACACACACATTTTTTTTTTGTCTTATAGCATCACTTGATAACCGGAATGTACAATGAGAAAGGTATACTTTTGAGGGAAATGTAGTTGCCTTTACGTGGAAGGAGAATGAGAAAATATTTAGAGAAAAAATTCCGCTCTCAGTATATTTATACCGGGATTCGAAGCCCAAATTTACCTTTTCGGTAAAACTAGACAGAGATCATGGGATCCACAGGCAACGGTTATTCCGCCCGTGACGGATAAGTTATTATTAATACCTTTTTTTTTTATTAAACATCTTATTAATTCGTCATGGGACACATATCAATAACAAATCATTTCAAACAGAGGTCTACCGGAAGCCGGTAGTTTGGAAGGGTGGAGGGGATACGATGATGAACAGAGCCTCTATGTTTATAACAACTGTTTCCGGTCATAGGCACTGTCCTAGGAACTTTTGGAGGGGAGGGGGCTGTGGAGATAAATTGTCAGATGCTCATGTTATATGGGGAGACCCCCACTACACACCCTTCTTTCCATCCTGTAAAATAATTGATGGTCTTTGCTTCATTCATTAATCATGACTCAATAAATAGTGGATTTTGACCACACCACGTTGACAGAATAGTGACGTACCCACGTATGAGAGAGTCAAGTAGAGGCGGGATATAGGATCGTAAAGAGGAGATAAAATAAAAATCTGGGAAAAGAATCATACCTTAACTCAGTCAGTATGATGTCTTTAACTTCCCACTGAGCTACAGGGTCCCGGGCTCGATTCACCGATTTTGCTGGAAAACTTAATTTTGGTCAAATGTGTGCTGTGTAGGTGTTTGTTCTATATTTGAGTTAGATTAAAAGTCGTGGGATGATACAAACGGTTAATTTTAAAAGTACAAGTTAAATGCCTAAATTTAAATAATTGAATTATTTCTGGGAAATTCTGTCCAAATAAATCACATAATTTAGTTAGTTTACGGTTGGGTAAAGTTCTGTATATTTACATTTTTATAGCAAAAACCCTTTTTTTAGCCAAAAGAAATAAAAGTATTGCTTCAGCAAAAACAGTTAATACAATTATAAGCAGACGTTAATTTCAACCATTCTGGAATCTGTCATGAGCATAGTGTCATTCGAACAAATAATTTTAAATGAAGAGGAAACTCTTGTTAAAATTCTCATAACCGACATACAAAAACTGTTGAAATTATTATGTGTAGAAAATCAAACTAAATGCCATACAGAAACATTATTTTATTTATTAAAAAAAAAAGTTGTTCGTTTTAATAGAAATTTTTAAAATATTCACGTTTTATCTCGCCGTAATATAAGCTGGGTAGGATAGATATTTTAAGTCAAGAAAAAAAGATAATTTCAAAAATGTATTTTATCCAGGAGAAAGTTTTGTGCTACGTAGTAGGCTTTCCAACTACTTTTTTTTTTAAATCATAGTCCTGTATCCAAACCCATGTAGTACACATTCCCTAATATTCTATACCCCTCCCTCTCTTTCCCCCCTTTTACAAATGAAAAACTGTCCATAACAATATGTTCTGGACTCCCGGAATGATGTAATATGATGTAATACTGCCAATGTTTCTACAACTCATCAATCCTCAATCAGTCAGTCAGTGGACACAACACCCCCCCACCCCGCTTCATTGCTCTTTTCTCCCTCCACCCACCTGCAATGGAATGAATGAGACCAGTCAACACATGGGTGGAGGGAGGCCTTGGGACGAGAACATTTTGTTTCTCTTTCTCTCTCTTTGAATCATCATCTCCCTGTTGTACACGTGATGGTTCTGACCCTCTCCCATAAATTCCCCTACTGGCGACAGATGCAGGAAAATGGGCAAAAAGGGATGGTGAGAGGAATAAGTGTGGGGGGGAGGGGGGAGGAGGGAAGGACACGGTAATGATGATGACAAGACCCGAGCCGTGTGTCTTGGACATGTGACGTCACATCGGATTGCAGAGTTTTGGAGAGAATTACAGGAGAGAGACTCTAACCGATAAACAAGTATTTAACAAGAAGAGGAAAAATATATTATTACTTAGACAGATCCAAGCTATTCCTTTTCAACAGTATTGTTGATTATTTAGAACAGCGTAAGTCAACATATTTCATTTGGTTTTTAAATTAATAATAGACTCCGCCTGCTCCAGTAGCCGAATTTTCTAGGTCGTCACACTCGAGTCAAACTGACCTGCTTATAACGGGGAGATCGGGATTTGAATCCCGGTCGGATCTACTATGGATATTTTTTCCTAAATGGTTTTCCACTCTCCTTCCTCGTTGATGCGGGTAGATTACCTCTAAAATGCTTTCTTCCTCATCCTTATTCCACTGGAGTAGTTTTATATATATATATATAATATATAATATAATATATATAAAATATATATATATATATATATAAAATATATATACATATGCGTATAACCTAAACAGGCAGTAAGACGTTCTGATTAAAAAAAACAACTAATAGTCTCTTATTACCATGAATGGATCCTGAAAGAAGAGTACATTTATGACAATCTATGACTAAGATGTGGGGAATTGAGTATAATCTTTTTTTTACGTATTCTATTAATGTGAGTGCAAATATCACATCAATTACATAAATTATTATTGATATATGTGGACAAAGTCAAGGACAATATAGAAAACCTGGAAAATTCAGGAAACTTAAATTATTATTAGCACCGCGTCTTACTACCCGTTCGGGGAATACGCACTTATACTAATGTGTAATGGTAGGGTGATTGTGAGATGAAATGGAGGACCTACAGTTTAACGTGGGATCCGAACCACGGTGGAGCCCTGGCATTCCACATAATCACAAGTTGTAATTAATACAAGTCTTGTCAGAGGGGAAGGAAGGGTTTGGTGATCAGATAAATCTGTGCCAGGACCGAGGATTGAACCCCGGACCCCCAGCACAGAAGTCTGGCACCTTACCCCTAGACTAAATTGAATATTATATATATATATATATATATGGATCTATCTGAGTGTATAATAAGGTAGAAGATAAAGTAAGAACAAATGTTTTAGAATTCATGTCCAGCATCCAAAGTAACCCCTCACTGGAAACATACTTGTACCCTGAAACCAAATTCTCCCTTATCCCTACATTTCCAGTCACGGCACATAAAATAGACATGCAATATTTCTTTAACACCCTCTAAAAAATACAGCTACAAACGGGATAAATGGGGCCCTGTCACAAAAGGTTTTTCTCAGAGAGACTATTTATTCTACTCACTTGTCAGCTTCGGTTTAGAATTGATAGTGATCCTCTCCGGTGGGCACACGGATAAAGGTGTCAGTCTCGCTTGCTGGTGAAAGGTAAGTTTTGGCTCGAATACCGGTTGAAGATATTTTTTTATTCTATATGGTTTTCCCTGAATTCCTTGAAGAAAATATTGTTACATTACTTTAACGTAAGATTAATAAGTAAGGAAGTACAATAAATACATTAGGGTTCTATTAGGAAGGATTGTTTCTAACAGTTACAAAAGTTAATATAACTAATATTATATATTCATATATCAGCTTCAGTGGCCACATAGTTTAAGGAGTCACTATCGCAATAGACTAGGATGATTACAGGGAGATGTTTTAGTCCCGATTGAGTACGCTGAGTTTTTTCCCCAAATTGGTTTTCCACTCTGCCTCTGCTCAAATGCAGGTACATTTCCTCTTAATGCTACTCTCTTTCTTCATCTCTCTCTCCCTAATTAGCATAATAAGTACATATGCGTGTAACCTGAACAAGTATAAAGATGCGCTGATTATATAAAAATGTTATTGTTGACCGAAAATAAGTTTTGTATTTTCTAAGAGATCATTTTATTCTAAAAAAAAATTGTTGAATCCTTTAAAACAGGTTAAAAGAACCATTTAATATAATAATTTATTTAAATAACAGAAAACATTATCTATTAAAGCTTAGTCAAACACAATAGCTCAGTCATTAGTATGTCTCCCTATGGAATTAAATGTCTTGGGTTTAGATCCAAGCCAAGGCTGAAGAATGTATCGCCAATGAAATGTGGATTTACTCTTTCACAGTGAATAATCAACGGCTGAGGGACTGGGTGTTGTGTCGCTTATAGATTTAAGTTAGTTTATAAATATTGTGCTGATAATATTATCAGTCAGTTCATAAAGTTTGCATTATACATCTTGAATAAAAAATAAACTCAATGCTGAATTCCCTTTTAAAATCTAATACCATGATTCCATTCTCTTTATCTCTTCAGATTTTTTGTCCTAATCTTGGAGGTGTTTTTTTTCCCTCCCTAGCTCAAAAAAGACCCACAGAAACCGACCTCAGGTCAAACACGTAAACACAGTGAATCTCTCCCTCCCTCCCCCCCTCTCTCTCTCTCACACACACACACACACACACACACACATACACACACAAACAGAACAATCGTTCTTCAACAACCCTCTAGGACTGCCGAGGACTTTGATAGATGACTCCTTTGTTCATGTCCCGTCGAGAATTACTTGTGACTGTTGATATTGAGAAACTACTTTTCTATGAAAGGAAAAAAATAGCTTAACAAGCAAAAAAAAAAGGTAGGTCCTTCTTTTTTTTTTTAAATTGTTAGATATATTTAAAACTAAATAAATCTTTAAAAGTAAATAAATCTACAAGTGTTTGTCGATCTCCAAATAAAAATACCTTAAACTTTTCTGGTCTACTTTTCTTGATTAAAAAATGAAAAGTAAATTTGCACTAAAACAAATAAAAAAACACAAGCTTTCTCCTTTTTCATCACTCACTTAAATATCATTATTTAGTAAGATTCAAGTTTCATAGAAATAACCATATCTAAAAGATAAAAAAAGGTACTTGATCTACCTTCACTTAGTCATACGTAAAGTTATTTGTAGCTGTCGCTTTTGGTAGAAATTATCAATACTTATAAATAAACAATAATAAAATGTTACCAATATTAACTGTAAAATAAATAAATTGTATTCTCAAAACTACCCTTTTTGTAATAATTGGGCTGTACCAGTGACCAAAGCCCAAAGGAACAAAATGACGATAGTGAATATTATTTTGATATACATTTCAGATTCTAATAATTTAGTTTGTGTTTTAGATACATATCTATGGTTGTACAGTTATATGTATTCATATCTATCCTATAATTCAATAAATATAAACATATTAAACATGATTTGTCGCTGAAAGCACTATTTAATAACAGAGGTTTTCAAAGAACAGTGAAACACAACTCAATGTTTGTTCTAAAATATTACATTTGTACCGGTTGATTTAGTTATACTCAGGTTGGTGTTATGTTTGATTCCAAGATCGGATAATTTTTAATATCTAATTTTTTTGTAATTTTAAGGTAAACATTAGTTAACTGGCAAACAAAACCTATTAGATAAATCAGCATAGTAATAATCATGCGAATCAGAAACAAATATCAATTAAAGCATTTTTTTTTAAATACGACGTTTAACAACAAATATTTTAACCTGGTTAACCAACATCGTTGGTCGGCGCATCTGGCTAGCAACCTTGGGGTCCCGGGTTTGATTCATGGCTTGTACCATGGGGAATTTTCCCCAAAGGGGAATTATCCCAACGGTCACCAGGGTTTGGTTTGTCAGGCTTTAAGTTTAGGTTAAGAGTTTCTACTGGTGTTACATACCCTCATATTCACTATCATTATCTCCTCATCTCATCAGGAAAGAGCCTATACGGAAAGTATGTACGATTAGTACATTCAGGCGTCACCTGGGCAATGGTACGTTAGTACCGGTTAATCGATCCACAAACTGTACTATAATTGATGTAGCCCAGAAATATATATATTTACTGTATATATAGATATATATATTTAATCATATTAATATAAATAGTTTATATATATATTATAATATATAATACAAGTTTAATATATTTAAAATTACATTTTTATAATTACAACAATTAAATTAAATTTAATATTTAAATAAAACTTTTATACAACCATTATTTTTAACTTATAGTCTTATATATATATATATATATATATATATATATATATATATATATATATATATATATACTTAAAAGAGACGGCTAGGGATTAATAAAGTAGTTTAGAAATAGGTTTCGGGTAATATATAAAACAATAATAATAAAACTGCTGCAATAATATTACCTACTTCAATAATCAAATAGTCTAAGGCAATATTTCCCAACCTAACTGGTCTCTCCCCCCTCCCCCATTTTACTCAGGAGTGTATTGGATTTTCATGGGTGGGGATGGAGTGATACATTCAACTTGGGGGCAGAGGGAACAGTAGCCAACACCCAATTCTTTAGGCTAAAAAACGTTGAGAGCAACTTGTCTATTTTAAGGCGTCACTCTAGCGATAAGAATAGACTGACAGTGACGAGAAGATGTATGTTCTAATCCTGGTCGGGTATACTGAGGGTGATTTCTAAAAAAAATTTATTTTCACTCTTCCTTCACGCAAATGAGGGTAAATTTCCTCGCATTTCAAATATACTCATATTTATTCACTAGCGTAATCAGTACCTTGGCATATAGTGGTAGTGTAGCGGGTAGTAAGTCTAATAAGCAGTGGTAAAAAAAATGTGTGGAACAAATAAAACAACGAGATATGTTTTTCAACCAACGAAAATTTAATTCAAAAACAAAAAATTCTTATGAACTGCCAACCTTTCCGTCTCGTCCCAAAAAGCTTACAACCAAAATGAGAGAATGATGGCATGCATTATAAATGCATCTTGGTTTAAAACCTCATTATTAATTTCAGAGTCGTTCATTCACTTTCGTTTCTTTGCCTGTCAGTCGGAGGGAGACACGTGGTAATTTATGGACCGCGAGTTTGAAGGACTAAAAAATGGAGCAAAGAAAGAGAGAAAGAGTAAAGAAAAAAAATTAAAGAAGAAGTTCAACGCAAGTAAAGGATGCAAGAGAAGAAATCAGCGCCGCTGTGATGAATGAGGAGAATGTTGTAAGACTTGGGTGGAAAAAAAAAAGTTAAGGGGGTTGGGAGGGGGGTTTAGGAACCGCAACAACTGGTAAGAGAGCGGGGAAAGAAAATTAAATGTTCTAAATTGACATAAACAACAGCCTGTCGTTTTGTCAGTGGTTTTTAGAAAGTTCTGTCTGCGGGTTTTCCTATAGTATCTGTGTAACTGATAAATCAACATTTTGTGAGAAAACAGGGTTGATCAAAACATTGATTTAATGGTGGCGATTTGGTGGCCACGGGGTCTAACGTGCTACTCTAGAAGTAGAATAGACTGCTGATGATATGAAGATCAAGATTCTAATCTCAGTCTGGTGAACTGAGGGTGGTTTTCCCAAAATTGTTTTCTACTCTCCCACAACTCAAATGCGGTTACACTTCTTATAAATATAACCTTCCTAATCACTAAAATCATTAGTGTAATTAGTACATAAGCTTACAAACCCAAACGATTAGGACTGTGGGTATAAAATCAAACTAAACATATTTAATGATTAAATATTTAATTTCGTATTCATAATAGTTTCCCAAACAAAATATTTTAATTATTAAGTACAACAATTTTTTTTTTTTACCATACAAATGGCAAAAATCATCAACTTTAACTCGATCCCCAACCATCCCACCTTAAACAAACTATTCTTACCCTTGCAACACTCCATGGCGCGATACTGATACACTCCTATTTGAGAGACGAATCCAGGACTTGAACCATTACAACAAGATATGAAATCCCTTATAATAAATTGCTAGGTGTTAAGCTGACGTTGTTCAAAAGTAACTAAACACATCTGCATCACATTTAAAAACGGAAATGAATTTTTTAAAGTTACTTAATTAGTGTCACAAATGAGAAAAGTCACCTTAAACAGAATGTATAGTATAGAAAAAGGATCCTAATCTAACATTTCAAAAGGTTTTTCTGACAAATTGTGATAATTTAACAGTTGTAGAATTAAGAATCTTAGATCAATATTACTTTATAACTATTTTTAGCACTTCCTAAATAAAAGGCTCTCATCATGCCAATATGACTATACTTATGCATACCAAAGTAAGTTATAATTTATTATATTAGTAAGATTCTTAACGGATATTTCCTAAAGCTACATAAATTAATTTAATGCAATAATACAACCAACATTGTGGTATAGTGGTCAGAGTTTCTGGCTGCTAAACTAGAAGTCCAGGGTTCGATATCCGATTGGTAAAGGGGATATTTTTTAAAGGCGAATAATTCTCTGGTTCGGTTACTGAAGCTTAAGTTAGGTTAAGATCTTCACTAACTTCAAACCTTCATATTCACTGTATTCATACTCTCATCTCATAGGAACATGGGAATAACCTCCACGAAAAGAATATACGATCAGTACTTTCGGGCGTCGTCTGGGCTACGGTACATTAGTACTGGCTAATCTTTCCGCAAGCTGAGATACAAATTGAGGTAGCCCGGACTTGCCATAATTGATTAATATATTCATACACCAGGATTATGATCTTAAACCACTTTCGATGTAAATTATCAGTACCTATACCTGATTTGGTGGCCGCGTGGTCTAAGGTGTCACTCTCGCAATAGACTAGACTGCCGATGACAGAGAGATCGGGATTTTATCCCCGGACGGTTGTACTGATTTTATCCCCCTTAAAGACTTTTCCATTTTCTCTCTTGCTCCACAAAAATGCGGAAACACTTCCTCTAAATTCAACCCTCCTTTTCCCTAACTTAGTAGCGTAATTAGTTCATGTGCATATATTTTAAAAAGGCAATAAAACGCTGTGATAAAAAAAATCAGTGGCCTACCTATAAAATGACACTAATCTATAGTTATAAAATAACATGTCCTGACTGACTGACTGACTGATTCATCATCGCCGAGCGCAAACTATCAAGGCTACAAGTATGAAATTCGGACTGTATATTCATTTTGTTATGTAGGAACCCACTAAGAAAGGATTTTAGAAAATTCCACCCCAAAGGGCTCAAAATAGGGGATGATAATATGTATGATAATATGTATGAAAGTCCGTCATTTTGAAAGTTACATAAACAAAATTTTGTATTTCGGTTATTGACGTAAAACAAATAAATACGTGTTTCAGGAATTTTGGAAATTTTATTTAATAAGGGATGAAAAAGGGGTTGAAAGTTTGTATCGGACTTGCATTATTTTTGATCTGAGATCAAGTTATGGTCATCAACGTAACGTAATATTTTAAATTAATCTGTAAATACATATGTATATTTTCGTATTTGTATATAATCAAACTTCCACGCGAGAAAAGCCGCGGTCAACAGCTATCTAGTAAATAATATATTAGAATCCTACTATAGTTTGAAAGAAAAAAATATGATATAGGATAAAACTTTTTAAATAAATAAAACAATCATACCCTACATTAATATATGTGGATTTATAGTTAGATTTTAATTTTATCAGTTCCAGTTTCATCCTTCGCTGTAAATTCAACCCAGTTATAACGAGCGCTTAACGTCAGCCAAGTGTAATGCAAAGATTTACAGATTCAGCATTTCCAAGTTATCTCAAGAGTTTGTAATTTGTAATAACGACAAGGTTTGGCTAGGTCTGTTTTCACGGGATAATTTCATTTCTTGCCGTATACCCTGGGCGGGAATTTGTCATCGATTTGATTTTCTAGAGACGAAACTTTCCATAGACAGTTTTAGTAATTCTCCATCTATTTTCTCTCATTAATGTGGTATGGAAGTCAATGCAAGTCAAGGTGTTTTTTTTTTTTTACAATTTTCATATAAAACAGTTTTTTTAGTCAAAATAAAACAATTATTTCTCCAGTAGAACGTTTAGATAATTTACTACACATAGGGCTAATTTCATAGTCAGACCTAACAATTTGTACTCCTCAAGTGTGCTGCTAGACTAAATATAAGACCACACCTACCTAAATATCAAAAAACTTTTTTTTTGACAAAATAAATCAAATATTTATTCTGTAGAAACATAAAGTGTAGTTTTCTTCACATAGTGATATAAACTGTTGTTGAATATAATTATGTTACGATTAGGGCTTAGACGTTTTTTACAAATAATATTTTTTGTTTCACCTCGAATTTAATGCGTGATGAACTATAAACATGTTTTATGCTACAATGACTCTAAATATATATATATTTATATATATTATTTTGCATTAAAGTGCATATTTTAAGCCGTTTTATATTTTAAGTCATATTTCCACAGTTTGTAAAGCATAAAGTCATATTTCGATTAAAATGACTTAGATAACTGATATTTCTAATATCTCTTGTGCCTCACATTTTATATTGTAAAGACTCTCCTAATTATCTTTAGAATGTTTATGTGAATTAGTTGTGAGTTTGTCAGATCAGTAATTAAATATTTGTCAGCTAATTTTTTTTACTTTAAGTTACTTACTTACTTGATTTAAGGCATATTTTTAATAAAATTCATTATCATTAACATTCATTTTTAAAGCATATTTGTTAATTTCTAGGTCATATATTTGTATTTGTAATGTCATATTTTCATGGTCATATAATTCTTAAGGTCATAAACATCTGGGCCCTAGCTATGAACATAGAAGAACAATATGAAAAACCTTCTGAAGGAAGAGAAAAAGCTGTCATTAAATTCAAGACACCTTTGACAAATATTCAAGAAATCTTGATACCACCATGTGAAGAAAATTAAACTATATATTTCTATTGGAGAATCATTTGGTTTATTTTGGTCAAATATATATTTTGTCTTAAGGTGATTGATTGGCCTTTATCATTTGGCGTGGAAATTCAGAGCCGTGGGAACAAACGGTTATCTTCATGAATTTTTATTGTTTTGCAAATTTACTTTCAGAAACGGTTTGTTCAAGAATAGAAGCATGTTGATTAAGATATACTTTTTATATAATACCTCCTCTATAATTTCATCAGTGATCAAATATCGATAAAATTGGCATTTTTCAGTAGAAAACTGCCAGCTGCATAAAAAAAATTAACAAACGATGATAAATTGTCTTAGAAGAGGTGTTGAAAATATTAACATAAAAATTTCACTCGTTTTCGAGAAAACTGACATTTCCAAATGTATGATTTTTTCCTCTAAACCTGTCCGGTAGCTATGGTTTCCGTGATCCATCTGTTCTTATTGGTGCGGAAGGATATTTTGGTCGGTTTTGATGCCACGCCACGCCTTTCACCCCCCACCCACCATCCCACAAAATAGGTTTTAGACTTGCACTCGAAAGGGCCAAGGGTCTTAAAAACTACAAAAACACTGGCTCTTACTCGTATTCGCTACATGCCTAACCAAAACGCGTAGATCTCACACGAGAGAGAGTTAAGACGCTATGCAAAAATTAATAAACCTTGTATTAAGCTAACAGAATAATTATATAATTTTATGTCTTACATTGGTGGGTGTGATAGTTAAACTTCCAGCTTTTTCTTTTTTAGAATAGTATCTTACTACCCGTTTGGGGCTATACGCTTATGTACTAATTAAGATAATTGTTTTAGGGATTAGGAAGGCTGTATTTAAAGAAATTTTACCCGAATTTCCATAGAGGGAGAGTGGTAATTTTTTTTTTAAACAACCCTCTGTACACCTAACCGAGACTCAAACCTCGATCTCCCCATTATTGGCAGTCTAGTTGCGAGGGTAGCGTACTAGTCCATGCGACCATTGAAGTGGGTCACCAGCCAGTACTGTCTGGTTAATCGAGTGGTGGTTGTTTGAGAATTAGAATCCTAGCCAGGTCTAATTATGATGTTATTTTTACTTAATGGCTTCCCGCCCACCCTCCACGTGAACGCGAATACATTTCCTCTAATTTTACCTCCATAATACTCACTTCATTAACCTAACTATCCAATACCTTAGCTCAGTTTATGATATGTCGGCCTACTGAGTCAAGTGTTCTTGTTTCTAATTTAGACATGCTCGACAAATGTGTAATCAGGGAGATGTGTGATTCCCCTCATCCCCTTCAACAGTAGTATATTAACATCCGGGGGCTGGGTTTTGTATCTGTCCTTGATTTAAATTAGTTGCTATGTCGTGTGCTGATATAATCAGTCGGTTCATAGATTACACGTTAAGTAAACTAAATAATAAAATTCTTAACTTAATTAATTTCGGTAACACAGTGAAGGTAGTAAAAACGTGATTAAAAAAATACAAAATACAAATATGACGCTTAGCGTACTTAATAAATATACATCCGCTTCAGTAGCTGAACGGTTTAAGGTGTCATTATAGTGTTAGACTGGCCTGCTGATGAAGGAGAGATCGGGGTTCAAATCCCAGACCGTTTTACTGAGGGTGGGCTTCCTTGGTGGTTTTCCAATCTCCTTCCATGAAATTAGGGTAAATTAATAAACTATAAAGCTTCTTTTCTCATCCCTACCCCATTAGATTAATCATCATCAGCATATATCCGGAACAAGTATTAAGACGTTACCCGCCTCGGTGGCGTAACGCGCTTGTCGTGTTGAGCCCGACTGCTGAGGACGGGGAGATCAAGGTTCGAATCTTGGTCAGGTGAACTGGAGGGGTTCTTTCCTAAATGGTTTTCCACTCTCCCTCCACGCAAATGCGGGTTCACTTCCTTTAATTCAACCTTCCCAATTCCTAATCCATTAGCGTAATTAGTACTTAAAGCGTATAACCCAAACGGGTAGTAAGACGCGTGCTAAATAATAATAATAATAATAATAATAAATAGTAAGACGTTTGTGATAAAAAAATTGACAACTTTATGTGTACCGACTGTACATAAAATGAATGTGTCGCAATCCTCTGTTTCGAATGTATATCGGTGTCGGTAGAAAGACAGCACAAAGCCCATAGTCTTCCATCCGCTTACCCGATACATTCAGTGCTCATGCCTTATTGATCAGATCTCGAACTTTCGAGAGTTATTGGGAGGAACAAATTGAGCTCGATTTTTATTTCTGTGGGAGAGTTCACTTGGGTGCCTTTCCTTCTACCTACCTCTTCCTTGGAGGGAACTGGCAGTGGGGTATGGGCGTGAGGAAGGAAAATAAATAAAACAACCCAACATCCAACTTGGGGTTACTATAACCTATTAAATTTAGTATCTAAGGATGAGCAGATAGATTTTCACTCTTGTATTACTTTCATCGATTTCATTCATACTTCCCCCACTAGCTCAATGTAAATGTGTTCATCATGGATTGGTGGTAAGCCTCGATAAAATACTAACAACAAAAGTACACAGTTTGTTATAAGCTGGTTCAAGGGCTTAATAATAATAAATAATAATAATAGGGTCCCAAATACTGGACGAAAAAATATGACAAAAAGAGATAAGTAAATTCGAAATGAGATCATCCAACTATCCCTCCCCCTTCCCCTACCTTCCTCAATGTGTGCAAAAATGTTATCCCTTTTACTAAATATTTTTTAAAGCTTTTATTTAAATATTAAAGTGACTCGGCAGCAAAGCGACTACGAATGTCATAAAATCATAAAGGTGATTATGTTGTTAATAAATATTTAAAAAAATATATCTTCTTAGTAATTATTAAAATCATTAAAATATTAAAATATATTTTTATTTAGAATTAGGTACTTTCTTATTTAAATCTAAACAATATATATATATATATATATTATATAATATTATATTTAAATCACATTTTGTTGGAATGCACTTATAGAACCTTTGTGCCTTAGGCGACCTCTTAGGTCCATCTAAGGACGTGCCAAGGCCCTGAATATGAACTATATTCATCACTCGATGAACACAAGCTTTTTTATAGTATCACGTCTTACTACCCGTTTAAGATATACGCATATGTACTAATTATGCGAATGTGTTATTATTTTATTATATTATTATTATATTATTATTATTTTATTATTATTTAGCACCGCGTCTTACTACCCATTCGGGTTATACGCACTTACGCTAATGTGTAATGGTAGGGTGATTGTGAGATGAAATGGAGGACCTACAGTTTAACGTGGAATCCGAACCACGGTGGAGGCCTGGCATTCCCCACATTCACAAGATGTCTTGTCAGAGGTGAAGGAAGGGTTTGGTAATCAGATAAATCTGTACCGGGACCAAGGATTGAACCCCGGCCGCCAGCACAGAAGTCTGACACCTTACCCCTAGACAGCCAGGTCACCCTGCGAATGTGTTAGCGATGAGGAAGGTCGAATTTAGGTGAAGTCAAAATAACATTTTGTGCAAACCTATGTAATTTTTTGTTTTTATTCTTTCATTCAATATGTCTTGGTAGAGGTTTCTATTTATATTAAAACTAAAAAAATATTTGAAGTTGAAGTTTTAGTGATAATTTAAAGAATGAATAAAATACTGCAAAAATTTATACAAAACTGTTTATTATTTTGTTTACAAGAATCCCGTATGGTAGATAAATATTTAATACTGGCAATATATTATTAGTAGAGTTGTGCGAGTACTTAAAAATTCTAGTTCGAGTCAAGTCTTACCAGCCTCTCGAAATCCAATCAAAGTTTTTTTTACAAAACTCGAAAAGTTTGAGTACACGGAATTTTCGATCCTTTTTTTGAAAACTCTTAATTTGATTGATTTTATTCAATTTTAAATTGTAATTTCATAGCAAATGTTCTTTCAATATCTCCTTTTATCTAGTTAAAAATCGTACAATTATATATATATATATATATTTAAGATTCTATAAAATATATGTTTGTACTAATTTATGACTTACGTATGGCTATTTATAAAAATTCAACTTAAATATTTATTGTACAAATATTAATTGAAACTCGACTTTAAAACTCGATTCAAACGAAAAATATCCACTCGTACACCCCTTATTATTATTATAGATACCAGTATTTAAATAATTTATTTTAACGCCATTTTACAAACTTCATAATGTAATATTTTTTAGATTATAGATAGGTTTCAAACTAGTTTATAATTATATATCTTTGGCTCTTTCAATTTAACTGCGTAGATTAATTTGTGTATATATATAACTGCGTAGATTAATTTGTGTGTATATATATAATTATATATATATATATATATATATATCAAATTAATCTACGCAGTTAACTTGAAAGAGTCATATCCTTTAGCTTAATACAAATATAACGGTTATATTCTCACATATTATATTTTAATATACTTTTACTAAGGCTGCTATAAACTTTCCAAGAACATAATTTGAATTATATGTAAATCGTATACATCAGTCGTAATAAATTTGACACATAGCGGTATACTCTTCATATAAATGCTTAATTAGGTCATATTTAGAACACAAACACTGGATACGGTTCATAGTTTCATTATTCAGTTTATATCATACAACAAACTCTGACAAATTACAGGCACAATGTCGGAAATGACAACTGTGATATTATTATCGTTCGTAATTATACAAATTAATTCATTTTGTCATTTTACAAATAACTTCGAACATGGCCATAATCTAGTGAGGTACATAATTAACAGGCCCACTTGAAAAGTTGAATAATGGCACTGTCAATTATTCATGAAGACTTTTAATAAAAAAAATTCTTGTGTAGATTTTTTTAACTCATATTAAAGCTGCTTTGGTGGCCACATGGTCTAAGGCATCACTCTTGTGTTAGACAAGACTGCCGAGTACAGAGATATCAGAGTTCGAATCCCTGTCGGGTATAGTGAGGGTGGTTTTCCAAAATGGTTTTACACTTTCCCTCCAATCAAATGCTAGTACCCTTCCTTTAAATTCAACCTTATTTATCCCCAACTCATTAGCGTAATTAATAGGCTACATAAATGAGTATAAACTTAACAGGGAGTAAGACGTGGTTCTAGAAAAAATATTGTGTAACTAAACATAGAAAATGTTGTTCAGTATGTAACCTATTAAATAGAACATACAATTTATGTAGGTTTCAATTGATTATAAAAAAATGTAAATAATATTTTGACAATTACATTTATTTTTAAAGTATCCAAAATATTATGAATAAGCGTTATTGCTTAGAATTAATTAAAATTAATTAAAGAGTTAGCGACAAATTTTAAAGAAAGTTCTATACATTTTTATAACTAGTCTTTGATTAGGTCTAATAAATCCACAGTCGACTTTAAATATACGCGTCAGTGGCCACGTGGACTAAACGTCAGGCTCATATAGCTTGGTTGACCTGTTACAATGAGGTCAGGGGTTTTCCTAAATGGCTTCCATCTTTATCTCAAATCGAAATCTTAAACTGGTCCCGTGGTGTAGTGGTCAGAGTACCTGGCTACGAGCTTAGGGATCCTTGGTTCGATTCCCACTGGTACAGTGGGGTATTACCCAAACGGTCACCAGGATTTTGTTAAATAAGCTTATGTTAAGTTTAAGTGCTTCCACTGATTCTACACTCTCATAGTCACTATCAACAACATCTCATCTCATCGGGATATGGAAAGAGCCTCCAAAGAAATTATAATTATGATTATTAGCACCGCGTCTTACTACCCATTCGGGTTATACACACTTACGTTAATGTGTAATGGTAGGGTGATTGTGTGATGAAATGAAAGACCTACAGTTTAACTTGGAATCCGAACCACGGTGGAGGCCTGGCATTCCCCACATTCACAAGATGTCTTGTCAGAGGTGAAGGAAGGGTTTGGTGATCAGATAAATCGGTGCCGGGACAGAGGATTAACCCCGGCCGCCAGCATAGAAGTCTGACACCTTACCCTAGACCACCAGGCCACCTTCTCCAAAGAAAGAATGTACTATTATTACAATCGGGCGTCTCGTTAGCAACGGTACACTAGTACTGACTAAATCTGTACACTAATGGGATATGAATGATATAGCCTAAACGCACAATATACTGTATATATCGAAAACGTAAACATATATAAATTACATCTTTCTCATCTCATCTCGATTAGTTTAACAATTTTATGATAATACGTTTAGTTAGAAAGATGCAATACATAAAAAAAAAAAAAAATACTTAGCACCATGCCTTACTACCCGTTCGGGTTTTACTCTTAAGTACTAATTGCGCTTATGGGTTATGAATCAGGAAGGTGGAATATAGAGGAAGTGAACCTGCACTTGCGTGGAGAGAGAGTGGAAAACCCTTTAGGTAAAATCCCCCTCAGCTTCACCAATGCGAGGTTCGAACCTCTATCTCCCCGTTCTCAGCAGTCTAGCTCAGCAAGAAAGTAGCGCGTTAGCTAACTACGCCACCGAGGTGGGTCGACGTGATACAAAAAAATATATTGTTGGTTAGTCATTGGATGGAGGGAATAATAACGTAGATAGGGGATGAGAAAAACACGGCTACAAATCAAATATGAGAATCTCCCGCATTCTTTCAAATTTAGTTTTCTGAGATTGCAAACCTTGACATCTGTTATCATACATCCACTCTTTTTCTAGACAGAGTATTAAGAACACCTGCACCTGTGAGAACGTGGAAAATAGACGCCAGTCTCGCCTTGTCTGGTTTTAAAAGGAAGAGCTGGGCTAGAATACTGACCTGGTATAGTGAGTTTTTTCTCTTTATGTTTCACCTACTCTCTTTATAAACGTAAAACGAAAGTTTAATTGATTAATTTTATGACAAGCATAATTTACCCACTTAGACTAGACTCATGATGATGGGTGGATAGAAGTTAGAATCTCGGTCGGGTGTACTGAAGGTGATTTTTTTTTTTCAAAATGATTCTCCATGGCAAATGTCGGTACACTTCCTATAAATATCCTTCCTTATCCTTAAAACCATTAGCGCAATCCGTACATTAGCATATAACCCGAACGATTAGTGAGATGTGCTGCAAAAAAAATATATAGAAGAAGCATAATTTCGTTATTGACTATACCCTGGGCGAGTTCCGAAAATCTCAAAGTAGAGGTGACGTCACGCATGACGTCATTGGGGTCTGTCATCATGGTGAAATACATTGTTATCACCCTCCCCCTTCCCCTGTACTATAGCTTGTCACGGATCATTGACGCTCCATCAAAACACACATCTAACCACCACTACCACAAGCGACAACAACAATAAAAAAAGGAAAGTTTTATTTTTATTTTTGTTGTTATTCTAGCTAATACCAACAGTTGCTATCGATTTATATGGAAATGTTGTGGCCTGTTGTGTTTTGTTGGGGGGTGGTTGTGTGAAAATGTGCCCTATGTGGGACGTTTGATAGCCAGGTCTGGCGTTGTAATTGGACACAAGCCAACACAATAGTTCCTCTTTTACCCTGTTGACGGATTGTATTTTGAGGTTTGATACTTTACATCGAGACTATTATTATTATTATTATTTTACAGTCCCCAAAAAAAAGAAAAAAAAAGTAAAGCTCCGAATTGTGATTATTAAATTACACCTACAGTTGCTGATAATTTTAATAATCAGGATCGAAAAAAAAAAAAATGGATTGATGAAGTATGGTGAGGTTATGGTTTGAATCTTGGTCTGGAACATTAGGGGTGAGTTGGCTGTGGGTTTCTCATCCTACTCCCGGGAATTACGAGTGCATTTTATCTAAACAATCCTCCTCTTTCTTATCTCATAGATTAAGTTCATTCATTCTACGTGTTAAAAAAAAAAAAAAAATTTTTTATTAAAAATGAAATTAATATTGAAAAATGATGTTGATGCATACATATGCATAAATAATTATATACATATTCAACTTGAGATCGGGTGACCTGGTGGTCTAGGGGTAAGGTGTCAGACTTCTATGCTGGCGGCCGGGGTTCAATTCTCGGTCCCGGCACAGATTTATCTGATTACCAAACCCTTCCTTCACCTCTGACAAGACATCTTGTGAATGTGGGGAATGCCAGGTCACCACCGTGGTTCGGATTCCACGTTAAACTGTAGGTCCTTCATTTCATCTCACAATCACCCTACCATCACACATTAGCGTAAGTGCGTATAACCCGAACGGGTAGTAAGACGCGGTGCTAATAATAATAATAATAATAATAATAATAATAAACTTGAGATCACCCGTTTCGGTGGCCGCATGGTCTAAGGCACTACTCTCGCAGTAGACTAGACTGCCGACGACGGGGAGATCGAGCTTCGAATCTCACACTCCTTCTAAATGTAGACTCTAAAACTATTAGTTAATGTAATTAGTAAATAAACGTATAACCCGAAAGGGTAGTAACACTTGGTGATAAAAGAAAAAAAATTACAACAGTTGTGAATTTTCTATCAAAAAAACAAAAAAAAAACTTTCTTTCTCTGAAATCACATACATCAAAAGTAAATAAGTAATCCTGGCCTTTACAGTAAGAACCTTAGGAAGTTTCGTTGTGATTTCTTAAAATTAGTTTGTTTCTGTTTGGTTGGTTCATATGATAACTCTTGATTTTGGTGCGTGTTTTTTTCGCCAGATCACAAAGTGGATTGTATTCGTTTGTTTAACACTGTGGTTTAACCAAATAATTATCTTTCGTTTCTGAATGCCATGCGACCCTAATTTGATTATGTGAAACCATCTTTAAACGACGTATTCATTTGAAATATTGTATACGCCATTCAACCGCCACATACACATCACCAGGAGAGGCTTATCTAGACAACGCAGAACTCCATCGCTTCTTCGCCAGACCAGTTCCAGGTAGGCTCTTTCACCATTAATCACCTATTGAGTTACGTAAAAGCGTTTTTATTATTTCTCACTAAACTTCTGTAAAAGGGCTGTATAGTATAATATAGTAATATATACCTCCAAAACGTATGTACAAAATAGATAATTTAAAGAGCAGAAACCTATTTTATTGGTATACTATTAAATAGTAAATACTTTTTTTTAGCACGTAGGTTAGTATTTTAATTAATGTAATTTGTCACAACATAGCATCAAAAGTATTTCAATACGCCATAGTTAATATTTTTATTATTATAAACTATCCAAGCCTTACAAAATCTAAACTTCCAAGTGACATTAACATGACTTTTTTGAAATATCTTACATTAAAATACTGTATTGACGAATACGCCATTTTGATCCATTGTCCTATTCGATTCGTATTACATTCATTCTCGTAGTTTTTTTTTTTTTTAAGAAATACAAAGTGGGTTATTTAAAAATCTAACCAATTACAATTTAATCACTATTTTTATTTACTGACGCAAGAAAGCTTATGTTAATCTAGGATGGAATAGTTTCCATCATAAACATATTATCCTAATTATTGCGTGCCAAAATGTATATAATTTTGCTTTTATATAATATATCCAACGCCATTGAAATATATTAACGTATGAAGTTCTCAGTTATTGTTGGGGGAATTGTACACCAACAATGGTCGAGTGTTTTCGAGTGATTTAGGTGAGTTAGAAGTTAGAGAAAATACATAAAACTGAACAAAGCTAACGCAATAAATTTCACCCTTGAGATTATTTTTTTGAGAAGTGGTATTTACAAGTTATATTTGACAAAACCTTTGTACATGTGCACTTACAATTAGACCACCAAGATAATATGTGACGTATATAAATAAGCATAAAAAGAGAAGAACATATACTTATTTTAAGTCTGTTCTTTAAGGTCTTTTTCCTTACCAGAGTCCCACAAAATAGTAGGATTTTGCTAGGTCTTACTACATAATCAATGATTAACTATGTTTTACTTTTTTCTATATAAGTTCTCAAAGATGTTTCTTGATTTTACTTATTATTTTATTCCTAGAGTTGTTTTGCTTTTAATGCTACGTAGTATTAAAACTTTTGTACTGAAGTACTAGTTTGAATTAATTAGCGACCAACATTTTAAATTTATTTATAATCAATAAGGAAAGTTGCAAAAATATACACAGTTTAAATTTATCTATGTATCCTACGAGAAAAGTTTTTCTTAATAGTAATATTAATTCCTTGAAATTGACAATGAAACTGTTTATTTAGGAATTATTACGTGATATTACTCGGTGTTATCTTGAATTAAACAGTGAAAAGAGCGTTTTAATAAATAATTTTATGCTAATACTATTTATTTTTCTCTTTTATATCTCTCGCAATTTTTTTTTTATCGAATTACTATTTTTTTTTTTTAAACACATATTTTAACTCAAATTTCCTTCCACCTCAGTCTGACGGCTTGAGTTTTTGGTCATGAATGGGTAGAGTAGTTATTAGAAACGTAGCTGAATTAGTATGGGGTGAATATAATGGAGTAGACACAAGAATACATCATGATTGCCACACCGCATATTTTATCAACTAACAGCTGTGCTTCTAAGACATCCTGAAGATGGTAATACTATACCGAAACATGTTCAGTTAATAAGTCATCCGATGATTTTTACCAGAGCTTAATTTTAAAGATCATTGAACGAGTTTTAAATATAATACTTTAAATTCCACCATTTTAATGACTGTATTTATGAAAACTTATTATTATTAATAACAATTATTGATTCATGATTTGATAGATTTTCATTTTTTGCTATTTGACCATCAATTAAAAATATATTATTTTATTATATATAGTTTATCAACTTTCTTGGGGATATTAATTGATTCATGACTTTATAACTTACATGTTATTTTAATCAAATATTCTAAGTATTGTTCTTGACATTACCTCGGTGATAAGTTTTGTCTCTCAAAACGTACCATTGGGGTAACATTTTTATATCATAATTCCTAATATAGTACTTATTCTAACATTTTTACATATACAATATTTATATATTTTCTATTTCTAGCCACTAGTAAACTTGAATATCATGTTAGTACGTTCATTTTTAAAATTTCGAATTTTTAATTATATTTTAAATCAAGCATTTTTATTACACAATTCATATTTCAATTTGATTAAAATTTGTCAAACAGCAAACCTTTTTCAACTTATTTTTTTGTTAGAATTTGGTCAATTCTATTATAGTTATCAATTAAATTTTAACTATTCAATCCATACTATTCGCATGAAAACAACATTAACATACTCATATTTTTTAAGTTTTATGGCCAGTCTTATGACTCCTGGATCAATATTAATCTGGCTGATAAATATTTTTATCTGGTCGATAAGCTAAAAGTGAGTCTTATGACCGACCACTAGATAGCATTTATCTGCCATATAAAATTTATATATTCACATTTTTACCAAGAGGTTTAAGTCATTGATCACTTTAATTTGAAAGTTAAAATTTGTGTAGCCATAGTGACGCGTTTTTTTTTTATGAGGTTTGCCTTCCAGAATTTGTTTTTAGGTTAATATCTTTGTTCACGTGTTTAGTAAGCACAGGCCCAGGCTCTAACTATTTATAAAGTTAGAACTTTTAATTCACACTTTTATAAAAACTGACAAACTATTTTTAGAGTTATGGATATATAAAACAAATTATTTAAATTTGAATACAATAAATAAATTTTTTAACCGTTTTACCAAATTATTGACCACATTTTGGTGGAAACCAAAATTAGTATGTGCAATACAACCTAGCTTTTGCGGCCAATTGACGCCATCCGTTTCGTCGCACTCGTTTAGCCGCCATTATTTAACAATGTTGAGATTGTAGCCACTAGCCAGGTTGTAGTGGTGGCAGCAGGCTACACGCATGCGCGAACCAGTAAAAATTGTAGCACCTTGGTTTTATGCCTACCATATATTTATCCTACAGATAGCTATCCGGGAAATAAACTCGGTTCATAATAAGTGTAAAATATTAAAGTGGCTATAGCCTTTATCTGGTCACTAAATTTAACCTCTCGACAGAAATATTTATCCGATAGTCATAAGACACAATTTGCCAAGTTCATTAAAGTTGTTTTTCCCCCAGCATGTTGTATTACCCGGCTGGCTATCTGTATTTAACTTAACTAGCCCGGTTAACTTAAACCAAATTTCATCGGCCAAATAAATTAAAATTTTAATTGATATTGGTAAAATAGGCCATTTAAAATCTAACATGTTATCTTTATGGTGACGTCATATATATTTACATGTGCAGTAACTTATGAGCCACAGATAATAAATAGCAAGTTAGTTAATATTTACGATCCTATGTGATTTAAATTGAAAAGTTATTAGTGGTATGCGAATAGTCATTTTTCACTTCGAGTCGAGTTTGAGTTTTTTTTAGTTTGGCTATTAGAGACAAGTATTTGTTACTGTGATTTTTTGTAAAAGATCCATATATAAACAAAAATACGTACAAACATAATTTATTAAGAATTACATTGCTTTGTGAAAAAATTAAAATCACATAATTTAGAGCTTTTAAATAGATTTAATCGAATTAACTATTTCTTAACTAGACAAATGGAAAAATTGAAGGACTCTATTTGCTATGTTATTATTACTTAAAATCGAATAAAATTAATTAAACTAGGAATACTCGAAAAAAATTTGAAAATTCCCAGTAGTCTAATATTTCTAATTGTGTAAAGATTTTCGAGCAAATACTAAAAACTTGACTCAAACTTTAATTCTCGAGTATCCGTACACCCTTAATAGTTTCACAAACTTTAAGAACTTAATAGCTATACGTTTTATTTATATTGGGGGAGTGAAGTTAGGAGTAGTTATCCCAAGGAACAATGCTATTCTTATATGAACGGCTTTATCTAACTGCTAAAAAAGTTACTAGACCTACTTTCACCCATTCATACGTTGAGTCATTTGATTTTCAGCTGTCATTTTAATTGTTTTTCTCAATAACTAAGTTACATATTATATAAAAGATTATTTTTCTATGATTTTTTTTTTCTCAAAGGCACTTTCCATGAAAATTGTATTGTACTAGATTTCATGAGTGCTTCTAATCTCTATTCACTCTTTGAACATTAGTGAGAAAAAATATATTGAGGCAATAAAGTTATACTAATGTGGTGTAGTAAGTTTAGGAGTAGACCCAAAGGGCTAAATATATATTTTATATATCAAAAGTTGTTTTTTACCATTTTTGGTTAAATATCACATTTTCACCTCAATATTGTTGTTAAAAAGAAGTAGCATGCGCAAACATGATGGCAAGAAATTTCCTTCCGATTGTTATTGCACATATGTATGTAATGTATGTATGTATATATGTATGTATATGTGTAATGAAATGTATTGTATGTATGTAATGTAATGTAATGTAATGTAAGTGTATGTATGTATGTTATGTATGTATGTTTATATGTATGTATGTTTATATGTATGTATGTTTATATGTATGTATAGTATGTATGTATATATGTATGTAATGTATGTATGTATGTTTATATGTATGTATGTTTATATGTATATATGTTTATATGTATGTATGTATATATGTTTATATGTATGTATGTATATGTTTATATGTATGTATGTTTATATGTATGTATGTATTGTTGTATATGTATGTATGTTTATATGTGTGTATTTTATATGTATGTATGTATGTTTATATGTATGTATTATGTATTAGTATATATGTACATACCCGTGGGTAGATGTATGAACACTATTAAAATAATTTTGAAAACATATTCGGATATTTGTTGCCCGCATACAAAATAAATATTTTTGGGTAAATGTCTGCTTGCATTTGTAAACCATCGAGGATAAAAAAAAACACACACACATAGATTTGATAAAATACACGCCAACGTGAACAGCAATAACTGGTAGAAGCATTGTCATTCCTTTGAATTAAAAATAACACCTAGACACGGGAATAGAATCCAGGACCTTTAGCTCAGTACGCCAATGCCTCTACTTACTGTGCTATCCAGGATTCGTCCCGTGCCCAGGGTCATTCTTCACTCATATTTTAAGGCAGAGTTTGTGATGGATTTCCCTGTGATGAACTCCAATTTAAAGAATATGATATTTAGATGCGGTTACAAGCATAACTAGCAAATATAATAGCTTTGCCACATATCATAGTATGTGTATTGACAAAGCACGCCGCCCTCTTTATCTAATTAGTTTTGCTAGAAAGTGCCCACAGATACAAAGGAAGTGGTATCAATTTCCTTCTGGTTTTGTTAACAATCAAAATAAGATAAGAGCTTGGACGATGTGGGCTATTCATGGTCACTGCCCCCCACCCTACCTCCTACCCAATTCCCCCATCGTCTAGCCACATGCCAAGATGGCGTAGGCTTCAAAGGTCTGACTAGCTTTCAAGGGTTCTTCATTGAAGAATTACCTTGTTGCAAAATTATGAAAATAAAAAGCGGATGAAATAAACAAAAGATAAAACTAATGAATCTTTTCTCGATGAATAAATTTATTGTATTTGTATATTTTATAATGAATATCTATTGTGCTATATTTTATTGGTTTTAATCGACACTACCTATAAAACTACATTTTTCATTTATTTGTGCTCAACATTTTCTTAGGGCAATCTTTTGCTTTCACTAATTCGTGTTTTTACTTAATCCGGGGAACCTCTCCCCCAATTGATCCGGTTTGGCAAAGGTTGTTGTACCTAAATAAACCTAATTTCAGCAGCTACCTAGCTCAGAGACATTCAATTTTTTTTCGGTGTACTCACTGCATCCCATACACAATTACTGTCCAGGATGTTTGTATGCGGCTCTCACAAACACAAGTACTGGCTAATTCTTCCACAAAATGAGCTACAGATTGATGTAGAACAAACACTCCATTATTATTACCAGGCCCCTATTATTGGAACAAGTATCTGCAGTCTGCTAAAAGTAATATCTTGGTAAGCAAATGCCTACAATCTCTTGGATTGAAGATTTAAAAGAAGAAAAAGTGACATTTGCACTCAAATAAAAAATGTAATAAATATCCATATACATAAAGTCGAGAAATAAATAACTCAGACACCCCAGTCGTCACTTTTAGACTGTACTCCATTTAAAGGAAACGGATAGGGTAGCTCTAAGACTAACAAAATAACATCTAAAGCCACCTGGTCCTCTATAAACAATGTCTGGTTTCGTGAGATAAAGCACTTTCTCTTAGGTAAACGAGTGGTTACGAAATGGACGGCACGGCATATAAAGTGAAGAAAGTAGGAGGAACAATAAATATACTCTGTAAGCAATTCAACCCCTACTTCCCCCCCTTATTTTTTCACTTCACATGCGCCTGTCATCAACTGCCTTTTAGTGCAGTGGAAATAGTCTCCATTAAGGGTCGGTAAGCGTCGTTTTTTTTTTCTTTTCTAGCGACTTGGTAAGAAGACCTCTTTCTCGTTGGCTTCACACGCCATGAAACTTCCGTGGGATGTGTATTCTTCAACCTGTCACGAGGAACGTGAAGTTTTATGTCTAAGTAAATCTTTTGTATCAATAACGTAATATGCACCATTTAGTATTTTGTTTAAAAGATGGGTTGAATCTTATTATTCTCGAAACAGAATCTTAAATATTATTTTAAATCTCTAATCCAAATTATAATTCTTCAAATCTTAAAAAAATGTACATATTTAGTTAAAATTGAATTTAACAAAGTTTATGTAATGGATGATATCACTGACGCTGTGATATTTTGTTTATCATGTCTTTTACTACTTAAACAACAAATACAGCACAGTTTTAGTAAATTAATTATTTTTAATACAGTTTTGTCCCTTTTTTTGTTAGTCTCCCAGCTGCACCAACGATAGAATTCCTTTTACAAATTTCTTGAAATTGGTATCCATACGAGGTTTACATTATAAATTATTTGAGATCCATTTTTGAAATGGTTACGAATCTCGACCATAAGGTTCGAGAAGTCGAAGATCTGAGCACCCTTTCTTTAATCTTTATAGGGTGACCTGGCGGTCTAGGGGTAAGGTGTCAAACTTCTGTGCTGGGGTCCGGGGTTCAATCCTTGGTCCCGGCACAGATTTATTTGATTGCCAAACCCTTCCTTCACCTCTGACAAGACATCTTGTGAATGTGGGGAATGCCAGGCCTCCACCATGGTTCGGATTCCACATTAAACTGTAGGTCCTTCATTTCATCTCACAATCACCCTACCATTACACCTTAGCGTAAATGCGTATAACCCGAACGGGTAGTAAGACGCGGTGCTAATAATAATAATAATAATAATAATAATAATAATAATAATTTAATCTTCATATAAGACCTAATGAGAAGTTGTTTTGCAGACTTTGTCCACACTTTATTAGGTAGTCAAGTATAGACAAATAATATTGAGATTTATATAATGATAATATGAAGACAAAAATTTTATGTTCGATAAGAATATCAACAAATATGAGACTGGAAATTTAAATATCCAAAATTATAACAAATTATTACAAACCAAATTATACTGCATAAGTAAAATGAATAGAATTTACTTTTCAACACTATAGAAGACAATAATTATTGAATATAATTGTACAAATAACACTTCTAAACCATAAATTGGCCTAACACCTTAGCTCAGCCGGTAGCGTGTTTATCCACTGAGCTAAGGATCCCGAGTTCGATTCCCGGCATGACTGAAAAATGTATCATTGGTGAAATGTGGGTTTATCCTTTCACAGTGATGAATTAACGGTCCGGGGACTGGATGTTGTGCCTTTCACAGTCTTAAGTTAGATTATAAGGCAAAGATTTTATTACAGAAAATTTAACACATCACTTTACAAAAAGTAATCAAAATTCTTTTCAAATAAAATATATTAGATAATATTACAGAATTAATTTGTTTGAGATGTATATTTTGGGTAAATATTATTAAATAGTAATTTAACATTAGGGCATTTTTGCCTAAGTTTCATAAGGCAGTTTAAAATCAAAATGGGTAAGATAATATATAAAAAAATTAAAAATAACATTAGTTTTAACTGATATTTATATATCAAATCTTTTTATTAAATAATCTTTATCGTTAGCTCTAGCTTGCATTGGTGTTTGCATGGATTAAGGCTTCACTCTCACAACAGACTGGTATACCATTAACGTGGAGGTCAGGGCTTGAATCTTTGTTGAAATAAAACTTTTTTTCTAAATTATAAAATTAAATTACCCTTAAAACTATTTTTTTTTTTACTTATAGCCATTTAGTGTAAGTATATGGGTAATCCGGATGGTTTTTATGACACTGTGCTAAAAAAACAATTAAAATCAAATTATTGAGGTGATGAGACCTTTCTCATAAATGAATTGAAATAAACATTTATCCCTTTCATCAAAAATAGTAAATTCAAAGTATAGGGGAAATTACATAAATCAAATAAAATATTAGTTATTTAATTCACTAGGTAAGTATAAAAATCCATTCAATAAATATTATTTTTAAAAAAATATCAAAATCCATGCAGGTATTTGTTAAAATTGTTGGTAGTCAAATTTTTTTATTTTTCACTTAAATCATTATGTATCTTAAATTTCCGAACATTATATTACCTATTAGAAACTTTTCCGTAAGGCCTAAAATAAATAAATCCTGGAATGATATTACAAGCTTTGAAATATAGCCATTATGTAAATAGTAATAATAATAAATTATGATTTTATCAAATATAAATAGTAAATTTGATTAAAGAGCTTATTAAGTTCTTCTTTTATTCTAAACCTAAACCCTATATTGGCTAATGGGATCTGTAAATATTTATATAATATATAATAAATATTTTACGTTGGGCTGGCTGACTCAAGCTTAAAACACAAAGAACAAACACGTGTCTGTTATGTAACCTTGATATTAACTAAATGTTACTAGACACTGATAGTATGGAGATACAATTGATTTATACATTTCCTATGTGATAATAGTTTATATATATATATATATATATATATATATATATATATATGCGATATCTCGTACCATAAAATTAAATTAAAAAAATCTCTAATAAGGTGCCAAGTAGAATTAAAAATTTGTGAAACTTTTTATACCTTTATTTGGCTACTAATAGACTTATGAAGCAACTTTTATTAAAAAAAAAATATCAATACATTTCTTGCAGTTAGTATTAATAATATTTTACAAATTTATTTGTATTATTTTATCATTATCAATATTTTTTTATCAAAAGTATCAGTTACATAACACACGACTTACGTATGGATACGTTGAGGCAGATCTAGTAATTTTTTTTCTAATTCTTAGATTTATCCATTCGTAAGAAAATTGTGTTATAGACGGTGGGTATATACAGTTTATTTTGGCCTCCCTAAGGTCAGACACTTAATTTTTGTACTTGACATAAATACTTGAAAGGATTTACATTAATAAATAATGCAAACAATTGTGGGGTACACACATTTTTCCTTCTTTTATTATTCTATACATATCAGTGTAAACAAACATAGAAAGGAAAAAACAAACAAGGGGTTAAAAAAAAAGATAGAAAAATTTATTGCAAGACAAGATAAAAGACAAACTAACACACAACCGATCCTACTTGCTATTCTGTACCACTATTTTGTTACGGACTCCATTGTTTTAGGAGCAAGGTTCGTATATTTAAGTCAGGTAAACTGATAAGAAGTAATATTTATTGATGTTTTTTTTTTTTAAATCTTTTAAAAGTTCTGTATGAAATTAAGGTGACCTGGTGGTCTAGGGTAAGGTGTCAGACTTCTGTGCTGGCGGCCGGGGTTCAATCCTCGGTCCCGGCACAGATTTATCTGATTTCCAAACCCTTCCTTCACCTCTGACAAGACATCTTGTGAATGTGGGAATGCCAGGCCTCCACCGTGGTTCGGATTCCACGTTAAACTGTAGGTCCTTCATTTCATCTCACAATCACCCTACCATTACACATTAGCGTAAGTGCGTATAACCCGAACGGGTAGTAAGACGCGGTGCTAATCATAATAATAATAATGTATGAAATTGCAACATATTTGAGCACTTCAGTACCAGGGATCGATTAGAAAACATAAGTAATGTATGTAATGCTGCCACTGTAAGATCTTGTCTGCATAAGCTTGCTCGCCGTCTACGAGTCTTGATAATACACATGCAGGGGAGAGGGGGTGTATGTGGGCGTGAAATAAAATTATATTTTGAATCATTACTATTGTTACTGTGCATATGATTTTATTTAATCTATATGGTTGCAAAACATTATCAGCTTTGTAAACTTATTAGATTACTAGCATCAAACATAATGTACGCATATTAAATATAAGCTATAGGCCCATTGAGAGAATATATTATGTGACATAGGAATGCATGCGTTTATGATTGCGTTTTTTCCGAGTTTTTTCTCCTCTACCTCTTAGTTTATTTATCTTTTAATATCACCTTAAATGTTCTCGACTATTTAAACGTATATTCTAAAAATTGAAAAATGACACACGGACACGGGAATCAAACCCGAGACTTTTGGCTTAGTATGCCAATACTCTAACCACTGAGCTATCTAGAAATCGTTCCGTGCCTAGGGTTTCAATTTTAAGAATATGATATCTAGATGGAGTAATCTTCACTAAAAGCATAAATAATAGCTTTGGCTATTTGATTATTTAATATTCAATCCCTTACAATTATAATAATTGTACAAATGGCTGTGGCTTAGTTGGCTAACGTGCTTGTCATGTTGAGCCCGACTGCTGAGGACGGGGATATCGAGGTTCTAATCTCTATTTGTAAATATTGGCACAATCATTGTTTACTATGGTGGCCGCTCGGTCTATATACTAAATCTCGAGATCACTTCATTGTGTTATTATTTATTATTTTTATGAAAAATGTACAGTAAATTTAGAAACGTGGATTCAATTCCAATTGATATATGAAATTTAGAATAACTTATTTTTGTGTTGGGCATCATTTGGTTTCTTGGGTGCTAGATATTTAGGATGTTATACATATTGAATCATTGGACACTTCGGATGAATGATATAAGTCATAACAACAATAAAAATATATATATAAATGTATGTATGTTGGTATAAAAATCCTACGTGAGGTATCTGTCCCATAGAGTAGGTGACTCAGAGCTATAAGATAGAAGTTTCCCCAAAAACTGAACGTTATAGGAAATTAAAGGTTTACCCACTTAGTCCGCAAAAAAATATCTTTAGCCTCATTTTAGCGATATTTAACTAGTATAGGTGGCTAAGATTGAATTACCGTAAGTATTTTAATGACATTTTTGAATGAATGAATGAAAATATAACTAGATAATAAATTGTGTTTTGACACCGGAGAGTTAAAAGTTTTATATTATATTCTAGTGTTGTAGGGTTGTATAGTGTTTAGTTAGCAAGTCTAGTTTTAATTTGAAGCAGGTATATCTTAAGATCTAAAGTTTAAAAAAAAATATTTATTCACCTTAAATTTGTGAGGCTGTGGATTTATTTATCACTCGCTTCAGTGGCCGAATGGTCTAGGTCTTTGATCCGTAGCCCGCGGTAAAAAAACTTTTGCAGTCCATTGGCTCATAAAACACACACAATTATGTCAAGAGAGAAATGACAAATACAGATATATACTTAACATATAATACATATATAGATAATGTATAATAAAAAAAATACGTATTTTATGTCATTTTATAAACGACATTTGCTTTTTACGTGAAGATAATGTTTTAAAACAAAATGTACTTTCAACCGGAACAAAACAACTCTAATAGCCAAGACAAATCGCGCTACCTCCTGCTATGAAAAATCTAAAAATAAGCAAAAACAACAGAGAACACACGTAATGAAGTTCAACCCGTGGGATATAGGCCTAATCTCTAGTGTGAGTATATAAGTGTTTAAGAATTAGTTGATACAAATATTTTAATATGTATTCAATCTGAATATTGTCTGTAAATTATTGTGACCCGTGCGCCAAGAAGAGACAAAAAACTTTGGCTCTAGGACATAAAAAGGGTTGAAGAAACCTGGTCTAAGGAGAAGCTCTCATGTCTGACTGACCTGCCGATGACAGGGATATCAGGGTTTGAAACCCGGTTGGGTTTACTGAGGGTGTTTTATCCCTAAATAGTTTCCCACTCTCCTTCCACGCAATTGTGGGTAGATTACCTCTAAACTGTTTCCTTATTACCCCATTGGAGTAATTATCATATATGAGTATAGCCTGAACGGTTAGTAAGATGTAGTGATCAATATATATATATATATATATATATATATATATATATAATTTATACATTATTAATCCAGGTGACCTGGTGGTCTAGGGGTAAGGTGTAGGATTTCTGTGCTGGGGTCCGGGGTTCAATCCTCAGTCCTGGCACAAATTTATCTGATTACCGAACCCATCCTTCACCTCTGACAAGACATCTTGTGAATGTTGGGAATGCCAAACCTCCACCGTGGTTCGGATTCCACGTTAAACTGTAGATCCTCCATTTCATCTCACAATCACCCTACCATTACACATTAGCGTAAGTGCGTATAACCCGAACGGGTAGTAAGACGCGGTGCTAATACTTATAATAATAATAATAATAATAATCCAGGTGACCTGGTGGTCTAGGGTAAGATGTAGGATTTCTGTGCTGGGGTCCTGGGTTCAATCCCAGGTCCCAGCAAAGATTTATCTGATTACCAAACCCTTCCTTCACCTCTGACAAGACATCTTGTGAATGTGGGGAATGCCAGGCCTCCACCGTGGTTCGGATTCCATGTTAAACTGGAGGTCCTTCATTTCATCTCACAATCACCCTACCATTACACATTAGTGTAAGTGCGTATAACCCGAACGGGTAGTAAGACACGGTGCTAATAATAATAATAATAATAATAATTTATTCATCCAAACATGAAGTGAAACGCCTACCTTTAAGGATTCATTTTGAGTCAGTGTCAGTATTATACTAAATAGTGGCAACTTGTTAAGAGTAAAATAACTTTAACCAAATATTATTGTTCCCTTTTGATTTCCGAAGAGCTACATGTTCGTAAAATTGTCTTTTACATCTTGAATACTTCATCTTGACTAAAAGAGGTAGTGCTGGGGTGAGGGAAGGGGGAGGAAGAAGTTGGGAGGTGTAATTTTATCCCTGAAATGACAAGTAATTGAACTTAACTAGAGGCTGTTTCTTGAAAGAATGGCTTTTTTAAGAAAAGGAAAGTAAAAAAAAGTTAGGGATTGAAAGGAAGATTGAAGAAAGATACTGTTTAAATATTTTTCTTCCTTTTTTTCTTCTTTTTTTCTCTCCCAAACCCCAATACACACCATTCCTTGACTTTTATTCAAATGGGACTGTGAGAGTCCTAAAGTTTTCAAACTTTACAATGTTAAGAGGTAATGAGTCTTATAATGAGGCAAGCTAAATCTAGAAGGGAAAACGTTTCAAGTACGTTTTAAAGGTTCTAAAAATAGAGATCTACCAAAAATTAAAGCAAGAGATGACTTGTTTAAAACTTCTTCGGTTGGTGTACTTGAAAAATATTTCCAAACTATATTAATTAACTTACGAGAAATTATTTATCGTATTTTCAAACTTTTTAATTGTTATAAAATTGTTAGATAACTTTGATTTAAATGAAACTCAATAGTCTGAAGACCTAAACAATGTTAAGTTGGAGGTGTAAGGTACGTTTCTTAAGTAAGGTCAGTGTTTTTGCAGTTTGTATAGCAAAAAAATTTTCTGGCCAAAATTAATAAAATATTTGTATCCGGTAGAAAGATCGAGTTCAATTTACCTCACTTTGTGATATCAACAGTTCTTGAATAAGTAATAAGTTCAACAGCATTAGATTAGAAAGCTTTTAAATGAAGAAAAATAAAAGTTGTCATTACATTTTAGGACACCCTTGACGGATACTTATTGATTGGGTTGAAAAGTAGAGTTGGGGAGGGTATAAATTTAAGGAAGTGTATCCAAATTAATTTAAAGGATTAGTGAGAAGTAGGGCCCGGATTTTTATGACCTAATGATTATAAAAAAAATATTTAAAAGAATTAAAAAAATTATCAAAATAACTTTGAATTTACTGTCAAAATGGCCTAAAAATATTAACAAAATCAAGTAGTGATCGACTAAATCCAACACTCTGTTTACAATTGGAATATGCGTATAGCCCGAACGGGTTGTAAGACACAGTGCTACAAAAGTAATAACAATATACAATTGGAAACTAAAACAATTCTATAAGCGATGAAATCCTTTAAAAATTAAATTCTTGCATTATGCTAAATATAATAATATTGACTTAAAAAATTAACACCTGCTTCAAAAATAATAACTATATTTCCAAAACAACCCTTTCCAGCTTAGTTGCAGTGTTACGCTAGGAATGTATACTTTACAACCAAACAAGAAAATATTATACAATAATACTAACAATAATACTTAACACCGCGTCTTACTACCCGTTTGAGTTATACACTTCAGTACTAATTACACTAATGGGTTAGGAATTGGAAAGGGTGAAGATAGAGTTGGTGAACCCTTATTTGCGTGGAAAAACATTTAGGAAAAATAACCGCCAGTTCACCTGAGCGAGATTCAATCCTCGATCTCTCCATCCTCGGCAGTCTAGCTCACCTCGAAACTAGTGCGTTAGCTAACAACGCCACCGAGGCGGGTAAATATAATACAAAGTTCATTGCATACATTATCTTCCCATTCCAACAACAGCTATATAATAAAAAAAAGGTTTGATTATTTATGTATTTATTAAATATCAGTGATATTTAAAAATATACTTATGCGAGAAAAATGCTTAAAAATTACGCCAAGAAATTATGACAGTACGATACAAAAATCATTAAAAAAATGACTTAATAATGAGCTTCAAAAGTTTCCACCAAATTTATGTAAACATGAGCATTGTCTGTGATGTAAAAAATAAAATAAAATTACATGTCATCAAAATTCGGTCCCCCACAAACTAAAATAGATGAAACTGAGATTGTTGCTCATATCCAACCACCAACCTGCGCTTATATTACTTTTTTTTTTCCAGCTAAGTTAATAACGCTTTATATTAAAAACAAACTCGTTACTAGCTCACAACAAAAACTTGGCTGTAAACTTGAGTTTTCCACTGGACCAGACAATAATAATAAACTTGACATTATCGATTTCTCGTTCACATTCGTGCAAAAGTTAACTAAATAGAACGACTGTAATTACATTTTTTTTTGTACGTCACTTGTGTAAAAGACACAAGGTGTTTAATATATATATATTATATATATATATATATTATAATATATATATATATATATATATATATATATATATAACAGAGAGCACTTATTCTATCTGTACTTTTTTTTTCTCTCCCTGCCAAGAACCAAACGTGCCGTGTAAACAAAGCAATCATTCAAGCAGTAAGCGCTGAGTAAAATTTTATTAAACGAATGAGGCAGCCCTGTTGGCTAATAGCGGTACATTTCGTACTATCCTTATTTTTCCTCTGCCTCATTTTTTTTACGTTCATTTCTCTTTCCTCCTAATTCTTTTTTTTTCCACAGTTTTTTTTTTCCTTTAAAAAAATATAACGAACGTGACATAACATATATCCTGACGTCGTTTTAAATTTAATGTAGAAAAAAAAAAATTCAACTTTTTTTTTTGTCCCACCTAGTAGGGTCTTGTAAACGCGTGATGCGTGCGTAATAAGTACCTTTCACTCCCTCTTTGTAGGCAACGGAAAATCTGACTGCCTCGGAAAATTCTCTCTTCACACGCAGGATTCACCGGCTTTCTACCTCTTCCTTCAAGACACGATCAAATATAAGAAAGTTGTATTTTTTTTCTTAAACGGGAAGCGTTTATAGTATAATTTTTCGTCTAAACGGTTAAAACCGGCAATATTAATCATATAATTATATAGCATGATAAAAAACAATCATATATTTAAAAATATTCTAATTATGTTTGGTAGAAGATAATATCACCGAAAAAATAAATATCCCAATACAACGGTTCTGGGATCAAAATATATATCGAGAAAAATCGTGCTAGCCGTCAAGCAAACTTGTAAAATTTTAAAGGTTCTCATTGATTTGGGAGAGTACAATTCTATCTTTGCAGAACGTACTTAAGTAATTTATGCAAACCCGCCTCGGTGGCGTAGTTGGCTAACGCGCTAGTCGTGTTGAGCCCGACTGCTGAGGACGGGGAGATAGAGGTTCGAATCTCGGTCGGGTGAACTGGGGGTGGTTTTTCCTAAATGGTTTTCCACTCTCCTTCCACGCAAATGCGGGTTCACTTCCTTTAATTCAACCTTGCCAATTCCTAATCCATTAGTGTAATTAGTATTTAAGCGTATAACCTGAACGGGTAGTAAGACGTGGTGCTAAATAATAATAATACTAATAATAATTTATGCAAGGTGGGGTTTCTTTTACTATTATCAATCTAATATGGAGTAAATCTCTTTAACACTCATTTTTAATATCTGTCTTATTAGATGTATTACTTCACTAATCTTTATTTATTGTAATAGTGGGTAGTATAGTTTTTAATCAGTTAATCGTGCGTGTTATTGTATGAAGGAATATTTAGATTTTGGAAATATCCAATACCTAGATGTTGCTATCTAAAGTTTTATTTTATTTTATAAAGGTTTTTGTCCTATTGTCAAACAAAACTGGTTTGTAGTTTATTTTTATATAAACCCTTACATCTTTAGAAGCCTTTACCAGTAATTTTAAGGCCCCTATCCCACCCCCTCTAACAAAATCGGAACCAAAAAAGTAAAAAGGATGGATGCGGGTAATTTAACCTCTTAGATCAAACGACTGACAGCTCTGTCCAGGTGACTTATAGTGGTCTCTTTTCTAAAATTAGTTGATTGATTCACACAAAAGAGTAAAAAATAGAATGTCAGAAGAGAACTATACACAAAGAGGTTTCAGTCAACAAAGATACACAGATGGCTAAAAAGAGAGAACGAAGAGAGTGGTTGACAAAGAAAAGAAAAAATGGAGAAACACAGCCGAAGGGGAATCTGTGGAAAGCAATTTAGTTTGTTATTTGATAAAAGATTACTCCGTTTGGTTGGGGAAGGGGGATGGCAAAACCTTTTGAGAGATACACACGCGCGACTTCTCTAGCAAACTTTGGAATGATTATGTTGATACCTTGACTGGTATAGAAGGTTAAGATCTTGTGATAGGGAAGGGAAACTAACCCGGCACTTTTGAGTTAAACGCACGCAGGTCTCTTTTTGAACGTCTTATATTGGGGAAATTCAATAGTCTTTGAATGGTTTTTTTTTTCTTGCCGGGAAGGTTGGTAGCTGTGAAGGTTTTTTTCACTTTTTTTAAACGATGTAAAATTATGTTTTGAATTAATTTTAGCTAAAGTTTTCTAAATGGGCTGTTTGATTAATCATTTTAAAAGTTGTGAGTTATTTTTTTTAAATGGATTCATTTTTATGCTTAAACTAATATTTAAACCTGTCCAAAATTAGGTTTTGTGTGTGTGTGTGTTGTGTGCGTGTATGTGTAGCTTACATGACTTTTATAATTTTTTAAAACTATTTATAATTAAAGTTTGTTTGATTAGTCAAATTTAACTCTATAAAGAGTTAGTATAGGTTTATTTTTTAAGTATTAAGGATAATAATAATAATTAGGTCCATACACGCTTCAGTGGACGCATGGTCTAAGGTGCTACTCTAGAAACAGACTAGACCCCCGATGACGGGGAGATCATGGTTTAATCCCAGTCGGGTATATTAAGGGCAGTTTTCCTAAAATTGTTTCCCACTCTTCTCACAAATGCAGGTACATTTCCCCAAATTAAACCTTCCTCCTCCCTATACTATGAAAAAGTAGTTTTGTGATATTAATGCACAAACATATTATATGTATTTTAATACTAGTTATATTCAATTTTAGGGTTCTTTTTTTTATCGAAATAAGTTTAAAGATTATTTAAATGTAATCCTCTTGTCCAACTCACTTTTAAAACAAAATATGTATCAACACTTGGCCTTTTCTAATTTTACTACGCTTCTTCGCCGCTCCCCTTTCCGTGAGACTGATCTGTGAGGATAGCTTACGGAGAAGGATAGGGATGTTGGCAAAATAAATGGTTGGTTTCGAAATTATACTGATGGCTCTGTTTGTTTTTTAGGGGGGGGGGGGGTTATTAATAGCACTAAGAGTTAATACAAAAATTTGATGCTAAAATATATTACAAAAGATATATATATGGCCTATAACTTTGACGTATGCACTCGGTAGAGAACTGGCTTAGTGAGGAATACTTAGCTACTAGCTCGACTGACACCACTCATTACCCCTCTTACAGACTCGAACCCAGTACCCTGGGCAAGACGATTGCCCTTTAACACAAGTACCCGATGACTTAATGTTATAATTCACGTGGCCCTGAAAATGGTTAAAGTGACTGCCTCTGAGTAGATATTAATATGTCAGCCACGATATTACTAAATAATAAACCTTTATATTTCAATTCGGCCCAGTTGCCGAGCACAATGGGGGCAAGTTGTTATGAGTTGTCAGCGTTCTTTCATAATGTTTACTAGCTATTCACTTAGCCACTTAGTTTCAACACTGTCATAATAGTTTTAAATAAACATCCTAATATAGGTCAGGGGTATTACACTTCCCAGATTTTATTAGTACCACGTCTTACTACCCGTTCGGGTTATACGCACTTACGCTAATGTGTAATGGTAGGGTGATTGTGAGATGAAATGAAGGACCTACAGTTTAACGTGGAATCCGAACCACGGTGGAGACCTGGCATTCCTCACATTCACAAGATGTCTTGTCAGAGGTGAAGGAAGGGTTTGGTAATCAGATAAATTTTTGCCGAGACCGAGGATTGAACCCCGGCCGCCAGCATAGAAGTCTGACACCTTACCCCTAGACCACCAGGTCACCTAAAATATTAATGATAGGCCTGCTATATACACTTACATTATTTGGAGTAGGATACATTTTACGCGAAATATTAGACATCCTTGACTGCCTCTGTGATCTATTGGATAGAGTTCCTTGCTACAGATCCAGATTCCCGGCACTTCCAGAATCTTTCTGTGAGTGGATCTAGAACGGGGTCTTACTCAACCTCCTGAGGGCAAATGATGGGCTAATTGAATAAATAAGTAAAGGCTCAGGTGTAGAAAACTGATAATAATGGCAGGAGAGTTCATTGTGCTGACCAAATGACACCTTCTATTTGCAAATGTCGGTACTATCATTACTAATAGCGGAAGCTACTCGGCCATCATACCTCAATCATAGACTCTTGCCATGGAGTATTTTTAGAGATCCTTTGTATTGTTAATATGGTCAGTAGAAATAATTTTTTTATAAATAAACTCTTTAACATTGTAAAACTATCTATAAACATAATTTACTTGATAGGATGAAATAATCTCTCTTGGCAATTTTTGTCCAAATTTGGAAACTTTTATTATATATTCAAAAACATTAATTTCCAGTTTAAATCTTTGTATTGTAATAATCTGGTAGCCCGGATAAAAGCATAATAATTTTAATAAGTATGGTCGAACATTTTATGTCCTTAAGTTCTAATCAGAAAGAAGCAGATTTTTTTAAATATAGTGGACCTTTAGTTAATGTGTTATTATGGTTAATATTATCCACTTATTAGATTATGTTTCTTAAAAATAATTCAAATTATTTACAATTATTATGCAAATATATATTCTATGATTGTCTCAAGATATCATTCGTCTCTTTATTTCACTCGGTAACGGGTCTGTCTACTCAGCTAAAGGATACCGGGTTCAATTCCTGATATGGCTAAAATGTTATCATTGGGGAAATGGGGTTTCCCCTTTCACAGTGATGAATTAATTGCCGGGGGATGGATGTTGTGTTTGTTCTAGATTTAAATCACTTTATAAATCGTGTGCTTATATAATTAGTCTATACATAAAAGTCACGTTAAATATTTCAAATAAATGACAAATGAAAATTGAATGCTATCTTAAATAAAATGACACACAAATACTCAATAATCCAAAATATATATTTTTCAAAAAATTTAAATTGGCTGCTTCATTATTTAACTAATGGAACATTCGTTTTGGTGGTGCTTTTAAAAACATGACTTATAAACAGTGAATTTAATAATCTCAAGAGCAAAGGAAATTTAGCCATTAAGCGTAGGACACTAAACCTTCTTAAAGAAAAAGAAAAAAGCCGTTAATAATAGTAAACATTTCCAAGCTAGGTTTTAGTCTTCGTAACGAGAACTCAGCATCTCTGTTTCAGATTTCCGAATACTATTGCAGTCACCCTCAAATGAACGCAGGGCCAAGACTGAACAAAGTTTGCTAACAGTCTCCCTATTGTTACATAGGTCTTATTCCTTCAAGATGCTTTAGCTATTTCATTGGTGGATATAAGGGAGAGTGGTATAAAAGGGGTGGGGGTAGAAGTTTCATGTCACATGATAAATTATTATTATTAGCAACGCGTCTTACTACCAGTTCGGGTTATATGCACTTACGCTAATGTGTAATGGTAGGGTGATAGTGAGTTGAAATGGAGGACCTAAAGTTTAACGTGGAATCCGAACCACGGTGGCGGCCTGGCATTCCACACATTCACAAGATGTCTTGTCAGAGGTGAAGGAAGGGTTTTGTAATCAGATAAATCTGTGCCGGAACCGAGGATTGAACCTCGGACCCCCAGTACAAAAGTCCGACACCTTACCCCTAGACCGCCAGGTCAATCCATGATAAAGGAAATTAGAACTAAACCATATAGCGTTGCGGTAATTTGATTGAATAGATCCTAAAATTGATAATAAATCTAATATTCTATTCACAACTTCACAGAAAGTATTCCTAATTTTACGGTATGATAAACAAACCTCACTTTGAAGAGGAATTAGTAGTTTGGAGTGTTGCCATGGTAAGCAGAGTTAGTTTAAACTATACCTATAATGTATTTATTTTAATCATTAGTCGAAATACATTCATTGAACAGGTAGACCTACCAACAGAAATAAATTTCCCATGGGAGGTTTATATGGCAGAGCCTAGGCATGATTCGTCTAGTGGGGACCAGTAAAAGAGAAAATCACACATGCATTTTCAACAGGCTCTGCTTAACCTGGTAACTCACTATGACACGAAACTGTTATGTATGATTGGCCCCATAGACCTAAAGGTTAGAACATTATCACAGGCACAGTTTTAACAAGATCTGCTTAACAGAGGGCACAGAATGGTGGTGCTTAAAAGGAAATTAGTTACGGGTTTACATGAACTATTAATAAAGTGTAATCTTTTGTTGATAACGAATTAAATTAACACACACACATACTATACAGGCTAAGCAATGATTTAATTTGGTAGTCGGAGCCAATTCTGTGAACGTTGGTTATGACTATCAAATCTATTGGTGAAAAAATGTATTTAAATACCCTAATGTGTGAAACTTTCTCGTTGGTTTTCACAAATTTGATAAATTTGGAAAAAAATTGGTGGAAAATTAATTATTTAGATTGTACCGAATTTCATTTAAATCAATCAAAAAGGCGGGAGTAAATAACTTGACCAACAGATGGAAATAATTATGTATATTGTGCAAAATATGGTGAATATTAGTTGAAAGATGAAGGCGTGCCTTATTGAAAATACAGACAGAAACAATTTTTTGTATAGTATATTTTCTAATTCGGTTAAAAATTTGTTGAAAAATGTAGCTACACACTTCTATTTCCCTGAAAGGTAGTAGTATTAAATTTGATCTTTTAAGTTACATAATAATGCAACTAAGTAAGGGCCAATGGAGAGATCATAACAAACATACACAAATAATTATTTAGATTTTACCATATTTGGTTAAATTGTTTTGAAAAATGGGATCCTGCATAGCTGGATGATAAGACTATATAATTTTATATATATATATATATATATATTTTTTTTTTTCCTTAAGTTTACAACCCGAAGGTTGATTTAATGTTATTTATATCCAACCCGTGCTGGGCATGCATTCAGCCATTCAGCTGGTTAATGCTGCCTGCACCATCTGGTAGAAATACCATGTACCAAGGGAGTTGTCTTACACACTGAATGACTATGAGCGAGTGTGAAAGAACATGCCGATTTTTATAGCTCGAGAAAAATTAATTAACCTTAACTGGTTTGAACCCATGAATATCGAGCTCTGAGGTGAACACTTTACCCCAAGATCACAGAGGTTGACTCTCTCTCTCTCTCTCTCTCTCTCTCTCTCTATATATATATTATATATATATATATATATATATATATATATATATATATATATATATATATATAAAATTTGTTACTAGTACAAAACATTCATTTTATCTAGATTCACAGCGTACATTGTATGGATACAATGAAAGATTCACGCAAACCTTCTGGCAGCAGCTAAGAGGTTTCATTTTTTATCCTTCTTTTGTAAAATTTTCTCTCTCTCTCTCTTTCTCTGTTTATACTGAACGAGGATTTCACAAAACCTTGAAAACTAGTGGTTTTACAGACAAGACGCATAAGCTTCCAGAACGGAAGCTTCAAGTTGTTAGGAGGATTTTAAAACCATGGTATCCATCTTCTCATCCTACCGCTCAAAGCAGAGAAGGATACACACTCAACTTGAAATGTAAGTAATACTCCCTCTATGTGCGTGTTGCGGAAAAAAAAAGTGAAATAAAGACAGAAGAAGAAAAATGCTTTGGCCTTTTTTTAGTTATTGAGACAGTAGAAAGTTTATACATGAAGACTTATAATTATATAAGCATCATGTCAATAATTATGTTGACCACAGTGGTCTTAGAATAAAGTGCTCACCTTAGTACCCAATGTTCATGGGTTCAAACTCAGCCGGGGTCAATGGATTTTACTTGAGTGATATATATCCGTAGCACAATTTCCTTAGGAGAGAAGTTAAGCCTTCGGTCCCATGTTAATTGTAGCATGTTAAAATACCCATCCCGGCAAAATTGGTAGGCCCTTTCTCTCTTGCTTGTAGAAATTCTCGTGTGCTGGCATAATCAGTCGGTTCAGAATGTGCACGTTAAATACCATAAATAAATAGACAAATAAATATGGTGTTTATTTGGGGGGGTCCGTTTGCGTTGTGTATTGAGTGTGGTAATAATAAATCTACCGGATTATTTTAGTAAAATCCCCTTGGAAATCAAAATGACCATCATTATACCTAAGGCCAGGAGCACTAATTTTCTCTTATGGCTTTTCCTCAAAGGTGTAGGGGGGCAATGGCGTTTTAAAATGAGGAAGAAATAATGTGCTAGTTTTGTCATATGCAAAACGAGCAAAGTGTATCCTTTTCATCTCCAACTGATTAATTTTAATATGTGGATATCCTCTAGGGGCAGAAAGAAATGAAGCACAAGGATAACAATATGTGGAGTCAGATTCAGATAGGAAGATACCTTTTGGACGGTTACGTATTTTACTAAAATAATTTTCAAATATGTGTACATAGAGTTGTGTGTAATCTTAAATTAACATTTTGAAGAGACAATAACTGTGGCGTCTTAAGTGAAAAAAGTTTTGTTATAAGAGCTATATGATGTATAAACTGTGTCGGCATTTTGAAAGAAAGACTGCTAGAGGATGTAGTAGCTGTGTCTGCATTCTGAAAGGAGGACTGCTAGAGGATGAAGCAGCTCAGCATTCTGAAATAGACTGCTAGAGGATGTAGCAGCTGTGTCAGCATTCTGAAAGGAGGACTGCTAGAGGATGTAGCAGCTGTGTCAGCATTCTGAAAGGAGGACTGATAGAGGATGTAGCAGCTGTGTCTGCATTCTGAAAGGAGAACTGCTAGAGGATGTAGCAGCTGTGTCAGTATTCTGAAAGGAGGACTTCTAGAGGATGTAGCAGCTGTGTCTGCATTCTGAAAGGAGGACTGCTAGAGGGTGTAGCAGCTGTGTCTGCATTCTGAAAGGAGTACTGATAGAGGATGTAGCAGCTGTGTCTGCATTCTGAAAGGAGGACTGCTAGAGGATGTAGCAGCTTTGTCAGTATTCTGAAAGGATGACTGCTAGAGGATGTAGTAGCTGTGTCTGCATTCTGAAAGAGAGGACTGCTAGAGGATGAAGCAGCTCAGCATTCTGAAATAGACTGCTAGAGGATGTAGCAGCTGTGTCTGCATTCTGAAAGGAGGACTGATAGAGGATGTAGCAGCTGTGTCTGCATTCTGAAAGGAGGACTGCTAGAGGATGTAGCAGCTGTGTCAGTATTCTGAAAGGATGACTGCTAGAGGATGTAGTAGCTGTGTCTGCATTCTGAAAGGAGGACTGCTAGAGGATGTAGCAGCTGTGTCAGCATTCTGAAAGGAGGACTGCTAGAGGATGTAGCAGCTTTGTCAGCATTCTGAAAGGAGGACTGCTAGAGGATGTAGCAGCTGTGTCTGCATTCTGAAAGGAGGACTGATAGAGGATGTAGTAGCTGTGTCTGCATTCTGAAAGGAGGACTGCTAGAGGATGTAGCAGCTCTGTCAGCATTCTGAAAGGAGGACTGCTAGAGGATGTAGCAGCTGTGTCTGCATTCTGAAAGGAGGACTGATAGAGGATGTAGCAGCTGTGTCAGCATTCTGAAAGGAGGACTGCTAGAGGATGTAGCAGCTGTGTCAGTATTCTGAAAGGAGGACTGCTAGAGGATGTAGCATCTGTGTCAGCATTCTGAAATAGACTGCTAAAGGATGTAGCAGCTGTGTCAGTATTCTGAAAGAAAGACGGCCGGAGGATGTAGCAGCTGTGTCAGTATTCTGAAAGGAGGACTGCTAGAGGATGTAGCAGCTGTGTCTGCATTATTAAAGAGGCAGATTGTTTGTCCAGTAACTTAGCTATACTGGCCTAACATTCTGTGTTATGAAAGATATAATTTTAAAAAAGGTGTAGAGTCATGTTTGGATAAAAACAGGGGAAGCTTGGAAAAGTCGAGGACATTTTTGATGTCAGGGAAAATAGAGAATTTAAACTAATTTTATTCAAAATAGGGGGGGAAACAAGGAATTTAAATACCAGTCTATAAAAGCTATTAATGTCGCACTTAAACACCAATACAAGTAAATGAGCATTCTCCTGAAATGGTTGTATAGTGTTTGTTTTAGTGCCACATTCACACAGTTCCACAAATAATACTTAAAATATTTAATGCTTCAAAAATAACTTATAAAATGTTGGTGTCTGTTAACTGTTAAGTGGCTTTTTTCTCTCTTAAATATGTGAGGCATGTAGAAAATTGAAGAATTGTCAATCTCGAAAGGAAAATGGAAAAGGGTTATTTAAGTCAATAAAAGTGGTAAATGTGTTTTAAAAAACTTGTCGAAGTCAGACATTTTGTAAAATAAGTTTTGTAGTGACACTGATAGTTAATTTGACAATATCAATGTCTACAAAATAAAATTAATAATGTAACCTTCTTAACCGTAAACTAAAGGTTTGTTTTACAAATTCTTCTTTTAAGAGGAATCCTACTATGCCTACTAAGGATGAAGATGTTAGGACACCTTCAAATAATGCATTTGTTTATGACCTAATTGCTACTACTTTGTTCAATAAGTTTGGATTTTAATGAAAATATATAATATTGACCATAAAAATATAAAGTGTCTTCAAATAGAGTAGAAATATTGGAAAACTAATGTTAAATTCATGGACGCAAATAATAATTAATCTCGCTTTGTTGGTTGGTTATTTTTTTTGTGAGCTATTCTTGTAATCGGACTATTTCTAAATTTTTCCTTCCTCCCTAAAGAAAGTTTTCTTTCTATTTCCTGTATCGAAAAATGTAAGAAGGGGAAACTTCTCAAAACTAAACCAATCATCGAATGAAAGGATGAAAGTTTTGGTTGTAAATCAAGGCTAAATCCTCAACGCCGCTAAACTCGAAGATATAATTCAACCTTCCCTCTAGCACACCTTCTTTACCCCTCCTACCAACCTTCCTTCCACTCTCTTCTCCTCTTCTTTCCCTTACCTTAAATCCGATACTTCGACACTCGAACGCTCGTCTACTCTCAAGATATATGCGAAATTAAACCCAGAGAAGATTTTCATTCGTCGGTTCTAACTATAGATTGTATATTGTGTTCTGCCCAGAGATCTCATTATACGTAGGAATTCTGTTCAAATATTATAAGGCACCTCATAAAAGTGAAGGCTTTCGTCAACATATACAATAAAAAAGAACGAAAAGAAAGAAGCTATAGACAGCACAAGACTTTATACTAATATACTTTTAATGTGTGGAATAATAACGTCTTTGTTTTAGTCTCAGCTAAAACTTTTTTTAAAAACCGCATCTTGCTACCTGTTAATGTTGTTATATGCATATGTTTTAATTATGATAATCTGTTAGGGATGAGGAGATGAATTTAGAAGAAGTGTACTCGAATTTGCGTGGAGGAAAAGTGGCAGATTATTCAGGATAAAACCACCCTCATTACAACTGACATGAATTTAAACCCCGATCTACTCCTTCTTTTTCTTCTTTTATTATTATTAGCACTGCGTCTTACTACCCATTCGGGTTATACGCTCTTAGGCTAATGTGTAATCGTAGGGTGATTGTGAGATTAAATGAAGAACCTACAGTTTAACGTGGGATACGAACCACGGTGGAGGCCTGGCATTCCCCACATTCACAAGTTGTGATTGATACACGTCTTGAAAGCGGTGAAGGAAGGGTTTGACAATCAAATAAATCAATCTGTGTTGGGACCGAGGATTGAACCCCGGACACCCAGCACAGAGACGTGACACCTTACCCCTAGACCACCAGGTCACCTATCGTCTTATCGTCGGCAGTATTGTATATTGCGAGTGTGATGCTGTAAATAAATGTTTACTATAGTTGAATTTATTTTAAATATTAAAAAATTAATAGTAAAATATTTTAAATTAATGTATTCTACACGTGTTATAAATCATTCAATCTAAGAGTTAAGGATGAGTAGGGTAGTTTTAGAGTAAGTTTATCCACATTTTCGTGACGATAGAATGAAAAATAAATGGTACGACACAAACGTACAAACTTTCTTGTATTGTCATCTTGGTTAATCACAATAAAGACTAGTTTTATAATATACGTTTTAAACCTAATTGATCCAAATTTTTTAACAAATTTAAAGTTTTAGAAATATGTTATTTATAAACCAACCTAACTTTCTTAATTATTTTAAAAATAAAAACTTATTCTTATTTATCATGATATCCAATTTAAATAATTAAACTTATCTTCAAGACCAATTTCGAAAAATTTCAAACTCTATAATTTGTTGTAAGTCAACTATCTAACTATCAGCAAACGGTAATCTATATAGGCATCTCTGGTGAGGGTGGGCCGCGTCCATCACAATCAATTAGGCGGGAATTATTTAATGATCAGACTATACAATTTAAAAAAAAATCGTCTTACCACACGAACCACATACACTCCAAAAGAATTTATCAGAACCAGTTTAAAATCAGATCCGAGTTTACTGTGAAATTCTGAGTTGGTAAATAACTCGGCGTCCACAACGGGTTACGAACCTTGAGTTCGATAGTTCAATTTCCTGGTTCACTGCATCTACAAACATGTAAGAGGGTGTACGTGGAGTGGGATCATTGCTGGCCGAAAAAAAACTTTATCTTTTATAAATGGTCCTTAAAATAAAAAGTCAAATGTATTTGATCTAGTTATTTATTATATCTGATAAGGTGAAACAATTTATTAAAACTTCAGTATTGGAGAATGATAAATATATTTGATACACAATAAACGAACCTTAAGGTTTGTAATTTGAAAATTTCGTATTTATACACCTTACAATAAAATTATCTTTTCTTAACCTACAATTATAACCGTAAGCTTGTAACAAAAGTGGCTAAAAATTAATTAAACATAAGAGTTTTTATTCTCTTATAAAAAATATAAGCAGGTTACAAATAGTCCGCAGTTAAATAACGAAGTTGGTGAAGTTTTAATTAACGATATTTTTCTTTTGTCAGGCTCTTCGCTCCTAAGGGTTTTATCTTGACGACACCAAATGTAATTACAATTATCAAGACCCTAATTAATGCTGGTGATATAGGCCTGTCACATGAGGAATTTGTAGAACTACTTAACAATAAAAAATACTGTTAATTAAAAGCAATTTTCTTTTTCTTTAAGATGTAGAAATAGAATTTGTACATAAGTTTCATATAATCATAAGGTATGTAATAAAATATAAACTGTAAATTCGAAAAAAAGGTATAATAGAATAGTATATTACTTTGGTCATTTATCAACGGGAAAATTATTTTTGACTGTTAATACATAAATTAACTTTTACTAAACTACTTATTATAAATACCAGTTGTGGTTAGGGGTTCTGTCTGAGATATAGGATCCCATGTTCCAAGGGTGGTTTTAACTTTGCACTTTAAATTCTTTGTTTAAATAATTTAAGTGGTATAAAATTATTTTTAACAATAATGTTACATACATTAAATTATTATGGAAGGATGCAACGCTATACAATTAAGTAAATATGAACAAGATGTCTAGAAACCTGTAAAACAGGGAAAAGTCACGGAAAAGTCAGGGAATTTAATCAAATTTATGAAATTTCCACATATTCACTAAAAAAATACACAACTCTTATATAAAATAGTCAAACTAAAAATAACATTGTTCTTCTAGTTAATACACACTATCAATCTCTTTTTTTTAACACAGTTGAACATACTAATCTTAATTTTCAAAGTAAACAGGTGATTTTCGTATCTCCTTTCCTGCCCTCTACCGAGCGTCTCCAGCCAAAGTTGAGTCTTGGTTATGCCAAAGCGCGAGAATTTGACTACGTTATAGGGAGAAGTAACTAATTTTGTGTCTCACAACACTTTTAAACTGTGTTTGTGTAAGGTGATTTTTTAATGTATCAATGTGTTCTCACTGAAATCTGACTCATATCGCACCCAATAGTCCATCGCCTTAGGCTGAAACCATTAATGAAAGAATTTGTGTAAAATAGTGACGTAAATTTTGGAAATAAGCTCTGAAAAAACTAAGAAAGTTAGAAATTTTAAAATATATTTTCGCTAGACACCCTGATGAAATTCGAAGCATGAGGATGAATGATTATAAGCTCAAACAATTATGCTATCCTAGACCGATTGCACATGATAAGTAGATGACTTACAAACTAACCTAACTTCCATCAAATTACTACTAGTGTATTTACTTCTACTTTGAAGACTTGGTCGTACCAAAAATCTTCTTTTACGCGGTAATTTTGATTATTTCGGTACAATAATAGTGAATGCGGCACAAGCAATAAAAACATCATCCTTATAAAACATTTAATTCGGCATTTTTTTTTTGGTCGATTCAGAGGGAATGAGGGAAGCCACTCCGCTTGTTTTTCGACACTTGTCGATCATATTTGTCGATTGACAATGTCGACTCAGTGAGGACCAGGCCTTAGGTTCCTTACAGTTATTCAACTTTGATAATTGCTTACTTAGTTTTTTGTAGAAGTTTCCTGCTTGGGTAAATGACTCTGTTAGAATAACTTGTAAAATACTCGCTATGCTCGTTAATTATTTATTTAGACATCTTAGTAGCATTTGTATAATAATTACTTCTTAATTATTTCAGCTCCCAGGTAAGCCTGTTGAAACAGCCTCCTCCACTCACCACGATCCCAAAATATTCCATCCTATCACAGATCTTAATTAATAACATGTTATTTATCCACAGAATTTACTCCACACCGCTTCCCCATCTATTATTCGGTCACAGACGAGTAAGAAACACGCTCAAACTTACGGGGGTTTTGCTGCGCTCCTTTTGCCTGCTTGAGTCCTTCAACACTGGGCTTCGTTAGTGTCACTGTGGGGTGATGATAGGTCTAGCCGCAGCGATCCTAGTGGTGAAGGACTCAAGCTGCCAAAAGGAGCGCAACCATTCTAACCTGAAGGTTGAGTGTCTGGGTATATTATGAGTCTGTGTCCTAAGTCCACCAACAAGTCTCTTGTCCTCAAGTCTTCAGTACTATCTCTTCCTTGTGACTCTATCCTTATCCTCCTCAACATGCCCAAGCCATCTGAGCTGTGAAACCTCTATCCTCCTCAACCCACTTGTGGTACCAACTTCCTTCCTTATTTTATAATTATATTTTAGTTTAATCTTGTCACAGTCATTATCAATCTCAATACTCTCCATTTCCGCTACCCGGATCCTGCTCCTATCTACCAAGGTCAACGCCAATGTTAGGGGTGCAGGGAGTAAACGAGAGGAATCAAGACTAAGTAGGCATGGGACTAAAATGAGGATGGAAAAAGAGAGGATACCAAATAAAATGTTGGTAATGAAGTATATAGGAAAAAGACCACAAGGTAGGAAAAGAAAGAGATGCGAGTATCAATTAACAGAAAGTGTTCAAGTGAGAGGAGAAGAATGGTAAGATTGAGGCATTTTACTAAACTGACTCGGCCACAAGATGGAAACAGTTGATGAAGATGAAGTCAATATTTGTACAAAGATAAGCCCTCTTTACTATTCAAAATAATAATCTTGTCTTCCCTTGGTATATATATTTGTCTTTTTTAGTTGGATACTTCCATACTGTACAATATTGTATAATAGTTATTATATGATATAATTATAATAATTAAAAACCCGCTTTGGTGGCCGCATGGTTTGAGGCGTCGCTCTCACTATAGAATAGAATGCTGATGACGGGGAGATAGAGAGTTCGATACCAGTCGGTTATACTGCGAGAGTTTTTTCCTAAATGGTCTTTCACTCTCTCTCCACGCAAAATACAGGTACACATTCATTGAATCTGAACTTCTTCATCCCTAACTCCCTGTCATAATTAGTACATAGGTATATAGGCTTATAATCCAAAAAAGGTAGTAAGACACGATTTAATAAATATAAATAAAACAAGAATCGGTGGGTGTGACGTCACTCCTATTTGATTTTGTTGGTTTGTTTGTTTGTTTGTTGGTTGGTTGGCTTCAGGAAACAAATCTCCGCGCGTGTGCTAGGGATGATTTTTTCTAAAAGATTTCCCCCTATCCCTCCAAACAAATAAGGATATATTTAATCTCAATTCTACCTACCACACCAATGGAATCGAATGTGGATGGCCCAGAGAGGTAATAAAACGTTATGAAATATGTTTTACTAAAAACTATGTTTTGAACGTTTGGAGTTTATCAAGGGATCACGTTGGTTTCGGAGAAAAAAAAAAAATTGTGTCAAACTCTGTATTAGGTTGGAAACAGCTGTGTAAAAAAAAACATACAACCACATTCCACAAAACTCTGATAATATTGTTAATCTTTTCTTCATTTCTATTGTCCTGGACAGTATCTATACTAGAAGTTTGGAAAAATATATACGTAACATTTTCAAAATAGTTCGAGGAGGCTGTGAGAAGAGCAGGGGAAGACTCCATTCTCTCGGAAAAGTTTCTTACAAATTTCGGTTTTATTTTGATCTCAAACAAAAGGAAATTTTCTCTGCTTTTGAAGCTAGCATACAGTTTACCAGATCTTCCCCCCTCCCCCTTTATTCTTCTTTTATATCCTCTCCCATATGGCTTTATGGTGACATCAAGGCGTTTCAGATGTCGAAAATACAAGCGTTGAAGAGTGGAAAAATATTGTTAAGAATACAAAAGCCCGATGTGATTGCTCCACAAATGTTCGCATCGTCTTTATCCGTCTATCGCCATAAAATAGGGAAGAGAGAATGTGTAAGGCTGCTTCCTTAGCATTGTTGCCAACGCATATTACCAAAATCCGCTTAGAGTGATCAAAATTATCTAATTTACAGCTAAAATTTAACTAAATCACATTATATTTTCTCACATTTAATTTGGTCTTCCAGGACTAAGACCTCTTAAAACAGAAAATAAGAAGTAAGCTATACTAAATTTTAGTCAAATTATACCTTCAATCATCCCTGACCTAAGATAAATGAGGCAGCTTAGTAACTTGTTCTAAACGTGCGTAGACTCCTAAGAGAAATAATATAATGAAGGGGTCATTGGAGCCAATATAAAAAACGAAATTCCCTTTTAACTACCTCCCTCATTGATTGCATATTTTTATTTTTGAAAGTAGTGATTAAAAAAAACTCGATTTATTTACCACCATAAGAAAAGATAACGTACAATTTACAAGAGCCATAAAGTCCTCAATAAGTTAATACATTATTTTAGTTTCAAGGATGCACTCTGAAATCTATTGGAGGGGAAAAAATAAACTAGCTCTAGTGAAGTAAAGACTAAGATGGCAACTTTTCTTTTGTGAATAAAATACAGGTCAGACGGTATCACTTGATACTCAGCGCACCAGGTGGATCCTTTTGAACTACTGGAAGGAAATGAAAACCCCTTTACCTACACGGTTTGAACTCTACCAAAACTACAATATTTGTGAATGTCTTGTCAACGATATGAACAGACCTCGTATAGTTCTTATATCTTGGAATTCCTCTAAAAGTGAGAGTTTTGTGAGGAATGAAAGACAGCTAGCTTGCATTTAGAGGAATGTCGTAACCTCACCCTCTACTCGCCCCCAAACAACCTTCCACTCCTCCCCCTGTTCCATCCAAATAACCCTTCAACCCCCATGCATGCACAAAGACTTGTCACTTAGCCCCTAGTATGTTTACGGAAAATGGCTTGGAGTTTAAACATCCCATGTTGTTCAACTTGAGATAGCTAAATGCCTTTTCCTTTTTCTCCATTTAAAAAGTTTGAATTTGAATAGGGATGTTTATTTTAAATTGAGAAATACCGGAAACTTGAATGTTGGTAAGAAGATGACGCATTATTTGAGAGAATATAGCGTCTACCTACTACCTGCACCAAAGGTCACGTGGTCTTAGGAATCAGGGAATAGAGTAGAATGCTGGTGACGGAGAGGTTAAGGCCCTTGGCCCTGTCGAATGCAAGTCTAAAACTTATTTTGTGGGATGGTGGGCGAGAGGGTGAAAGGAGTGGCGTTGTTTCTAAACCGACCAAAGTATCCTTCCGCGCCAACCAGAACAGATGGATCACGGAAACAGTAGAAAGCGCTACTACCAGAGTGGTCTTGCGAAAAAATGATACGTTTGGAAATATCAGTTTTCTCGAGAACGAGTGAAATTTTTTAAATAATATTTTCACATCTTCTCTAAGATAATGAATCAAATGTTTATTAGGTGTTACATTTTCTTATTTTTTGTTATGCAGCCAGTGGTTTTCTATTTAAAGAATGTCAAATATATTGATATTTGATCACAGTTAAAATTATAGAGGAAGGTGTGTAAATAAAAAGTATAACTTAATTAACATGCTTCGATACTTGAACAAACCGTTTCCAAAAAGAAAATTGCAAAACGAAAAAATTCTTGAAGATAACAGTTGGTTCCCATGGCTCACATTTCCACGCAAAATGAAAAGGGTCAATCGCCTTAAGAATAGTATTTCGACCGGATGCACTAGGTGTGGTTTTACACGTGTGTTTTTCTCTTGAGTTTTCCTAGCCTATCCATACACCAATGTGGGTACACTTGTCCATAACACACCTTTCATTCTCCATCAATAAATTCATTAAAATCCGTGGGGATTAACGTTAGATAGTTAAAAAAGTGTTTGTTCGGTGACCTAGGCATTTATGATTTATTCTCTGTAATTTATTGTAGTGGTGTTACAAACAAATAAATGTAATACACTACTACAATAATTCACAGATAACAAATCATTAACGCATAGGTCAGCTGACAAACCTCATAGTTTTTTATGCATTCATTCGTGGAGAATGAAAGGTGTTAGTTTAATGTAATTGTTGATAAGTTTTGGAATAACGTATTGGTGTTATAAAGGGGTAGAAATGGGAGTTATTTCACATAGGTATAGATTTAATAAAAAATGTGTATGGATCAATATAATATTTAATTACACCTACATCAATGAAAGTGAAAACTTTTAGGGTAGCTCAGCAATAAATATATAATATGTAGAATTGGAAAAGTCAATTTCCGATAGTTACGATTACGAGAAAAAGGATTAGCCAATTTTGACAAGCGAATAGGCTTTTTAAATGTCGACTAAAAAAGTAGCTCCCAACCAAAAGCCTGATTTTCTTATCTACAGCAGCACCATGGCTTCTTTGGTGCTGACTGACAGATCACAGCTGACTTCTGATGGCTTTTAAAAGTTACCAGACCAAATTATGTATCCCTACGCCGACCATATGATCTGCAAAAACCCGTGTTTAGTAGCTGCCACTTCTGACGGTCAAAATTTAGGTATATACCTAAATGTCGACTGTCAAAAGTCAGCTGTGAGCTGTCAGTCAGCACCAAAGAAGCCACGGGGCTACTGTAGTTTCCAGCTTTTCTCTTGTATGCGCAGTGGATCATCTATAGGATCATTATTAGCTTACATCAGCATAGAAAGCACTAATTTGTGTATATTGGTTGCTATATTACAAAGGTTATACGGTACAAATGGAAGAGACGTTGAGGCGGAAAAGGTTGTAGTGGTTAGGCTATGTGATAATAGAGAGAGAGAGAGTTGGGAGAGGGGCAATTTTAAAGCTATCATCGAGTGTGCGAAGGGGAAAAATATACGCTTTGCTTAAGATTAAAGATCGAAATTCATGGTAAGCTGAAAGAAAGCCTTTGACAAATAAACCTTTAACCAAAATTTAAATGAAACTTAATTATGCGTAAAATTTACCAATACAAAGATTTGACAAAATTTTCGTGCCATTTCTGCAACGATTTAATAGTAATATACAAAAACATTACATAATTTTCACGCTCATTATATTATATTATATTTAAAACTTAATACAATAAAATCCCGAATATATAATCACTTTCAAGTAAAGAATAATCACAACTCTATATTAGAAATCAACTTTTTTTTTAATATTCAGTCAATTTCCTAGCATTTTTGTGATCAAAATAATCAACGAATGACAGCACAACTTTATATCATATCATACGTTTGTTTGAATACCATTATAAGCTAAAACAATGCTTATACAGTTAAATGTTTATGGTTCATTGTGTGATTCACATGGTTTGTGTTATTTTAATGTGGTTATTAAAATGTATATATTACAAGCTCGGACCCAATTTCTCGTGTTCGATCAATTTCAATTTGTTTCCTGTGTGTTTGATGACTCGCGACCGAATCACTTAAAAAAAACAACCAAACAAAATATCCTTCATGCATGAACTATTCATATATATGGTTATATTTTAATTACATTTGACAGTGACCTGGTGGTTTAGGGGCAAGGTGTCGGACATCTGTGTTGAGGGTCCGGGGTTCAATCCTCGGTCCCAGCACAGATTTATCTGATTACCAAACCCTTCCTTCACCTCTGACAAGTCATGTATTAATCACAACTTGTGAATGTGGGGAATGCCAGGCCTCCACCATGGTTCGGATCCCACATTAAGCTGTAGGTCCTCCATTTCATCTCACAATTACCCTACCATTACACGTTAGCGTATGTGCGTACAACACAAACGGGTAGTAAGAAGAGGTGCTAATATAATAATAATAATAATAATAATAATAATAATATAATTACATTTGACAACATGGTTACTAAAAAATCCAAAGTGTAGGAATTATTAATGTTTGTGAATTTTTTTGGTGTTGATTCAGCAACTGATCATGGTGGGAACTAATTATCCCTTTTGGTAGAAGAGGTTTTTTTCAATGTACATAAATATAATCAGTCATTAACTCAATTCCTACCCATTATGGTGGCCACACCTGGATAGCCTAGACTGCCGATGATGGAGCGATCGAGGTTCGAATATCGTCGGGTATATTGAGGGTATTTTTTCCACTTAGTGGTTTGCCCATTTCCCTCCACGCAAAATTGTATAGAATTTCTATAAATTCAACTTTCCTCATCCTTAACACATTTTTGTGATTAGTAGATATGCGTAAAACCCGAAAGAGTAGTAAGACGCTGTGCTTAACCAAAACTTAATTCCTTCCTCCAACACTTTCCCCGATAATTGGTTAACCTGTCCAACAAATACTATCACCTATGTTTAAAGTAAAAAAATAAATCGCGTTGTGTGCCGCACATAGTTTTCTCCTACTTTTATCTTAAAATATACATTTACTAAAAACTCGTAAGATTTGTGAAACGAAATAATAGGTAGAAAAACTACATCTAAGATCATAAATGAAATAATATATACTGTTTACTATGGCATGGGAGTTTCAAAGACCTGAATCAAAAAAATATACAAATTTTCTTATAGCTCAGAGCTTATTGGTTTAGTAAACATATATTTCAATTAAAAGATTTGTATCATTAATGGTACTATAACTTTACAATGACAACCTAGTTCCTATCTCAAATGGTTGCAGAAAATTGGAAAATTTCCCCCCAGTAAAGTACCATCAAAGTCAGTTTCATGAGAAAATGAGAATTTATCTTGTTTATATCAATAAACAGTGCTTATGTATTAAATTTAATCAAAATAACTAGTGTGAATTGTGAGAAAATCACCTTTATTTCTTTTCACCCCTTCATTAAACTACCCTTAAATTTAGGGGTAGGAATTTTATTCAAAAAATACCAGAAATCAAGTTTTAGCCCAATTGGTAAATTAGTTTTGGCTCCATCCCGAGGTACGCAGACGCACCGACGGACAGATGGCATTACGAAAACCACCTTTTTGGTTTCAGGGGGTCATGAAACTTCGATATTTATCAAAAACTAAAGCTAATTTTTTTTTTACGATCATGATACTTTCCCTACGGGGTGCCAATAGAAAGTGAACAAGTATAATAATGTTTGTAGTAAAAATTATTTTTCATTTAAAATATCAATATTATAAATACAGTAGTTTTTTCAATGTACACAATTCATTATTGCATACTATTTAGCTGAATGGGCTCATAAAAATATCTAAAATATATATATATATATACGTATATTTTAAATAACTACCAAGAAATAAAAACGTTTCTCAAATAGATAATTAACTGTTTGTTAAAACCCCTTAGAAATATGAAGGAATCCAAACAAATTACGAAGAAATAATACTATATTTCTTTCCCTCTTAAACCTTACAAAAAATTAGAATTAGTTCCTTCTTACACGCACAGCTTCAATTATAAAGTAGGATAATGCAAGCGCACAGTTCGTTCTCTGTCCACTTTACCACGAAGCGCAAACACTCAAATTATAGTAAGGTCAACACTAATAATACAAAGAAGTATTTAGTTTGTTCTAGATAAAAATGAAAAATAAAATACTTAAATTAATCTTCGAAAATTATAATATGGAAAAAACGTCAATTAAAAAGAGATATATTAATTTGTTGTTTTCGACACAATGCATTCGAAAGTTTTTATTAAATATCCTATATAATCAATTACCTTCAGACCAACGATTACCTCGCTAAACAATATATGAAGGTGTTTACATGGCATTAGGAACTCGTGAGTTTATTGACGTATTTAAGTACGCACCTATCCTTAACTTGAACTAGTTCTATCCAGTCCACCTCATTACACCTTATCCCCATCTTGAGCTGGTTCTATCCAGTCCACCTCATTACACCTTATCCCCATCTTGAGCTGGTTCTATCCAGTCCAACTTATTACACCTTATCCCCAATCTTGAGCTATCCCCAATCTTGAGCTGGTTCTATCCAGTCCACCTCATTACACTCTATCCCCATCTTGAGCTAGTTCTATCCAGTCCAGCTCATTACACCTTATCCCCAATCTTGAGCTATCCCCAATCTTGAGCTATCCCCAATCTTGAGCTGGTTCTATCCAGTCCAAGCTATTACACCTTATCCCCATCTTGAGCTGGTTCTATCCAGTCCAACCTATTACACCTTATCCCCATCTTGAGCTGGTTCTATCCAGTCCACCTCATTACACTCTATCCCCATCTTGAGCTTGTTCTATCCAGTCCACCTTATTACACCTTATCCCCATCTTGAGCTGGTTCTATCCAGTCCAACCTATTACACCTTATCCCCATCTTGAGCTGGTTCTATCCAGTTCACCTCATTACATCTTATCCCCATCTTGAGCTGGTTCTATCCAGTCCACCTTATTACACCTTATCCCCATCTTGAGCTGGTTCTATCCAGTCCACCTTATTACACCTTATCCCCATCTTGAGCTGGTTCTATCCAGTCCACCTCATTACACCTTATCCCCATCTTGAGCTAGTTCTATCCAGTCCAACCTATTACACCCTATCCCCATATTGAGCTGGTTCTATCCAGTCCACCTTATTACACCTTATCCCCATCTTGAGCTGGTTCTATCCAGTCCACCTTATTACACCTTATCCCCATCTTGAGCTGGTTCTATCCAGTCCACCTTATTACACCTTATCCCCATCTTGAGCTGGTTCTATCCAGTCCAACCTATTACACCTTATCCCCATCTTGAGCTGGTTCTATCCAGTCCACCCCATTACACTCTATCCCCATCTTGAGCTTGTTCTATCCAGTACACCTTATTACACCTTATCCCCATCTTGAGCTGGTTCTATCCAGTTCACCTCATTACACCTTATCCCCATCTTGAGCTAGTTCTATCCAGTCCAACCTATTACACCTTATCCCCATCTTGAGCTGGTTCTATCCAGTCCAACCTATTACACCTTATCCCCATCTTGAGCTGGTTCTATCCAGTCCAACCTATTACACCTTATCCCCATCTTGAGCTGGTTCTATCCAGTTAACCTCATTACATCTTATCCCCATCTTGAGCTGGTTCTATCCAGTCCACCTTATTACACCTTATCCCCATCTTGAGCTGGTTCTATCCAGTCCACCTTATTACACCTTATCCCCATCTTGAGCTGGTTCTATCCAGTCCACCTCATTACACCTTATCCCCATCTTGAGCTAGTTCTATCCAGTCCAACCTATTACACCCTATCCCCATCTTGAGCTGGCTCTATCCAGTCCACCTTATTACACCTTATCCCCATCTTGAGCTGGTTCTATCCAGTCCACCTTATTACACCTTATCCCCATCTTGAGCTGGTTCTATCCAGTCCACCTTATTACACCTTATCCCCATATTGAGCTGGTTCTATCCAGTCCAACCTATTACACCTTATCCCCATCTTGAGCTGGTTCTATCCAGTCCACCTTATTACACCTTATCCCCATCTTGAGCTGGTTCTATCCAGTCCAACTTATTACACCTTATCCCCATCTTGAGCTGGTTCTATCCAGTCCACCTTATTACACCCTATCCCCATCTTTAGCTGGTTCTATCCAGTCCAACTTATTACACCCTATCCCCATCTTGAGCTGGTTCTATCCAGTCCACCTCATTACACCTTATTCCTATCTTGAGCTAGTTCTATCAATTCCACCTCATTACACCTAATCTCCATCTTGAGCTAGTTCTATCCAGTCCACATTATTACACCCTATCCCCATCTTGAGCTAGTTCTATCCAGTCCACCTTATTAAACCCTATCCCCATCTTGAACTAGTTATATCCAGTCCACCATATTATACCCTATCCCCATCTTGAGCTGACTCTATCCAGTACACCTTATTACACCCTATCCCCATCTTGAGCTGGCTCTATCCAGTACACCTTATTACACTCTATCCCCATCTTGAGCTTGTTCTATCCAGTCCACCTTATTACACCCTATCCCCATCTTGAGCTGGTTCTATCAAGTCCACCTCATTACACCTAATCTCCATCTTGAGCTAGTTCTATCCAGTCCACATTATTACACTCTATCCCCATCTTGAGCTAGTTCTATCCAGTCCACCTTATTAAACCCTATCCCCATCTTGAACTAGTTATATCCAGTCCACCTAATTATACCCTATCCCCATCTTGAGCTAGTTCTATCCAGTCCACATTATTACACTCTATCCCCATCTTGAACTAGTTATATCCAGTCCACCTTATTATACCCTATCCCCATCTTGAGCTGGCTCAATCCAGTACACCTTATTACACCCTATCCCCATCTTGAGCTGGTTCTATCCAGTCCACCTCATTACACCTTATCCCTATCTTGAGCTAGTTCTATCCAGTCCATCTTACTACACCCTATCCCCATCTTGAGCTGGCTCTATCCAGTACACCTTATTACACTCTATCCCCATCTTGAGCTTGTTCTATCCAGTCCACCTTATTACACCCTATCCCCATCTTGAGCTGGTTCTATCAAGTCCACCTCATTACACCTAATCTCCATCTTGAGCTAGTTCTATCCAGTCCACATTATTACACTCTATCCCCATCTTGAGCTAGTTCTATCCAGTCCACCTTATTAAACCCTATCCCCATCTTGAACTAGTTATATCCAGTCCACCTAATTATACCCTATCCCCATCTTGAGCTAGTTCTATCCAGTCCACATTATTACACTCTATCCCCATCTTGAACTAGTTATATCCAGTCCACCTTATTATACCCTATCCCCATCTTGAGCTGGCTCAATCCAGTACACCTTATTACACCCTATCCCCATCTTGAGCTGGTTCTATCCAGTCCACCTCATTACACCTTATCCCTATCTTGAGCTAGTTCTATCCAGTCCATCTTACTACAACCCTATCCCCATCTTGAGCTGGCTCTATCCAGTACACCTTATTACACTCTATCCCCATCTTGAGCTTGTTCTATCCAGTCCACCTATTACACCTTATCCCCATCTTAAGCTGGCTCTACCCAGTTTACCTCATTACACCTTACTCCTATCTTGAGCTGTTTCTATCCAGTCTACCTTATTACACCCTATCCCTATCATGAGCTAGTTCTATCCAGTTCACCTTATTACACCTTATCCCCATCTTGAGCTGGCTCTATCCAGTCCACCTTATTACACCCTATCCCCATCTTGAGCTGGTTCTATCCAGTCCACCTTATTACACCCTATCCCCATCTTGAGCATGTTCTATCCAGTCCACCTTATTACACCCTATCCCCATCTTGAGCTGGTTCTATCCAGTCCACCTCATTACACCTTACTCCTATCTTGAGCTGTTTCTATCCAGTCTACCTTATTACACCCTATCCCCATCATGAGCTAGTTCTATCCAGTACACCTTATTACACCCTATCCCCATCTTGAGCTGGCTCTATCCAGTACACCTTATTAAACCCTATATCCATCTTAAGCTGGCTCTATCCAGTTTACCTCATTACACCCTATCCCTATCTTGAGCTAGTTCTATCGAGTCCACCTCATTACACCCTATCCCTATCTATAGCTAGTTCTAGCCAGTCCACCTTATTAATGGTGTCTTACCATTGGTTAGCCAGTTAATATCCTGAACATGAACAACTTCGGTCTTACGCACTACTCTCGCTGTAGACTAACTAGACTTCCGATGACGGGGAGATCCAAGTTAGGTTTTTACAAAATTGATTTTCACTCTCCTTCTACTCAAATGCGGGAACACTTTCTTTAAATATAACATTTCTAATTAATAAATCTTTTTATGTAATTGGTATATAATCGTTTAACACGAACGGGATACAGTGCTAAAAAAAGAGTTACGAGATTCTCCCATTCGCACTATTTGTCCTGCCTACTGTAATCTATGAGACTTGATTATAAAAAAAATAAAAAATATTCACATCTGAGGGGAGGTAGAGTGGAAAACCATTTAGGAAAAATTACCCCATTTCACCCGAACGAGATTCGAACCTTGATCTCCCCGTCCTCGGCAGTCTAGCTCAACACGAAACCACCACGTTAGCTAACTACGTCACCAAGGCAGGTAATTGATTAACCTAGCAATGACGTATGATGAGTATAGGGTAGGTATCTCATCAGTATGTAACCTTCTCCACTCCCCAGTAACCTATTACCTTTTTGGACCAAATCTATTCCTAAGCTTCTTGTTTTAGAACACCATAATGGTTTTTTTGGTCCAAGTTAACCAAGGCATTTTCTAAAAAATATTTGTTTAGAAATTTATTTTAAAATCTGTGTACAACTTAAAAACAAATTAAATTTGTCAGTTTAATTTAAAAATAATTTTAATGGCATTTGGCATATTTTAAAAAATAAAATATTGTATAAACAAATCAAACATAAAAAACAACGTACCTACTCTAGGCTGGAAAGAGCTACATTTTCTTTCGTCATGTAAGGTTAGAGTCTGAAGATGGTAGGTAAGAAGAATAAATTTGAAGGAGAGTAATGAAAGAAAGGGTCAAACTCATTCACGTTGGTGGGTGGGGGTAAGAAGGGGGAGCGCTACATAAAACCTCTGAGATACGAAGTGGATATAAGATCCTATCGAAACTTTAACGTAAAGTTAAATAGATTTGTTCCTCCGAAGTATTTATGGAGAAGTTTAGGGCATGAAAGTGAATAGAAATTGAACGAGTAAAATATAAACAAAAATAGACTATTTGTTCTATAAAAATATACATGAAGAGAGGTAGTACTGTGTTTATAAAATAGATGATTGAAAACTACTAGGATATCTTATTTTGGAGCAACAATAGGCTAAGCGACCGTTACCCCAATATTTCCACAGTAATTTGGAAACTAAAACACATATCCATCAGCATTTAATACAAACATATTTCAAAAATTATTTGAAAGCATAATAAAAAATTGAAGTTCTCTTGTAACTTTAAAATACATTCTTAGTTAAATAAACTGTATCAAAAACTTAATTGAAAACTTGTTTCAAAGTAATTTATATGGGATATTTTGAAAGATCAACTTGATTAGTTTAATTAATAGTGGAAACATACAAAAATGGTGGTGCTTCAGCCCTTATAAATCACAACGATGCTCACGCAGTCTTAGGAGAACATTTCAATATTAACTCAATTGCTGGTGATCGGAAGGTTAAGGTTCAAATCCTAACTGGATATTTTTAGCGGTGGTCTTATACATATAATTTTTCACTAAGGATTTTCCCAACTTATTTTCATACCCACTCCTTAAATTAAACCTTTAATAACATTAGTGTGAAATGTAACATTAAAAGAAGGGTTTAAAAAAAATTTGTATGTAATACATTCAATGTATACAATTTTATATTTTATGAATGAACAATTTTATATGGGTAAAACAAGTTTTTTTTCGGAGAGAAATCTTTAGCAATGGAACAATACATATTTTAGTGGGGGGTGGTCCAATGTTTTTCTATCCCAAGGGCTATATCTGAACATCAGCTTGCACAACAGCGTGTCGAGTATATATTTAGTACCCATCAATCTAATGTAGGCTTACAGATAACCATTAATAAGCATTTACTTTCAATACTTATATACAATATAGTATTTTTATTTGGTAGAATCTTGCAAATTATAAATTTAAATAAACTTACTAATCACCCAAAAATGTATTATAGAATATGTACGCACCCACAATTTCACAAAACAGCTGATCATTAGAAATATGGCCTATATTTATACATAAATTTTATTAATCAAATAAATGCATAGTAGAATGAAATCGTGATATTTTTAAATACACATTTTTGTATGAATCGTTAGATATTTACATCTACCACCGAGGTATTTCTTTTAATCTCCCTCCAGGATAGGCCTAAGGTGAGGGCAACATATTTATTGAGCGTAGACCACACTTGGCCCGCGCGCCGCACGTTGAGCCACACTATTTTAGTGCATAGTTTAATAATTAACTCTTTGATATTAATGTGTTTCAAAGTTAATTCTTACCTTAAAATTTTCTATGTACAAGTTAATTTAATTTAAATTCTAACTGAATTGTATAACTTAGTACAATAATATACACTAAAAAACTTACAATATTCACACCAGACCTAAGAGACTTTATCCATTTATTTCATATTTTTGTCCGTTTTATTAATAATTTAAAAATTATTTTGATCCACGGTGCATCCAAAATTCTTCTATGGGTTTGGAACAGGGTCAAAATTGGTCTCGTGAGGACAGATGAGGAGATACTTGAATCAATAGGTAGCATCTCCGGCTTATAAAACTGAGATTAGCGGCTGGAAATCTCACTGTGCTGACCATATGACACCTTCTATCAGCATAGGTTGGCACTATCATTGTTAACGGTGGCGGCCACTAGGTAGCTTGTGAGCTCACACCATGGAGTTTTATGAATTTTGCTTATTTGATTTGAACAATTATTAATTGATAAGGAATTATAATTGTGTCGAAATAAAATGCAACACACCCGCGAGAACTAACTATTCGTTGATAAATCAAAACTAGTTCTCGGTTAGAAGCAAGTGGATGAAATAATTTCGACGTTTTTGCAGTACGACAACCATATTGCGGGATTCAACCGAAAGGTTATAAACAATTTTACCAACGCGGATTAATCCCTGATTAAGTTCTAATTTAATTCAAACGTTGGCTGTGAAAATCTTCAAAACCAATATTAATCGAGGCGAGAACGTAATGGACGCGAGGAAATATCTGTGTTTTTGCAGTTTTCATAGTAAACAATAGCTTTCGGCAAAATTAATCAAATAATTCTCCAGTAAATACATAGTTTAATTTTATTCACATAGTGATATCAACAGTTCTTGCATATTTTTCATGAATATATCAGAATTTGAAGATAAACTTTATAAATAACGAAGTGGTGCTCTCGTTAAATGTTAGTACAACCTTGACAGATATTCAAGAATTGTTGACGTTGATGAGCGTAGAAATGTGAGGGGGAGGGGAGTTGGTCTGGAACCCTCCTTAAAAGTTATTGAGCCCACCTTGGAATTAATTGATCCCTCAAATTGTCACGATTAATATTTAAGAATTCAAACTTAAGATAAAAATGGAAATTTGTGATTTTAATATTTACCTACAAATTGAATTCTTAAAACTTCTTATTGTTACAAAACTAGCTCCGTCAACATTTAAAAATTAATTATTATATTTTGAACATCTGATAGATATGTTATAGGTGAACCAATAAAGTTTCTCGGAATAAGACGTGTTAGCTTGTCTTAGAAAAGGAGGCAAACGTGGATCAAGAATGTCAAAATCTAATAATTAAACCTAATTATTAGTTTTAATATTCAACGTCCACGTTTATTTAGATACATTAATACTATAATTACAAACCCACCCATCCAATTTTGTTCACCCAAGCAATATATATATCTCTCAAAACATACGGTCAACTTCAAGTGCACCCACCGCTTCAAAAAAAAAATTAGATTTCCATACTCTTGAATAAAGATAAATACACACAATATCACACTGGGGCTGAAATGCTGGTTGAAGGAAGTTCCTCTTTATGTGCTCGCCAACTAACCAAATGCAATCTGTAAAACACATCCGAACGTTTCGTTTTTCGAATACCCATCGGTATACCAAACAGGAATATTCCTC